>JAKSZT010053887.1:101025584-101326907 GCA_026826555.1 Tolypeutes matacus
AAAAAAAAAAAAAAAAAAAAAAAAAAAAAGAGAGAGAAGGGAAAAAAAAAACAAATAATCAAACAAAGAACAAAACACAATAAAATATAATTAGTGGATTGGGACATTCAAAAAATGGGCAAAAAAGCAAAGGAAATGCCTTTAAAATATATATATATATATATTCATTTTTTTCCTTTCTCTCTTCTTTTTTCCCCTTTTTCCTTCCCTTTATCACTGTGTTATCGGATGTCTGGTGTGCCATGACACCTTCCTCCTCTCAATCCCCATTGTCTCCCAATTTTTCATTTAATTTTCAAAGAAGTTTTAGGTCACAGCAAAGTCACACACGGAGTGCCGCAGACTCCCAGATACCAAACCACCCCTGCTTCCCCACCCCATATTAATTCCCCCTCCTTTTTTTTTTTTTTGGTTGTTAGCATTGTTATAACTGTTATGCAGATAGCAAAATTTAGCAACTAAACATTGTCAGTGATTTACAGTATAGTTTACAATTTAGATGATACAGTTAAATAATTTTGATGATATTTACCATGTCCTGTGTCCATTACTGAAAGGTAATGAAAAGCCTTCCCCATGACCACCAAACATCCCATTAGATCTTGACTGTTCCCTTCTCCCCAGCCCCCCAGGGCCCATGATACCCCCCTCTCCTAACCCATGGAATGTCAAGATTCACAGTTGCATGCTCTGGGGATTTGAACCAGCACTTCCTAAACCATCCACCCCCCAGTGTTGTACCACCAAACCCAGGAACGCCACCGCTCATCTGCCCCATCCCCCAACATGCAACCACACTCTATCCCTTTACCATAGATTATGTCCATATGGGAGATGGCTCAAAGCCTGCTCTTCTCTTACTCTCCTTTGTTAACCTATCTTTCAGACAATGGTTCTCAGAGACTGCTCACTTTCCTCAGTTCAGATCAGTGAGGTCATATACTGTTCATCCTTCAGTGCCTGGCTTGCTTCACTCAACATAAGGTCTTCAAGATTCATCCACGTTATTCCATGTGTTAGCACTTTGTTCCTTCTTATCGCTGAGTAATATTCCATTGTATGTATGTGCCACATTTTGCTTATCCATTCGTCTGTTGATGGGCACCGGGGCTGATTCCAACTTTTGGCAATGGTGAACAATGCCGCTATAAACATTGGTGTGCATATATCTGTTTGTATTTTTGTTTTCAGTTCTTCTGGGTATATACCCAGTAGTGGAATTGCTGGATCATACGGAAGATCTATTGCAAGTTTTCTGAGGAACCGCCAAACTGTCCTCCACAGTGGCTGGACCATACCGCAGTCCCACCAGCAGTGGATGAGGGTTCCTATTCCTCCACATCCTCTCCAACATTTAGTGTCTCCTGTTTTTTTAATAGCTGCCATTCTGATGGGTGTAAGATGGTATCTCATTGTAGTTTTGATTTGCATTTCCCTGATAGCAAGTGATGTTGAGCATTTTTTCATGTGCTTTTTAGCCATTTGTATTTCTTCCTTGGAGAAGTGTCTTTTCAGGTCACTTGCCCATTTTTTATATGGGTTGTTTGTCCTTTTATTTTCGAGATGAAGGATTTCTTTATATATGCAGGATATTAGGCTCCTATCAGATACATGGTTGCCGAATATTTTTTCCCATTGGGTAGGTTGCCTTTTTATTTTCTTAATAACATCCTTAGAGGTGCAGAAGTTTTTAATTTTGAGGAGATCCCATTTATCAATTTTTTCTCTTGCTGCTCGTGCTTTGGCTGTGAAGTTCATGAAACCATTTCCTATTACAAGGTCCTGTAGATGCTTCCCTACATTATCTTCCAAGGTTTTTATGGTTTTGGCTCTTATATTTAGATCTTTGATCCATCTTGAGTTGATTTTTGTATAAGGTGTGAGATGGTATTCTTCTCTCATTCTTTTGGATATGGATATCCAGTTCTCCAAGCACCACTTGTTAAAGAGGCCACTCTCTCCCAGCTGAGTGGGTTTCGTGGCCTTGTCAAATATCAGATGACTGTATATGCGAGGATCTATATCAGAACTCTCAATCCGGTTCCATTGGTCAGTAGGTCTATCCTTGTGCCAATACCATGCAGTTTTGATCACTGTAGCTTTGTAGTATGTTTTAAAGTCAGGTAATGTGATACCTCCAACTTCATTTTTCTTTTTCAATATATCTTTGGCAATTCGGGGCCTCTTACCTCTCCAAATATATTTTATGGTTAGTTTTTCCAGTTCCTTAAAAAATATAGTGTTGACTTTTATTGGGATTGCATTAAATCTGTAGATTAGTTTGGGTAGGATAGACATCTTGATGATGTTTAATCTTCCCATCCATGAACAGGGAATATTTTTCCATTTATTTAAGTCTTCTTTGATTTCCTTTAACAATGTTGTGTAGTTTTCTGTATATAAGTCCTTTACATCTTTAGTTAAATTTATTCCTAGGTATTTGATTCTTTTGTTTACTATTGTAAATGGTATTTTTTTCCTGATTTCCTCCTCAGTTTGCTGGTTATTGGTGTATAGAAATGCTACTGATTTTTGAGCATTGATCTTATAGCCTGCAACATTACTGAACTCCTTTATAAGTTCTAGAAGCCTTGTTGTCGATTTCTCAGGGCTTTCTATGTATAGGATCATGTCATCTGCAAATAATGAAATTTTTACTTCTTCTTTTCCAATCTGGATGCCTTTTATGTCCTTTTCTTGTCTCAGTGCTCGTGCAAGTACTTCTAAGACAATGTTAAATAGGAGCGGTGATAGTGGGCATCCTTGTCTTGTTCCTGATCTCAGAGGGAAGGCTTTTAGGATTTCACCGTTGAAAATGATGTTAGCTTTGGGTTTTTCATATATACCCTTTATCATTTTCAGAAAGTTTCCATCTATTCCTATCTTTTGTAGTGTTTTTATGAGGAAAGAGTGCTGTATTTTGTCGAATGCTTTTTCGGCATCTATAGAGATGATCATGTGATTTTTTTCTTTCAGTTTGTTTATGTGGTGTATTACATTGATTGATTTTCTTATATTGAACCATCCTTGCATACCTGGGATGAAACCCACTTGGTCATGATGTATAATCCTTTTGATATGTTGTTGAATGCGATTAGCAAGTATTTTGTTAAGGATTTTACCATCTAGGTTCATTAGAGAAATTGGTCTGTAATTTTCCTTTCTTGTGGTATCTTTATTTGGTTTTGGTATTAGGGTAATGTTGGCATCATAGAATGAGTTAGGTAGTATTCCTTCTACTTCTATTTTTTGGAAGAGCTTAAGTAGAATTGGTGTTAGCTCTTTCCGGAATGTTTGGTAGAATTCAGCTGTGAAGCCATCTGGTCCTGGACTCTTCTTAGTTGGGAGGTTTTTAATGACTGAGTCTATCTCTTTACTTGTAATTGGGTTGTTGAGTTCATCTATTTCTTCTTTCATCAATGTCGGCTGTTTGTGGGTTTCTAGAAACTTGTCCATTTCCTCTAAATTGTCATTCTTGTTGGCATATAATTTTTCAAAGTATCCTCTTATGATACTCTTTATTTCTGTGGGGTCAGTAGTGATATCACCTTGCTCATTCCTTATTTTATGTATTTGCATCTGTTCTCTCTTTTTCTTTGTTAGTCTGGCTAAGGGTTTGTCAATTTTGTTGATATTCTCGAAGAACCAGCTTTTGGTTTTGTTTATTGTTTCCAGTGCTTTCTTATTCTCTATTTCATTTAGTTCTGCTCTAATCTTGGTTATTTCCTGTTTTCTACTTCCTTTAGGTTTAGTTTGTTGTTGTTTTTCCAATTCCTCCAAGTGTGTAGTTAGGTCTTCAATTTTAGCTCTTTCTTCTTTTTTAATATATGAATTTATGGCTATGAACTTCCCTCTCAGGACTGCTTTCGCTGCATCCCATAGGTTTTGATATGTTGTGTTGTTGTTTTCATTAGTTTCAAGGCAGTTACTGATTTCTTTTGAAATTTCCTCTTTGACCCACTGTTTGTCTAAGAGTGTGTTGTTTAACTTCCATATCGTTGTGCCTAACCTGTTTCTCTGGCCCTTATTGATTTCCAACTTCATTCCGTTGTGGTCAGAGAAATTACTTTGTATAATCTCAATCTTTCTGAATTTATTGAGTGTTGTTTTGGGGCCTAGCATGTGGTCTATTTTGGAGTATGTTCCATGTGCACTGGAGAAGAATGTAAATCCCGCTGTATTTGGGTGAAGTGTTCTGTATATGTCTATTAAGTCCAAATCTTCTAATGTATTGTTGAGTGCCTTCGTTTCTTTATTGATTCTCTGCCTAGATGTTCTGTCTAATGATGATAGTGGTGTGTTGAAGTCCCCTGCTATAATTGTAGAGGAATTTATTTCTCCTCTTAGTTTTTCCAGAGTTTGCCGCACGTATTTTGAGGCACCTCGATTAGGTGCATAAATGTTGATGATTGTTCTCTCTTCTTGAGAGATTACTCCTTTTACTAATATGTAGTGTCCATCTTTGTCTCTTACAATAGTTTTGCATTTAAAGTCTATTTTGTCTGATATTAGAATAGCTACTCCTGCCCTTTTTTGGCTATTGTTAGCTTGTAAAATGGTTTTCCAGCCATTCACTTTCAGCCTCCTTGAATCCCTGGGCCTAAGGTGGGTTTCTTGTAGACAGCATATAGATGGATCATATTTTCTTATCCATTCTGCCAATCTGTGTCTTTTGATTGGTGAATTTAATCCATTAACATTCAGTGTTATTACTCGTAATGAATTTCTTACTTCAGTCATTTTTTCTTTGGGTTAATGTATGTCATATGTTGTTTTGTTTCTCTTTTTGAGTTTTCAGTTGTTTTTAAACTCTCCTCCAACTCTCTCTCCTTTGTTTTTTCCTTTCAATTTGTAGAGATTCCTTTAGTATTTCTTGAAGTGCTGGTTTCTTCTTGACATACTCTCTTAATTGCTGTTTATCTGTGAATATTTTGAACTCTCCATCATTTTTGAATGCCAATTTTGCTGGGTAGAGAATTCGTGGCTGGAAGTTTTTTTCTTTTAGTTTTTTGACTATGTCATACCACTGTCTTCTTGCCTCCATGGTTTCAGCTGAGAAATCAGCACTTAATCTTATTGTGCTTCCCTTGTATGTGATGGTTCTCTTTTCTCTTGCTGCCTTGAGTATTTTCTCTTTGTCTTAAGCATTGGACAGTTTGACAAGTATATGTCTTGGAGTTGGCCTGTTGGGATTTATACTATTTGGGGTGCGCTGTGCTTCCTGGATCTGCACATCCATCTCTCTCAATAGAGTTGGGAAGTTTTCAGCCATAACTTCCTTCAACACTCCTTCTGTTCCCTTTCCCTTCTCTTCTCCTTCTGGGATGCCCATAATGCGTATGTGTGTGCGTCTTGCATTATCGGTTAATTCCCTGAGACCATACTGGATTTTTTCTATCTTTTTGTCTATGTTTTCTACAATCTCTTTGATTTCAACTGTATTGTCTTCCATATCACTAATTCTTTCCTCTGCCTGTTCAATTCTGCTGCCATGTGAGTCCAGCGTCTTTTTCATTTCTTGACTTGTGTCTTTGTTTGCCATCATATCCATTACGTTTTTAGGTGTGTTAGTTATTTTTTCAGTATGTTCTCCCAGTGTCTTCTTTATATCCTTAATCTCTTCCTTCAGTTCTTTAAGTTGGTCCATGATATTTGTTTGGATAGCTTTGATTAGTTGTTCGATGTACTGCATTGCTTCCTGGTTTTTATTTTGTGCACTGGACTGGTCCATGTTTTCCAGTTTTTCAGAGTCATTTGTATTTTTCTGTTGCCCTCTGGTCATCATATTATCTTGATGGGTTTGTTCAGTTGATTAGCTTTTCTCTATGCTCTAGAATTTTATTTAGCTGTTGGTTCTGCGTGTGAGTTAAGTTTTCTCTTTGGCAGTTTTTCTTCTTATTTTATTTCCTTACTTCTTTCTATGTTCCCTTGAAGGCAAAAGGTTAGGGCCAGAGGAATCAAAAGATGTAAGGAAGGCAGAAGGATAATAGAAATGTTGATAAAAGTTAGAAGAGGGGCAAAATGAGATTCAATGAGATGAATATTTAACTTGTGTAGGCAGTGTAGAGTACTAGGAAAAAATATGGAGTTCCTATAATGGACTGGGAAAACAAATGGAGGAATATATATATATAGTGATTTAGAAGGCTAGAATTATGAGGAGGTAGAGAAATAGTAGAGAAAGGTTTGAAAGGAAAAAGTTAATACTAATAAAAAAAAAAAAAAAAATAGAAAAAAGAAGAAGGAAACAAGGGGGGTCAATGATACCCCTAGGGTCCAAGTGGATCCTTCCTGCCTACTTGTGTTTATCAATGAATTTCCCCACAGGGTTCTATATGCAGGTCCTGAAGCAGCTTTTAGCTATTGAACTAAATTAAAAAGAATTTATTTTTCAATTGTTGAGGTGACCTCACTTTTTTTTTTTTTTTTTTTTTTTTTTTAAAAGCCAAATGCAGGACCCAAAATAATTCCTCTTCTAGACCTACCCCCTTACGGAAGGGACCCTAGCTGGGCCCGTGGAAATTAATCAAGCACGTCCCACTTTCCGGACTCCCCAGGTTAGCTGAAACTCTGATGTTAGTCAGTGAAGATTGCTAAAGACAGCGGATTCCGCCCCTTCCGGCGCCGAGCTCCAGCGTCACCGGGCTGCTCAGTAAATCAGTTTGAGTGCAGATTCGCGTCTGCTCTCAGCCTGGTGCTGCTTCAGTTCGGCTTATCTGCTCCCCAAAGCTATGGGGCGGTGCAGGCAGCCAGATCGATGTCTAAAAATATAAAATACCCTTCCCTGTCTTCCAACCGAACCCTCCCTTTTTTGGGAAGTGACCCTTCCTCCTGGCTCCGCAGCGGCCCGGGTCTTATCCCTGGGTGGCTAGGGAGATCAGCTCCGTTCCCCGACCAAAATCCCCTCTCCGGTTCACCGGGTGCTGACTAGCTTTTTGCTCTGCTCACACAAGGTCCAAGGGGCGCCAGGCAGCCAGCTCCCCAGAAAATAAAACTTTTTTGCCCCCGCCCGCGGCTCCAAATGGCCGTTTTATTATTTATTTCCGTAACCGCGGGGCTCAGCCGCCTGTGCCAACCTCCACCGGCAGCCTCAAAACTCACGAATCTCCACCGTTCGGTCCACGCCGCCGGTCCGCGCAGATAGATGTCCCAAGCTTCTCACTCCACGCGTGCACAGCACAGACCCCCGGGCAGGACCCCGTCCCCAATCCGCCTTGCTCTGGGAGCTTGCAGTGTGCGCCCTCCTACACCAACGCCATCTTGCCCCCCCCCTCTGTATCTCTTTTTGTTGTATCATCTTGCTATGCCAGTTCTCCGCAGGGGCGACACTCCTGCACAGGCCAGCACTCTGGCACAGGCCAGCACTCCTAGGTGGGCCGGCACTCCGTGTGGTCCAGCTCTCCGCTTGGGCCAGCTCGCCATGTGAGTCAGCTTGCCTTCACCAGGAGGCCCTGGGAATTGAACCCTGGACCACCTAAATGGTAGATGGGAGCCCAATCACTTGAGCCACATCCACTTTCCCTAGATGGACTTTTTAATAAATGTTGTTGAGATAATGAGAGGGCAATGTAGAAAAAGACAAAATTACATTCATTCCAAATATCATACAGCTGCATGAATTCTAAATGGATCAGACTTTTAAATGTAAAAAGTGAAAGCATACAAGTACTAGAAGAAAATATAGGTAAATTCCTTCTATTACTTGGGAGAAGAGAAACGTTGTTTACTCTGAATCAAAATCTGAAGCAATAAAGAAAAAGATTAATAAACTGTATTACATACAAATTTTTACATAGTAAAAATACTATATTGCATGATACTGCAGTGACAGATCTAGGCCATTACACATTTTGTCAAAACCTATAAAATTGTATGGTGCAAAGTGTAAACTATAATGTAAACTATAAACCTTGGTTAGCAGCAATGCTTCAGTATTTGTTCATCAATTGTAACAAATGTACCACACTAATGTAAGATGCTATTAATAGGAGGAAATATGTGTGTGTGTGGTGGGGTAATATGGGAATCCCCTATACATTTCGATGTATAAAATTTCTTTATTTTTATTTTTTTATTTTAAAAGAAGCATTAGATTACATAAATGTTACATAAAAAACATAGGGGATTCCCAAACACCCCAGTACCTCCCCCTCCCACACTTTCCCACATTAACAACATCTTTCATTAGTGTGGTACATTTGTTACAATTGATTAACAAATACTGAAGCACTGCTGCTAACCAAGAACTATACTTTACATTATAGTTTACACTTTGCCCTGCACAATTTCATAAGTTTTGACAAAATGGCCGGTATCTGTCTTTGCAATGTCATGCAGAATGATTATATGAAAAAATACTAAAATTAAGTAAAGATACAGATGAAAAACTGGAAAATATGTTCAACTTATAACAGGTAAAGAGTTAATACTCTTAATATATAAAGCACTTTCAAAAATAGGATAAAGTCCAACAAACATAAAGAAAAATGGGTTAGATGTAAACAGATGATTCACAGAAAAAAATGCAAATAACTCTCCACCATATGAAAAGATGCCCAGTCACTCAAAATAAGAAAATTCAAGTTTAACTGCATTGAGATATCCCTTTTCACAGACAGACACAAGTCCCAAAGTCTGTTAAGCTACTATGTTGGTGAGGCTGGGAAATAGGCACTCATATATTATTGATTGGAATGCAAAATGATACAAAAAAACATATGCGAAAATACATATGCACTCAACAACAAACAACCCAATTTAAAAATGGGCAAAGGACTTAAAAAGACATCATTCCAAAGAAGATATACAAATGGCCAACAAGCACATGGACAGATGCTCAGCATCATTAAGCCATTAGGGAACTACAAATCAAAACCATAAAGAGTTACCATTTCACATCCACTAGAATGGCTACAATTTAAAAAAGGGAAGGGGAGTGTTGGCAAGAATGTGGAGAAATAGGAACCTTTGTGCACTGTCAGTGGGAATGTGAAATGGTACAGCCACTGTGGAAAACAGTTTGATGGTTCCTTGGAAAGTTAAGCCCAGAATTACCATATGACCTGGAAATCTCACTTCTAAATATATACCCCAAAGAATTGAAAGTAGGGACTTGAACATATATTTGTATACCAATGTTCATAGTGGCATTTTTCACAATTGCCCACCAATGGAAGAATGGATGAACAAAATGTATATATGTACCATGGAATATTATTCAGTCATAAAAAGGAATGAAGTTCTGGGGAACAGATGTAGCTCAAGTGGCCTGCTCCCCACATAGGAGGTCCCGGGTTTGGTCCCCTGTGCCTCCTGAAAAGAAAAAACAACAAACAACAAGCAAGCAAACAAACAAAAAACAACTCAGGGGAGCTGATGTGGCTCAGTGGTTGAGTGCCAGCTTCCCACATGCAAGGACCCAGGTTCAATCCCTGGCACCTCAAAAAAAAAAGGAGTGACATTCTGCTTCATATGGACGGACTTTGAAGAAATCATGTTGCATGAAATAAGTCAAATAATAAAGGACAAATATTTTATGATCTCACTTATCTGAAATAATTAGAATATGCAAATTCAAAAATTCAGAAAGACAGAGGTGGGGGTAAAGAATGGTAGAGTTTCTGTTTGGGGTGATGGAAAATAGTTTTGGTAATGGATGGTGGTGATGGTAGCATAATATTGTAAATGTAATTAATATCACTGAATTGTATACTTGAATGTGGTTAAAATGGGAAATTTTAGGTTGTATATATGTTACTAGAATAAAATTTTTTAAAAAAAAAACCTATAGAATTATACAACACAAAGAGTGAACCCAAGTGTAAACGTGGATTATAGTTAAAAACATGATTATAATAATATTATTTCATTAATTGTAACAAAGTTACCACATGAATACAAAATGCTAACAAAAGGGAAAACCCTGTGTGTGTATGTGGGGGGGGGGGGCGGATTATGGGAACTCTGTACTTTGCATGATTTTTCTGTAAACCTATAACTGCTCTACAAAAAAAAACTTAAAAAAAAAAGTTATATTTATATAAAGCAGACTTATTTAAAAAAACAAAACAAAAAAATACATTCATCTTTTGACTCAAGAATCCCAATATTGGCTATCTATCCCTATGCTAGCCCAACAAAATTTAAAAAGTTGTAAACATAAGGCTATTCAATCTAATAATATTTGTTATAGATAAAAATCTGTAAACTACCCAAATAATCTATAATAAAGAACTTCACACAATAAAAAACTATGCAACTATAAATAAGAATAAATGATATCTCTATATTTTACTATGAAGCAGTGTCCAATATATAGTGTTACGTTACAAAAAAAAAAGAGAAAGGTATGCACACCATGTTACCACTTGTCTTACATAAGGAAGGTAAAATACAAATATATACATATATTGGTTTATATATTAAAAAAAAAAGGAAGGATAAATATATTCAAAATGGCTACCTATTGGGGAAAAACGGGAATAGGGTAGAGGGAAGAGAGAGAGAAGCTTCATTGACTGTACCGTATTTTGTCAATTTGACTTTGGAGCCATATAAATTTTTAGAGAACTATAAAATTAAGTTGTTTGAAAAATCCCTATTAATCAAAACTAATATAAAACAAATTGTACCTAACTGTATCCATTGGATGCATAACCACCCAAGGAAGAGCTATTCTAAGTGACTTTAAAACAATCATGGGAATGTATATCCCTAGAACATACCTAATGAACATAAAGACCAGCAACACACACACACGTTAAACTAATTTCATTTCAGTACCCATGTTGTTGATGGTAGTTGTATTAGTCAGACAAAGGGGTGCTAATGTAAAATACCAAAAATGGTTTGGTCTTTATAAAGGGTATTTATTTGGGGTAGAAGTCCACAGATAGCAGGCCATAAAGCATTAAGTTTCTTCTCTCACCACAGTTCACTGCCATGTGTTAGAGCAAGACAGCTGGCGTTTGCCACGGTTCAGGCTTTTGGGGTTCCTCTCTTCCCAGGGCTACGTTTCTCTCCGGGCTTAGCTCCTGTTTCTTCCACAAGGTCAGCTATAGACAATCAGGCAAACAGCTTGCTTCTCTTCTCCTGGGGCCTTCTTTCCAACATCAAAACTTCTTCTCAAAAGACTGCTTCAACTGTCCTTTGCCTTGCCTTTTATATTCAATTCCCCACCCACCAAGGGGTGGGGCTCAACGCCCTAATCCTAACCTAATCATGCCCAGATTAACAGATCAGTTTACAAGCATGATTCAATTATATTTTTGGAATTCATAATTACATCAAATTCCCCAACGGTTACAGTAGTGTTTGTACCATCACTTAAATACAATGATATGTGTGTGTTTTAAGATAAAGCAAATAGAGAGTCATGTTGATGTTACTGTCATTTTTGGCATGGGGAAAAGGAATTAGATATAAAATCAATAAAATTAAGTCCAAATCCTGTAAGTCTTGAATTCTAAGTATCAGTATGTACCCATTTTCTAAACACATGCATGTATGCATGTACACATAAAGTCTGTACATACATAACTAGCTCTGTCCACAGAAAAAGCCTCAAATAATGATCAACCCAGTAGCAATGAAAGCTGCTACTGTCCAGACTGTGATCTCTAAATATCACTGCATTAAAAAGCAGTCTTGAAAAAGCAATTAGGAGCCCTTCTGTAAGTTAAAGCTCTTACTGGTCAAAGAGGGGAAATTTCTCTACCCAAAAGAATAATAACTGCAATGGATTGAATGAAACACAATGGTTACAAAAATCAGTAAAATGTAAAAGTTACTGGATAGTTGATATTTCAAAATGATTAATTTTTGGTGTGATAATATTGTGGTTATGCTAAGAAAAAGAGCCCGTATATTTTAGAGATATTTAATGAAGTATTATGAAATGATAGGTTTTGAAGATTTGCTTTAAAATAATCCAGTGGGGGTAGAGATGGGTAGGATGCAGGTGAAACAGTATCAAACTAGGAGTAGAACAGTTGTTGAAGTGGGGTGGTGAGAACAAGTACATATCAAATACATACAAAAGTAAAGAGAATGTATAACAAACCTGTTCATTCTGTTTGTAGATGTATAATGGAAAACAAATGTATTTTCTTGCTCTTTTTTTAAACAGCTCTTACCAATTACAAAACAACAGAATTTACAGCGATGAAAGATACAATGTCTAAAAATTTTTTTTATTACTTCAAAATTTAAAAAATTTCTTTTTATATTTTATTGGTTATTTTAAAAATTATTATTACAGTTTCCTTTTTTTTTTTTTTTTTTTTGGTTATTTTGTTGGCTTCATTTTGGAGAGGTTTTGGATCACAGAAGGATCACAACAGTGGCAGGGGAGGATCACTAGTGTGGGGTGTTAGTGATGGGGGGAGGCATGAGAAGGGGTTCACCTCGGGCATGCCTCTAAGGCAGATGAATATGTTCAAGTGTTCATGGGACATTGGTGGGTGGAGAGCCACACAATAACTGAAAGAATATTAAGTTCACATCCTGAGGAGTTCTCCTATATTCTCTAATAGGAAAGCAAGAATCCTCTGAGAGCAAAGGCAGGTCCTAGTGAAGGAAGACAGACCATTATGTCAGGCCCTTGATATTGATGATTGTACTTATGAACCTTTTCTTGTGAAATTGAAACTTGTCCTAGTATTATATACTGCTAAGAGTTATCTCCTGAAAGACTCCTTGTTGCTTAAGTGTGGCCTCTTTCTAAGCCAAACTCAGCATATAAATGCACTACCAACCCCCCCACCCCCATCCCGGTGTGGGACATGACTCCCAGGGATGAACCTCCCCAGCACCAAGGGATTATTACCATTCACCAACTAGCAATGCATCTGGAAAAAGACCTTGACCAAAGGAAATGGTAAATACAAATGAGTTTTTATGGCTAAGAGATTTCAAACTGAGTCAGGAGGTCATTCCAGAGGTTAAGCTTATGCAAGTCTCAGCAGGATCTCATTGACTGCCATAGTAAACAGTGCCTCAAACAGCAGGGCTCCTGAGGGCTCTAGAGACATCCACAAAGGATAAGCAGGGTAAAGAGCTCAGGAATTCAGCACCCTGTCAGTGGGTTTTACTTTGGAATTTATGCTCCCCAGTGAAACAGAGTTAGACTCATTTATAGGTTCTCTAGACATGGCTCTCCTGCCCCTTTTATTTGACCGTATAATTAGCACTATACTTGATAAATATATGTCCCAGAGAATTATATCCTTGGTCTGTTCATGTGCCAGTTGAGCCTGAATTTCAACAGAGTTGCAACACCTACAGTTCATTGGACTCACCCAGAACAATTAACAAGGAGCTGATGATGACCAACACTCATCCCAAGGAACAGAGAGTATCTGCAACTGCAAGCAAGATAGCTCCATCCATCTGCCCCATGGAATCTAAACTCCCTCTCGGTTAGAATCAGAGTAGGCAGCACCATCCCAAAATCGTCAAGATTGAGGAATGAACAATGGACTAAAGTAGACTTATTATTCTACTACAGAATTATTATTATTCTAGCAATGGAAGAACTCTGAGCATTGATGTAAAAGCAGTAGCCACCAGAGGTTCCGAGGGATGGGAGAGGGAAGAATAGGTGCAATATGGGGGCATTTTCAGGACATTATATTTGTCCTGCATGACATTGCAGTGACAGATACAGGCCATTGTATATTTTGCATAACTTAAAAAATTGTGCAGGACAGAGTGTAAACTATAAAGTAAATTATAGTCCATGGTTATCAGCAATGCTTCAATGTGTGTTCATCAATTGTAACAAATGTACCACACTGATGAAAGATGTTGTTAATGTGGGAAAGTGTGGGAGGGGGAGGGATTGGGGCATATGGGAATCCCTTATATTTAAGTAACATTTATGTAATCTAAAGCTTCTTTAAAAATAAAATTAATTAATTTATAAAAAAAATAAAGTATATAATTCAGTGGTCTTTAGTAAATTTACAGAGTTGTGCAACCATCATAATATTTTTAGAACATTTTCCTCATCCTGAAAAGAAACATGTATCCATTCTTGCCCCTCTGACACAGCCCCTCCCCAGGCTAACCCACTCGCTAGCCCTAGGCAACCATTACTTTCTGTCCCTATTGATTTGCCTTTGCTGGACATTTCATGTAAGTGAGAGCATACAATATGTGGCTTATTTTGACTGGCTTTTCTTATTTAGCAAATGTTTTGGAGGTTCAACTATGTTGTAGTACTTCATTCCTTCTCATGGTGAGATGTTTTTAACCTGTATGAATATGCCACATTTTGTTTATCCATTAACCCAAGATCATGAAAATTTAAGCCTGTGTTGTTTTCTCAGAGTTTCATAGTTTTAGCACTTACACTTAGTTCTATGATTCACTTTAGGTAATTTTTGTATATGGTGTGAGGCTGGGATCCAAATTCATTCTTTTGCATGTAGATATCCAATTGTCTCAGCACCATTCACTGAAAGATTACTTGTTCTTCATTGATTTTTCTTGGCCCTTTTGCTAAAAATTCGTTGAGCATAGATGTTAGTGTTTATTTCTTGACTCTCAATTCTATTTCTGGACACAGTCTATGTCTATACTTATGCCAGTACCACACTGTCTTAATTAATATAGATCTGGAGTAAGTTTGAAATCAGAAAGTGCGAATATACCGACTTTTTTTTCTTTTTCAATGTTGTTTTGACTATTCTGGGTCCTTTGCATTTCTATGTAAATTTGGATCATGTCAATATCTGCAAAAAAAAGGCAGCTGGGATTTTCAGAGGGATTACACTGAATTTCTAAATCACCTGGAGGGAGGACCACCATCTTAACAATATTAATTCTTCTGATTCAGGATCATGGGATATTGTGGCAGTTTGATACTATTGATGAATTCCAAAAAGAAATACTGATTATCTTTATAAACTGGTCTGTTCCTCTGGGCTAGTGATACCCTTAGAGTGTATTAAATTCAGAGGTTTCATTTTTACTTGATTAAATTATGACTAGGGTTTTGATTGGGACACATCAGTAGGACTCACAGAGAAAACAACAAGGAAGAGGAGACAGAGTCTGGATATTGGAATCCCAGGAAGTAAACACACGGAGAAGCAGATACGTGAAGAAGGAGAGAAGGCTCCATTAGACACAGCAGAGGCCCTGGGAAGACAGATGAGCTGTTAGCCTGATAGTTTACAGCTGGCCTTATGAAAAGAGCAGAGCAGCTGAGCCTGGAGAGAAACAAGCCCTGGAAGAGAGATGACACTTATCCCAGCCTATAGCTGATATTGGAAGAAGCTGGGACCACGAAGCCTTAAGAGGAAAGGAAGCCTGAACCCTTGCAGACATTGGCAGCCATCTTGCTCCAACATGTGGCAAAAGACTTTGGTGAGGGAAGTAACTTATGCTTTATGTACTCGTAACTGTGAGCTTCTTCCCCAAATAAATACCCTTTATAAAAGCCAACAGATTTCTGGTATTTTGCATCAGCACCTCTTTGGCTAATACAAAGTGTAATCTTGCAGAACTCGTTTATCAGTTATAATAGTTTTTAGTGGATTCCTTGGGATTTTCTATATACAAGATATACAAGATCTCGTCTTCTGCAGATATAGTTTTACTTTTTCCTTTACAATCTGGATACCCTTTATTTTTTCCTTTATTATATTTTCTTTTTTGGCTAATTGCCCTGGCTAGAACCTCTAGTATAATGTTGCGTAGAAGTGGCAAGAGTGGATATCCTTGTTTTGTTTCTGATCTTAGGGGGAAAGAGTTCAGTTTTTCACCATTCAGTATAATGTTAGTTATACGTTTTTATAGATATCCTTTATGAGGTTGAGGAAATTCCCTCCCATTCCTAGTTTAAGTGTTTTTATCATGAAAGGAATTGGATTTTGTCCAATGATTTTTCCATGGCTACCAAGATAATTTGCAGTTTTTGTCTTTTATTCTATTAATGTGGTACATTGCATTCATTGAATTTTGAATGTTAAACCAACCTTGTATTTCTGGGATAAATTCCATTTGGTCATGGTTTATCATTTTTTTTATATGTTGCTGGATTCAATTTGCTAGTATTCTGTTGAGGATTTTTGTATCTATATTCATAAGGGATATTGTTCTGTAGTTCCTTTTTATGTATTTGCTCTTCTTTTGTATGTGTTTGGAATTTTCCATAATAAAATACTAAAAGAAATTTGGACATGCAAAATATATGCTATCACTGATCACATGAAAAATGACAAGTGCATCAGTTGTATCCCACTATGAAGAGCTGAGCAACTCTTACTCTTAAGATGGCAGAACTATCCATTATGTCACACAGCTTCTCTTTCTCCCTGGATTTATATAAAAGACACCTGAACTAGAAGTCTGAGGATTGGTATTCCCTCTCTGGCTCTCCTCCTCCCTGGCTTATGGTTTTGGCAGGCCACAGCCATTGAAGGCTGAGGCTCTAATAGATGAAAAATGCATGGTGGAGGGTGTGGGGACTAGTAAACAGTTCATAGATGATCTCTTTGGCCAAATCCAGTTCTATGATGCTTTGACCTTTCATCCTTGTACAGCAAAACAGGCAATGAGACTGAGACATGAAATGAACCCTGAACTGCTGAACTTCATTTTCTGAGGTATTCTGGCATTTGGTCTTGGACTACTAAAGATGTACATTTTAACCAACACTCTTCATTTCAGATTTATGTACCTGGGTAATCAGAACACAAAGCACAGATGAGAAGGGGCTATCTGGTAGGATACTGATGAACTGACCTTGGTGATAAATGATGAAGCTGGGCTTAATAAGAGTTGAACTAAAGAGGAGGGATAGATTTAAAATGAGAGGAAGAATTTCATGACTGTATCTTCTAAAGCAGAACAGTCACATGCTGTATGGTCCAATAAGTCCACTCCTATCTATATATCTGAGATTTTCTTGTAGCCATGCAATGGCTTTTAATAGCATTGTCTATTTTAACTAACACTGAAAACAAACTAAATGGCTCTAAATTAAAGAATAAGGAAATAAATGTGGCATATTCCCATTTCCTAAAAGTGAAAATAAATGAATTACAGCTTGGGGCAAAATCATCAAGGTTCAGCTGACTATATATAGTATAATACCCTTTTCAAAACAAAAGAGGAAAAAATTAAGTATTTGTACATACTTAAAATTTGTGACAAACCACACACACAAGCAAAAATATGTAAGCAAAGAATGATAAACATAAAATTCAGGATATAAGTTACTCTGAAGGAGGCAGGGGAATGGAATAGTGGAGGAGACATGGGCGGATGAGAATTTTTGGTGATGTTTTAGTTAGCAGATTGGGTGGTACATTCAGAGGTGTTTGTTATATTGTTTTTTTTTGTTTGTTTGTTTTGTTTTTACTGGGAGGTCCCGGGGATCGAACCTGGGTCCCTCCATATGGGAGACAGACACCCAACCATTTGAGCCAAATCCGTCCCCCTGTTATATTGTTAAAACAAATAAATATGGGGCTAGGTGGTGGGAATGGGGAATGATGATTGCTAATGTGTATAAAGTTCCTTTTTAGGGGGATGAAATGTTCTAAATTAGATTGTGGTGATGGATGCACAACTCTGTGAATATACTAAAAACCAGTGAACTATATATACTTTAATGGGTGAATTTTATGGTATGTGAATTATATCTCAAAAAGGCAGTTAAAAAGAAAATAAATAAAGTAAAAGGAGGACATACATAGAACAATGATTATAGTGTATTATAAGGGAAAAAGGATTTACATGACTTGGGTGAGCAGTTATTGGGCAGGTGACTAGGACAGGGGAAGCCTTGAATGAATCCTGAGTCTGGCTACAAGCCAAGTGCATAGAGTGGCCCATGGACAATGGTCAGTATCTCGGTGTTTCCATCTGACCAAGACAGGTCTCAATTCCCTTTAGCCTGACTCAACTTTAGACAGGCTTCTCTCTGACTCCAGGCCCCCGACATTCCTCTGAGAGGCTCTTAACTAGGTAGTTCCTTATCTCTGTCTTCCTTCCTCCAGGTCCTTATAGACTCCAGGTGGCCTAATTACCACAAAGGAAAACATTCTGAACAAAGTGATCCTACCTGCAGCCTCATATATCATTCACCCATCTCCTATACTATCTTCCAGTGCTTTTTCACTAAAGCACTTCCAGCTCTTAAAAAGCTTGCTGAACTTTGGTTCAGTGGAGTTGAGTTCTACCCTCTCTCCCCTACCATGGTAGGTATGAGTCAAGTTATACCTTGTTTGTTTCACATGGTGCAGTGCAATTTTTTCTTTGACATATCTGTACCTCAATCTTGGCATTACCCTGTTGTACAAATGCTCTATGGAGGCTATGGTCCCCTTCCATGTCTCTGCTATCCAGAACAGTTGCCTTGAGTCTTGATAGAAATGTCTAGTAGGTCTGAACCATCCAGCATCCCATACACCATGACCACTATCTTAACCTTCTGCAGCTGCAGAACAACATAAAATGAAGTGAGTCTTCAAATAGATATTGGGTACTTCGTATCTTCCAGAAACTCCCCAGGGAACATTTGCACACTATTTCATATTATCTAGGTACAGCCAAGTTCTTTCCTGGGTATATAGAGGTCCTTGGTGTACTTACTAAGAGGTTCTCAGTGCATTATAGTGACAATAACATGGCTCAATTTGCAAATCCAGGAAAGAAGAATTAAGATGATGACAGGATCACCGCTAATCAATGAAAGGAGGCTAAAACAAACCAAAAATAATTGAAAGCCAATGGCCTAGATTTACAGAATGGTAGTGCTGAAAGGGCACTGTAGTTAAGTTTAATGCTCTCATTTTATCTGTGAAGAAATACAAGTAACAGAGCAGTTAGGCAACTTGACTTAAGGCTATGCAGCTAGCTAAAGGGAAAAAGAAACTCCAGTTCACTCTTTCCACTATATTGTGATGATTCTAAGGAACTACTTCAGATACAATTCTAGCTCGGAATCTAGCTAGAGTGGAGGGATTAGGGTAAATTTTTGTTAAAAACAGAGATTCCTAGGTCCCACCAAAAAATCACAGAATCAGAACTTCTGAAGGTGAGGTGTAGAAATCCTCAGTTTTAATATTCTTCCTGTGATTCTTCATCATTCTATGGTTGAATCAATGCAAATCCAATGGATGCTTATGAATACTTGCATAGAGTCAGGTACTTGCTAATGATAAATAAAAAGGATTAGATACCTGTAAAAACTAAAGGGTCAAATGTTTTCTCTCACACACGTGGATAAGATACTTGCAATTCTCCATGAGACCTTTTGTACTTTTCCAAAAAGGGTTCCTCAAGACTGGTGAGAGTTTATCTGCATTTGTTGGGGAAGGTGGTTTGCTGTCCCACAGCCACTGAAGTCAACAACTGGATAAAAATAGCACCAGGAGTTTGAAGCTTATTAGAATGACACAGTCCTCCTTCTTCAAGCATTAAAGTGTATTAAGATCATTTATCTCATCTGAGGAGATAGGAAGGTGGGAGGTAAAGAATACATATCCCACTTCCCCTTTTATGGTTTTGGTGTTAAAGACTAAATATTGAGGTCAGGGAATTAAATGATACTGTAGAGATAGCAGATACTAAAGGGGTATGTTCTATCATTTTGACGGCACTGCTTATGAAAAAGGTTATTTCTTATCCATACCAAACTCATTCATCTTTTTTTTTTTTCTTTCGTGATACCTAAAAACATCTTCAGAAAGGGAATTTGGGGACCTAAAATACGTGTATTTCCTTTGGGCAGCAGGCATTTGTCTGCTGAAAGATGTGACAGGTACTCACAGTGGAAGGGGGAGGATCATATGAAACAGGCACAGCTCTTACCAGGATGTTTTACACATGGAGAGAACATTTAAACCTATGATGCATGCTTTGAAGAGGCAATACATTTCAGTATGTGAAATTATTCAATATCATCATCATTGCTAAATTTTAATGTTGACGCTTCAACTCAGACTCTTTTCTCCATTCCCCTTCCTTAGCTCCTCCCATCTCACTTCAATCTACATAAAGTCTTCATTAATTTTTGAGCTAGTGTGAAGACAGTTTTAATTTGTAGTTCTGGTTTAATCTTTCAAACATGTAATTTATGTCAAGATGTAGAGTCTGTTGACTATAGGGTTGGAAAAAAAGATGATAATGAAATGAAAAACTTATGGGCAAGACGCGGACCAATAAAAACAGATGCAGCTATCACCTGAAGAGGATGGCAGGGAAGCTCAGTTTCATGGTGAAATTTATGGTATTCCAGGCATTTTTGATGATTCTCAACTTTATGCCTTGCTCCAGGAAGCATGAATGAAGTTATACATTTGCCCTCATGTGTGAGGGCCTTAAGTAGTTCATGTAACTCTGCTGATAATTCTACCATGCTTTTTAGATCAAAAGGACCAGAGAAATATCCAGAAGTACCAAGATCAATGGTTCCCAAACTAGCTGATGGTCAGAATCTATTTTAAAAGTAGATTCCTAGGTCCTTCCCTCAGGACTTCTAACTCACAGGTGCTGGGATAGAGTCTCAGAATATATGCAATTTTATAAAAGCTCTAAAGATGGCTCTCAGGACCAGGCAGATTTGGAAACCAAGAATCTAATCTTGGTTAGTAGATATTAGTCTTTGGACATTAGAGTCCCGGGGGAACTTAAAAACCATACAATGCCCGTGTCCCATTCTAGATCAGTGAAATCAGACTTCATGAAGGACGCTCATAGATGATTCTACCGTGTAGTCAGGGTCTAGAACCAGGGATCCTTGACCCAGTCTAAGAGAGTACTAGATCCACAGTGAGGCTGGAACCCACTTTGTTCTCTCTCCTGAAACTGGTATTTTTGGGAGAGATGGAGGAAGTGGGATGATAAATGAAACCACATTTGCAAGTTATATTCAAAACAGAAAAGGAGTGAGTCAGTGTTTCGTAAATATTTAGATTCACAGTCTCTCATGCAATTCAAGTTTTAAGCAACATGAGCTCTTTGTGATCTTTCCCCAATCTCTCTGATCAACTTCACACTTTTCCCTGCTACTTACCTCATGGAGTGTCTGGATGATTAATGAGATAATGACTAAAGGGGGCTGGGTGCTGAGGTTTAGTGAAGGGAATGGGATGTGGGAGGCCATACACAGACTAAGAGCTAGGCAGACAGCTGAAACAACCCTAACTTCCAAATTGCTTATTCACAAGGTGGAGTGAATGCTCTTTTTCCTAAAGACTTGAAATCAGAGGTGTGACAAAACAAAGAGCTGTGGCTGCAAATTCTGGGCTGGAGGAGGGGAGGAGAGGTTACACTGAAGGTACCCCCTTCCTGTTGGCTGGTAACCAGAGTCAACTGCACAGAGAGAGGCAGGGCACAAAGATAAAAGTAGCACTGAGTCCGGAAATCCATTTATTTGAAAAATACCAAGTGTTTCGATCTAACAAGCATTATGCCAGAAGCTGGGGCTGTCCTGGGAATAAAAACAAATGAGACCCAATTCTGGCCTGTAAGGAGTGGGAGGAGAGAATACCATGTCAAAAACAACTATATAACCAGCTTTGCACCTACTTAGCTCCATAACTTTTAGAAAATTTCTTACCCTTCTTAAGTCTCAGCTTTGCCATCTGTAAAATGGGCATAACACCTATACTGCAAGGTTGTTATGAAAATGAAATGATACAGCACATCCACAGAGTCTGGAACAGAGGATAAGTGCAAGAAACATGTCCTATACCTTTAGAGGAAGGAAAACTATCTTATGAAGCAGGACAAGATTTTTGAAGGAGGTGGAATTTGGACTAAACCTTGAAGGTTAAGAAGAATTTTCACAGGTAAAGGTAGGCAAGTATAAAGGTGCAGTGGGACAGTGAGTCAGGCATTTAGGGAAGAGTCCTTTAAACAGCAGAAGATCTATGGCTGATTGCTGTAAAATCCCTAAGCAATGCAATTTTGGATATAATGTGACTGACTCTCTAGCTTCTCAAACAGGGTGGGAGCAAAGCTCTTATGTTCTTGGGAAGGGGAGGGTATATGGAGAAGAGGGCAAGGCTGGTAGGAAAGCAGCAGGCAGTGCTGGGAAGCAGAGAGATGGAGGTTGGGTCTCTAGTATTTGGAAGCCTCAGTCTTCCCAGATCAAAACAACAAAATGAGGGCCAACTAATCATTAGATTGCTGGAATGCCATTGTCCTGGAAGTCCCAACCAGCCACAGGACCTAGAACCACCCCCATCAATGTTTACAAAGCAACAGGCGACCACCACTATGCGCTGCCAAACCCAAGCTTAGCCCTGGATAGATAGGGATCATGCAACTGCTTCCTTCAGGCTGGATAGAGCTAAGTTGGGTCACTCTCATCATTTTATTAAACTTATAATAAATGTAACCACATGCAGGGGTTCTTAAAGTGTGCCCTAGACCAGCAGCAGCATCTAGGACCCTATAAGAAATGCAAATTCTCAGGCTCCATCCTCAGACCCACTAAATCGAAACTCTGGGGGTAGGGCCCTGCGATATGTGTTTGAGAACCCCTGCTTTATGCAAGTGAATTCCTGGACTCCATTTATGGCAGGATTTTACTGCACAACTGTGACCTTGGAAAAATCATTTATGTCTTCAGAAGACCAATATACAAAGGAGAAAGGTAGTTGGAGCAGAAAGACTGATCTCCAAGGTCCCTTTCAACTGGAATATACTGTAATTCTTGAGTTCACCAATGGGAACAATGTTTACAGTGCATTAGTTCAAACACATTGTTGGTGCTGGCATTCAAAACTCTTGTTGAGAGCATAAGCATGGTGTGCCTAAATTCTAATAGCTGTAATATAACGGCTAATTTAGAAATACCACCCTCCATCATTCCACTTCTTAGAGTAATAATGTTAATGCTGTATGGGTACCCTCCTATATTGGGAGGGGAGGCATGAAAACCAACGAAGTGATTGCAACATATTTCTTGTCTCTGTTGTGGTTATGTACAACCCATAAGAACCGATTCTTTCATTGAATTAAGATTTGAAACATAGGCAGCCGAGATAGATTTAAACAATGATTTAAATCCTAAAACAACTACTTTCAAATAAACCTCTCATCCAGAACCTACATTTAATAGTGACAGCCAATATTTGAAGGTAAATCAAATGCGCAAGCCAAAATCAAAGACCTACAATTCAGGGGTTTAAAAGCTGAAGGAAAAAAAAAAAAAAGAGCTACACCTCAAAGAAATCAGACTGGGGACGATCCAGGATTGTTAAAAACAATTAACCATCTATTTTCCAGTGCTATGACCATCCCTCCTAAAACTACTGATACCGACATTTAGATGCAGGCTTTATAAACTAAAATGTAAATTCTGGAAAGGTAGAGATTTCATCTGTCTTGTCCACTGCTGTATGCCTGGTGCTTTGAATACGGTCAGGCACACAGTAGGTGTTTAATATTACTGGTTAAATAAATGCATGAAGGATCCTGAAAATTGATGTAGGCAGTACTGTCCCAATATTTCTGCAATGACAGAAATGTTCTATAAACTGCTCTGTCCAAAAATGTAGCCCTAGCTATATGTGGTCACTGAGCATTAAAAATGTAGCTAGTGTGAATGAGGAATTAAAAATGTGAATTAATTTAAATTTAAACAGCTACATGGGGCTAGTGGGTACTATATTGTATAGCACAGCTATGGAGACTGAGGAAAATGTGTGTGGGAGAAAAAAAGAAAAGCAACAATGAGTGTGTAAGACAGGAAATTTACATTATTTCTGGCCCTGGGAAGTGGGTCAGGTGAGAGCAGGTTGGGTGGGCAATGCTTTTGGAATCCAGATTCTTTCCCCTTTGCCTTCACTCCAATGCTGCTAACAGTCATAGTAGCAGCTACTGTGGCAGTGAGGACTGGGTAACAGGTTCAAGGACAAGACAGAGTTGACACTCTGAGCTGCAGAGCTGGCAGGAAGAGACACCAAGGTCTGCAGCATCAAAAGAGTGAAGAGTTCTAGAATTCTCTCTCAGCTGGGCTTGCTTTCTGTTTCATGTGATCATACATTCAACAAATATTTTTCAATTCCCACTGTCAGGCCCTGTTTTCTTCTCTTGGAAGACACTAAATGAAAGACTGACCCTTGGGATTGCGTTGGGCCTTGAGGTTCTTGGGTTTCCCATAGAGGAAAGCGATGCATTGAGAAATAAGATGAGAGTTATAAGCCATTTAATTTTTTGAAAAAAGATGTGCCCTTTCTTCTGTACTCAAACTAGTGAAGACTGCTTGTGAAGTTATACCTGTTTTTATGAATTCTTTATGAATAATTCATCAGTTTTGCTGGGTCAGATATTTTTACTCATACTTAGGCTATCTCCCACCCTTCTGAGCCCTCTCTTGTACCTCAGGGGCATAAGGCCTGGAAACTAATTAAAACTTGGAATAAGAACATGAGATAAACTTGCCATCCTGTAACCACAAGGGACAGTGAGGACAAAAGCCATGGAAGGAACCTGAGATGTCAGTGACATCATGGCACTGCCTCAGCAGTCCTGAATGCTGTCTTCTTGATTCTTGTTTAATTAGAAAGACATCTATTTTTGTTAGGCTGCTGGAGCGGTTTCTCTAATGCTGAATGCATTCCTGATATAGTATATTCATATTTTTTAACTTTAGCATTATTTCCTTTGATTATAGTCCTGGTAGGAAACTGTCAGGTCAAAAGGGAATATACATAATTTTTGAAAAAAATTTGTTATTGTAGTAACATATATACAAGTCAAAATCTCCCATTTTAACCACATTTAAATGTATGACTCAGTGATATTAATTACATTCAAAATATTGTGCTACTGTTGTCACCACCCCTTATCCTAACTTTTTCATCACTTCAAACAGAAACTCTGCACCCTTCCTCTCCCTTATCCTTTGGTAACCTTAAATGTACTCTCTGTCTCTATGAAATTTGCTTATTCTAGGTATTTAATATGAGATACACAGTATTAGCCTTTTTTTGTTTGGCTTATTTCATTTAACATGATGTCTTCAAGGTTCATCTAGTAATAGTCCATTACATGTCTATACCACATTTTGTTCATCCATTCATCTGTTGAGGGAATATGTGGGTTCCTTCCACCTTTTGGCTATTGTGAATAAGATTGCTATAAACACTGGAGTACATATATCTGTTTGAGACCCTGCTTTCAATTCTTTGGGGTCTATACCTAGAAGTGGTATTGCCAGGTTATATGGCAGTTCCACATTTAATCTTGTGAGGAATTGCCAAATCATTTCCTACCAACAATGTATGAGGGTTCCTATTTCTCCACATCCTTGTCAGTACTTAATATTTTCTTTCTTTTTGCTTTTGAATAGCCACTCTACTGGGTAGTATCTCATAGTGATTTTGATTTGCACTTCCTTGATGATCAATTATGTCGAGCAATTTTTCATGTGCTTATTGGCCATCTGTATATCTTCTTTGGAGAAGTGTCTATTCAAGTCCTTTGCCTATTTTTAAATTGTGTTATTTGGCTTATTGTTTTTCTGTTGGAGCAGTTCTTTATATATTCTGGATATTAAACCCTTATCAGATATATGACTAGGTATTATTTTCTTCTATTCTGTAGGTTGTCTTTCCACTTTCTTAGTGTCGTTTAATGAAAAAAAGTTTTTAATTTTGATGAAATCCATTTTATCCATTTTTTTCCTTTTCAACTGTGCTTTTGCTGTTATACCTAAGAAATCACTACCAAATCCAAGGTTATGAAGGTTTCCCCTATTTTTTCTTCTAAGAGTTTATGATTTTAGATCTTATGTTTAGGCTTTTGATACACTGAGAGCTAATTTTTTTATATGGTATGAGGTAGGGGTCCAACTTTACTCTTTTGCAAGTGGATGTTCAGTTTTCCAGCATCATTTGTTGAAAAGACTCAATTAATATACTTGGCACCCTTGGCCATAGATGTATAGGTTTATTTCGGAACTCTCAGTTCTATTCCAGTGGACTATAAGTCTATCTTTATGTCAAAACAGCACTGTTTGGGTTGCTATGGCTTTGTAATAAGTTCATACATAAAATTTTGGTTTCTGTTTCTACATTATTTTCCAAAAGGAATCCATCACTCTACATAGCCACCATTCTTAATAGAAACCACATATTCTATATAAAGGGACATTGTACTTGTTTTCTAGTTGCCTTGCTAACTAGTTTCTATTTTGGTTAGTGGTCTGCTATACCACTGGTAGGTTCCAAGCTCATAGACTACGCAGTGAGAAAATACTCTGTGGGAGCTCTACTCAAACAACACTCATGCTGACTGTCAGGATAGTCAGTGCAACCCTGCTGCTTCAACTAGACTACAGCGGTCAATGAAAACACAGAGAGGAGATGCAGAACGAAGAGAAGAGAGTAAGATCAGTGGGGCCAATGACTTACCAACAGCTAAAGGATCTGCTGGAGGTGGCAGGAAAGGTAAAAAACTCCCTGCATACCTCAAATTAAAGGAGACTGTGAGATAACAAGAGACAGAAGTGAGACATTTCTATCTGATGGCTCCAGAGCTATTGCCTGCCAGTAAGGAGTACTAGCATGAAAGGTGAAATTAAAGAACCAATGGTAAAAAAAAAAAAAAAAAGAACCAATGGTAAAGAAAAGGCCAAAGCCAACAGGGGAGCCTACCATGGCACACCAAGTACTACACCTCTGAGTTCAAAGCTCAGCCTCATCTTGTACCTGGACTCATTTCCTCTCTTTACTGGTAACTCTAAGAGGAAAGATTGTTGGCCCAGTGCGTTATCACAACACTGCTTCATGGCAGAGACTCCTGGAATGTCACTCATTCATTTATTCATATTCATTCATTCACTCACTCATTCATACTTTTCCTGTATGCCTACTACTAATAATTTATAACAATACACTAATCTGGACTCAAAGAGCCCACCATCTGGCAGCAGTAATGACACATACAGTAACAATACAGAATAAAGATATTACAGGTTAAGAATCACAAAAGAACTAGGTAGTACTGTAGGATTTGAAAATAGAATAAATTGGGGAATCCTTCATGAAGATGGCGGCTGAGCTAGACCTCAAAGGGTGAGTAGGATGTCAAGAGGAGTATTTGGATGAAAAAAAAATCAATAAATGTGATAGGGGAAAAAATACACAAAGTAGAGAGCTTGGATCTTGTCCCAGTTCTGTCTCTTAGGACTTGATCTTAAACAAGTAACTTAAATTTTGTGAGACTCAGTTTGCTTCCCTATGAAAATGAGAAACAGCATCACCCTTCAGGCGTTGCTTATTGCAAGAATTAAATTAGATAATACTTGTGGAAATATCTTTAAATCTTAAAGGCATATACTTTGTTTTCTTGTCTTATGATCATTTCTATTGTTCTTTCATATAGAAGAACACAGGGTTAAAAAGGTCAAATGTGGGAAACTTTAGGGTATGGTTGGGACAAGTTTGTTCTTTCCAGATTTAAGATTATATATGATTTATATAATAGAGATTGTTAGTTGTTTGTCATCTATTTGTTCTTTGAGACACAACCTGCACACACACACACACACACACACGTGTTAGTTCCCTGAGGTCAGAAACTGTATTTCACTATGTCAGTGTACATCGTAACTCTGCCACATCCAAATGAGTTTTTGTAATTGTTTAAAATTTTTTCATTTTATGATTTTGACTATGTTAAGCAGGATTAAAGAAATTATAATTTCATGGGCCTGAATTTATAATCAGAAAGGAAACCTAAAGTCTTTAACAGAAGAAAACTGCTCTGTATCAGAAAGGAAGTTGATACCTTACTCATAATTAGTTTTATACCACACCTATGTAGGCTTTATGACGTGTGGGACTGGAGAATTTGGAGAAAGAAAATTAGGTTCCCTGCTGATTGGAAAAGAGAATTAGGGGATTTCACACTGGCTAAAATATCATGGAACTTTTACTTCTTTTTTTGATACTGGTAAATTTTAACATTCAGGAGGTTGGGAAAAAGAGTGCAGTAAAGGTAACTTATTTCCTTCTCTTTGACTGGTTTGGAATTAGTCTAGTCACTAGAGGAGAGATACAATTTGAAAAAATATTTTAATCAATGCAGAAACCAGACCACAGAAAACTGGTATAAATATGTTCTAGGAGAGTTATATTTCAAGAGAGTGTCCAATGAAATTACTCGTATTACTAATTCACAGAGAAAGAGACAAGGTTAAATTAAGTACAGGTTAATATGATTTAAGAAATAATGTTCCTATAATTTCTAAGCATTTGTGTTTAATTAAACCTAATAATTAAATATTTCTATGATTATGACAGACTCTGGCTCATGCTTATATTTAATCAATTTAATAATAAACTCAATTTTCATACAAAAAGCTTAATTACCAAAAAAAAAAAAAAAGCTTAATTACATGAAAAAACATACCCATCTCTTTAGTCCAGCTGATCAATAATCTAAGAAATAGACCTAAAGGAAATCTAAGGCTCCATCACTCACGTGGGCACCAAGGTGAAACTCTAGGTAAAAGCACAGGAAATAAATATTTGTTATGTAATGACTGGATGCCCAGCACACATGCAAGATGGAATTGTTTCATCTCTCCCTTCACATCAGCCTCATAAAGTAGGCATTAATGACTTTATTTTTTTGGAGTACTCAAAAGTTTTGGATAATCAAGGCCATAACAGTAGCTAGTGGCAGAGCCATGATTAACTCAGGACTTTGCCAAGTCCACTGTCTTTCCATCAAACCATGCTGCTTCCATCTAGATCAGGGGTTCTTAACAGGGGGTCTGTGAGCTTGAATTGAAATAAAAAAAAAAAAAATATTCTTGTGGGGGTGTGTCGGTGTGGGTGTGATGTAGTTATTAAATAATATACAGTATAGTGTGGACTTAGTAAGGAGTCTGTAGTTTTCACCTGACTGGCAAAGGGGTCCTTGGAACAAAAAAGATTAAGAACCCCTGGTCTAGATAAAACACATATGTAGAATTCCTTAACAGCTAGCTTTGAACACCCAGACCTACCTTACGTCTACATCAATAATCACATGGCTCTTAACAAACGCTCTTCATTTGCTAAATTATCCCTTAAAATTTTTCTTTCTATTGGCTTTCTACAAAGCAGCCAAAGGAACATCTTTTCTCTGATTATTACAGATTTTTTTAAAAAATTGAGGGCAAGAGCAACGGTGTTCAGAAGCCTTTTCATGTTTGATTTAAAGACAAAATTTCACCTTTTCTTCAGTCTCTTACACTGGAGATTAGATGCACACATTTTTGTTCCCTTTGTCATAAGAAATGAAACATTATTTTGCAAAGCAATGCTCAAATCGTTTCTAGTGCTCTGCTTCCTAGCTCAGGAATGAACTATGTCCTAGACCAGTACAATAGGGCAGTAGCATCATGATTTCACTCAGTTCATTCACATGTGTGCCAAAATCCAGTGATAGACAGTTCTTAATAGTCTCCCATTTGTCTTTGCTTCCTAGTCTTAGTTTCTAAAACTCACATCTGATCCCCATATTACAACACTAGCATATCCTCACTAATATAGTAATTGGTATTAGGAATGGGGTGTTCCTGTAACAATAAAAAAGCCCTAAAACACAAGGCATTGGCCTTGGGGCTAGGTGATTGGCCCTAAGAAAACTCTTTGTGAAGAATGGTTATGGTATCTGGGACCAGTGATCTCTGACGCACTTGTTTTGGGGTACCGCAAACCCTGCACATATAAGACAGCAAACTTAAATGACAAATGTTGTATAGGTTTTGACTGCTCCATCTATTGGCCATTCCCCCATCTTGTCTCTCTCGCTCTCTCTCCTCAAGTCTCTCTTTTCCCTGAGACACAATATTGAAATTAGACCAATTACTAACCCCACAGTGGCCTCTAAGTGTTCAAGTGAAAGGATGAGTCCCACATCTCTCACTTTAAATGAAAAGCTAGAAGTGATTAAGCTTAGTGAGGAAGGCGTGTCAAAAGCCACGCTAGGCTGAAAGCTAGGCCTCTTGAGCCAGCTGGCCAAATTGTGAATGCAAAGGAAAAATTCTTCCAGAAAATTAAAAGTACTACTCCAGTGAACACACAAAAGATAAGAAAGCAAAACAGCCTTATTGCTGATATGGATAAAGTTTTAGTACTCTGAATAGAAGATCAAACCAGCCACAACATTCCCTTAAATCAAAGCCTAATCCAGAGCAAGGCTAACTCTTTTCAATTCTATGAAGGCTGAAAGAGGTGAGGAAGATACAGAAAAAAAGTTGGAAGCTAGCAGAGGTTGGTTTATCATGTTTAAGGAAAGAAGCCAACTCCGTAACCTAAAAGTGCAAGTGAAGCAGCAAGTGCTGATGCAGAAGCTAGAGCAAGTTATCCAGAGGATCTAGCTAAGATAATTGATGAAGGAGGGTACAGTAATGAACAGACTTTCAATGTAGATGAAACAGCCTTCTATTGGGGGAAGATTCTATCTAGGACTTTCATAGTTAGAGAGGAAAAATCAATGCCTGGCTTGAAAGCCTCAAAAGACAGGTTGACTGCCTTAATAGGGGCTAATGCAGCTGGTAACTTTAAGTTGAAGCCAGTGCTCATCTACCAATCTGAAAATCCTAGGGCCCTTAAAAATTATGCTAAATCTACTCTGCCTATGCTCTAAAAGTGGAACAACAAAGCCTGGATGATAGCACATCTGTTAACAACATGGCTTACTGAATATAAACCCACTGTTAAGACCTACTGCTCAGAAAAAAAGATTCCTTTCAAAATATTACTGCTCACTGAAATGCAATTGATCAACTAAGAGTTCTGATGGATGGAGATGTACTATGAGATGAATGTTTTTTTTTTCATGCCTGTTATCACACATCCAGTCTTCAGTCCATAAATCAAAGAGTCGTTTCAACTTTCAAGTCTCCTTATTTAAGAAATACATTTCATAAGGTTATAGCTGCCATTGACAGAGATTCCTCTAATGGATCTGGGCAAAATAAATTGAAAACCTTCTGAAAAGAATTCACCATCCTAGATGCTATTAAGGACAATCATGATTCATGGGAGGGAGACAAAATAACATTAACAGGAGCTTGGAAAAAATAGATTCCAATCCTCATGGATGGCTTTGAGAGGGTCAAGACTTCAGTGGAGGAAGAAAGTGCAGGTGTGGTAATAGCAAGAGAACTAGAATTAGACGTGGACCCTGAAGATGTGACTGAATTGCTGCAATCTCATGATAAAACTCGAATGGATGAGAGGTTGCTTCTTATGGATGAACAAAGAAAGTGGTTTCTTGAGATGGAATCTACTCTTGCTGAAGATGCTGTAACAATGCTGAAATGACAACAAAGAGTTTAGAATATTATAAAGCTTAGTTAATAAAGCAGCTGCAGGGTTTGAGAGGATTGACTAATTTTGAAAGAAGTTCTACTGTCGGTAAAATGCTATCAAACAGCACTGCATGCTCCTGAGAAATTTTTCATGAAAGGCAGAGTGAATCAATATGGCAAACTTCATTGTTATCTTTAAGAAATTGCCACAGCCACCCCTACCATTGGCAACCATCTCCCTGATCATTTAGCAGCCATAGAGGCAAGACCCTCTACCAGCAAAAAGAAGACGACTCACTGAAGTCAGATGATGGTAAGCATGTTTTTTTTAGCAATAAATTATTTTTAAATTAAGGTCTATACACTGTTGTTGTTTTTTTTAGTCACAGTACTATTGCACACTTAATAGACTGCATTATTGTGTAAACAAAATCTTTTTATGCACTGGAAAAGCAAAAAATTCATATGACTTGCTTTATTACAATATTCACTTTATTGCCATGGTCTGCAGCTGAACCTGTAATATTTCTGAGGTATGCCTGTAATGTACCTAATGAGCTTGTTGCTTTAGGTGAAGAGACTGAAAAAACAGAATGCTAATAGCATGCTTTGGTTGCTATTGGCTGCAGGTAACCAGGTACCACGAGAAAGAGATGAGTTAAGAAAAGAACTGGTCATTTTGTAAGCAGAAATGAAAAGGACTAAAAAGAGTCCAGAGTTGGAAGAGGCAACCTCTTCACAAACCAAAATATAACAGAAAAAACTAAAGAGACCTTTAAACAAAGCTGATTAAAACTCAGTATCAGGGCAAGGAGCAAATTAAAGGTGTGGCATTTACAACCTTTTTAAAAACCTATGACTGGACTAAAATGGCCTTCAGATGGACAAAATGGCCCAGGAAAAAGAGACTAAGGGTGTGGCTCTTCCCCAGAAGCTTGATAAATTTAAGGTACTTAAAATTAAGTCTAGAAAGGGAAGAATTTACTTCTATGACCACAAGCTTGGTCTTGTGATTTGCTTTGGACAATGAACAGGAGTACCACCTGTCAATTCTGGACTGAAGACTGAATGGCCAATGCCTGATTGACAGTGGTCTCTTTTCTCCCCACCATAAAACTGGCAGTGTTCCATCTGTCTTGGTCTTCGAGAAAAGATGACATTAAGCAGATCTGTAGTCCATTCATGTTGGCACGTAGCAAGAATGAGAAATAAACTTTTGTGATTGCCATTTACAACTATTTTTTGATTGTTACCACAGCATAAATCAGTCCACCCTGAGGGATATAATGGATTTTTAAAATGTTTCTCAAAACTTCAAAGGAGAAGAGGCTTATTTCATGCTAACATAGATGACAATTTGCTCACTAAACCAAGTCAGTGAACAATGAAAGAGAAATCTGGTGAATTTAAAAGCTTGTGGTTAAGGTTCTGTAGGGGACTGTGCTTTGTTAAAACTGACTCCATCCTCTGGTTTTGCCTAGCCTCTGTTTTTCCTGAAAGAACAATCTCTGTATGGCTGTCTTACTTATAGGGCCCCAATCCTTGAGTTCTGTTCACAATTGTACTACTCAAACATACTTTTCCCAATTAATTCTAAATGAAGAAATTATTCCTTTAATGTGTTTTGATCCTTAAGAATAAAAATGAACCAGACAGACATTTTAGGTCATTTTTTTCTTTGCTGTGAACTACAGTTTAATTGAAATGCCAGCTCTACTCTACCCTTCCAAAACTCTAACAGAGTCATAACATTTTTGGCACTAATGACTACAGAGTCCTTAGGTTAGATCTACACACAGAAATGGCAGCATCAAATGACACCCCAGTGTGAGCCAATGTTCCTCTTTGTCCACAAGGACAAGGAAGGGACTTTGTTCAAGTACCTAGCAGTGTCCTGCACAGAGCAAGTGAACAATAAATGTCAAGTCTCCTCCTGTGCCCAGTACCCTCCCTGCCTCTTTACTCTTAAATTGATCAGTCTTCCTGTCAATTTAAGGTTTTAAAACAGAGACAGCAAATGATTTCTCCATAGCACTGTTTTTAGAGAAGCTCGGTTTTTTAGACCAGAGTGATCAGGCGTCCCTCACAGGACAGTTTAATGAGGGCAGGAGAAAGACAGTGATTTAGCAGAAAAAGAAGATAGTAACATCTAACCGAGATGGATTTAATTATCTCCTCCTCCCTCCTCTCCATTTCTGGAGTTCTGGCAATATTCAGGGAAGTCTAACAAATGAAATTTCTTATTCTTCTACCCTTGCTGTATTTCTGGAATAAAAAGGTCATTGTTCTTGGGTAGGAAAATAATATTTTGCATGGTTTAATATTGTTTCTTGCTCTGATGTAAATAAAAGCAAGGCTGGCACATTGAAAAGTCTTGAAGGCTTTTGCCCTGGACATTAGCCCATTTGCCCAGATGCTTGGACAGAAACCTGCTGCCAAAGGTCACTCCCACCCACTTTCACAAGATTGTGATCTTTAAGACTAGGGAGAAAAAGAATCTTCTTTTTATGTGACGTCAAGTTATAAGTTGAGATCTTTGTTGCCATGGAGATGGAATTTTCCTTTGCAGTGCTGGCCTTTTCCTGGCAGAAAAAGCCAGTAATATAACCAATAAGAAAGCAGTACTTCATTTTCCATATCCCTTTTTTGATATAGGATTCTAAGCAAATGCATAAAGAACCATATTTGATGGGCCAAAAATGCCCATGGCTAGAAATAATCCCTGTGAAAAAAATCCATACCCAGTAAAATATGCACCTATGCTTTCATCATACTCTGCTGCAGGATTTGCTAGAAGTTTAAGTACACAGGCCAACAATACACATGCATGCAAAATAGTTCTTGTCATCTAAAAACTCCTTGTCAATACATTTCTCTGCTTCTTTCAGCCCCATTTAATAAGCTCTCCCTCCATATGTCTGAAGTGTTTTTTGATCAAATCCCAACTTGAGAATTACTTAGACCCTGAATTCTGGAATGAAGTCAAAGGATATAAATGGATTTCTCCTGAACATGGTGCCTCAAATTTGTGTCAAGTAACTTTCTGTTTACTAGACATCCTGTGATATTTTATTCCATTATCATTTAAGCTGAAATCTCTCTGGTTTTGTTTTTCTTTTGATCATATCATCATCTTCTGGCCATCTTGAAGCCCTAGAGTTTTTCCTTCTTCCTCACAAAGGAACAAGCATGGTAGAGAGGAACAATCATTTGAAGCTTTTACCAACTAACAGATAAACGGATGATATTCCCTCTTACTTAACCATGTATATATCAAAGAGCCAGTCACCATACCCTGCAGAATTCCACTTTTAGAATATGGTGATTCTAGCAGGGTCTGCATTTATATCTGTTTGCCCATGACAGTAGAAAAATACTCCTGTATGGGCAAAGGTCATCTCCTTCCAGAGAAAAGAAATAGAATAAAATAGGAGCAAGTATGTTATGTGCTTAACGACTAGATCAGCCAAATTAGCCTTGGTGATTAATGGGATGACTAACATCACAGGGGGATTACTCTAGGGCTAGGATGGACAGCAAGAGGAAAGGGAATTGTGACAGAGTCAATACTATATGCTCATCAAACCCATTTCTTCCTTCTCAGAGCTACACTACATTTCTCAGGCTCCTGTGCAGTTAGATGAGGCCATGTGACTGAGTTCTAGTTAATGGCCAGCATACAGACCCACTTACCTCTATGTGCAGGATTCTCTACCATCTTTCTCACTTTCCTGCTCACTAGATACAGAGAACCCAGAGAAGGGCTGCTGAGTCCTAGATGATGGCAGACTTACTACATTATGGAAGAATCCTGGGTATTTAAATGACTTCATGGAGCAGGATACCTCTCCACCTTATCCTCTGCCAACATGCACTGTACCAGGATGTGAGTGGGAAATAAATTTTCATCTTGTTAAATCACTGAGATTTTGACTTTTGTTTAAGCAAGTAGCATTACTTATTCTGACTAATTTAGAAAGCTAAATGAATCCTGAAATATCATTCCTTCTGTGAGTTCAGCCCATCCTGAGGAGTCAAAGAGTGGGCTAAACTAATCCTTAAGAATTCACATTAGAATTTTGAGGTAATTCTTGGTGGACATTGTTTATTGATCCTCTGGGCTTAGGAACCATGGAAGCAATATTCTTAACAGTTAGTGCAAACCTGGAATTGATGGCCAAAAACTTACACAAAAATTCTCCCCCTCCACTTCCCCAAACCCTCCATACCTATGAAAGGATGAACAAAATAAATAGCACCTAAAATACTGCCTCTAAAAGCTGGAACCCACAAATGTCATTTCAGGATAGGGTGGGGTGGGGAGGACATGGAAAGGAGAAGGGACCATTTATAACATCCAATCTCTTTCAAATTATTCCCTCATAATTTATATGAGATTATCCTCATACAACACCACTTTTCATTTTGCAAATGTGTAGTATGTAGACTTGCCAGGTTCAATGGGAAAGGTTTCCAAGAAAATTAAATGTCAGGGCTGCTTGGCTTATTGGTTTTGTTCTCTATAAATTCCCTTTTTAATTCAGCTTTGAATAATAACATTCCTCAATGTCAATGTGACAAATAGCTTCACTCTTAATAGGGTGTGAGAACTGAGAAAGGAAGGTGAGCTTAGCTATGGTTCTCATCTTAGCAGAGCAGAGAGAGAGAATTAAGTCTGAAAGACAGTTTTTATGGTTATGAGGAATAAGTGGCAGATGGGCAGATGAGTTATTGCAAATTAAAAAAAAAAAAAAACCTATCACCAGATTCCAATGATTTGTTGCTGTTTTTTTTTTCTTTCCTTTTTTAGCGACTAGTACCCTGATATATGTAAAGCCTCAAGTAAGTTAAAAGGGCACTCCCCAGAGAGTAGATGGGAAATTGCTGGGAACCTGCCATATTGTCCTGTTGAATCACTCTCAAGAACATTAATAAGCTAATGAGTTAGGGATAGCCTTAGAGACTCAGGCCCAAAATTCCTTCCCCACACCCACTCAGCCCTACAGTAGCACCACAAAACTCCATACTATTTTTTTTCTCTCTTTTTTTTTAAATTAGAGAAGTTGTGGGTTTACAGAACAATCATGCATAAAATACAGGATTCCCATATATCAATCTATTATTAACACCTTGCATTGGTATGGTATATTTGTTACAACTGATGAAAGCATATTTTTATAATTACACTATTAATTAGAGTCTATGGTTTAAATTAAGGGTCACTGTTGTGTTGTATAGTACCATGGGTTTTGTTTTTTTTAAAATTTTATTCTAGTAACATATACACAACCTAAAATTTCTCCTTTAATCATATTCAAATATATAATTCAGTGCTGTTAATTACATCCACAATGTTGTGCTACCATCACCACCATCCATTACCAAAACTTTTCCCTTATCCCAAATAGAAACTCTGTATATTTTAAGCCTTGACTCCCTATTCCTTAACCCCACCACCCTGAGCCATAGTAACTTATATTCTAGATTCTAATTCTATGAGTTTGCTTATTCAAATTATTTCATATCAGTGAAAGCATAGAAAATTTGTCCTATTCTCTATGGCTTATTTCATTCAACATGATGTCTTCAAGGTTCATCCATGTCAAAGCATGTATCAGAACTTCATTCCTTTTTAAGACTGAATAATATCCCATGGTGTGTGTATTACACACACACACACACATTTTGTTTATCCATTCTTCCGTTGGTGGACAATTGCTTCCACCTCCGGGCAATTGTAAAAAAATGCCGCTATGAACATTGGTGTGCAAAATATCTGTTCAAGTCCCTGCTTTTAATTCTTTGGGGTATATATTTAGAAGTGGGAATGCCCAGTCTTATGGTAATTCTATACTTGACCTGAGGAACTGCCAAAACGTCTTCCACAGCATCTGCACCAGGAACGGATGTGTGTTCCTATTTCTCTGCATCCTCTGCAACACTTCTAATTTTCCATTTTTTTAAATAGTAGCTACTTTAGTGGGTGTACATGTCACCTCATGGTTTTGATTTGCATTTCCCTAGTGAGAATGATATTGAACATCTTTACATGTGCCTTTTGGCCATTTGTATTTCTTCACTGGAGAAATAGGTCTTTTGCCCATTTTTAAATTGCGTTTTTTGCCTTTGTTATTGAGCTGAAGGATTTCTTTACATATTCTGGATATTAAACCCTCATTGGATATGTGGTTCTTAAATAATTTTCCCCCATTGTGTAGGTTGCCATTTTACATTTACGGTAAAGTCCTTTGAGAAACAAAAGCTTTTAATTTTTATGAGGTCTCATTTATCTATTTTTTTCTTTCGTTGCTTGTACTATGGGTATAAAGTCTAAGAAACCAATGCCTAACCCAGGGTCCTGAAGATGCCTCCCTAAATTTTCTTCTAGGAGTTCTGATAGTTCTGGTTCTTATATTTAGGTCTATGATCAATTTTGAGTTGATTTTTGTATATGGTGTGGGGGTGTGGGGTTGTGGGTCCTCCTTCTTTTATTTGCAAATGGAAATCCAGTTTTCCCAGCATCAGTAGTTTAAGAGACTATTCTTTCCCAACTGAGTGGTCTTTGCCCCCTTGTCAAAACCAGTTGGCCATAAATGTGAGAGTTGATTTCTGAGCTCTCAACTCAATTCCATTGGTCTATTGGTCCTTGTGCTAATACAATGCTCTTTTTTTAAAAAAACAAAACAAAACAAACAATTTTCAACAATTTTTATTGGGCTAACATACACAGAATATAACGTTTTTCATTTTAACCACTTTCAACTATACAATTCACAATGTTGTGCAACCATCATAACTTTCCATTACCAAAACTTTTCTACCACCCCAAACAAAAACTCTGTACCTTTTAAGAATTAGTTCTCCATCCCTCACCCCCAACCTGTCCTTGGTATAATAGACTCTTTTGGATTCTATGAAGTTGCATATTCTAGCTATTTCATATAAGTAACATCATACAATATTTGCTCTGGATTATTTTACTCAACATAATCTCTTCAAGGTTCATCCATGTTGTAGCTTGCATAATGAATTGCATTCCTTTATATGGTTGAATAATATTCCATTGTGTGTATATATCACATTTTGTTTATCCATTTACCCATTGATGGACACTTGGGTTGCTTCCACCTTTTGGCTATTGTGAAATATGCTGCAATGAACACTGGTGTACAGATATCTAAGTCCCTGCTTTCAATTCCTTTGTGTATATACCTAGAAGTGGAAATGCCAGGTCATATGATAATTCTATATTTAATTTTCTGAGGAAATGCCAAACTATTTTCCACAGCGGTTACAGCATTTTACGTTCCTTCTAACAAGGCACGAAGATTCCTACTTCTCTGCATCCTTGTCAATACCTGTTCTTTTCTGTTTTTTTAATCACAGCCATTCTAGTGAATGTGAAGTAACATTTCATTGTGGTTTTAATTTGCATTTCTCTAATGCCTAATAATATTGCACATCTTTTCACGTGCTTATATTGGCCATTTGTATATCTTCTTTGGAGAAATGACTACCTAAGTCCTTGGCCCATTCACTAATTGGGTTGTCTTTTTGTTGTTAAGTTTTAGGAGTTCTTAAATATTACAATGCTCTTTTGATTACTGTGGCTTTGTAATAAGTTTTAAGATCGGGAAGTTTGAGTCCTCCCACTTTCTTCTCCTTTTTCAAGACGGCTTTCGCTACTCAGGGCTCCTTACTTCCATATAAATATGATGATTGGCTTTTACATTTCTGCAAAGAAAGTCGTTGGAATTTTTATTAGGATTGTGTTGAACCCCAATAAATCATTTTGGGTAGAATTGACAACTTAACAATACTTAGTCTTCCAATCTATGAACATGGAACGTCCTCCCAATTATTTAGGTCTTCTTTGACTTCTTTTAGGAATATTTTGTAGTTTTCTGTGTATAAGTCCTTTATATCCTTGATTAGATTTATTTGTAGATATTTGATTCTTTTAGTTGCTATTGTAAATGGAAATGTTTTCTTGAATTCTTCAAGTTGTTCACTGCTAGTGTATAGAAACCCTACTGATTTTTGGGTTTGACCTTATACTCTACCACTTTGCTGAATTCCTTTATTAGCTCTAGAAGATTTGTTGTGGATTTTTCAGGATCGTGTCATCTGCCTTTTATTTCTTGTTCTTGCCTAATTTCTCTGGCTAGAACTTCCAGTACAATGATGAATAACAGTGGCGGCAGTGGTCTTAGGTGTTCCCCTGTATATAGGAGTCTGAATGCCACCTCTACTTCCCAGGAGATAGACCTTCTCCCTCTCCTGAGTGCTCCACTGCTAGACTTAAAGCAGGTAAGCCTTGGCTCAGGCTGTCCACCTCAATTGTTTCTCACACTGCTTTCATTGTATCAAGCTACTTTTACCTGGAGAGAAAATTCTGGAGGTATGGAGGGGGGCATGCCAGAGAGGGATTTTGCCACATCAATCTTTCTTAGCCTGAACAAGGCCAGGGACTCACCAAGGGAGTGCCAGCCAGTTCCAAACTTCCCTGGAGAGGGGATGAAGGAAGGGCCAGGAAGGGCCCCAGGAGTTTTTCCATGGTTCCCCAAAGCTATGCTTTCTAGAACTGCCCAGCAAATGCAGTCCCTCAGCTGTCCTCTGCAGCTCTGAGGAAGCTTATTGACTTTAAGTCTCCTCTGCCACCTCTGTCCAAGGTGGGTTAGAGCTGGGCCCAACCATCCGAAGTAGCTGATCAAATCTATGGTCAGCTATTGGCCTGTGCCCACCCTTGATCTTGAGGAAGTGGGTTTTTATGTCCCTTTCTGGCACCAGCAAGCTACCCCAGGTGTGGGACTCCAACAACGTGAGTGGGAACTGGATGATGGTAAATGCTGTACGACAAAAACAATTTACTGGTATTTACTGTATTTTATCCACTCTTTCCTGGATGCTGTACAGCAGTGATCTACTGGACTGTGGAGTTTTGAAATAGTTGATTTAGTTCCTGCATGTTTAGTAATTGTTCTGGTGGAGGGACTGATTCCTGGAGTTTCCTACTCTGACATCTTCCCATAATCCCTATTGTACTATTTTATAACTTCTTGCCCATTGTTTCTAAATATTGGAGTTGGTAGTAGTGGGGTGATGGTGAAGATCAGATATCGGTGTAGATCCAATATTTGGTCAAAAAAAGATTTTAATACCATTCTGTTTAGATATATATAGCAAAAATTAAGTAAATGGTCCTTGCACATACATGAATCATATTATTCCAGGCTCTTAGAAAAAAACTTTAGACTATGTTATCTGCAGGGAATACATAAGTCTGTGGGTTCAACATTTTTTTCTCATTAGAATAAAAGAATGTTACAACTGTGAAGGGCTTAAAATGCAATCTAGTGCAATTCCTTCACATTATAATGTGAGAAGAGAGGCCCCAAGAGGTTAAATGTCTTGGCCAAGGTCTGTGTCTCTGATACAACCAACTGATTTGACATGATAAATATATGTGCACACGCACACACATATACACACACCCATACGCATTTGGTGGGGAGAGTAGAAATGACATACTAATTTGCATGTTAAATCCTCAGATGTTGGGAAGCAATATGATGATATTTAAAATATTATATCCTCAAAGCATGCATCAACTAACAAAATTATTTTTAAAGTCTTGAAACCTAGGATTAGAAAAGCTTTTGCTAAGGTTTTATCAAAAGGAAATTTGGATTGAGAAGACTTATTTCCTTGTATTCCCTTCGCAGGGAAAATTGCAAAAATCAATGGAGGACACATTTTCTATAGATTTGTCACAATATGCTCTTGACTGACATTTCTGTTCCTATTTAAAAATAAGACAAAGATGTAAACTGAGTTTTAGTTCCTAAGCCTTTTTAGAGTATTAAGTACTGACCTCGGCATAGTGGTTAGTGCATTTGTCTTTCACAATCATTTTATATTACATGGCTTTCAGGCCTGGTTCAGAGCTAGGACAGTAAAGAATAATTTACAAGCTGTGTTAACATTAGGAACAGAAGAGCAATAGTAGTTCAAATGGTTTGAGAGAAGTTAACCAACCCCTTCCCCTTCCAGTGCTTTGAAAGTAAGATTTAGGAAAGTGCCACCCAAATGTATCACAATAGTAATGAATACGTGCAACCACCCTTAACAGTTCCTAATGAAGTGAACAGTGGTGGCTCTAGAGAAAACAATGCCATATGAAACAACAACAAAAAAAATGGGTTATTACCCTGGATCAGTCAGCCTGAGAAGGATGTCAGTCCTCTTCTAGAGATTGCATCCTTTGACAGATTAGAAATACAAGATCTAATTCATTTGCCACAAGCAGTGGAGCTACTTACTCATTATTGGTGAGGGAATATCTTCTTATGCCTGAAGAAACCACTGAAGTTCTGCTCCTTGCTCTGTGGCCAGGAGTTAGCCTGTAGTATTTTTTGGCTCTGCAAATGAGGAGGTGAATACATGGCTGCAGAATGCCAAGGAAGAATTTACCAACTCTCCCCTCAATCTGTTCCACTATGGGCTCAGGTGGACACAGGGAGTCGGGGTTAGGCTACTGCCTATGCAAATAGTGCTTGAGCACCAGAACAAGAGAAGCCTGCATGACACTAGACATGAAATGGTTAAACAGGAACACCTCTGAAGATAAGCAGAAGTAGAGGTAGGGTAAGGTGCAGAAAGAAATTTAACAGTTAACCAGAAAGTGCCTATATATCCACTCAACAGGCAAACAACAATTTTTAGTTTGGACTCCAATCAGAAACTTACTTTTACCACCAAAAGGAGCTTAAAACATCACCTCCTATTTAGTCTAAAGTCAGAGCAGAGAGGACATTGCATTGAAAGAGGACATAGTTTTGAGAAATACAGACAGAGCCATAGCAACAAAGCCAAGCCAATCCTGGGCTAAGTGGTAGAGCAAGCAGCTGGAATTTTTGAAAATCCGTGGGAGATATAACCTTCCTTTTGAAATACAGCATTGAAGATCATATTTAAAAAGACCTTTGAGGGGGTATTATAAGTAGAAACTAGCTATAAGCTCTACAGGCAAGAAAGAAAAACCTTATTGATTGTCATCATGGGATCAAGAATATCATGGAAAAGGATCTGCAGAAAAATTGGTATTCCACTAAAATTTCCTTTTACAAATTTATTATATATATTTATTGTTTGGTTAATTTATTACAGAATATATGTAGTGGATCTGCAAACCTTAACCCACAGTACATGTAACTTGGAAGTGCAGGTGGAAATGTAATTTTAAAAATGTCACCTATAACTTATCTGGCCTTCCTTTAGTACCCTCACTTGCTGCTGGGGAGAAATTGTTATACTAGTCACACTTTTAGCCAATTTCCACTTAGCCAACTATCTGAATTAACTCCACTGCTTCTCTACATCATACTAATTAGCCCAGTACACTGAAAACCCAGAAGTAATAGGTTTCTCCCTGGGATATCTGCATATTGTCTACTTTCAAGAGTCAGTTGTGTTCCTAAATCTGTTTATGTGCATTTTATTTGTTATTTTAACTACATAATTTAATTAAATATACTGTATAATGAGAAAAAAATGATTGTGAAGAGAAAGAGTTGTCTGTGTGAAAACTAAATGGAATGCTTTGAATAGATTTAATTAAGGTAAGTTTTCTTTAACAATGCTTTTTGAATTAGGTGTCAGAAAGGCAACTGCAAAATATTTATGAAAACTGTAAAAATCTAGGATCTTGGACTCAAATTTCTTTTCAAGTGTCTTAAACAGTTCTTGCGCTCAAAAAGAAAATACAATTAGGAACTGTCGATAAAGCATTACGGGGGTGATTTACGCAATGCATAAGATGCATAACTCTAATTAGAAGATCAATAATGCAAAGAAAACGTCTTGGCTTTGCATTAAAAGATTGGTGTATGAATGTACATTTACATTAAATTAAAATAAAATGCCTAAGATATATATATATGATTATTTGTGATTCTGTTTTAACTACTTTTTTTGATTAACTGGTTCTAATCACACCCGATGTGATAGCTTTTACTGTAACTAAATATTCAATTCAGTTTAAAATTTAGTCCAATACAATAATTTAAATAGTCCCTTTAGAAAATATTCAGACTTCCTGATAGCTTCCCCTCTTCCTATAATGGCATCTCAGACTTCCCAGTCAGAGGAGAGGTGTGCTTGTAGCCTTGGTGGGGAGCAGGGTCACCAGGCACTGTGCCAGTCTTTCATTAGCACTACTTGGCACCCACTGGTCTACAGTAATGCCCCTTGTTCCCCATCACCATGTGCCCTCTGGCCTCTGATGGTGAAGTACCAGGCTGGTCCCTTCTTTCTCCTCCAGTAATGCTCCCAGGTAGGTCTGGCCATCACCCCTCTGCTGCTCCAGCTTCCCTTCTTCTTTGGCTGGATGGAGATCCTGGAGTGTGTGCCACAACTCCATTCAGCAACTGGCCCAATAGCCCACCCTGGCATATGTTATGATGCAGCTGCTCCTCTCCTGGATGTCCTTGCTCATGGTAATTGAGGTGCTCTTTATCAGCTTGGAGGGTCTCTACACTGTGCTTCTCCCTACTCCCCAAGAAGAGTACAGAGATAGAATCCTGTGCAGTGGAGCTTCCCTGAATTCCTCAGTCCCCATACCAAAGCTCAGGGAGAACAACTCTGGAGATGTCACTTGTGTTCACTTGTATCTTGTCCTCTTTTCATTCTCCTTCTTCCCATCTTTACCTGGCTAAACTAGTGGCAGGCCTTTCTTTTATTTCTCTTACATTACATGGTTTTCCTCCTGACCTCAATCTTCTCCACACTAAAGAAGAACCCTGTGGGATGGGCCCTCCAGGCTTGTTCTCTCTACACCTAAGGAGCAGACACAGGACTTTCACAAGCCTTCTCACTCCTCAATGCCTGCTTTCTTTCTTTCTTTTTTTTTTTTTTAAAGACTTATTTTATTTATTTATTCCCTTCCACCCCTCATTGTTTCAGCTCACTGTCTGCTCTGTGTCCATTCACTGTTTGCTTTCTGTGTCTGCTCGTCTTCTCTTTAGGAGGCACTGGGAACTGAACCCGGGACCGTCCATGTGGGAGAGTAATACTTAATTGCTTGAGCCACTTCTGCTCCCTGCTTTGTTATCCCTCTCATTGTGTTTCCTCTTTGTGTCCTCCTGCTGTGTCAGCTTGCTGAGTCACCCCGTCATGCTAGCTTGCTGTCTTGCTTGTCTTCTCCAGGAGGCACCAGGAACCGAACCCAGAACCTCCCATGTGGTAGGTGGAAGCTCAATCACTCAAGCCACATCTACTTCCCAATGCCTGCTTTCTAGTCCACTATCTTGCCAGATCCCCTCCACTGGAACAATAGGAATGACGTTCCACAATGAGACAAAACTTAAGGGGAGGAGAGGACGATGCATTGGTTTAGTATCTGTGAAAACATGTATTTATTTTTATTTATTTATTCATTTCTTTATCATTCTGGAGTGAGGGTCCAAGCATTCCCAACTAATATTTTCAACTTTATTGTAAAGTCTCTTCTACCTCTATAGGTGTCTGAGGATGCCAGTGCCAGAGAGGACAAAACTAAGTCAGATGCACTTTTTTTTTTTTTTTTTTTTAATAATTTATGTTTATTGAGACAAATAGCAAAACTCCTTTTCTAGCCTCAGCCCCCTATCCTTTGCAGAATTTCCCACTTCTAACTGCATTGGCTGATTATTATGGGTACATATTTCTGTTTGTAAATACATACATGTCTCTCTTTTTCATCCATCCTACACCCCACCATATATGAGCAACTTCATCTAACTGCCATGTTATCAATACATATTTTGGTCTGGGTGTGCTATATGCCCTAGGGTTATCCTCCCTGCATTCAGCAGGCTTCAGTGCAAGGACATGTGGATTCTACCGCACCTCTAACATAGCCTTATGCTGCTGGGGCCAAGGAAGAACAAGTTTTGCTAGGTAAAGTAGTTTATCCAGCACACATGGGCAGAGGCCTGAGGCAGTGTGTTTAAGGCTACAAGACTATTAAAACATGGAAGTAAACTGCTTTATCATGAACCTTCAAACCAATAGACATAAAAACTCCAACATGACAACAGTCTACTACTACCTAATGGCCCTGAGATTCCTAGGATTTGCTTCTCCTGTTTGCCTAATGCTTAGATTTTCCCAGTGATAAATCCTTCACTGGAATTTCAGACTGCTCTCGTGAAAGGTTGGTCCCCAGCAGGGCTTTCTAAAGAGCCCACTCATTTTTCAGCTCAAAGAAGCTCTCCAGGGAGAAATCACACCTATGCATTTTACTAGATAAAAATGAAATTTCGTCTTTCATATTATGTTTAGGACTATCAGTCCTGCAAGGAAAAGTTAACCTTCTCTGTCCTCAGTGCAGTCTGGTTAATGGATCGACCACCAGGAAAAAAGGACTCTGCTTCCATTAACACTGGAAGGAACGGCCAACAGTCAAGCACATGCAGAAACTATTAGACCTTGACACATTGCACAGATAAATGGCAGCTTGGTGTTAGATCAAGGCAGGAGGGGTGAAATCTATAAGGCGGATTACTGGGTGGGAGGATAAGGCATTTGGAGGCAAAGGCTATTGCCAGAGGTCCCTGGTGATTTAAAATATCTGTGGCTCAATGCTCTGGGAAAAGAGACCTCTCTGAACATTAAGATTCTGTTTCAATATCAACCGTCTTCAAATTGTAAGGCCCTGAAGTTTAAAACTGAAGTTTAATTTTGGTCATTGTCAAGACACTGGGAAACAGAACTTCCCAGGAGTGGACTCCGAGCTGCTTTAAATTGACTAGCTAGTTCATCTCTATTCCAATTACCAAAGTCCAAGATGAATATGGTGATAACAAATGGCCATCCCTCCTCCTCTGCTTAACTAAAATTTGTGCTTCTGGGTTTAATCTACTGAAAGCCTTATTTTCTTGGAGCTAACTCACTCTTTCTCACTCCTTGATTTAACTGTGCCTAAAAATGTTTCTTTCCTTAGAATGAGTCCTGGCTGCTTGAGGGGCAACTCCAGGGATGAAGAAATGTCTCTAATCATTCAGTATGATTTAGTAACAATGCAGATTTTGCCTCCAAAAGGCATAGCACTAAGGAAGGAAGCTGTCAACTAGAGGGAAATTAAATTCACATGTGCGTGAGCACACCCACACCCACACACTTTCCTGATATGGAAAAGAAGTTCACAGCAGCTACAGAAGCAGCAATGCAGCTCCTGAGTGGTTGCTAGAGGAAGGGTTCTTTCTTTTCTCATATAAAGAAAAATTAAGAAACCTGGCATGATGGGGCACAGGTGAGGCTACCCCAGGCTCACCTTTTCTGGGTTAGGATAATCGATCACAGATGAGACTTCTTTATACACATACTAACACCTGATATAATCAAGCCCCTGTGGTTATCTAGCATCCTATGCTAAATCTAGGTCAAAGATAACTTTCAGGAACTGAGTTTATCTACTACAGATTGTCTTTTCTGAAAACAATTGGGAAAAGGTCACTAATTTTCTAAACAATGAACCCATCAAGTGCTTTTTGGACAAAACTGCCCAATAGCACCATACAACATGTATTTCACACCATATGTTCATAACATGATCATATAGAAAATCATTTTTAAAAATCCAGGAAGCAGATGTGGCTCAAAGCAGTTGAGCTCCCGCCTACCACACGGGAGGTCCCAGATTCAGTTCCTGGTGCCTCCTACAGAAGATGAGCAAGACAGCAAGCTGACTTGACGGGTTGGTGTGGTGAGCTGACGTAACAAGATGACGCAACAGAGAGACACAAGGAGGAAAACACAACGAGAGACACAACAAAGTAGGGAGTGGAGGTGGCTCAAATGATTAGGTGCCTGCTTCCCACATGGGAGGTCCCTGGTTTGGTTCCAGTGCCTCCTAAAAATGAAGACAAGCACACAACGAACAAGCACAGCAAGTGCAAACAAGGGGGGGGGGGATTAAAAAAAAATCTATCCAGGACTTCATTAGTTTTCATTTGTTAGCCAAGTGATTTTACCTGAAAGCACCTTCTGTGTCATTATTGTCTAATTCTACCAGATCCCCTTTGTTCATGTAATAGCCATTCATGCTATTCAAGTAGTTCTCCAACATCCCTTTCAATGACTTCATGAATTCTGGACTTGTAACCAGTAAATGCTAAATAATTTCTATGATGAGAGGCAGAAGAGAGAAATGTTTAAGGGCAGGACTCTGGAGCCAGGTTGCCTAGGGTCTGATTTTGGTTCTGCCACTTCTAAGCTTTGGGACCTTGGACAAATTACTTAACTCTCTTTGCCCCAGTTTCCTCAGCTTTAAAATGGTGGTAACTGTATCTCATAGGGTTGTTGTGAAAGTTAAACACAAAGCACTTAGAGCACTGCTTGACACATAGTAAGCACTATGTTTGCAACCATGGTCATCATTGTGGTCATCATCATCATTGTCATCAAAGTCTAGGGGATCTCTAGCTGCAGGATTCCAGGGAGATATGTATGAGCCATGGGAACTTTCCAGATCAAAAGAGGTAAATGAGACAACAAAGCAGGTCAATGAGTTGAATGGATAGTTCTCTACCAGGAAATTGTGAAAACAGAGCCATTTGGATTTCTTTAAACTAATCTCTAAATGGTGAAGCCTCATAAATAGTGATTTATCATTTACGCTTGGCTGATTTTAGAGTTATGCTTTTTCGGAAAAAGTGTACCAAATGGAGTCCCTCCGTAAGTGTAACTGAATGAACCTTTAGTTAACCAAAGTTCATGCTGTTTTCCTTGATGCTCCCACGTAGCACTTCTCAAAGCTTTTCACTAAAGATCCCTAACAGATGATGAGAGTGAACTAATAATATACCACTTCCTCGCCCCACTCCCACATTCTGGAGTTTTGTGGAATACTAGAAAGTGGCCTCTTTAAGCAGGAAATTTCCTGCTTAGACTCATTTTTTAAAGCTATGCCAATTTTGCATTATATTCCATAATATGTACATGTCACTTTAATATAAAAATAAATTTTAAAATACCATAAAAATGAAACTTATTTACCTTATGTTCCCTCCTTCCCCTACAGCCTCAAACAAAACTGGTGTTCTCTGAAGGCACACTGAGTTTATTTTGTACCTTGTTTACTTTCTTTATGTACCTAGAGAAGGTGGACAAACTACAATGTGGAAGAATAGATTAATGGAAGCCCAGCTATCACCACCACCATCTATCTGCTGGTGAATTACCTAAATGTCAGAGAGAGGGCTGAGCCAGACCTATGACCTCAGAGTCACAACTGAATAAATAAATTACGAAAAATATTAACTCATGAGCAACACACCAAACAGGGCTGCCTCTTGCTAATAAAACTGACTGCTCTTAGTTGCCTAATCTTCATTACTTACCAAATTATTAGGAACATTAGGAACAGGGAGATATGAGATTTAGTTGTTGATTCTCAGGGGGTGGATAAAGCAGTCCATAGATTAACCATGTCTAAAAGGTATGCATGGATGAAACAATTGTCAAAAAACAAAAGTCACAATTCAGCAAGAATATCTATTTCTTTGAAGGTACCTATTATTGGAAATATAAATTTTCTTATCATATCTTGGAGACTCCTTTTCCACAAAAAACCCACAACAATAAATGCATATTTTAACAAAATGTGACCTTTTAAAAACTCTATGATTTTAATATTTTGACCATTTCTTTATGAAGAAGTAAAATGATGTTTAGTGCTTACATGTCCTCAGCACCTACATTATTTATGCTTTTGGATGATGTTTGTAGAATGTTAATGTGCTTCTGAATATTGGATACATTTTTAGACTAAATATGTGTACAATTAAAGTTTTTGTATCATATTTTGACTTGTTTTGGTTTAGCCATTCTTTAAATTATCTGTCATCTTTCCTCTCCCCACTTAATGCCTTAGTTAATTGAGAGTTGGGAGATCCTGGAGTCTATAGGAGGGATCTGAACAGGCAGCATCTTAGAAACTGTCAATTTAGTATTTTTTTTCCCTATTGAGCAGACACGAAATGGTTCCCTAAAAAATCTGGGCCACTTTGACTCTCTATCCTTTTCTTTTGTATACATTATAGCCCTGTGTATGTATATGTGAACAGTGTGAATATTATTTTTACAGCAGTTATGTAAACTGTACTAAAAATGCTTAGTTTGGAATTCTAAAACAGCAACAAATCTCCCAGGAAGCATGTTACCATTTTTACAACTGGAGAGAAAATAATATTAAGTCATTTTTACCATGAAATTATAAGGAAACTGTTATTTTAATTAAAATGAGGCTGCTGTGATGTAAGTTAGCCCTCTCTCCATATCTTCCTACTGTTAACATCAGAGTAGTATTGAAATAATGAATGCATTGTTAATGAACCCAAGAAAATAAAAACGTTACTATCTGATCCTGCCCTTGTTTCCAGTACATCTGTGCTCAGATGGCCTGTTGTTATTCAACCAGCTAATCACCAGCTTTTGTTCGCACCACTGTGTTTTTACTCATTGGGGCTAATCTACACAGCCATCTGCTATTTGATAGATAATTGCCTTTTTCCAAGTCCCTAGAGCCTGAAAGGCAGCTCAGAGGAAAAGGAACTAGATACATCCTTCCAGGTAGAGCAACAACTGGAGCCAAGATGGAGGAATGTTTAGAGTAAGAATTTGTCAACTGGAGTAGAGATTCTGCCCCATGTTACAAGGAACCTGGAGTTTATACGGACAACCATGATTCTGGTAATAGTCCTTAGCATGACTTACTCTAGAATATGTTCCCACTTTCCTTGGCAGCCTCATATATCACTCTCCCAGTACCTGAATGCCACTATGTCTCCTGCTTTAAAAACTCCGGTCCCTCTACCTGAAAGAACGTTTAGCTCAATATCTATCCTCCAGTCTACCCGAATCCCAGATCCTACTTTGAAATCCTGATCAATAACAATCTACGTATCTCCCTAGATGGCAAAATTAGTTATCCCTCTTTTATTTTCTCCTATAGCATTTGGAATATTTTTGTATTCTAGGAATGATTATGCTTTATTGTAGTTGTGTTCTGTGCTTCCGAGAGAGGCATCAGAGCCCAGTGTTTAAGAGGGTTGGGCTCTGGAACTAGACTGCCTAGGTTCAAATCCCAGTTTTGTCACTTGAACAAATTACTTACCCTCTCCGTGCATCTGTAAAATGGGAATAATAGTAGTATCTACTCATAGGGTTGTTGTAAGGATTAAATGAGGCAATACTGGTAAGTGTTCAAAACAGTGCATAGTGCCTGCTTATAAGAAGTGCCATTTAAGTTTTTGTAAAACAAATTTTAAAAATGAACTCCTTAAGGAAAGGGACTGTCCCTTACCAACTCCTTCTCCACATAAACCTACAACCAAACCCCAGGTGTGCTTATACAAGTGGCTCTACTACTGCTCTGGTAAGTTAGGAATTTTTTAAGCAACAAGCCCTCTTGCACTGCTCTAGTTCTTCTGGCCTCCATTGGATTCTCCCCCTGGCCAATCAGCTGCAAGCTTTGCTTTCATTCAATTAGCTCAGTTCACTATCCAACCCCAAGCCCAGCATCCTAACCTTCTGGTGAAAATGAACCCTAGCCCATTCCAGCCCTGTGGCCTATGCCAGGTAGACTCAATTCTCTATGACCCCAGTTCCTTGGGTTTACTGTGCTGTCATTTGCATTGTGGTGGCAAATCACCTAGATGTCAGACCGTCCCTGTCTTCCACTGCCTCCATCAGGTACCAAGCAGGAAGGGATGGGAATGAGGCCCTGATAGGAACAAGCACCAGAGCTGCTGCCAGGGAAATGCATGGGCGACCCTACAACCTTTCCTCCTTCCAATGAAATTGCTCCCAGGAGGCCCCAGTTTCCAGCTTCTAGAGGATAAGTCAGGACTCAGAGCCAGGAAGACCACACATGGGATCCACAGTGACTAGGGAGAGAGAGCATCTGGGATGGGTCACAGAAAGAAAACTGAAAAAGCACCAGAGCCTTAAGGTTTGAAATAGTGGTGGTGGGGAGTTGAAGCTGGAGTGCAGGGCCTGTATAATTCCTAGAACCACTGAAACACTGCTTCAGACACTTTTTATGAGGAAAAAGAGGCTCAGAGATCACATCTGTACTGGAACCAGCAGGATGCTTCACACATACTAGGCATTTAATACTGTGTTTTCCTCTGAAGGACTGCATGGATGCAGCTGGGATAAAACTAAAAGAAAGAACAAGATATAATTAAGCCATTTAAAGGGGGGATATTCAGGAATCTAGTAGGCTTGTGATTTCCAAACATCAGTCATTTTCCCACTATCCTCTAGATAGGCCCTATCATTTGTACTAGAGTACATTTGTACTACTATATACTTAGTATTTTTATTTAAATGGACTCACTTAAAAATTCCTACTAGAGTACATTTGTACTACTATATACTTAGTATTTTTATTTAAATGGACTCACTTAAAAATTCCTACTATGGTATTGTCCTAAGGAAAAAATGCCTATGAAAAAGCATATTAAAATATACTTTTAAAAAATGTGGCTGTGTACACAAAGCTCACTTTGGGAATCACTGTTAAAGCCCTTTAAAAGGTGGAATCGAAAGGCTTCTGCCTTGACCAATGAGCAGACTGAATGACTGGTTATTCTCAGTTATGAGAACAGCTCTTGTCTTTCCCTGCTCTATGTTCCCCAGGCTCACCTGTCCTATGGCTTCTGGGAAGATTTGCACTAGCAGAAAACTGGAGGGGAGAAGCCAGGGCATTTCTCCCCATCCCTCCATTTATCTCTGTATCTCCAGCTCCCACCAGATAACCCTTGCTCTGCAGCTCCTGTGAGGGACCAACTCCCAGTGGGCAGCCTCCACCATGGATCTACCTCTCACCACAAATCTCAGCTTCCAAGCTTCTACTGTCATTTCTTGTCTTCATCCCTCCAGCCCCAGGGTGGTGCTGGACTCCGTCTTGGGTGGTGTTTCCCTCCTTCTTGGCTTCTTCCGACATGTCAGGACCTTTTCCATTTCCTGTGTGGTTCACTCCGGGCTAGGCTGTCACTGGCTACTAGTTACTTTCTGATCCTCAGCTCCCAATGTTCCTCTCATCTCCCCTCCTGTAACATAGGCATAACAGGATCTACTCCAGGATGGGGCTGCTTCTGGCAGTGCCCAGAGTAACATCAGGAGGAGCTGTTACATAACCTGAATAGCAGGGATGGAACTCATGAAGATCAGGGTTTCTCAAAGTGTGGTCTATGAATCATCTGCACCAGAATCTCCTAGAAGAATCTGTTCAAATGCGGATTCCTGGGCCCACCACAGACCCATTGAATCAGCATCTTCAGGAGTGAGGCTCATAAATCTTTATATTTCTTAAGTTCTCTCAGGCGATTTCAATGCACACCATGGTTGAGCTTCTGGTATAGGAGAAGCAAAACCTTTTCCTATTGCCTAGTTCTGTAAGTACCAAGATAAAGGCACTGAATAGAAAAGGAGAGGTATTTAGGAAGTCTGTGATCAGCATGGACAACAGGCCCAGACCAAAGAGTCCCTCTTAGGGTACTCAACCTTGGGGGACAAAGCGTCCATCACAAATGCTCAGCAAACCAGCAGAGACCTCTCCATACCCTCTTGGACAGACCCAACATCTTCTAGCTGCCTCTGCCCTATGCATTAGAGCAACATTTAAAAGGGCCACAGAAAAGAAAACAACTGAATTGCCAATGGGCCAGTTCTCATCCCCATAACACCAGAAAGTCAAATAAAGTAAAATAAATGATACATGACCATAAGAACCTTAAGAACTGCCAATTATAAGACTGCTTTCATCAACTGTAAAATGTACCACACAAATGCAAGGTATTAATAATAGGATGGTACATGGGTATCCTGTATTCTATGAATGATTGTTTTGTAAACCTACAACTTCTCTAATAAAAAGACAAATTAAAAAAAGAACTGCCAAGGTGTCCATGGCAGTAATGTTTTCATAAGGTCTGAGGACTTTCAGAGGACAGGAGAATGCTATGTGCACCAGCATTTGGGTTGTGTCTCTAGCACTGCTGCGAGGCACAAAGAGGAAAGCAGGAAAGGAGCATCACCACAACTCGCCCATCACCTCAATCCCCTCCTGATATTCTCTCAGTTGGACATTGCTGGGTGCACAAAATGCCCAACTCTTTCTTATTCCCAACTAATCTTTCTTTTTTCTTCTACTTTATTCATTTATCATATATTTATGAAGTGTCTAACAGTCCAGACACTGGGGATAAAACAATGAACAAGACACAGTCCCTTTCCTGAATAGATATATTCTTAGGGCTTTGTTTAGGATAAGTTTTTTTTTTTTTCTGAGTACAAAAGAAATACATGCTTACTGCAGGAAGCTTAGAAAATACAAAAAAGTCCAAAGATGAGCCCAGAATCATTAATATTCTATACACACCTGCAAAGACTTTGTTTTTCTAAAAAGTGAGGTCATAATGTACAAAATAGCCTAGAGCAGGGGTTCTTAACAAGGGGTCTGTGAGATTGAATTGAAATTCAAAAAAAACATTATTCTTGTGGGGATGTGTTGGTGCAGGTGTGATATATTTATTAAATAATACACAGTATAGAGTGGACTTAGAAAGAGGTCTGTGGTTTTCAGCTGACTGGCAAAGGGGTCTGTGGGATAAAAAAGGTACAGAACCCCTGGCCTAGAGTCTGCTGTTTTTCATCTACCAGTGTGTCATAAAGAATTTTTAATGGATTGTTGTCTACTTTTGGTTTGTAAATGCTCATCTTAGTCACTTTAAATAACCCAATGCATGCTGCATCTAAACCTTCCAGATCCTAAGCTCTCCTTGATAGTCAGCAGCTCAGGAGGATCATGAGAGCTTCCTGTGGGCTCCAAAGGAGGAAATAAGCCTTCTCTCTCCATTAGAGAAGGATGTGAAAACTGCCCTTAATCTACCCTTCTAGCCTTTGGTTTTCCACCTTCTCTGCTGTCCCTTTGGGAGTGGTAGAGAAATATACTATGGATATAGAGATGTGCTAAGTCTGCAGTCTTCCCCAGGTGTTTGATGGGAACACAGGAAAATGGCTTCTAAGAGGATCAAGTCAGGTTTCAGGGAATTTATTTTTAATAAATACCTTATACTTCTTGTACCTATGGCAGTATGGCAGTAATGTTTTCACAAAATGTACCAAAGATCTTTCCCCATGGGATAATGTACATTCCCCATATACGTAGTGATGTACTTTTTTTCAACATGGTAACCTGGATGGATACATTAATGCTCTCCTATGCGGACTTTCAAAGATATATGGTACTAATGTTATTTTCAGTAAAAACAATGTCATGTTTGTGAACACTTAAGAGTTCAAAAGAAGTGATTTTCTTTATTTCATTCAAGGCTCACAACAACTCCTTAAAATAGCCAAGACTGTCACACTTAGCTATAAGACCTTGTCATGTTCACTGTTTTATCAACAATACCAAGAACGGTCCCTGGTACACATTTGCATTAACACTTGAACAATATCAGGTTCACTGTCTTGACCACATTATGCAGCCAATAAATGGTCAGAGTGAGGATGCCCCCAAATCCAGGACCTCTCACTCAGAGTTCAGTGTTCCCTCTGCTACATCACACTGCCTCCTGCTGGGCACTTATGCTCCAATGCTGAGCATTACATTTATTCCTGCCTCTAAGGCTATTTAGGGTCTTTGCTGTTTAGCGCAGGGATTATTCACTTGCTCAAGGTTAAAGAGACAAGCTAGGCCAAGGACTGTATTACAGCATTGGTGTGTGTTCCACGACCTGAAGAAACAACCCTTAGAGGAGCCAAGGAAGTCTTCATGGTCTTAAGCCAAGTCAGGGAGAAATCCTGGCTCCCATCACCCCTGCTGTGATTTGACGCTTGGTCTTGATTGCTGAGATAGTGAGAATTAATAAAATTATTCTTACTACACAGCAGGAAAAGGCACCAAATACAGTCCATATGGGGGGGGGCATACAGATGACTGCTCTGTAAATTAATCTGATTTAAGAGATCAGCTCTATCACAAGGAAAGGGGAAAGGACGGTTACAAGAGGATAGCAAATCAATCTGTACATCTCTGATTGGAAGTTACAAGATGAGACAAATTGATCCTAACTTGGAATAAAGAGGAAATTGATAACCAGAAACTTGAGACTGAGACACATAACTGTCATAAAGAATAAATCCCTGGTTGGGAGAACCTGGGGCCTTCGTAGTGGCATGAACTTTGGGAAACTCTGTGGTCCGTGCTGATTTTGACTCAGAGGGAGGAGAGAAAGGGATGGTATTTTTGTCATCCTTTGGCAAAAAATACCTGGGACTCACTCATACAACCAGGCCACTAAGCATCATCCCCATGCCCCCCCACCATGTTCAGCGAGGCAAAGGGGCTGAAATATCCTACCCTCGTCCACATTTATACCTTCTCTGCCTTCAAGGCTACAGCTGTCGTTCATTTAAATCTGCTTTCCTGGTACAGACAGGTTTGGGGAATGCGAGGAGGCAGCGTGAGTGCCTGAATGACCATCCCCAGGTCAACGTCCCCAACGGTCTGGCTAGGGCAAACAGGAACAGTCTCTCCTTCCACTGACCCTCCACTGTCATCAACCATGACAGCAATTACCATCTGTAATTCTCCTTTCTCCTCATCCCACCCTTCCTGACTTCTGGGCTACGTGAGGAGTATTTGGGCAATTTAACCATCAGTGGTGTAAACTGTTGGGAAGCACTGTGCCGGCCCAGGGGATCATGTGTGGGTTCCCCATGATCCTCCACATTGTCCTGCCTCTAACCCACTAGATGGAAAAGATAATGGCCACTTTATATGTCAATTTACTCTCAGGGGATGAGCAAGAGGTAAAGGAAAGCAGGGCAAGAAGCCAATAGTCCATTTCCAAAAAAGGGTTCCCTGACCTCTGCCTTCTGAAGTCTCTCTTTTCCTCATGAATATTTATGTTTAGCTACTTCCCTTGGCACTCTCTGGGGGATGGCAGCTGAGAGGGTCAAGGCTGTGGGAGGTAGAAACAAGGGAGAACTGAGAGGCATGTGATTGGAAAGCAAGCAATAGACATCAAACCCCAGTTCTCTGGATGCAGACCCTTCTACCAAAATCTACATGGCAAGAGAACGACACCCAGTCCCAGATGTTACTATGACTTCCACATTACCTTTTGGAAGCCACATACCCAGCAAACTGTTTCATATGCTGCCCAAAATAAACAGAGAATGCATCTGGGAGCTCTGAGCTGCAAATCATTTAATTGCATACAAATGAAAGCTATTATACAGCTGGGGATCCCCAAGGGAAATAATTTCTATTCCCAGCTCCTTTTATAACCTAATGAGTCAGTTGAGGTTAGCTGGATGGTGTGCTAATGAAACCAAAAGCTCAGGAAAGATGCTTTGGCAGACCTGGTGATATTGCAGAGTAAGGTCCTGCTCTCCCCAGACCACATCCTATAATCTTAAGGGTCTGTCTTGCAAACATGTGTTGGACATAAGGGAACCTAACAGGAAGCACTGATGGCTCCAGAAGCCAGAACTCACTACTGGAGAAACAATTCAAGAATTAAATGTGCCTGAGGTCTTCTCCTGCCCTTGACCTGATCCCCTCTTTAGGAATCAGGGTTACTGAGTAGTGAGATCATTCTTCATCTTGGTCTACTCACCTCAGGCTGCCTAGTATCACATTCTTTTCTCTACCTACCTCTAATATTACCCCTTCCCTCTGAGGTTTGGTTTCTAATCCACAGTAGTTGAAAACAAAATAATAAAGCATATTAATAACTACATCAAATAACAATCAATTTGGTTCTAAATGAAGACCTACGGAATAAACATAAGGTGTTAATGTACAAGCTTTTTGAGAGTGCAGAGATCTCATGCTATCCTGGGCTCAAAGCTTTGTAACAGGATACCAGGAACTGAGAGATCTGCCTTCGATACATTGCGAAAAAGCTCTTAGGAATTGTTGTTCCCCAGATATGGCCAGTTAGTATAGTTTTTCTTAAATACTATATTCAGTTTAGAATTTACTAAATTCTTTATTATGTTTTCTTTTTTGCTGTACATACAGCAGGCACAAAAATAGTTAATCTATGAGAATTCCCAGCCTCACTTCCAACTCCACTCCAGGTTCCAGTGTTCCCGCTTAACTCCTGACCTTCAATTATGCTGATTAAGAAAATGTGTTAGCAGCGGAGGTGGGGGGTGGGGGGTGTGTGAGGGTGTGTGTGTGTGTGTGTGTGTGTGGGAGTATAGTAAAAGCAAAATCTGAAGGCCCTCAGCCAGCTCACAGGGGTTGAGAAGAGTTCTTTCTATGGAAGTTGGGAGGGAGAGAGGAGGATGCAAATGGTGGAACGGCTGCCATGTGTGTGCACATGGATATTGTGAGCTGCAGAGATGGCAAGACAGGATTTTTCAAAGTTTTGTAATAGGTGAAAAATATACTCTCCCATCTTGGGTATTTTCTTCAGAGTGAGTAAGGATTTTACTTGTTTTCAGTCATGTTTTTCTGCTGCCTAGTTGTTTCTCTGAACATATCACCACATAGAAATCAGGACCAAATGGGACACATTTTTTCTCTCTAATATAATTAATAATAATAAAAGAGAACATTCAGCAATTACCACAAGTCATCCATTCATTCAATAGCTATTAACTAAACACCTTTTCTGCTCTGGGCACTATTCTAAGCACTAGGGAAACATGAAAGAACATGAAAGGTCCCTGACCTCATGAAGCTTATTTTCTAATGCAAGTAGAGAGATAAACAAAGGAGTAAATATACAAGAACATATCAGATAGTGCTATGCAGAAGATTAAAATAGCAAGAAAGCATCAAGAGCGAGTGGGTAACTACTTTAGACTGGGCCGTTAGAATGCCTCTTTGAGGATATTAAGTGGAGATGTGAATGGTGTGAGGTCAGCCACTTGAAGATCAGTGAAGCATTCCAGGAAGAGGAAACACCTTGTACAGAAGTACCAATGTTGGCTTGGAGTGTTAAAAAAGGAAGAAGGTCAGAGTGGTTGAATCAAAAGGGCAACACTGGTACAAAATGACTTTTGAATCCAAGGTAAGGACCAGATCATGCAGGAATCTGCAGGCTTAGATAAGAAGCTTGGGTTTTATTCACTGTCAAAACTGAGAAAATACCAAAGAGAAGATTTTAAGCAAGCTAGTAACATGATATAATTTTCATTTTTAAAAGATCTTATTGGCTTTTACGTAAGAAACAGCTCTTGGGGGTCAGGTAAAAGCAGGAGGGCCAGTGAGGAGGGCTCTGCAGGGGCTCAGGTGATAGTGCTGCACTATCAGGGGCTCAGGTACTGTGCTTTGCATGCACCATAGGTCATTAAATCCTCAATCCCCTAAAGAGGCATATGAAATTGCATAAGGATGAGGGCTTGACATAAGGAAGGTTCTGTACCACCCAGAAGTGGGGCAGAATGGCTGGGCTGAATGACTTGCAAAGAGTAGGCAGATGGGTTCTCAAAACCAGCAGTGGTTTGATGGCTCAGCCAGGTTAACAGTGGCAGCAAGGCTGCTCAACTGGTTAGATCAACCTTGAGAGAAAATCCAGACAGTTTTTCTATAAATGGAAAGCATTAGAAGGTGGCAGCCTAAGGCAGCCAGGGCCCAACTATACCCTAATTAAAGGGGGCTGGTCCCAGGGTCCAGGGCACAAATACTTTTTTTTTTTTTTAATTTATTTATTTTAAAGAAACTTTAGATTACATAAATGTTACATAAAAAATGTAGGGGATTCCCACATGCCCCACTCCAGCCCCCTCCCATACTTTCCTACATTAACAACATCCTTCATTAGTGTAGTACATTTGTTACAATTGATGAACATATATTGAAGCATTGCCACTAACCCTGGATTATAGTTTACATCATAATTTACACTCTGTCCCACACAATTCTGTAAGTTATGACAAAATATATAATGGTCTTACCTATGCTGAGGAGCAGTTTCAAACTCATTGGAATGAGTCCTCAGGCTATGTGACTTGTAGAAATTAGGCGTTTTCTGGTCCTAATGGCAGAACAGTTACCCAGTGGGAGCCCTTTTTCCCCATCTACCTTCCTGAAACTTCTCTTCCCAAGGCAAAGACCTAAAACCTACAGTTAAAGCCACGATGCAAGTTTAGGTACATTCTTCTTTCATTGCTTTTCACAAAACTCCACTTTCCTGCTGAGGCTGGGGTTTAAAAGTTAAATGAGTGACACCAACTAAATGCAAACAAAAGTTAATTACAGAGGTAGTTCAAGTCTAGTGTGTTAATTAGATGTTGAGGAAAGTTATCATGCTCCCCAAGCCACAATGCTGGGTGTGTATATTCGATTCTTTCTTTCTTTTTTTTTGTCTTTCGTCTAAGCCAGCAGTAAGTAAATGTCAATCATGCTAGAAAAAAAGATTTCTTTCAGTCTAGGATTCCAGATATTATATCAGTTTAAATGGATGTGGAGAAGTACAAGGATGGAAGTTGGGTAAATTCAGAATCTGATTTTGTTCATAGTTATGTTAAACTATAACAGAGGGTAAAAACATCCTAGCAACCTTAAAGCACTCAAACTACATCTGTTCCCTCCTAAAACATGTGGAAGTTGGAAATGAAGTAGCAGAAAAGAATACAAGCTGGTAGGCAAAAGATCAGGGTTCTAGCTCTGACAATTCTCCTGAGAATCCGAGCAAATTTCTTAATTCTTCTCGATCTTGGTTTCCTCATATATGTAGCAAGGGGGCCAGTCCAGGGTGACCCCTAAAGTCAATGCTAGCCTTGAAAAAGATCTGAGTATTCTTTGCATTTGCAAGACAAAGATCATCTGAATGGAGCTTTTGTTAGACCATTTAATATATCATAGATGAAGTTGCACATACTTATCTGTTTAAGCGTTAGATTTCTAAGAGAGGCCTTTTGTACAGTGTTGTAAAGCTGGAGGGGATCTGGAAAAACCATTTGGTTTGGAACCTTCCCTTTAAGCAGGTGAATGCTTATTACTCCCTAAAGCAAGGCTGCTTATTCTTTTATTTTTTCCCAGGGCCAACCATACTGCAAGTCAGTGCCGGAAGTGAAAGGATACTAAACCATCAAGCACATGCTTTCTCGTGTGCTGAGATTGCAGAAACAACCTGAAATGAAAACGGAGTGTTGTTTTAGACCCAATTCTAACTCATCAGGTGTGGCTGTAGTTTGAGAAATGGGAACATATGATTTGTTCTCACAGTCTCAGGACCAGACCCACAAACCAAGAAAACACAGTTTTTGGTTCCTTGCATGATTCCATTGGGGTCAGCTCCTCTCCTCCCACTAGCTCTGTTTTCCAGAACCAGTTTCTCTTTCATCATGGAATGCTGGGAATCCATGACTCCATCCCCTAGTCTCCAAGCACCAAGATTTCCCTGAATGTTGGCTGGATTTTTTTTTTTTTTTTCAAGAGCCCTCTGCCCCACTCTAAATGCAATTTCTCCTTTTAAAGAAATAATCAAACATTTAAAAAAAAACTGTAGTCCTTCTCCCCCCAGGGAAAACGAAATGGAATATACATGTGTGTAGATGTGTATGAAAATGTATATATGGGTATGTAATTTTTAAAAACATTTTTTTTTGCCACCCATTACCAAAGAAGCTGTTTCCCCTGAGAAGGAGGCTCTAAGGAAAGGTCAGTTTGCAGCCAGCCCCCTTCGTAATAAGCATAGCCCATGAATTGAGAGCAGTTCTTGACAGCTATCCATGGAGAAGGTGACTGTATCAGGAATTCTCTGTGTGATTCCCGTTCTTTCCATGCTTCTCCCCATGCATTCTTACTTGCAAGTGATATTAGAAGCAAAACCATTACATTCTCTCCATGTCTTTACTGGGTCCTCTTAAACAAAATAAAACAAATCATAGAAACACATGGGATATGAAGAAAAGTTCAGGGAAAAAAGTGAAAAAATGAAGCAGAAAGTAAGAGTACAGCCTGGCTATAGCACAGTGGTTAAAGGCAAGAGGTCCTGGAGCCACAATGCCTAGGTTTGAATCCCAGCTCTGCCACTATCGGCTGTGTGACCTTGGGTAAGTCACTTTACCTCTCTGTGCCTCAGTTTCCTCATCCGTAAAACAGGAATAACAATAGTACCTACTCACAGGATTTTCATGAGTTAACAAGAACATGTGGAATAGTGCCTGGTCCACAGTGAGAGCTGTATAAGTATTAGCTATCGATGCGTCATCATCACTGTGGGTTTCCTACAACTAAACATAAACTTGTAGTTCTACTCTTGGAAAGAGTTAAAACAGAAGGATGCCAGGTAAGGTATAAGAATCCTCAAATGATTGAGGTTGATAGGGTGGATCCTTTAGAGCAGATAGAGGAAAATAAAACATCCATTTAGAGCATGTGATAAATGCAGCCAAGGAGAACTCAGAGAAATGCGCAGGTGTCAAATGTTTAAACAACAGGGAAATGGGCTATGGGGATTTTCCTAACAATTAACAAAACCCAAAATAAAAACTTATTTATTGGCAGAAAACTACAAAATACGTCACAGTGATGACTCATCACTGTCAACTGGCATGGTAAGTGACATTGTGAAGCACTTCTCAAAGCTGAATTGTTTGAATAGTTAAATCATAGACAACAATCTTTCAGAAATTGTGGATGACAGAAATGAGGATCTGGGGAAAAAAACAAATGCAAGGTTCTCCCTTTTGATATGGAAAGCCTGCATTTTCATTGTCCTTGTCTGGGTGTTTCGTCACATGCATCAAAAGATACAGCATTACTGTAACACTTTCCCTGTATGGGAAAGGCTGAGAATTTTTACAATCTGGTAAACATGTTTGCAGGCTGAGTTATTTTGCTTGTAGGTCAACATTCACAAGCTTTGATTAACAACTGGTTGACATTAGCTAGCTGACTGTAGGAAAGGTCAACAGGAGACAGTTACCAGGGACACCAGCCCTGCCACAGCTTCCCCCATAGTTGTCTATTTCCTGAACTAATTTTCCTGCCCCTCATCCTTGAGAAAAGTTCTCCAAGTAAAGCCTGAAGAGGATCAGTGCCCCTCACAGGTCCCTCTACACACGGGGCACACACTGGGAATCAGGAAGGGGGCTGTTTACCAAAATATCGACAACGGTGACAACACTTAGCTGAATTATGGGTGATTTCTCTTCTTTTGACTCTTCAGCATTTTTCAATTTTCTATGATGAACATGTGGCATTTTTTTGATGTTAAGAAAGAACTATAATTTTTTCTTTTTTAGACCCATCTAATTCACAATTTCTAAAATACATGAGGTACAAGAATGTGTAGGGCAGAACACTACCAATTTTGCTTTGTCTATGAAATGGAGTTGACAACCCACAGGGTTGTTGAGAGGATTAAAGGAGATAGCTCATTTGAAAGTGATTATTCTAATACCTGGTGTGCAGCATAAAGGATTTTCCCCAAAAAGATAGGTTAATCTATTCAGTCTAAAGAGACTCAATATTCAATCTAGAGACCCAGGCATGTGTTGCTGCCTCCAGTGCCAGCATCAACCAGCCTTCACATAGAATTCAGAGTCATACTCCCCAGGGATGTGATAACAGTTCATTCAAGAACAAGAAGGAGCCTCCTTTGCCTGACTCACATAAACTCAGAAATAGCTATACACAATAGGGTACATGTGAATTCTCTTCCCAATCAATGGCTCAGAACCTCACGTTAGTGAACATTATATACTGGACTCTTACTCTCTATGCTCTTTTTTTTTTGAGGTACCAGGGTCAAGGATTGAACCTGGGACCTCATATATGGGAAGCTGGTGCTCAACCACTGAGCCACATCGGCTCCCCTGGGTTTTTTCATTTGTTTTGCTTGTTGTTGTTGTTTTTTCATAGGAGGCACTGGGAACCGAACCTGGGACTTATCATGTGGGAGGTGGGCGCTCAACCACTTGAGCCACATCTGCTCCCTACTACATTCTTTAATGCAGAAAATTTAATATAAAGTAACTCTGTATCAGACAACATCCCAGAGGATTTGCTGACCTGATTTTTAAAAAGTACTCTGATTCAGAATGTCATTCTTTGAATGGATCTCAAATACAGGCTTATGGTCACATGTGCTAAAAATGGGTCCAATTTTCTCTCAGTAAGAAAAGTGTATTAAATGAAGAATTTGAGACCAGAGCAAGATCTAACTTTACCTGAAGTAATAAGATCCAGGTATAATTTTGTTGACATAACTCTACACTAAGCAAAGAAAATAGAAATATATACAATGAAGGTGACTTGTCTTTGGTTATAATTTTTCAGCTACTTAAAATACTGTCATGATCTGAATAGAAATTTTATCCTGACCAATAACTTTTCCCTTCAATTAAGGTGGTTTTTAAAAACAGGAGTAGACAGAAAGGCCCATATCTATTCTTCACCCATAGATACCTTAAATACTTGACAGGTGAGATGAAAGACATGACTGGTTTGAGGTCAACAACATCTTTTTTAGAAAAGTGGAATTTAAAAAAATGTAGTAAATATGTGAACAACTCCAAAATGGAGCAGAAAGCCCAATATAACATACCTAGAACCTAAATATACAGGTATCCAAGTAATATTGAGGATAAATGATACACATTCTAGTCAGAGTGTAGTAGATTATGCTACAGGAACAAACAACCCAAATCTCATTCACTTAACATGACAGAAATTATTTTTGCTCCTTATTCCATGTTCAACATAGATCAGCTGGGGACTTTGCTCATCATGGCCATTCAGGAGCCCAGGTTGATTATGGCTTGACATTGCTTCTACAATCACAGTGGTCGAGAAAGAAGGGGAAAGTACTGAATGGCACACAGGCTCTTAAAGCTTTTACTTGGAAGAGACATATGTCCACTTGGGCTCACACTTCATTGGTCAAATTAAGTAGCCGTACCTAACTTCAAGGCACCAAGGTAGAACAATTCTAAAATATGCCTTGAAGACACAGCTGGAAATTTTTGTTGAACAGCTTTAATTGTTATCACAAATGACAACACTAATATGCTTTGCATATTTCCTTCATATTTGTTATCTTATTTGATCTTGATTCTAGCCTTAGTATGGGTTCTAGCAGCATCCTATTTTACAAAAGCAAAAACCAAGGCTCAGAGAGAATAAGGAACTTGCTTAAACCACATAAATAGTAAGGCCAACACCTTTTGGAACTCCAAATCCTAATCTTTTAGTTAAAAGGCTATTGAGGGAAACGGATGTGGCTCAAGAGGTTCGGCGTCTGTCTACCATATGGAGAGACCGGGGTTTGAGCCCCGGTACCTCCCGGTAAAAAAAAAAAAGGCTATTGAGAGGCAAATATTTGCACCTATTATTTAAAGTACATTCCAACTTGCTATTTGTTACTATTCATTAAAGACATTATCTGACATTACTCTCCATCTGTTCATATATACTTTACATGTACTATATCTCTAGCTAAACTGTGTGTTTCCTGAGAACATAAGGAATATAGTTCTTTGAGTTCTCCACAGCATCTTAGCTACTGAAGAAAGCTTTAAAGAGCATTGCATTTGTAAGTGTGTTTTGGTTAAGTTGTAAAAAACCAGGTGATTAATCTAAGCACCTCTTAAAATATATGTGTATATATATATAAATAACATTTTTGTAAGCAAATACACATATATGCATATATATTTATATATCATTTTGCAAATGTTTGTATGTATTGTGAGAATTTTGATTTTTACCCACAATAAAAATAAATTAAAAAAAAAAAAAAAAAACAACCAGGTGAGAATCTCTATTTTCTGAACACGAAGACACTCTGAGTATCTCAGGAGAAAGATGTCAACCAGACAAATTAAATCTAGCACTTTCTTCTATCCTTGGAGATGTCCTCCAGATTCCACATGCTTTTATAGGTACAAGGTTTTTCATGTACAAAGTTTTACACACATGGCTTCCCTTTCTCATCACATCAAACTATGCCGCACCCTACTGACAATGTGACATTCTTACAACGGATATGCACTGACATCCATTTGCCTATGTTTAGACACTGAAAGTTCCTGTTTGTAGATTCACTCAAAGTCCTTTTGCCATCATAACATCATTTCCTTAGATTCCCACAGGAATAAATCCTTCTGAAAACAGTGGAATGAATGCAGTGCTCCTGAAAAGTACAAAATCTAAAAGCTGAAAAACCAAGTGCTTGATTAGCATCTGAGTTTGTATAAAAAGTAGAGGTGAAAAGGGTGAGAGCAGTTCTCTGAAAGCTTGTCTGAGTTGTCTTAATCTACCTGTCAACAGAACTTGTCCAGAGCATGCTACTTAATTTCCCTCAATTTCCTCATCAGTAAAGGGGTAATAATACTGGTACTTACATCATAGGGCTACTATGGAAATTAAATGAGAACATGTAAAAACACTAAGAACATACCTGATGTATGGTAGGCATCACTAAATATTATTACTTCCTTTGAACTTTGTCAAATACTACTACTTGAGCCAAAGTAGCTCAGATACTAACATATAATGAAATTTTAGGGCTGGAAGGAACTTTGGAATTCACCTGCTCCAGTGATTTTCAGAGGATTTGTTTGGGATCACAATTTATGATGGAGTCAAGATGGAATCTGGAACTCCTGACTGCTAGCCTTTTATGTTGAGTAGGCATATGTTTAGAATCGGGTTTGACACAATAAAAGAAGTTGTCTACCTAATTCTGCACGAATCAAGGTTGATTTATCTTGGTTAGTCTTTATTTCTTCTGAAATCTACACAGAACACCACCAACCCACATCACTGTTAAATTCTGGCCTGAGTACAAAGGGAAACAAGTCCAAATATTAAATCAAAGCTCTCTGCTGCCTAGAGGTAGTACTCCAGTCTGAAATTAGTTCTGTTTTGCTCACCAGCTTAATGATATTGTCAGTTGTTTTTAATTAAGTCACCCTTAACTGCTACACTGCACAAATTTTAAGAGTTACCAGAAATGCTTGCCGTGTTTCAATGAACTTTAAAGTGAAATAATTTGCATTAGCTCTCTTTTAAAAGGGTAAGTAAGGACGTTTCATATAAGAGCTGAAAAGTGTTTTTCTGGGTAATAATGGTCTGGAAATTCTAGCAAGTTTCCGGGTTCTCTAGGCATTGGGAGTCAAATTCTTACTCCCCCAAGTAAGCCATTGAATTTCTTTCTCTATGAAATAGAAATTATGGCTCCTGTAACCTAGAAGGGAAATGTGATAAAAGCATTACCTAAATAGATGGTGACAGTTTCCAAAACTGCTATAAATATAGATGCCCCCACCTTTTTTCCTTCTTTCTAGCATTCAATGGAGAACAGGTATGCTATCCTAGCTTCTCTTGTGCCATAAAGAAGGTTCAACTGAGACCCTCTTGACCAAAATAGATGAAGTGTACAGAAGTTAGCATGTTGCCATACACTGGAAAATTCAAAAAGAGATGCTGCTTCCTTTGGGAGAGAGAGCTGGTTTGAAACAGTAATATGAGTCCCCAGCAAACCAACTCTTTATGCAAGAATATGCTATTGCAGTTCCTCAGCAACCAACGTTGTTCTCCAAAGGCACTATACATGAAGAGCTAAGTACCTTCTCAAAGTTGGGCCCACAGAGTTGAGAGGTGAGATGCTGTTTGGTAAAGGAAGTCTCAAGCAACAAGATAAATGCATCATCACTTCACTTGTGCAGGTCAACAATAGCATTTGGTTTACTCTGTTTAGTGTCTTGTAACCATCTATTATGACATCCAGATCCCAGTTTTCTTACCCTGCCTCTTTCTATTCTGCCACTACCACTGAACAGAGAGCTGGTGTGTGAGGAACTCAGGATACCAAGATGCTATGAAATCTTAAACAAACCAACCTCTACTTAATTTAAAGTGACAAGATACTATAAAATTTAATGACAACCTGCAATTAAAAATACTTGGGAACTGCAATAATTGTGCTACTGCTATTCAAACATAAGTAAGATCTGTCACTCAAACACTTCATTAAATTAGCTCATAAACTATAATTTCAGTTTTGTTGAAGTACAATAGGCTCTTTGTAACTGTTGTTTTTCCGCTGCTTAAAATCCTAGGTTTAATGCCAATGATTCCCGTCTCTCCCTGCCCCCTGCATACAAGTTTTTTATTAGACTTTCTTACTGCTCAGAGGGTTTCCTGGAATATAAGTGATAAAATGACCCTACAAAAAACTGTTATGTTTCATAGCAAAGATGGGTTGTAATTTGATTTCCATGATGGATTTCCCACTGAAAATTGCAGGAGTACACTTTGAAAAGTCTCCTTGGTAATCCAGTTCAGATTTAATATTGCTCATTTGTTCATTCATTCATTCAACAAATGTTTAAGCATCTCAGTACTAAGAACTGGGTTAGGTGCTAGGGATGCAACAAAACAAACATGGTTCCTGTCCTCAGGCTTATATTCCCAGGAGGGCAACAGAAAATTACCAGCCAAATACAGTGTCAAGTGCTAATGGTAGGGGAGGGTCCATGCTAAATGAGAACCTAGGAAGGTCCTCTCATCCACACTCAGAGATGGTTCAGGAAAGACTACTTGGAGGAAAGGGTAATGAAATGGAGAAGAGGTAAAGACACAGAAGAAAAGGGCCCTGTGTAGAGGGAGAAGTAGGTACACAGGCCAGGAAAGAAGAGCACATGGCAAGGGAAAGAAGTGGAGAGAAACTTACTATTGATACAGTTGGGTTAGGATAATAAAGCCAAGAAAGGCAAACTAGGGCCAGATCATGAAAGACTATGTAAGGCAAGTGAAAGTATTTGAACTTTATCCTAAGAGTACTGGGGAGCCATTAAAGGGTTTTGGAGTCGAACACTCTTAGACCCCTGGCCCTCCTGCCATCTTGGCACCTGCGACAGTGTTGTTCACTGTGCCATCGGGTCAATGCTGCTCATTGATAACGCCACCTGACCCCACCCCACTTTAGAAACTATTTCAGATGGTTCGTAACCACTGAGTGGCTCCTTTTTTCAGTACAAAATAACACTTTTCGAAAAAAGCTAAGCTGTAAGTCATGTTCTTGATCTAGAGAGACTTAAAGATCTGATACTCCAACCTATCTAACTTTTCAGGAAAAGAAACAAAGGCTAGGAAAGGATGAACTGACTCATTTGAGGGCCTCTGGGTGCCAAAGGCTGAGCTGGGTCTAAAGCCCAAGCTCCTGTTGGCCATTCTCTCATTAACAGATGATGTCTAAATGGACTGATTTAGAATTTTTCTTATTATTATATAAGCTGGGTAAAATGAGTTTTAAAAAGCCTTACCTGTACATTTGAAAGATGAGGATCCCTCCTGAATGATCTCCATCAGGAATGAAATATAAGAAATATTATGATGGAGTCATGTTAATAATAAGTAACACAGGTTAATATTTTGAACACATAGAAGACCTTTAAATGAAATAAATGGAACCTCAGGACTTACTCTATTGTCATCATGTCATTAAAAGCATAATCAAATGAGGTAAGCAGTATTCTCATGGAAAGGAAATTTTAAAAAATGGCCATTGAAATAAAACAGTAAAGGTAACAAAACCAGGCTTTCCTTGATCCCAAGTTATCCCATGCATTTCCCAAGTGCCCCAAGAACAACAGCTATTATACAGACTTTAATTGTTGCTTTTCAAAATTCCCTGAAAACCAGAGTAATAGCTACAAATTTTTCAGGTAATGTACATCCCATCAGTGCAATTTCATTACTGCATATGAGGTTGAGCCTTAAAACCTGGGGAAACATCTGGCTGGGAATTCAAAGAGGCCATGTAATGGCTTCTGCTAACTTTAACTGAAAAGAGTCTGAATCTTTTCAAAATTAGGGGAAAAAGGGTCAAATGCTAGATTCATTTTATCTGTAGTGGTAAATACATAATATATATATATAAACTATAGATCACATCTGTCCAAGGCAATTCAAGGGGATGGGAATTAAACTTCACCTTACTAGAATGAGAAGTATCATATAATTTGTCAACATGTATTAAAATGACAATAATAACTATTTGGGGGGTGATACTTTGAATCTAAGCAAATATACCATTTCTCACAGTTTTGCTCTAATTTTAGCATTCATCAATAGACTCTTGCCTACAGCAATTTACTGTGGTGTTATAATGGTGATTTTCTATTTCCCTCATCCTTCCACATTTCTTAGTTGGAATTCTTCTTTAAGGAATACTTATCCCTTCTTCCACATTTATTTATTTATTCAATCATTTATTTACATTAGTATGTACTCATGGATATGTATTTTATTCTTTGGATTATAATCTACTATTATCTTGATTTATTTTGATGCTTGTTTTAGTTTGCTAAAAGCTGCTGAGAGCAATATACCAGAAATGGGTTGGCTTGTACAATGGGGATTTATTATTAGAGTTCTGAGACCATGAAAGTGTCCAAATCAAGGCATCATCTGGAGATGCCTTCTCCCTGGGCTACAGCTGAGGGCAGTAAGGCACATGGCAGCATCGCTCATGTCTCCCCTCTTCTGGCCTCCTTGCTTTCAGCTTCTGGCTAAGGTGGTATCCTCTCAGCTTCTGTGTTCTGTTGATTTCAGCTTCTGGCTCCCAGGGATTTCTCTCTCTACTTCTGGGTTCTGTCTCTGCAGCTTTTTTCTGTATCTGCAGCTTTTTATTCCTCCGTTTATAAAGGGCCCACCCTGCATCACACAATCTATTCAAAGGCCCTTTACTGAAGTAATTTAATCAAAAGGTCTGACCTACAATAGGTTTACATGCACAGAAATGGATCTGTTCTAAGGACATGATTTTCTGGGGACCACAGAAGCTTCACACTGCCACAATATTCTAACTATTCCAGCTTGGGTCATTGAAGGTTCTTTCAGATAGGCTTATGTGTCCCTTTGACATGCTCTTATTCTTTCTTTCTTTCTTTTTTTTTTTTTTTTTTTTCTTTCTTTGAGTATTTCCTTACTTTCTGGCACTACAAGGTGCTCTAGGCTCATCTTGTATTTTCTTTCCCCCAGCACCAGAATCAATAATTTCTCTATGGAGCTCTGATTCAATTTATTGGAGAATGCTATTTAGAAACTAATATTTGGGCACTAGGTGCGCTCATTGCTAAAGGGGTGTTACTGCTTCTAGGCCCTCTCAGGGGACAGAGCCAGAAAATATATGTATATATATTAACCTATGTATATCTACATATTTATATTTATTTCTGAATCTATCTGTATACACATTAAACATGAGTTCATACCAATAATAAGTGAAGATACTGAATCAGTAATGAAAACACCTCCCAACAAAGAAAAGCCTAGGACCAGATGGGTTCATTGGTGAATTTTACCAAATATTCAAAGAAGAATAAATACAATCCTTCTCAAACTCTTCCAAGAAACTGAAGAGGAGGGAAGACTTCCTAACATGTTCTAAAAGACTAGCATCACTCCAATACCAAAGCCAGATAAAGACATAACAAGAAAAATGACACACTAATATCCCTTGTGACTACAGGCACAAAAATCTTCAACAAAATACTAGCAAACCAAATCCAAAAGCACATTTAAAGGATTATAAACTATGATCAAGTAGGATTTATCCCAGGAATAAAAGGTGATTTAACGTAAGAAAATCAATATAATACACCACATTAAAAGAATGAAAGAAAAAATAAGCATGAGCATCTCTATGGAGTAGAAAAGGCATATCTATATTTTATGTATGACTGTTCTATAAACCTGCAACTTCTCCAATAAAAAATTCAGGACTTTCTTGATAAAAAACATTCAGAAAACCAGGAATAGAAGGAAACTTCCTCAAAATAATAAAGCACATACATGAAAACCCCAAAGCTAACACATACTCAACACTGATAGACTGAAAACTTTCCCCTTAAGATTAGGAACAAGATGAAGATGCTCACTCAACACCGCTATTCAACATTGTACTGGAAGTTCTGGCTAGAGCAATTAGGCAGGAAAAAGAAATAAAAGGCATCTAAATCAGAAAGAAAGAAGTAAAATGATTCCTAGTCACAGATGATACATCCTATATATATAGAAAATCCTGAAAAATCTACAAGAAAGCTACTAGAGCTAATAAACGAACTCAGCAAAGTGGTGGGGTCCATCAATAGACAAAAATCAGTGCTGTTTCTACACACAAGCAATTAGCAAACTGAAAAGGAAATCAAGAAAAGATTTCATTTACAGTAGCAACTAAAAGAATCAATTATCTAGGAGTAAATTTAACCAAGGATGTAAAGGACTTGTACACAGAAAATTACAAATAGTTGCTGAAAGATATTAAGAAGACCAAATTATAGTTATTGCATCTATATCATAGGGCTTAGGGGTACAGTAGCCCCATGGAAAATCCGTGTAAGGGCATGTAGATCACTTCAAAGCCTTCAACTTGGAATTCATGAGGTTCTGGGTGGCCAGGGGCATTGTCCAGAAGCAATAACACCTTAAAGGATAATCCTTGCTGGAAAGGTATTTTTTAACCTCCAGCACAAAATACTGATGGAACCAAAGGAATGAAATTGAGTGTTAAGAAATAAACCCACACATTTATGGTCAATTGATTTTTGACAAGGTTGCCAAGACCTCTCAATGGGGAAATAACAGTTTCTTCATCAAATGTTGCAAGGAAAACTGGATATCCACATGCAAAAGAATGAAAATGGACCCCTATCTCAGACCATTAAAAAAAAAATAACTCAAAATGGATCAACAATCCAAACATAAGAGCTAAAGCTATAAAACTTTTAGAAGAAAACAGGAAAATATTTTCAGGACCTTGTATTAGGCAATGGGTTCTTTACATCAAAAGCAAGAGCAACAAAAGAAAAGCAACAAAAGAAAAAACAGATAAATTGGACTTCATAAAAATTATAAAGATCTGTGCATAAAAGTACATTATCAAGAAAGTGAAAGAAAACCAAAAGAATGGGAGAAAATATGTGGAAACTATATATCTGATAAAGGTTTAATATCCAAAATATATAAAGAAATACAACTCAACAACAAAAAGACAAACAATGCAACTGAAAAATGGGCAGAAGATTTGAAGAGACATTTCTCTAAGGAAGATATACAAAGGGCTAATAAGCACATGAAAAGATGCTCCACATCATTAGCCATTAGGGAAATGCAAGTTAAAACCACAATGATGTACCATTTCATACCCACCAAAATGGCTAACATTCAAAAATGTTAAATAAATTTGGCATGTATGCAGAGAAATAGGAATCTTTGTATGTTGTTGATGAGAATGTAAAATGGTGCAACTGCCATGGAAAACATTTTGGCCATTCCTCAAAAAGGTAAACTTAGAACTACTACACGACCCGGTAATCCCATTTCCAGGTATATAATACCTAAAAGAAGTAAAAAGTATGGTCTCATATTTAAAAGCCAATGTTCATAGTAGCATTATTCACAATAGCAAAAAGGTAGAAACAACCCCAGTGTCTATTAACAGATGAACTGATAAACAAAATGTGGTATATATACACAATGGAATATAATTATTATGTGGCCATAAAAAGTAATAAAATTCTGATATATGTGACAACATAGATGGATCATAAAGATATTGTGTTGAGTGAAATAGGCCAGACACAAAAGGACACATACTGTATGATTTCACTTATATTAAATAACTAAAATGTGCAAATTCATGGAGACAGAAGGTGGATTATAGGTTGCTAGAGATGGGAGAAGGGGAAAGGGGAAAGGGGAATAAGGAGTTGATGCTTGATGTGCACAGAGTTTCTGTCTGGGGTGTTGGAAAGGTTTTGGTAATAGATGTTGGTGATGGTAGCACAGCACTGCTAATATGGTTAATGCCTGTGAATTACATACTTGAAGGTGGTTAATATGGGAAATGTTATGTTGTATATATGTCACCACAATTAAAACAAAATAAATGAGTTCATATTGATATCTCCAACTTTAATCTAACTCAACAGAGTTCATTTAAGAGTTCACAGCAGGTGAGTTTTTAATCAAAGCAAGATTTTAGTCAAAGACAGATTTATCAGAACAGGCGAGTCTGAGAGGGAAAAATAATGAAATGGTCATTAACTGAGTTTCTTCAAATGAAATATTCTCAACAGTAGTAGGTAGTACTGACTATATTTTACAAGTAAAAAAATTGAGGCTCCACGGAGGTCAAGGAAGTTGCTCAGTATTTAATATACTAGAAGTGAGCCTTGCTCTCTCTCGTGGGATATTCATATCTTGGAACATCAAAGAAGATGAAAGGAAGCACTGTAGTCCATGGGAACACTGAGAGGGAGGGCAAAGAAGGACATGAAATGAGGCTAGCAGGACACCAGCCCAGTTGAGGCAGAGCCCCTCAACATCCTTGCCCAAATGGATCTGTGCCATTCATGAAGCTCACCATGACCACCTCATCTGGGTTCTGAAATTAGGCCTTTGCTGGTCTGACTTTTCCTTGTTTTCACAGAACCGAATACACAAGGCACAATAATATGAGGAGTCTCTGATAGAGATTGTGGCTGCTCAGTCAGGGTTGTGGGCTGAGGCCAAAACCATTTCCTCCATGTACATTTCATGGATTCTACCACAGAAAAGAAAGGCTTCAAGTCCAGTCGCAGCCTTTGAGAGGTACTAGATGCAGATTTCACTGCTGTTTTCCTTAGGGAGATGTAACATTAAGTGTGGCTGATACAAAGTTCAGCAGGAGAAAAGGACAGTACCTGCCTGCCCACCTTAACATAAGTATGGCCATATGACATCCTTTGGCCAAAGAAACTTAAGCAGAGGTAACATGTGCCACCTCTGAGTGAAAGTTTTTAAGAGCCAGTGAATTCTGTGTTCTGCTTTCTTTTACCTCTGCTGGTTCATCAATTTTCCAGAGTGTAGTTGCATTATTTGTCAGCCTGGGTCCTGGAACGAGGACCATGACTAAATACAGCAGAGTCCCCAATTGACCAACGATGAATATGCAGTATGAGTGAGAAATAAATCTATTGTCTAAGCCACTAGGATTCTCTAAACTGTGCCTTATCTCCAATCTGAACTCCAGGAACCACAAACTCCTTTAATTTATTAGTTTGGTTTTTACATTTTAAAAGTAATATATTTATATAATGGAATAGTTGGGAAATGGAAGCAATCAAGAGAAAATTGACCAGCATCTCCATAAACTGAACGTTTTAAATGAGTATTCTGATTCTGGTTTAGTTTTGCATCACCCATTCCCTCTCTTCAGGATCATGCCATTTTTCACTTCCTTCCATTCTCAAATCAAATAAAAAATTGTTTGTCTAGAGCCCTATTCCCTTGAGGTTTCCTCTCACAATCTAATTTATGGTAATTAATGAATGGCTTCACTATTACTGGCCCCAGGTCAAATATATAATTTTAATAAAAGCTTTCTCAAACAACTTTATTTCATAGGCATGAAGATTATAAAGATAATTCCAAGTACTTGGCAGATCTTGGTGTGAGAGAGAGGGATTTAGATTTATCTTCCTGATACCCTCTAATCATAACACATGGCCACCTAATCTAGAGACAGAGCTACAGCTCCGTCCCTGAGTTTGGTCCCATCTTACTTCTGCATTCTTAGATGAACAGTGGATCCTCTGGAAAGGTTTGCCAACCGACTCTGATTGGATGACTAAAACAGAGATGACGACACAGCTCATTACATTCTTCTGGTCTTGAGCCCTTACTGTGAATTAAAGGATTCACCTTGAATTATTACAAGTTGCCATCCAGTCTCAGAGGCAGAATTCATTTGAATTTTCTATCTCCTGGTACTAGAGGAGTTTCCATCACTCAAATGTGATTAAGGCTCGAGACTTCTTATGTAGTGGAAAAAATGGAAGGGGATAAAATGAAGGAATATCCTGAGATCACAGCAATCAATTCTGTACCTAATTTCTATTTGGGAAGGACATTTTAAAAAGACTCTATCACTCTTCATTGTATTCTGCTCAGACTTTTCTCTTGAAAATAATAATAATAAAAAACTTGTAAACGTGCCTAAGCTATTAAAGTACAAAATTTCCCAGCATATTATATTCTCTCTAATTAATACAACTTCTGAATTACAAATTACATAGACATTCTACCATTCACAGGAGAATGCCTATTGTTATAATCCTTCAAGCTATCATCAATAGATTATGAGGGAACATTAAATAGCTGATTGGTTGCATTAAATAAGTATGATTATGGGGGACGGATGTGGCTCAAATGGTTGGGCATCCGTCTCCCATATGGAGGGACCTGGGTTTGATACCCGGGACCTCCCGGTAAAAAAAAAAAAATCAGTATGATTAGGGTTAAATTAAGGTAAATTGCACCTACAGGACTCATAGGAAATAAATGAAGGGACTAAATGTTTACAACTATAGTGTCCATGCCCTAATTTGAAGCAACAGAATTGGAAAATAGAGTTTGAAGAAAACTGTATATATATGACATGAAGAAGAGGCAGGGTTTCTGGAATGGCTGAGTGAGGGGCTCAAAGGCAATGATAAAACTGGATAGAGATGTCAAAAACAACCATTTAAAGACTCTAGAAATTGACCAAAGACATACAACAAAGAAGGATTTATTCAAGAAAACCTACTGAATCTTGGTAAGAACAGTGTGAGTTTGTGGCATTTTAATCAGGACCCTTCCCATCCCAGCTCCATGACCTGGGAAGTTCTACCCCAGTCCTTGTGGATGGGGAAGACTGTGAGAACTGGAAATTCTGCTGCCCTGCAGGAGGGGTTGGACTTTATTTGGAGAACATAGAAAAATTCATGCCTAGAACACCGTAAAAAAATGACAGGGACTTTTGTGCATCAAAGGACATTCCCAAGAAAGTGAAAAGACAACCTACAGAATGGGAGAAAATATGTGGAAACCATATATCTGGTAAGGGTTTAATATCCAGAATGTATAAAGAACTCCTACAACTCAATATCAAAATAACAGCCCAATTTAAAAATGGGCAAAGGACTTGAAGAGTCATGTCTCCTAGGAAGATATACAAATGGCCAATAAGCACATGAAAAGATGCTCAATATCACTGGCTATTAGGGAAATGCAAATCAAAACCACAATGAGATACTACTCACATCTACTAGGATGGAAAATAAGAGTTGGCGAGGATTTGGAGAAAAAGGGATCCAGGTAGATTGATGGTAGGAATGTAAATGGTACAGCCACTGTGAAAAATGGTTTGGTGGTTCCATAGAAAGTTAAACATAGAAAGTTAATTCCATGGAATTACCATTTAACCCAGCAATTCTACTCTAGGTATAGACCCCAGAGAATTAAAAGCAGAGACTTGAACAGCTATTTGTAACCAATGTTTATAGCAGCATTATTCACAATAGCCAAAAGGTAGAAGCAATCCAAGTGTCTATTAACAGATGATCTGATAAAAAATGTGCATATACTTATGATGCCATATTATTCAGCCATAAAAAAGAATGAAGTTCTGATACATGTTCCAACATGGATGAACCCTGAAGACACTAGGTTGAGAGAAATAAGCTAGACACAAAAGGAAAAATATCGTATGATTTCACATATACAAAATACTTAGAATAAGTGAATTCATCAAGACAGAAAGGAGATTACAAGTTACCAGGTACTGAGAGTGGGCAGGGGATGAAGAGTTATTGCTTAATGGGTACAGGGTTTCAGTTTAGGTAATGAAAAGTTTTGGTAACAGATGGTGGTAATAGTAGTATGATTTTTTGAATGTAATTAATATCACTGAATTATACAAATGAAAGTAATTAAAATGGTAACTTTTATGTTGTACACATGTTAAGACTTTAAAAAAGCAAAACTAAGTCAGATTAAAAACCCAACAATAGAAATCTTAGTGGCAAACAATTAGAGAAGGCTAACAATATTATGGCTGGCCTGAGGTCTTGATATTGGGTGGGGCAAGCACAAAATGGCAGACCAGTCAGAAATTTAACAGGGAGATCCAGGAAAGAAACAACAGAGAGAGTCTTGCTAAAAATCCCCCTCGTCTTTAATGGTCTGAAAGACTGTGCACCCTCAAGGCTGGGCATGCTCAGAAGAGATCAAATAGGGCTCTAGAACCTTCTTGTCCCCAGCTGATTTTCCCCTAGTTGCCGTCTGTCTGGTACCTAAAATATAACCAAATCCATTTATACCTACCTATGCACATGGTCACAAATCATACAACATTATAGGTAATCTTCTTTATTACACAGATGGGGAAACTGAAGCCTCTGAGCAGTCTAAGAACATGGGCTTCTAAAGAGTTAAAACCCCAAGAGCCATCAAAGGATCCTGGGGTTTTGTCAAAATTCACTGACCTGCAAAAAAAGTCATAAAATTAACAAAAACAAACAAACAAAAAAAATTGGTCAGGTAAGTTGAACTACCTGTAACAAATATATATGAAGGTCTTCCTCAATCTTTGTTCTACATTTAGTGACCCTTCTCTTTGTTGTACTCTTTTTCCTCCTGAGAAGTCTTTTGAAGGAAGAGAGAAAGTGTGGGCTCTCCAGGAAGTAACTCCATGTGGGTTCTCAGGCAGGTGATAACTCTATATTGAAAAGTGGGTCACATCTGTCCCATGAATAACCACTTGTGTTATGGCCATTGCTCTTAACTGATCCTCTCATCCATCCCACTTTTTCATAACTCCTGACTCCTGGTTCTAGCTCATTTGATTTGCTTTGAGGGTTGACAACCTGTGCTAAAAAGATTCTGTTCTTTTGATTAGGTACTTATAATTCCCAGGGAGAATGATCATAATATAGCTATAGGCCCCAGCTCCAACTGCCATCCAACACTATAAAGTAATAACATTTTCATCTTTATAGCACAGCTTCTTTCCCAATTAAAATGCTATGCATTCACATCCTCAAGCCCTCATACTGTAAATTTTGCTTGTTCAAGCAAGTGATTATAAATTCTCTTAGAAACAACAGAACTCTCAATGTGGATTAAAGGCTGTTTTCCCCAAGCTTGATAGAATGAAGGAAGCCACTTCAGGTTGATAACAAGGAAACCTGCTCCCCAGACAACCTTTATATGCTACTACATTTCCTGATGGCTTGACATTTGGCTCATCTTTGGCATTTAGTCAATTTTAAATCGCTAGGAAAAATAAGGAACAAATTGCCTTATTTATATAGCTGACATCTTTACTGCTCAGAACCTTGTGTAATCTGTCCTTGTGATAAGGACAGCCAGAAATCTTCATATTTTAAGAACATCACTGACAAATAGCCTAGCAGGCATTCAAGAAAGAGTTCAAAGCAAAGAACGTAGTTAGGGCTGGCTGTTGCCTTATGGAGTGAGCTCCTTTTTTGTTTTTTGTTTTTTTGTTTTTTTTCATTCTTTTGTTACACGATTAAGACAGGACCCAGGGATAGAAGGCTGGGAACTTGGGACAGTCTCAGGTGTCTCTCTCAAGCGAAAACACCTGGGTGAAGCTAATTCATCCTGAAGACTACATCTGTTCTCTCAAATGAGAAAAATAAATACTAGAACATGCCTGGAGGCAATGTAGTATGGATTTTGACACCAATTATACCTGGTTTTGAACTGTGACCACCATGAACCTGCACAGTGACCTTGGACAGTTTTCTGAGTCTCTGAGCATCTCTGAATTTCCTTAACTGCATTACTGATTAAATAAGATAATTTAGGTAAAATGTTCAACACTGATTTTATGTGCTCACAAATGTCACCACCCCTCACTTTCTGCCTTACCAATGCCATTTAGAGGTAGATGCTAATAGTGGTAAACACTGTCTCTATGCAGATGCAGGGATACATCTTCTTATAATAGTGTAATTTCTAATGACAACAACAATTGTGGGACTCATTCTGCAATATGAAACTCAAACTCTATTTCTGAGCCAAGATGATAAGATTAACTTTTTCTTGATACTTTTGTTCCTGAGTCACCTCCAGAAGATCAGCTATTTTAACAGCAGCTGACCCACACAAGAGGATTCCATGGGTCAGCCACCAAAACTGACATAAAAAAAAAAGGCTGGAAATTATTTCAGATCACGGAAGCTGCCAGGCAGAGTACTACTCTCACAATAAAACATTTATAGTACATGATTTTTTTTCCTTCAGAACTCCCTGACTAGCTTTTTCCTCTTTACAAGAGATGCCTGGACTTGATGAAATCCTTTGCATGCTGAGTCTAGAGGTAAAAAGCCATGGCCGCTCAAGTTGCAGACTTGAGCAGACACCACACCTGCTGTCAAGGCTACTTCACACCTTGGCAGGGAGAAACTCATCTCAACTCTCAGCAGTCCCCATTGAAATTATTACATGTGAGAGACTGAAAAGTCATTGAATCACTGTGATGACTCATGCATCAAAAAGAAAGCCCTCCTCTAGGCGTATAGGCCAGGAGGCAGTCTCCAGGGGAGAATCTTATCTTGCTAGTTAAAATCAGCAGGGAGGAAACATAAGCCCTGCAAATACTTTTTTAATTAAATGGACAATTTTTGCTGCCCCCTTTCCTTTCTCTGTCTCTTGCCCTCCTTTCTCCTTTTTCTTTCCTGTCTTGCCAGATGCTCTTGGACACTCTGGGTCATATCTGTCAACCAGAGAACATTGCTAAGATAAAAATAGTCCCAAAACAACAGGTCCTGCCAGACAAGAGAACCACTTCTCAGTAGCAGTAATTTTGCAAAGAACTGTGAAGACAGTACTGCATTTCAAATTCCTGACCTAAAATGTAATTGAAATCTATGAATGAATTACATTTTATTTATTGCTGAAAATAGACCTTTTGCATCCTGAAGCAGAGATCTATTTTCTAATCAGAAAGCAAAAAAAGGAAAAACAGTAATGAACACAACCAAATATAATCAGAATATGTTGCTGAGTTTTCAAAAGAGAAATCCTTAATATCTTAAATATTGATTCTGCTAAAACCAACCCACCCTTTGTCATGCAAACATGTTCAATGTTTTGTTACAAACTGAACTCATTCCTTCTCTCCAAAATGGAGCCCCTCACAGCCAACCTATTCCCCCACTCTACCCCCATGCTTTCAGTCTGGCTAGTCCTCTAAGCTAGAGCCCTTGGAGTACATCCTCAAATCTCTGCTTTAAATCAGTTATCAAGATTTTACCTTGTAAATGTCTTTACAATTTCATTTCTTCTCTTCATTAGTTTTGCTTTGACTTGGTTTAGTTACTCAGCCTCCTCCCAGATGACAAATGCAACTCATGGACTTCCACGTGGCCACAAGCTTTACTCCTAAACAATGCATTTAATTATGTCACTCTCCTGCTTAAAACCTCTCCACTTCTCTGTTGACTTAGTTTGGCATTTAAGGCTTTTCACAACGTGCTCTTTAGCCCATCCACCTCTCTAGCTCCATCTGGCACCAGCCCTTGCCTAAGCTCCAGGCTGCTGAGCTGATGGATGTTCTATGAACACATACACTGCCTTCCACAACTTCACATTTCATCCACTTAAAGTCTTTCCTGAGATCCTCTCCCTACTCTTAACTTCCCCTGTGTTCTCAACACATACAAAAAGATAGTAGAAATAAACCTAAATATATCATTAGTCACAATACATGTGAATGGACCCAACTCTTCAATTGAAGGTAAATATTTTTAGACCAAATAAACAAAAATCCTGCTATATTTTGTTTATAAGAGATACACCTAAAATATGGAATAAGAAAGACAACAATTACCAATCTGTATGTACCTGTTAATGTTAACTCAAACTACACAAAACAAAAATTGACAGGGCAATTAGAAGAAATAGATGAACCCATCATGTAAGGGTTGCAACACAATTCTGCTAGTAATTGACAGCTTCAACATATAAAAAAAATCAGTAATGATATGAAAGATCTCAACAGCACAATAATAGGCTTTTTAATATAAGGAACATATATTGAACATTGAACTCAATGATTAGTGACACATAAAACATCTTTGAAAATGGACTAAGGTATAAAGATAGACTCAATAAATTTCAAAGGGGTAGTCTCATACAAAGTTATTTTACCATAAAGCAATTAAAAAACTAGAAATACATTTTAAAAGATAACTAGAAAATTACCATAAATTTAGAATTTAAAGAAACTCATGTTTCAAAATAACTCACAACCAAAGAGGAAATAAAAATGGAAATGGTAAAATACTTAAAACTGAATGATAATGAAAGTAAACCAAATAAAAACTCAAGTTATCTGACCAAATCAGTACTCTGAGGGAAGCTTATAAACATTAATGTTGATATTAGAAAAGAAGAAAAATTCAAAACTAATGAACAAGGCATCCAACTTAAGAAGGGAGAAGAAATAAGGATGACAAGAAATTAATGAAAAAGAAAACAAATATGTAATAGAGAGGATCAACAAAGCCAAATATTGAGTTTTGGTAAAAAACTAAGAAAAGAGACAAGGCCCTGGCATTATTAAGTAAGGAGAAAATAACCTAAGAAGCATGCAAAGTAACTGTAGGGCTAAAAAGGAAACTATAATATAAACCATAAAACAAATAGTAAGCTATTTTAAATAACTTTATCCCAAAATATTCGAAAACTTGGATGAAGTAGATAAATGTCTAGAAAATACAACTTATACCAAAAACTGACTTAATATTTGAAAACTTGAACTGTCTATAACCTTTACATAAATTGAATTTGTAGTTAAAAATCTTCCAACAAAGAAAATACCAGGATCAGACAGCTTTATCATCTTAAGCAAGTTCTACAAGACATTCATGAAACAGAAATTCCAATTTTACAAAGACCCTTCCAGAGGACGGAAAAGAGGAAACACTCCCCAACTCATTTTATGAGGTTAGCATAACACTGATTCCAAACTAAGAGACAGAATGAGGTAGAAAAATTACAGGCCAATCTGCATCTCGCATAGTTGCAAAAATTTTAAACAAAATATTAGCAAACAATCAAATGATGACCAAGTTGGGTTTATCACAGGAACGCAAAGTTCATTTATTATTAGAAAATTAGTTAACGAAATTCATTCCAATATAAAAAAGAGAAAAATATAGGAACAAATAATTAGCTACAGAAAAATATTTGATTAACTTCAACATTCATTCACAATTTTTAAAACTTGGGGGGGACGGATGTGGCTCAAATGGTTGGGCATCTGTCTCCCATATGGGGGGACCCGGGTTCGATCCCCAGAACCTTGCAGTAAAAAAAAATAAAATAAAACTGAGCAAACTAAGAACAAAAAAGAACTTACCACATGCCAAAAAAACAAAACAAAAAACCCTCCATAAAAGCAAAGACAATAAACATTGTACCTATTGATGACAATAATGAAAACTATAATTTTCTTTTAAAATCAGAAACAATGCCAAGGTGCCAGCTATCACCATTTCTATTCAATGCTGTCCTGGAAGGCCTAACCGAGGCAGAAAGATAAAAAATAAAACAAAATTAGAAAGGAAGAAACAAAACTGTTAATTATTTATAGGTTGGTTATACATTTATGTAGAAATCCCAAAAGAATCCAAATTATACTTAGTTAGATTTAGCAAATTTGCTTATCACAAAATCAATACACAAAAATCAACTGCATGTCTATATTCAGCAATAATCAGTTTAAAAGGGTAGCTTTAAAGACTCCATTAACAACAGCAAAAAAATATAAAGTACCTAGGAATAAACTAACAAATGATGTATATAAAGGTATGGTATGAAGGTGCAAGCAAATAAAAGATTTTCCCACATAGATGGTAATAGGAAACAATGTTATAATATACTATATCAGTATTATAAGGGAAAGAAATAATACAAAAGTCAGGACGGCTTCACCTCTGAGGGGAAGAGAAGATGCTAGGACCTAAGGTACTGGGTAACGTTTTACTTCTTAACTTGCATAGTACAGACATGAATACACGTTTTTAATTTCTTTAAACTGTCCCTATAAATTCGGGGGTGGGGGGAAAGCTGGTGCTCAACCATTGAGCCACATCGGCTTCCCTGAGTTGGATTCCTTGTTTGTTTCACTTGTTGTCTGTTTTTGTTCTTTCAGGAGGCACTGGGAACCAAACCCAAGACCTCCCATGTGGGAGGCGTGCACTCAATAGCCCAAGCCACATCCACTCCCCTACAAATTTTAATATTCTCTATTATATGGATGAAATATTTTAGTTTTTAAAAAGGCCTAGAACAGACTCAACAACCCAATTAACGCAAAAAGTAAGTTTCTTGTGTGGCATGCCACTGAATTCCCACATTTTACAAGCAGAGTTTGAGAGAAGATACTAATTTTGTAAACTTTGAGAAATGTGTTTTGAATAATCATTTCATTTCCAAAATAGGAGGCAGCAGCTGCTATAAAATGCTGGAAGAAACCCCTTCAGAAAACATTCAATCTTAAGTGCAATTGTCTTCACTTTTTAGTTTTAAATGGAGGACATTTCTTTGCAGCACTGTTTACATAAATATTCATCTGTTTACCTCTGCAACAAGATAAAAAAAAACAGAAATGACAATTCAGGAACATTAAACATGCACTAACTCAAAAATGATGGAAAATTTAGGGACAGTCTCAACTCTCCACCTCATTAGCCTCATCTACCAGTGTGTCACTAATAATTTGTTTTTAACGGTAGAGGGAGTGCTAAAAAATTTGCAGGTGATTTACTTTTTTAAAGTATGAATTATAGCAGAATAAATTATAGATTATATAATAGTGGAATAGATTATATTCCACTTGTATGCCAATATGCTTCCTTGGCCCAGAGGTATAGCTGGCATGGGCACTGGTATACAGCCTGCAGCGTGGCTTACTACATAGCAGGTTATATTTTCCAAAAATGGTCACGGCCATATTCTTAGTCCCACGTGCTCTTCCAGAAACTTTCCACTTCCTTATCAAGAGATGGAATCTATTTCTACTCCCACTGAACCTGAGCAGCCTTTGTAACTGATGAATAGAATGCAGTGGAGCGATGCAGTGTAATTTCCTGAAGATAAGTCATAAAAGATGATAAGATTCCTGCTTGACTTTCTCTCTCTTGGGTCATGTCCCTTGGTGGCCCTGAGCTGGTAGGCAAGAAGTCTGCCTATCCCAAAACCATAGTGCTGGAGAAACCACAAAAGATTAGAGATGCCAAAGGAACCCCAGCTGTTTTAGTCTTCCCAGTGTATGGGAAGAAGCTCCTTGTGGACGAGGCACAGGACTGTGAGAATCAGAGAACTGTCACCCACTTGCTATGTGATCTTGGGAAGTGACTTTGCAGGTCTTCATATCTCTAAGAAGCTGTGGGATCATAACAGGTGAGGTCTGAGAGGGGCCTCAAGGTCACCTAGTCTACCATTCTCACTAACAGGTACAAAGTGAGGCCCAGAGCAATTTTAGGGTTTCCTGATGTCCCACTCCCTGTGGCCCATAGACTCAGGATTGGCATCTGGGTTTTGTAGCTGTCACTGGTCTAATAGTATTCCATAAAGCCCTAGTTGGCTCTAAAATACTAAGATTCTGACAGTACTGAGAAAGGGGTATAATATATATTTCTATTCAGATTAATGTAAAATTACTCAACAGTTCCAGTATTTACTTAACAATTTCCAAGCTAGCTTTCTTGACAAGGGAAGACTTGTTACTGCCTTGGACAAGAGCCCACCCCGAGGGATAATACACCATTCTCCAGATCTGAAAGGCCTCTTTAAGTGCTTTTCACTTTATATATTTCAGAACATGGAAGATGAATTTCAACACTGTCATCAGTGATCCCTTGCAGGTGGCAGGTATCCAATAAGAAATGTCAACTTCTGTGCTCTATAACCTACTTGTGACTGGGTCCCTATTACATTAATTTAAAACACTTTAACTAGGAACTAAACTGGAACTTGAACATTTTAATCTTTCACTAAGGTAAAACAGAAATTAGAGCCAAATGTGGAAACTGAAACAATAAAAAGATAAAAAGGAGTCTATAACCAGGAAATCCACTGATGTAATGGAAACCAAGCCAGTCTGGCATATAGGACAAGGGGAGCCTAAGGGAGACAAGCTGTCAATGTTGGCATGTTTTTATCTATTGGAAAGACAATGAGGGGTGTGTTTGGGGGCAAGGGTGGAGAGAGTATGGTCTACTAGATAGATAACGCCTTGTCAAACAGGTTCCAATACAGTTTGAAGGGAATTTCCTTTTAAGAGGGTGAACCATTTGTCTGTAGTTTCATGCTTATAAAGTAGAGATTCTCTATCCATTTGATATCTTGGACAGGTCTTCCAAATCAGAGAAGCACGTGGAGGGAAGAAAAGAGATGAGTGGAGAAAAAGAGTCCTCTCTGAACTGTCCACTATAGCAGCCACTAGCCACACATGACTACTGGGTGCTTGAAATGTGCTAGTGTGACTGAGAACTGAATTTAAAATTTTAATTTACCTTTTTTTATAGTTAAATTGAAATTTTAAAATGAACATTTGATTCAGGTATTGGAAAAATGCATGCTTAGAATGACTTTGGTACTTGAATCTACTTTTTCAACTATAATTTTTTTTCTTTTTTTTTTTCTTTTATTCTCAACCATAAATTTTAATCTAAATACAAATCAAGCATTTTTGATGAAAATTTAGTGAGCAAGTTGAGATTGCTATAAGTGGAAAATGTACACTGAACTTTGAAGACATAGTTTGAAAAAATTAAAATATATAAAAAATTATATTGATTAAATGTTGAAATGATAATATTATGGATATACTGGGTTAAACAAAATGTATTATTAAAAATCAATTACACCTATTTATTTTAACTTTTTAAACGTGGCAACTAGAAAAATTTAAATTACATATAGGCTCATACTTGAGGTTCACATATTTTAATTGGACAATGCTGTTCTAGATTCTAGGTCTAACTAAAAACATCACTTTTTAAAAAAAGAACATTACAGCCAGTGTATGTCTTGATTTCTTTGTCAAAACCATACTAGGGAAAAGGTATACCACCTGAAGAACCCAAGAATAGTTTTTTTTTTTTCCTTATTAGATTACACTCTCCCACTACATTAAAATTTGGCATTTTGTTTACAAATTTGTCTCAGCTGAGTCGAGCTGATTTGGGTCAGCTGGCCAGCATTTGACCAATTTAAAGAAAAAAAAATTTATTGGAAAATTCAGGCCAAGGTGACTGACCAAGGAATCAAGCCCTGAAATGGAACACATTGTGACCTCCACTTGGGGCCCCATGACCTCCTAGGTATTTTTGAATCACTAGAACTCAAATATTTGAAAACAAATATCACATCCCTTCAGTTTTCTTTTATAGGACCCAAAAAAGGAGCCACATAAAAAGGAAAGAAACAATTACATATAATTCATGTTTATACATTCTGAAGAAGAAACTATTTTAGATGCCCTTTGAATATGAATCAAATATATGGCAAATGATAATAAATAATATAATTCATATGCACAAGTAAAACTTCATCAGTTCCCTTTAAGAAAGTTCCCCTTAAGACTGTGATCTAAAAACTGAAAACTTTTGTGCTAAACCACCACTAATAACCAAGCCTGTTGCTACCATAGCACACACCCTAGATCTTATACCACTCCCCAGAAATTTTAGTCAAAGAAAACAATATCCACACTTATACCATTTATATAAGACAAGGGATAGCTATCACCACCATTTTAAGAGCTGGGAAAGCTATTAATCATTAAGAAGTTAAATAGCAAGTCCAAGGCTTAACATTGCTAAAAATCACTTATTACTCTTGGGCCCTGAGCTCTTATTTTGGAAGCTGCCATCACGTCTACAGAGTGCTCGTTAACAGGTCAGTAAGCCTATGTAAGAGCGTGTCTTCAAGGTTTGATACTGGTGGCACACAATTCAGACACCTGTGCCTTTTCCCCACTATAAAAACATAACTCACTATAATAGCAAAACTCATTAACAAATCTTTCATCACTGTCTTTGTATCATGAACTGAAATAAAGATGTAATCTGATGCATTATTTAAATAAATAAAAATACTTACCTTTAAATGAAGGATCTTCTTCCACTAAATTTCACTATTTTTAAATCTCTGCCTAACTTAGCCCTGGGTTTATTTTCAGAGTCTAATTTGAATTATCCCTGATGTAACTCTGGATTGTAATTTCTCCAACAAAGCCTCAGGCCTTCAGAGTAGCATCAGAATTCATCATGAAATTTTCCTCAGTTAATCTACTCTTCCTTCTGTCCCTCTCTTCAGCTTCAGAAACCTTTAGTTTCAGATGGCAGCTAGGATCTCATCGGCTTGGGCCTGTCATCTCTTCTGAGGATGCCCCCTCTGTACAACTCTCCCTCTCTTGTCCCAAGAGAATCTTGGGTTTCACTCCTTCCTCCCCGTGGCTTACCTATGCCCCACTACTCACTCTGGCCTCCCATCCCCAAGCAGAAAGAACCACAGATGCTCCGCCTTGCTCTGCCCACTCCGTGGTCTTATTCCAATCAGGGAAACATTCCTATGGCAACCAACATGCACCACCACCTCACTCTCCTTCCCTGAAAGCTCCCTATTTGTGTGGCAGACATTTGGCAAGGACACTGAATTACTTTAACTTGCCTAGCAACTACTAGCCTGGCTCCAGTTCCTCTAAAAGGGTTTGGCTTTTTCTCTTTATCTTTTAAAACACCCTTTCCATAGATGGCTGGCTATGGAAAGGGCACCTGCCAAGTCCACCTCACTAGGGACTGGCCCAGATCATGCACAGCTATCAGACAACTGGAACCTCCTCTTAGTCCGAAGTAAAAAATGTCTACAGGCTAAAGGTCCGAGAATGGACAGTTCTAAGGGGTTCACTCTGTACTGACTCCCAGAGAATTTCAATTCTTAGAGAACCTTAGAAGTTCTAAGAAGGACAGTAAAATTATCTATCACTGCCTCCATTCAGAAAGCCAGGTTTATCATTCCATTATGTTGTGTACTTTCAACACCCCTGTTAATTTTATTTTATAGGCTGGCCACCAGATATGGTAACTGACAGATTCTATACTGTATTCATACCAAATAATTTTGGTATCAGAAACAAACTCAGTCCCAAATGACTGATGCTGCTGTCCGTATTTTTTCCCTTCAGTGAAATCCAAAGAAATACTCAAAGAGCCTACAATCTAATTAGGGTGTCTAAAATTGAACTATATTCTCTGAAAACCTGTAGAGGTGAAGGAACTTAAACAAAGAATTAACTGATTTTCTCAAGTCTCTCTAGTTTTCTTCTAACAGGATTCCACCCTTGCTTGTTGCCCTTTCAAACCAGAGGCCAACAGTGGATGTGTGCTCCTAAGAACACCAAAGGGATAATCAAGCCAGGTCTTGGAGAAAAACCATAAGTGTTTCCACTGCTAGCTGCACCCAACTGCCTTCCACAAGGAAAGCAAGGCCACTGAGACAGAAGGAGAGAACTGCCTATTTTGCCAAGCATAGCACTGACTTAACGTGAGTGGACACTGTCCACAGTTTATCAAACAACTTCCTTCTGCTGGAAGGGAGCAAAAACACCCTCTTTTGTATGCTTGCCATCTTTGGATATCTTTAAAAAGGCTTCTCCTTCACTTCCATGGCTCTTCAAAGATAAGGACAATTTTTGACCCCCAGATCCTGTTATTTCAATAGGATAACATATAGTAAGTGCTCAATAAGCATTTGTTGAAATGAACCTTAGGCACAACAGCAACTGAAGATGTAAACTAAAATAAGATATTTTTATCTAGCATACTTGCAAATTAAAATTTGTCATATTCAGTGTTGAAAAGGGTGTGAAGAAATAGACATTCTTATACACTACTGATGGAAGTTGTGGTGGTTTGGAGCTGAATGTACCCCAGAAAAACATGTTCTTAAAATGAATCCACTCCTGTGGGTGTAAACCCATTTTAAGTAGGACCTTTTGATGAGGCTACTTCAGTTAAGGTGTGACCCACATCATTTGGGATGGGTCTTAATTCTATCACTGGGGTCCTTTATAAACAGAATGAATACAGAGAGACAAAGAAAGCCATGGAAGCAAGAGCCTGAAATCAACAAAACCTGGACGAGAAGGCTGAGACCAGCAGATGCCTCCATGTGGCAGAGGAGCCAAGGATCACCAGCAGCTGGTCTTCTGGAAAAAGCAGCCTTGATGATGCCTTGATTTGGACATTTTCTTGGGCTCTAACAGTAAAGAAATAAATTCCCATTGTTCAAGGCAAACCAGTTAATGGTATTTGCTTTAAGCAGCTTAGGAAACTAAAATGGAAGTAAAAGTTACTAGTCAATTTGGAGGACAATTTGGCAATACTTATCAATGTTAAAATGCACACACTCTTTCTCCAGAAAGTCTACTGCTTAGAATTTATCCTACAAATATATACAAAAATGCAAAAAGACAAATCTGAGGGTGTTTACTGCAGCATTATCTGCAACAGAATAAACTGGAAACAATCTAAATGTTAATAAACAGAAGACAAATAAATTGTGGCATGCCAACACAAAGGAATACTACACAGCCATTAAAAATGTGGTGGGTCATGATTTTCTGGTTGTGATGGTTAAGTTCATGTGCCAACTTGGCCAGGTTATGGTGTCCAGTTGTTTGGTCAAGCAACCACTGGCCTATTACTCTGAGGACATTTCATGGACTTAAATCATCAGTAAGCTGATTGCATCTATGGCTGGTTACATCTGCAATCAACTGAAGAGATGCCTATTCTCTTGAAGAGAATGAGAGACATCTAATTCATTAAGTTGAGGGCTTTAAAAGGAGAAGTGATGATTTCAGCAGTCAGAGAGAGAATTTCCATCTCTGCTTCAGCCATCCAGCTTCTACCTCACTGGAGTTTCCAGCTTGTGTCCTGCCCTATGGAAATTGGATTTGCCCATCCCCACAGTCATGTGAGACAATTCTTAGAAAAATCACATAATATTTAGAGATATCTCCTGTCAGTTCTATTTCCCTAGAAAACCCTGACTAATACACTGGTCATCAAGATGGCAGAGTGATTCACTCCAGGGCTCTATGCCTGCACAGAAGCTTTAAGTAACAAATAAGAGCTGGCAGAACCATCTGTCTCAAAGTTCTGTAAAACATCTAAATGGTTGTAGTTTAACAGGGCAAGCACCAAATCAAGAAAAAGGCAACTTAAAAATGGTAGGAAACCCTCCTTCTGACATCCTGACTGGCCCCTCCTCCAACCCTCACCAGCCCCACATGGAACTGGCATGTGCTTTCAGTGCAGGTCCCTACCCTGTCCTGGAAGAAGGGGAGTAACCTTTGTACATATACTGGGAGTATAAATGTCTATGCTAATCTGTCTGATGGCAGCCTGAAAGACTGAACCAGGACACTTGTGACAGGTTCCCAGTCCCAGAACTCGCCCTGCGTGTAGAAGACAGCTCACAGAGCACTCCTACAGAATATTAGAATCTTATTCAGCCCAAAAAAGGAATGAAGTTCTGACACGATAGTTGTGGATGAATGTTGAAGACATCATGCTGAGTAAAGTAAGTCAGACACAAAGAGACAGATATTGTATTATTCCACTCATGAAATAGCTAGAATATGCAAATTCAAAGAAACAGGGAGTAGAGTACAGGTAACAAGGGCAGGGGAGGAAAGAGCGGGGGGAGTTAATGCATAATGGATGCAGGGTTTTTGTTTGGAGTGATAAAGTTCTAATAATGGATGGTGGTAAGGGTAGCACAACACTGTGCGATTAATCCCACCGAACTGTAAGCTTGGGAGTAGCTGAGATGGGAAAGTTCATGTTGTATATGTTTCCACAATTAAAAAAAAAAAAGGAAAGGCCAATTAAAGAAACAATAGTGACTAATGACAATATATGATCCCAGACTGGATCTAATAACAATGGAGGAGAAAATGCCCAAAAGGACATTATGGGGACATATGAAAAAATGAAGCAGAGACTAAACTTCATATTAATGTTAAATTTCTTGAACTTGAAAACTGCACTTAAGGTAGATACATAAGTGAATCCCCTTGTTCTTAGGAAAGGTACATGGAAGTATTAACCATGTACCAAGGAGCATAATGAATACAACCTACTCTCAAATGTTTAGAAAATAAATAAATAGAAAGATAGAAAGACAGAAAGTTAAAAGTTAGCAGATCTGGGTATCTGGGTAGGGGGGTATGGTTAGGTTAATGTGTCAACTCAGCCAGGTAATTGTGCCCAATTATTTGGTCAAGCAAGCACTGGGCTAACTGTAATATAAAGATATTTATGGACTTTAGTCATCGGTGAGTTTATTGCAGAGATGGCTGATTACATCTATGATCAACCAGGGAGACTGCCATGAGCAATGAGTGACGTTTTATCCAATCAGTTGAATATCTTAAAAAGGGAAGTGACTTCAGCATTCAGAGAGAATCTCCCAACATGTCTTTGGACGGCCAACTTCTCCCAGAAACTCATCAAGGATCTTCATCGGAGCCCCTGGTATGCAGCCTGTCTGCAGAATCTGGACTTGTGCAACTCCACATTCACGTGAGAGAATTTTATAAACTCTCATACTATTGACAGATATCTCCTGTTGATTCTGTTTCCCTAGAGAACCCTGACTAATATAAGGGGTATGTTGGAGTTCTCTGTACAGGGTTGTATTATTTTTGAAACTGACCTGTAAGTTTGAAATTATTTCAAAATAAAAAGTTAAAAAAATAAGGGCAGATATCCAACACATATTGCAAAGAAATGTATATTGCACAAGTCTATATATGATCCCATACATAAATATAAATACATATGTATATGTATGTGTTTATATACATATACACATCTATGTATGTACATGCTTGTATATGACTAGTACATTAGAACATTTCTAGAAAGACACAGAAACTTTACAGTAGTTATCACTAAGGAATGATACTAGGAATTAGAATAGGGAAAAAGAAAGCCTCTTATTTTCAATTTATAGCTTTTTATAGTGCTAATTTTTAAACCAAGGCATGTCTTATTCATACTTTAAAAGTGTGTTAATAATTTGAAATAGTTTTTATTAGTTTTTCCAAATGGAAATAAAGTCAGCAGGTTATTTTTACCACTCAGCTGTCCTTGAGTAACTAATACAGGAGTCTCTAAAATCATCCACAGCTCTAGTGATAAGTGGGAAATTATGGAACTGGAAGCAGCAGCTTACATAAATGGTTTACAAAGTTTGTACTTTTAATGCGCTGAACATGATAAACATATCAAAACGTTATTACCTATCAAATAGACTTAAGAAATCATATTAGGGCTATGTAAATTAAGATCAAAATGGTGGAAACTTAGAAATATGCATTTTAACACACACAAAAAAACAAGCCAAAATAAATACATCTTCCTGATATTTGAGCCATTTTTTTCATAGGTGGGGGGGAGAGTAGAAATAACTCCTGTTACAAAATTAGAAATAAAAGCCCCAGAGGTTCTGTACATACATAAAAAAGAACCAATAAACTGGATCCAAAAATTCTAAATAATGTTTAATTTCAAATAAAAAGACAAAGCTTCAAATGTGTCTTTTGGGAAATTACCTAAAATACAGAAAGGGACACCTGATGAGAAATTTCCCTTAGACACTGTCAACTCATTTAAAAGAAAATGGAAATTATGGTATAAATTTTTTTTCTCAACTTCCAAAGGTTAGAAAGAATACTCCATTTTAAAAAAAATAGAGTATTTAGGTTCATTTCCACATCATTCCCAGTCTCTCCAATATTCCCACAACCTTTTTCTTAGAAACCAAAGAGAAAAAAATTTCCCTTGGTACTCATTATAAAACTGCAGAATGCTCTTGACATTGCCATTTTAACTGCCTATTGTTCTCCTAACTCCAGAAAATCTCTGAAAGCCAGACATAATGACTGTTGTGATGGTTTTTAGTAACAAGAAGTGAAGTTTTCTGTCAAAAGAAGTACTCTCTCCATTTTCATCATATGTAAAACAAGATGCTTCCTGAGTCCCTTTGTAGACAGATGAGCTTCTTTGAGACCTGAAAATGTACTACAAAAGATGAAAGAATGAATCAAAATGACAGATAAATGTGTGGGAGTTTTTTCTTTTTAGCCACAGCAAACTATGTGATTTATTTCCTAATCAGTACTGATTCTTTGGACAGAGACCTGGCTTTTTGCTCTATAGCTGTTAACAAGGGCAGATTGAGATATTAATCTAGTGAAGGAGTGGAAACAAAATTCTGTTTATTCAGAATACTCCAGAGTCCAGACTAAATGGAATGGATATGAAACATGTTACATTCTACACTCCTCCAATAATTGATTAAAGTCACCAAGATTCCAAATCTCCCATTCAGATAGAGAGGCCCAAGTCTTTAATACAGATTTACTGGCCTGAATAGCAGCAAGAAGGCAACTTGTGCCTGGAGGAAGAGTCTGGGACCTGGGATCAGAACCCTTGGGTTCAGGTACCCTACAATTCTTAACCTGCGGAGGAGCCATCTAAAGCAGTGATCATTCTTACTCACCTCCCCTCTCCTGTGTAAACAAGTGGGGATGGGTGTATCAGATCAAGTGAGGTAGCACTTAGAGGCAGTTTGGAAAAAGAGGATGCCAAAAAGTTCAAACTATTAGCAAAAGCAAAATTTTCCTCTTTTGGAATTTTAGAATTCCTATATGCCTCAGTTTCCTTATCTGTAAAATAGGCATAATAATAGCACCACTTCATGTATACTGTGAGGAATCAAATGAAAGAACATATGAAATTCTCTTAGAATAATGCCTGGCATAGGTAGAGCAAATGCTCAAGAATATTAACTCCCACTTTTACTACAAAGCTACTTTATTTATTTAGAACTATGGATCCCTAGTATTGGAGAGTACCCAGATGTGACAGAATTCTAGAATAAAGTAAAAAATATGAGCCATAAGCATAAAACTGAGGATCAGCTATTTCCACAGCACTTGCCGTGTTGCAACTGGTGGCCTAGCCAGGCATAAAGCAGTAACTGCATCAATCTATCTGTGAAAGGTTAGTGGCATGTTCACTAAATGTGAGATGTGCAGGGACATGGACTTTTTCTCTTCCTTGTGATGGTTAGTCCATAGCCGGTTCTCCCAAAATATTTGAAAGGTGGTTGGATAGATGGATGGGCTGAACAGGGGTAGGGCTTTCACTGCAATCTTCTTGCAGAGTTCCTATCACAATAGTGGACTGTTAGATATTAAAGAAGATAGTCAATATGAAAAAACAAAGGAAAACCCAAAATAGGTGTGCACTCATGCATTAATTCATTAAGTATTTACTCAGTGTTCACTATACATCAAGCATGGTGCAGAAGTTTTTTTATGAGTAAACTTTAGTTTATGCAATTATAGAAATCTACGTTTTTAGGAGAAGTTGGCTTCTCTCTTGACCAGGAATCTAGTTATAACGGAGATAACTGGTTACCTACGTTCCTAATCACTTCTTATGGCAACGCTTCTCCACATCCAAACCTTAGTGATGCTATTTAAGTATCAGGATGTTTTGATCTTAAGAAATTGAAAGAAAACTGAAAATCTTGTTCAAAAGGATACAATTTTACAAGGCAGTATCTAAAGGATTTAGGGAAATGTAATTAATTACAATAGTACCTTACAACAAACTGATACTGATTGGAGGAAGGTATGTGTGACAATATTGAATTATGGACAAGTTTTAAAGAAATGTTGTCCTATTAGCATAATTAAATTTAAATGCTAATAAAATTTTAAGTAGAACTCTTCCTACTCTGAGGATGGTTTTTACAACTAGAGAAGAATCTCCCAGAATAATGGAGAAATTAATAAGGACTGTGATTTAATGGGGTACAAATGGCATTGCTAACAGGCCTCTATGAGATGGCTTCAGCCAACTACATCTAAATTCATTTTAAATGAGTGTTTATATGCCACTGTCCAGGTAATTAAAAGAGGCTCTGTCTTTGCATACAAAGCAGAAAAGAACTACTGAATGACTACCAGTAGGCTGAATGGAAAGGGAGATAGGGTGGAGAGAAGTGCCTGTCCTTTCTTTTTCCTTGTTTTTTTTCCCTGCTTTGTTATTTTCTCTTTCCCTTCCTAGCTGGTATTCTCAGATAGACTCTGATTGCTTGTTCAAACTGAGGAGCGCAAGAACGATGCACCTGAACACCTAGACTCAGGAAAAGACCTTGTGCAAATGCTTTTTCCAGCCTGTGTACAATCATCAGACCTCAGCAGGAGCTAGTCCATTTCTACTTCAGAAGCTGCAAAGAATGTTGATAAAGGTTATCTCATCTGATACAACCACCCGTGAGACAAGGAAGTCAGATGACTTCATTCCACTGAAAGGTTAATGACAGGATCAAGCACACACTGTTGGATGATCATAGAACCTAGCATCAAGTCCAATCTTTGTACTTCTGGTTTGCAGTGACATCTCCACACCACACTGCTTAAGTAAATAATGAGGCCTTTTTACACACTGCTATGGTAAAAGTGACAACTCCCTAGCATTCAATCCCTTTATATCTGTAGGAAACAACCTTGTACAGGAGAGGTACTGGTGGCCTCAAAGAGATTTCACAGGGAACTTGGTGGGTTCCGAGACTTTCAGATGTGAAGTCTAGTTTTATCTGCAGCTGCTCCTCTACTAGTGAAAAATGGGAGGCAAGATCCAAGGCAAGTTACCCTTTATTCTGAAATTTTCGTAATAAATTCGAGATGGTCATTGGGGTAAGAAATGGCCAGTGTTACAGGGATAAATAAAAGGCAACTGAAGACTACTTTGGAAACACAAAACTTAAAATGCTTATATTACCTCCAAAACATGAGATGTTCTCTTTCCTCCTTTTTTGAAAGAATGATTCCATTTAAAGTCTCATGGTGCTCTACAACCATAAGTAATATATAAACATGGGAGAGATTATTTTTCCATCTGAAACAAGAGCAAAAATCTGATAAAATTTTATCACCTTAGGTTTGGGGAAATCTCAGGATTGCAGAGTTTTAAGAGGGTCTCAGGATTATATCCCTGAGGGGGCCCCATTCCTGGATGGACATCAGAATCCATCCAGGGGCTTAATCTCAGCTAGATGTGTAAACTACTGATCTAACCAACCCCCAGAGACCAATCTGGACTGTGTCCTGCCAACTGTGACCTGCTAAGTCCATGCTTCTCCTCTCCCCTAGAAAGTCATAAATAATAACTCCCCATTCCTGGACACTTGTGAGATATCTGTGGGTTGGAGAGGTGCAAACCTCACACACCTGCTGGTTACTCTAATGAAACAAGAAAAGCAGTAGTCAGCCACAGGGGCTTCCAGAACCTCATTTTGAGAACTGTCTTCAGAGATTGGTGAAACTCTTCATGCCTCTGAGTTTCTACAACCCAGTGTACCCAATCCAACCCCATAAATCTTCATTTAGCATCTATTATGTACAAGGCATTGGTGCCTTATGCCTTTTGAATTTGGATACAGGGTAAAACATGATAACTTAGCAATGAGCAAATACCCCCCCCTCCACACACACACACCACAAACCTAGCAAATGTAGTTCAAATAAACCTGTTGAGAATATTATTAAGAAGGCTCTATGAGGTCAGCAGTGATTACTATGGCAACAAAAGCCAGTAACACTGTCCTTTTCAACTCCTAGTACGATTTGAGATCTGAATCTCCCTTGGAGGTATCTGCTGGCTTTTATAAGAGGACTACATAGACTTGCTGTCTTCCATCCAGCAGTTCTGCTTTTGTCTCTGGCAGCAAGGAATGCACTCTTTATTAAGGGATGCTCACAATCCAGATACAAAATAGAGAATAAAGGTTCAGAACTGGATTGCTCATTGATTTATTTGTTTTTGAACAGTCATCAGACACTGTTCAGCACTAGCCTATTAAAAGTCATTTGGTCAATTCATTTGGGATGGTTTCAACCTCGCCTGTTCCTCTTGGGACCAACACTTCTTAGTTGCTCTAATTTATTCTAAAATAAACATCAGCCTGTGAAATGGTCTGAATATGCTTAAATGATCTCTAGCATATCAAGCTAAAATAAGTACAGTTTGAATTAAATGCAAATAAATAAAAATACACATATACTTTCCTTTGAATGCAGAAGTATATTACAGCTGATATGAAGAATGCTTAGTAAAATTTGTTTTGAGTTTTGTTGAACTCAAGTCAGTTTAAAACCTGCCTGAATTTGATGACATGGTATTTGTCCTGAAGGGGGAATATCTTAGAACTGGACAGCTTCTTAGAGATAACTTAGCCCAACTTTACAGCCAAGATACAAATATATATATATATGTAGTATGATTTCATTTAGTTATTTACATAAATATAAACATGTGTATAGATACATTCATACATATATATATATATACATACCTATACATATATACTCACATATATACACTTAACAATACTAGAAGCATGTACACCAAAATTTTAATACTTATCTCTGATCAGTAGAGTTATGGATAATTTTATTTTTATTGTTCCAACTTACATTTTCCATTTTTTTTCTTTTTGCAGGGGTTTGAGTTAATAATTATCTTGAGTTCATGACACAATTATGATCCCTGGTTCTTACAAGATTCTCTCTTGCTTTATTTATTTATTGTTCCCCTCTTATCCCTACTTCTTCCCCTTATCCCTTATATAACCATTCTGATCTGATAACAGATATGTCTCCCATCTGCACTCTTACAAAATGTGCATCATTTTATGTACATGTACATTAACTTGTGGAAATAGTTTTGCAGAGTATCTCATTATTTTTCCTTCTTTTTTCACTCAGCACTATGCCTTTAAGGTCCATCCATGTTGATATATATTCATATAATCAATTGCTTCAAACTGCTGCATAGTACTCCTTTATGTTCATTCACCAAGTTTTTACTATCCACTTTCTTAGTGAAGGGCAACAGGTTAACTCCAACTCCCTCCTACCATCACAATAACCCTGCATGAATATTCTCTTATGTCCTATCATGATGATTAGATAGATAGATATAGATAGATAGATAGATAGATAGATAGATAGATAGATAGATAGACAGATTAAGATACACACACATACACATTCATATATATTTTTTTTCCAAACAGGTTTTCATACATTTCCAAGAGTGTAACTTTGAGTCATAGGGTATGAGTGGACCTAATTTGAACAAGTGGTGCCAAATGTCTTTCCAAAACACCAGGACCAGACTATGCTCCCATTAGCAACAAACGAGAGTCTCTACAGCCCAGAAACACCTATACAGCCAAGCTCTTTAAAGTTCTATACATAATATATCATTATTGTTTTAATTTGCATTTCTCTTATTAATAGTAACTTGGAGTATCTTTTTCAATGCATGATGGCCTTTTGAGTTTCTTCCTCTGTAAAATGCCTGTTCAAATCCTTTGCCCAAATGTTCTACAAATAACATGTATTGCTTGTGAAACAATCCCCTGCCCCCAGTTAAATCACTTGTTCACCAAGACAGGCAAGAAGGAAACACACACTTGAGAGCAGATGGCAGTGAATCCATCTTCTAAAAATGGCAGTCACTCTGGAGTCAGGCCTGAATATAAGAACTGCATAATAACAATAGCAGGGACAGCAACAAAAAATGATGTCATATGAAATATATCTGCTCTGGTGCCTGATACATAGTAGATGTTTACTGAATGCCCCTGCACCATCTTCCTAGATCATCACAACAGATCTGTAAGAAAGGAAAAGCATGTTTTATTTGTATTCAGCTTTAATAGATTGCAAAACTGCTCGGAGGGATGCCCTGACTTGCCTGTTAAGTGAAAGGCGTGACTAACAGGTGCTTCTGGCCCTCCTTTCATTCTACTAGGAGTGTATGATTGGAAGCAGTCAGCCTGGATTTGCATCCCATCTCCTCAACTTATTTGCTGTTTGACTTTAGGCAAGTAAAGTCACCTCTCTGGACCTGTCCCCACCCCCATCAAATGGGTTAATAATGATGGTATTGTGCTTGTAGAGTTGTACTGAGGATTAAATGAATGGCTCCATGTAAGCCATTCAGAGCAGGCTCCCAGCACCTAATAAAGCTCAATGAGTTTTAACTCCTGCTGCTAAATGATTATTTTTCAGCCAGTCCTTGAGGTATGGGGATTGTACTAAATTGACACTGTAAACAAGCTTTCATGAAAGCACTCTACTTATGTGGTTTTTAGAATTCATTTTGAAGGGTTAAATGTCACACAGCAGTGTATGAATATCTTAAATATTGTATTTAATTCTAAACATTTTTCATAAAGCATTTTTTCATTTTTCTATTTGGATTTTTTTTAAAAACCTGAGGAGGGAAACATTTCTTTCCTGAAATTCTCTAGGGTCTTTTCCCCAGGTCCCTGCATCTCTGGTAACACAGCTGAAGACTTCACTGATTAGAAAAAACAAAACTGTAGGAAAATGGGACTCCACACAAAGTAGGCTACCACTTTTGTTTTCCTTGTACAAGGATGGTTCTTATTCATGATATTTCTATCCCCAGAGATATGAAAAGATATCAACCAAGGAAATAAAGCAATTAGTGGTAACCATGGCCTGAATACAAGCAGCCCTCATTTCTCTCAGCTTTAAAAAATAAAACAAAATGGAGACAGCAGGCAAGGGAATCAAATCAAGCAAGTGTGATAAATGTTGGGGTTATGGGGAGCAGCAGCAAAAAATGAGGCTGCTTGGATTATTATTTTTTTTAATTTTTAAGCAGTTTTATTGAGATATATTCACATACCATGTGATCTATCCGGTGTATAATCAATTAAGTATGATCACAATGTTGTGTATTCATCACCACGAAAGATTTTATTACAATTTCATTACTCCAAAAAGAAAAACCCCACACCCCTTAGCAGTCACCTCTCAATTTCTCCATCCTTCCCCAGCCATTTATATAACCTCTAATATAACTTCAATTTTACATTTGATATACATGGAATCATACAATTTGTAGTTATTTGTATCTAGTTTCTTTCACTTAGCATAATGTGGTTTTTTGGTCTGATAATAACATCTTGTAGTATTAACATGTATTCAGTTTCAAAGAAAATCGGTCTTATACATTTAACACACATATTCACATTTCACATGTGGTTTTACTATGCTATACTGTTCCATGTTACATTTTTTAGCTTTCCTTTTAGTAATATACTTGACCTTAGACTTTCCCTTTAAACCATTTTCATACCCACATAATAGTATTGAGTTACAAATATTATGTTGGGCTTTCACCTTTTCCATTCATTTCCAAAGATTAACGCATATCTTTTTTATCAATTCTGCACAAATTAACCCTCAGCTTTCCATTCTCTAACCTCATTCTATTTTCTGATGACCCATATTTCAAGTTATTAACTTCATGAGATTACACAATGTATTTAGTTTAAAGTAGCACAGCCATACAGCATTTGTCCTTTTGTGTCTGGCTTGTTTCATTCAACATAATGTCCTCCAGGTTCATCCCTGATATCATATGCTTCATGACTTCATTTCTTCTTACAGTTGCATACTATTCCATCATGTATATACACGACAATTTGTTTATCCATTCATTGGTTGATGGACAGCTAGGTTGTTTCCCTCTTTTGGCAACTGTGAATAACGCAACTACACACATTGGTGTGCAGATGTTTGTTCATGTCACTGCTCTCAATTCTTCTTGGTATATACCCAGTAGTGGTATTGCCAGGTCACGTGGCAAATCTCTTCTCAACTTCTTTAGGAACTGTGAAACAGTCCTCCACAGTGGCTGTACCATTCTACATTTCCACAAACAGTGAATAAGTGTCCCTATCTCTCCACATCCTCTCTAATACTTGCAGTTCTCAGTCTTTTAAATAGTGGCCATTCTAATAGGTGTGAAATGATATCTCATTATAGCTTTGATTTGCATTTACCTAATTGGTAGTGGTGTTGAACATTTTTTCATGTGTGTTTTTTTTTTTTTTTTTTTTTTTGCCAATTGTATTTCTTCTTTGGACAAACGACTATTCAAGTCTTTTGCCCATTTTTTTAAAATCAGGTCATTTATCTCTTTATTGTTGAATTGTAGCATCTCTTTATATAACATGGATTTTAAACTCTTATCAGATATGTGATTTCTCAATATTTTTCCCACTGAGGTAGCTGCCTTTTCACCCTTTTGACAAAGTCCTGTGAGGTGCAAAAGTGTTTAATTTTGAGGAGGTCCAATTTATCTATTTTTTCCTTTTGTTGCTTGTGCTTTGGGTGTAAGGTCCAAGAAAACCATCACCTACCACAGGTCTTGAAGATGTTTCCCTACATTTTCTTCTAGTAGTTTTGTGGTCCTGGCTTTTATACTCAGGTCTTTGATACATTTTGAGTTGATTCTTGTACAGGGAGTGATATGGGTCCTCTTTCATTTTTTTGGTTATGGATACACAGTTCTCCCAGCACCGTTTGTTGAAGAGACTGTTTTGTCCCATATGGCTTTGGTAGGTTTGTTGAAAAACCAACTGGCCTTAGAAGTGAGGGTTTATTTCTGGACTCTCAATTGTATTTCTCTGATGTGTCTATCCTTATGCCAATACCATGCTGTTTTAATCACTATAATTCTGTAATATGTTTCAAGGCCAGGCAGTGAAATTCCTCCCACATTACTCTTCTTTTTTAGATTACATTTGGCTATTCAGGTGCCCTTTCCTTCCAAATGAATTTGGTAATTGCCTTTTCTATTTCTGTAAAGTAGGCTGTTGGAATTTTGATTGTCATTGCACTGAATCTATCAATCAGTTTGGGAAGAACTGACATCTTTACGATATTTAGTCTTCCAATCCATGAACATGGAATATCTTTCCATCTGTTGAGGTCTTCATTGACTTCTTTTAGCATTGTTGTGTAGTTTTCTACATATAGGTCCTGTACTTCTTTGGTTAAATTGATTCCTGGGTATTTCAGTCTTTTTGTTGCTATTGTAAATGGAATTTTCCCTGATTTCTTCCTCAAATTGTTCAATACTAGTGTACAGAAACATTACTGATTTTTGCGTGTTGATTTTGTATCCTACTTTGCTAAACTTGTTTATTAGCTCAAGTGGCTTTGTCACAGACATTTCAGAATTTTCTAAATATAGGATCACGTCATCTGCAAATAGTGAGAGTTTTACTTCCTCTTTTCCTATTTGGATGTTTTTTTCTTGTCTAATTGCTCTAGCTAGAACTTCTAGGACAATGCTGAATAACAATGGTGACAGTGGGCATCCTTGTCTTGTTCCTAATCTTAGAAGGAAAACTTTCAATATCTTCCCATTGAGTATGATGCTAGCTGTGGGTTTTTCATATATGCCCTTTATCATACTGAGAAATTTCCCTTCTATTCCTATCTCAAATAAGTCCTCCCTGCACATGGTCCATCAGTCCCTTCTATTCAAACCTATATGGAGGTTTCTAGGTGTACTGGAGTTTCTAGGTGTACTTCCAGATACTGGAGCCTTTGGCTTGCCCATGTGCCAGCTGTGCCTGGACTCTCAGTGGAGCTGCAACTCCTACTCTACAGCTCAATGGACTCACCCAAGTCACCTGGCAAGGAGGTGATGATGGACAATGGCCATCCCAGGGAATGGAGAAAGTCCAGCTGCAGGCAGGATAATCCCATCTATCTTATCCATGGGATATAAGCCCCCTCTCACTTGGAGGTGGAGTGGTCATCACCATCCCAGACTCCTCAGGATTGGGGAAAGAGCTATGAACTAGAGTGGACTTACTGGTATTCTGTTGTAGACATATTGTGATTCAAGCAATGGAAGAAAATACAACATTGATGTGGAGCCAGTGGCCATTGGATGCTTTCGGGGCAGGGAGAGGGAAAAGCGGTTGTAATACAGGGGCTTTTTTGGGACTTGGGAATTATCCTGAGTGATATTACAATAACAGATATAGGCCATTTTACATCAGCATATAACATGCCGAACTGTGTGGGAGAGAGTGTGGTCTACAATGTGAACTATGGTCCATGCTTAGTGGCAAAGCACCAGGATGTGTATATCCATTGCAGGTGATGTGCCACACTAATGAAGGATGTTTATGTGGGAGGTTATGTTTATGTGGGAGGTAATGAAGGATGTTTATGTGGGATGTTTGTGTGGGAGGTGGGGAACATGGGAATCCCTGTAATTTTTGTGTAATATTTATGTAATCTAAGCAACTTTTAAAATGTAAAAAAAAAATTAATTAAAAAAAATTTAAAAAGGTGAAAAAAAAAAAAAAAGAAAGGATATTGGATTTTGTCAAATGCCTTTTCTGCATCGACTGAGGTGATCATGTGGCTTTTTCCCCTTCAATTTGTTAATGTGATGTATTACATTAATTGATTTTCTTATATTGGACCACCCTTGCATACCAGGAATAAATCCCACTTGGTTGTGGTGTATAAGTCTTTTGATATGCTATTGGATTTGATTTGCAAATATTCTGTTGCGAATTTTTGCATCTATGCTTATTAGAGAAATTGGTCTGTAATTTTCTTTTCTTGTAGTATCTTTATCTGGCTTTGGTATTAGGGTGATGTTGGTTTCCTAAAATGTATTGGGTAATTCTCCCTCCTCTTCAATGTTTTTGGAAGAGTTTAAACAGGATTCGTGTTAATTCTTCTTGAAATGCTTGGTAGAATTCCCCTGTGAAGCCATCTGGTCCTGGACATCTTTTTCTTGGGAGATTTTTGATGACTGATTCAATCTTTTTAAATGTGATTGGTTTGTTAAGTTCTTGTTTTTCTTGTAGCATCAGTGTAGGTTGTTTGTGCATTTCTACAAATTTGTCCATTCCATCTAGGTTGTCTAGTGTGTTGGCATACAGTTATGATCCTTTTTATTTCTGTGGGATCAGTCGTAACGTCCCCATTTCTAATTTTATTTATTTGCGTCTTCCCTATTTCTTTGTGAGTCTAGCTAAGGCTTTGCCAATTTTATTGATCTTCTCAACCAGCTTTTGGTTTTGTTTATTTTCTCTATTTTTTCCCCTCAATTTCATTTATTTTTGCACGAATCTTTATTTCTTTCCTTCTCCTTGCTTTGGAAATGGTTTGCTGTTCTTTTTCTAGTTTCTCCAGTTGTTTAGCTAGATCGTTGATTTTAGTTCTTTCTTGTTTTTTTAATATAGGTGTTTAGAGCTATTCATTTCCCTCTCAGCACTGCCTTTGCTGTATCCCATAAGTTCTGATGAGCTGTGTTCTCATTTTCATTCCTCTCAATATATTTACTAATTTCACTTACAATTTCTTCTTTGAACCACTGATTATTTAGGAGTGTGTTGTTCAGCCTCCACACATTTGTGATTTTACCTCTTTCCCATCAATTATTGATTCTGAGTTCCATTCCATTATGATCTGAGAAGGTGCTTTGTATAATTTCAGTCTTTTTATATTTATTGAGACCTATATGCTCATATTGATATTACTTCACCCAGCTGTTATATCAGTGGTCCGATACTCATTTCTTTGCAAACTAGAATGCACACATGATGATTCACCTGCTGCACTTGATTAAAAGACAGGGATTCTACCTGTTGAAAACAGTAATGTTTCCTCTAAGTACATCATTTTGATTATGCTTTTCATAAACATGGTTCCCCTGCAAATGTAGGCTCAAAGACGTGAGGCTACTTCTTTCTCCGTGTGTATTCTCTCATTTTTCCCAAGGTGGAGCTGAAAAGGGTAACATCCAAAGAACAATAGAATTAATCACCACATACATTCTGCATAAGAGATTTACTAAGAAGTGTCCAGCACACACATCGATATCCTAAAAAATCCACAAACAAGACAAAGAACTGCCCTGAGACCTGAAACAAGTGTATATACTTCAACAAACAATTCAGCAGTTATTTCTTCAGGCTATTAGCCAAGGAAAATAACGAGGGTGAAAATGAACAGTTGCCTCAGTTATCAGTGACTCAACCTTTACTTGGCTCAGCTTCAGGGTGGGGGTAGGAAGGAGAGATGTGTTCCTAAAGAGGAACATGTCATTTTGACAAGGCCATTTTGATACAAAGGCCATTTTAATGTGGCCTAAAAAAATAACATTTGTTTATTCTTGAGGTTGGGAGGGGACTATTCTTGTTCCTTTATGCTTACTTGGTATTATTTTAATTTTTTATAAGAGATGGGAAATAAATATGTATAAAAAGCCAGTCTTACATCACACCTCATCTCACAGATAACTATAAAGCATTCTACAAAAAAGTGTATGGGGAGAGGGAGGTTTCCCACTTATCCTTTGAGAATTCACTTGTTCAGCGATAATGTTCTGCCATAATGGTTGTTTTGAAAATGCCAATTTGTTCCAGTGCAATTGATATAGTTTAGGGAGTATTTGTCCATAATACAAATTTCATGTTTATTCAATGTATGATTTCATCCGTGAGAAACACTAGGTGACTGCAGAAAACCACACCCAGCTGAACCAAAAGCACACACACAACTCAAATACCTACCAGCTCCCTGGATCACCTTGAGTTATGAGCCATACCATCCACACGTGCTGTTACAACTTTCCTTCCGATTTCCATTAACATCCCTCCTTCCACCACATCACAATAACTCAAAAGTTATGATCCTTCCAATGACCACTTCCACAAGAAAACTTCAGGTCTTTTTCAATGTAAAGGGCCACATTCCTTGCAATATTTATGTTTTTCTTAACCATTTATAAAGCCGTGTGTAAGAGTCACCATTATATTAGGTTTCTATCTTTGTCACTGACAAAGTCTTTGAGTGGTGTGCTGCTAACTTCATTTCTCTCATAGGCCCCCTATGATTTTTACTGCACAATTTTGCATAGGCTCTGATTTTTAGGAATGCAGACGCTTCTGAAAAATCTGCAACTTTAAATTTTCTGATTTCTCCTATAAGGCTGCAACAGACATTAATATACTTTCATGTGAGCATCAGAATTAGCTGCTTAATCATAGACCACTTCATTTTTCACCTGAATATCTAGGTGCTGGACAGCTCTAATTTTTTATAGGCCCCCTAAGTACACAAATGTGTCTGTTTAGTCACTGTGTAGTGAGTGGGATAGTGGGAAGCAAAATAATGTTTGACTCATGATCCCTTATTCTCAGGTCCAGATGGCACAGGGATCTCTAATAATTCTTTTAGTATGCCTTATACATGTTATTATCAGAAAATTACTTTATAGTGACAATGTAGATAGACATGACTAAGACCACGTTAAAAGCTAACCCAGGGGTCAGATTTGGCTTAACTGGTTGGGTGTCCGTCTCCCATGTGGAGGGACCCGGGTTCGATCCCCGGGACCTCCCAGTAAAAAAAAAAAAAAAAAAAAAAAAAAGCTAACCCAATTCTCTCAGCTTTCTAACAAATAGCTCTATTATGATTTTCTGATAATCATTCACACATACTCAGAAAATATGAATGAAAAAAAAATTTTAAATGTCATCTAACCAGGAAGGAGGTTTGGGAATGAGATAAAAGTTAATGATACATTTTGATCATTAAAAAACAAAACCAAATGATTTTTATACTTTCCCAAAGTCGTTTTGTTCCTGGGGGTACCCACGACTACCAATCTTTTTCTTATCTCCATTTTTCCTGCAACCCAGCTCCTCACTTTACTGCAGCCTTCAATGGCAGATGCCAGTGTTTTTGTTTTTTGAGTGGAAAAAGAGCTACTTTCTTTGGGAAAGAAAAAATAAATTCCATCGTTATTAATGTGGACAAAGTATATAAGCTGTCACTGAGGAACACAATCAAAGCTCTCAGGGTTTGTTCTTATTTTCCAACAGAATGAATGGGTCAGCTGTCTCCCACGAGAATTCAGCAATGCCCTCGTCTCCTCCTTTATAAAGAGGTTCTGGGTAGGGATGGAAGTTCTGGGTGGGCATGGGGCAAACAGAGGCAGTTTGAACTCCATTTATTGGTGACAGTAAAGGGCATAGTTGAAACTAAGTGTAAGTCTATGGTTACCAAAGAGACAAGTTTTCTTAAACTTAATGCAAGGTATGGAGGAAATGTCAGTTTGTATGTGGATGAACTGCTTACACATGCGTTTACTATACTTGTAGATAAACAGGTATTCCTTGCCCTGTTCCTAAACTGCTTTAGGGTAGCTTACAAAGCTTATATTATGATGAAAATCCCTAGTTCAAAATGGAGCCCAGGAGAAAGAGAGACTTGAGTAAAGAAAAATCAGGTCCTGAAGCCAGAGTCCTAGATTTAAATATCAGCTCTGCCATTTACTTCCTGGGCAAGTAATTTAATTTTTCTGAGTTTCAATCACTTACATATAAACATGAGAATATTTTCCACCTGAGAGTCTTATCATCAACATTAAATGACAATGTTTCTGAGGCCATAGGCAATCACAAATTCTGCCCTAAAGAATAGTATACTATGTTTGGTAACTCAGGATGGGTACCCCAGAGTTCAAAGAGACTTAGTTTTCTGAGGCTTGATGGATTTAAAGGACAGGTATGAGCAGGCATCCACAACCCCCACGCCCAAGGGGTAGTGGGACAGAGTCAAGCTGGGTCAGTGGAGAGACTGAATTGAGAAACCCTAAGGAGGCAAGAGCCTGATTTCAAGTCGCTCTGGGTTGGGAGAACTCATTAAGACAGCAGCTCTCAAAGTGTCTTCCCTGGACCAGCAGCATCAGCATGGCCTGGGAGTTGGTAAGAAATGCAGATTTTGCAGACCTACTGTATCAGAACTCTGGGAATGGAGGCCCAACAATCTGGATTTTAACAAACCCTCCAGGACATTCAGATACACACACACGTTTAAGAACCAAAGCCTGAGGAAACAGAGTTCTCCTTGAATATATCCATCAGTTTGTATCTGTTTCCAGGCAGAGATGAGGGAAGGACTGATTTAGACAAGAATCCAGGTATTCCTCTGGTTCTGTGCTGTAACCCTGATCAGGAATGACTTCCCACCGGCCTCTGGATATGTATGACACCCACCAACATTCACCACCTCCTCAGACCATGAGAGGTTCGGGTCAATTCCTGTTTCCACCCGAAATGTCACAAACATGCCTTTCCAATGGCACTGGAGGATCTGCAGACAGAAAGCAATAAAGGATGCAATTGTCTTAGATTGAAAAGAGAGAAGAAGAAGAAAATAATAACCTATTGGAGTGTGTAAATAGTCCACAGTGGAAGTAGTGATGTAGAAATATTTCCTTTTACATACCCAAAACAACCACTTTTGCTTGCTCAGTTTCTGAAGTTATGGTTACATGTTCACACCTGGTAAGCTGCAGTACTTGACGACCACACATATACGCATGCTCAAATCAACTCCACAAGCACCAGAATTTAGATTTATGTAGCTCCTATACCATTTAGGCCCCCTGATATTCTTCATTTTCATTTTTCTGCTTGCTCATCTGATTGCTTTTTAACTGATCTCAAAGGGATGGGCAGAGAAAACAGGAACAACAACAACAACAACAAAAAAAACCCAACTAGGCAAAGTAGGCTAAATGAAGTAGTTGCAATTATAGTAGAAGCTAAAATAGAGGATTTGTGATTAATTAGTGGATTTCAGTTATCCATGTTCTCCCCTTACCAGTCCTGAAAAGAAAATCTATAATAGCTACAAATCAGAACTCCCAAGCACCCTATTATATTAACCTTGCATCAAAACTGAAATCACTCTGATTATTAGGCAGGAGGCTCCGCCCCTTGAAAGGTGCTATAAAGATGCTATGAATCATAATAACTGATTAAAATGGCAGTTATTAAACAGAATACAACCATGCTGAACAATATCTATGATACAGACTCACTTGCTACTTATGCACAATTAATGCGTGTAATGATAGCCTTTCTGATTTTTCCCACAATAACCACTGAGTTTTAGAAAGTAAATAATTATTACAATTACAAAGGAATACTTGTCTTACACAGAAAACTTGAAAAACGAAGTTCACAAGTGGATATACATTGTTTCTATTAACAGTGCATGAAGTTTCCAAGGAACATTTTTGGTTGTAATATCTGTTCTATTCCCTCTGGAAACAGAGTCAGCTTATCACTCTACACTGTCCCCAGATATCCATGGTACCTCATTTTGATGGAGTTATTCCAAACAAGGAATCACAATCATGGAATACGGCAATTAGAATGAACTTTAGAAATCACCTAATACAACCCTCCCTTATTTTATGGGTAAGAAAACTGAGTCCCACAGAGATTCAATAACTTACCCAAGATTGCAAAGCTAGTTCACGACAAAGCGAGAACTAGAATCCACATCTCCAGACTCCCCGGTCTACTGTTCTTTCTATCATATCATTCTCCCTCTTAGCTCTGAGCAGACCTGAGCCTACCAGGGATGATAGTTTCTGAAATCATCTGTATGACCCAATGCACCCATGTTGTAGAAGGGTCATCTTCAGAGGCAGAGCTCCCATAGGAGATCTACCAGCCCTCACAACATGTAAGCAAAACCCAAAGATATGTATGTAACCATTTTAGATCACCTCATCTCAACTTGGATTTCACTTTGCTTTAAAGGAAAGCATTCACTCCATCCACATAATTCTCCTGAGAAGATTTTGGCTTAGAGGCAATGGCTGCTCACTGAGTTTAGGCAGAAGCCTGCCAAGCCCTGGAGGCCTCAAAGGCTCAGGATGTGTTACTGGGTTCACCACAAACAATTGCTCTTTTCCGGTTGCTATTTGGCAACTGAGTTGACATCAAGGTCTTGCTGGTGATAATTAAATCCCAGTGGTAACTTCACTCCATCAGAATGCCTGAGAACAGAGGCTCCAGATTTGCATTTTCTCACTATACTCTTTTCCCTGCTTTGTCTGAATTTGGCTGATATCTTACTATCACAAGCTTACCCCACATACACTTCCTAGTGGTAACACAGATTTTTTTCTGGCACACTCTTTGAATAAGCCTTTTTTTGTTTTTCAGGGGCTCATGCAAGCCTTGCAGGAATTCTTGAAGAAGAAAGCTTACCACTAATCAGAAAAATAAGATGAAATAAAATATGATACTTAATACTGCAAGAGACAGATACAGATTTTAAGATTTTCAGACCCAAAGAAGATGAGACAGATGTATTTACAGTATATTTAGTCCATTAGCGACTGTTCTCCAGGCCCAAATGACATGGAAATCAGTTAATTTTTAACTATTCCTTATGCAAGAGACTCTACAGTAGTCAATTTTTCTAAGCACTCCACTGTTGAAAACCCCTCAGTGACTCCCTTGTGCCTACGGAATAAAAAGTAAGGATTTTAGATGTTGTGCAAATTTCTCACAATCTGTTCAATACCAGTTAAATAAGATTAATTACTTACTCTTTTGAAATCCATGCTGTATTAGTTATTGCTGTAAAACAACTGGGTCCAAAACCTAACAGCTTAAGAAAAAAACAATAAAAACTGATTTATCTCACTGAGCTTCTGTGGATCAGGAAACCAAGAGCAGCTTAGCTGGATGGTTCTAGATTAGTCATGATATCACCTAGGGATGCAATTATCTGAAGGCTGGACTGGAGCTGGAGGATCTGCTTCCAAGATGGCTCTCACATGACCTTGTCACATGTACCTCCCCAAAGTTCACTCATGATACTCTCCTGGGTGGTATACCAAGTTATTTAGATTTACTTGGTCTTTTAGAAACTGAGAAATATAATCCACAAAAAAAATGGGACAGTGACAATATATTAAATAAGAGAACAGTCACAAAACAAGAAGGCCTTCAGAATGTACACTGGTCTCTACTATCTACCCTATGTTTTGACATACATCATAGGAAAGGCACGATGCACAGATAAGAGTATGGCAAAGGAAGTGGATGTGGCTCAAGTGCTTGGGCTCCCGTTTACCATATGGGAGGCCCCGGGTTCTAGTCCCAGGGCCTCCTGGTGAAGGCAGGCTGCCGTGCGGCGCAGTGAGCTGATGCAGCAAAATGACACAACAAAGGGAGATAAGCAGACACACAAAAAAGCACAAGTGGACACAGTGAGCACAAGCAGCGGGGGGGGGGGGCGATAAATAAATAAAAAACATAAAAAAAGAGTATGGCAGAGCCATCAGAATTGGGTGTTTTGATAAGGTAAGACCATTCAACATATAATCCAAAGAGAGAAGAAAGACTGCACTGTTCATTAGCAGAGACATCCTAAGTCCCTCTTATCTCCCAATCTCATTGAAAATTGCTACCACTGCATCTTCAAGAATGAATGGAATAAGTCTATAGTAGAAAAACTATATTCTAGCAATGGAAGAACCTTTATCATTGATGTGGAGGCAGTGGTCACTGGAGATTCTGAGGGGAGAAAGAGGAAAAAATAGGTGTAATATGGGGACATTTTCAGGACTTGGGAATTGTTCTGAATGACATTGCAACGACAGATACAGGCCAATATATACCTTGCCATAAGTTACAAAATTGTGTGGGAGAGAGTGTAAACTATAATGTAAACTATAATCCACGCTTAGTGGCAATGCTCCAAAATGTGTTCATCAATTGTAACAAATGCCCCACACTAATGAAGGATGTTGTTAATGTGGGAAAATGTGGGAGGGGTAGGGAATGGGGCATATGAGAATCCCCTATATTTTTACATAACATTTATGTAATCTAAGTATATTTTTAAAAATTAAAAAATATATATATATATATATATATAAAAGAATAAGAACAAGAATAACAATTAAAAAAAAAAAAAGAGTGCATGGAAGTGAGCCTTTGAACACTGTTTCATGTGTTCCAGGAAGATTCTGTATATGGTGGTTTAGATCTGTGTAACTCAGAAAAATATGTTCTTAAACTTCATCTATTCCTGTGGGTATTGAGCCCATTATAGGTAGGAACTTTTAATGAGGTTACTTCAGTTAACATGTGGCTTAATCAATATGGGTCTTAATCCTATTACTGGAGTCCTTTATAAGCAGAATGAAATTCAGGTTGAGAGAAAAAGACAAGAGGGATAAGCCAGAATCTGAAAGTCAATGTAGTCTGGAAGAGAAGGGAGAGGCCACCATGACAACTGCCATGTGACACAAGGAGCCCAGGACCAAGGAGCACTGGCAGCCAGCTCCAGAATGCCAGTCTTTGGGAAGAAAGTATCGCCTTGATGACACCTTGATTTGGACTTCTTCCAACCTCAAAACTGTGAGCCAAAAAATTCCCATTGTTTCTGCCACCCCATTGCATGAGATTTGCTTGAGAAGCCACGAAACTAAAACACCATGGAAGAAGCTAAGAAGACCCAATGTTCATTCTTTGAGAAAACTTCAGTCTTCCCTCTCCAGTACAGCTTACTTTGCCAAGATGGCAAAAGTAAAACTACTGCAGTAAGCTGCAAGAGTATTTGCAAGATAACAAAGGGACAGCAGCAGACTGTCAGTTTTGCCAGTTATTAAATGTTCTATGGGGAATTTTTGTTTGGCATAATAAATTAAAAGTGAATACATGTAAACCAGACCAGCCTTCCACATAGGCTGAGAGGCATGGTGGATGGGACAACACCCTATCCCTGACTACATACACACCCACTCACAAATACACATCCCACAAACCTCTTCCAGTTCATTATCTGAAATGTACAGCATTAAAGAGGTGTGCCTATGATTCTGCTATTAAAATACATTCCTTTTGGAGAGGCAACATATCAGGCTATCAGCTGTTAATAACCTCTTCATTAATTAATCAGAAACTAAGAAGCTATCTAGTTTCTAGACAGGGCCTAAGGGAATGAGGGGAAAAACGGGATTGTTCATTTATCAACATTTATTGAGGGTCTAGTACCGAACAGCACAATGCCAACTGGGAAACTCATTCATTCAATCCCTCCCTCATTTATTCAATCATTCATTCAACAGATATACCTGTCATTAGGATACAAATTATGCACTCAAGGGCTCTATAACAGTAGCAGAAATAATACTTGTATCTACAAAGTACGAAGAAATAAACACCATAAACAAACAAACAAGAAACAGGGTAAAGTGCTATGGAAGTTCCTAGGTAGGAGGGATTAAAGTTAGAGGAGGGGAACAGTACGGCTTCATGGAGAAGGCATTTAACCTGGAAGTTGAAGAAGGGCTGGAATATGAATATGCCAGTTGGGAAAGATGACTGTGGAACGAGCACAAAACTACTAATCCACAGCTGGAAGAGGCCAGGCCAGCAGGAGACAGCAGGAGTCTATAGGCTGCCAGATGCTGGGGGAGCAGAAAGAGGGAAAGTGAATGATAAGGTGTGCAGAAAGAGAGGGGAGAATTCCAAAGGTAAGCAGCGTGTCTTGGTTTACCAACATGGGAGCTAGGCCTGCACTTCCACCTCAGGCCTCACTCTTCCAAGAATATAATATTGCAGATCTTGGAATATTTCTAGCCAAAGCCCTCATGCAGAGAAGAGAAAACAGAGGGGTTTGAAAAATTATCCGAGGTCACAGAGCTCGTATCAGATCTGAGACTATAACTGAGTTACCCTGAAATGAATGAATCTAGTAATCTGTCCATTTGTACCTAGAAGTTTCATCCTGGCCTATAGTAACTTAAACAAGATGGGGGGAGTGGGGGTGGGGGTGGGGGAGACACACACACACACACAGAGAGAGAGAGAGAGAGAGAGAGAGAATGTGTGTGTCAGAGAGACAGACAGACACACAGGGAGGAATGGAGGGGAGAAAAGGCAGAAGGAGGGGAAAGAAAACGAATGATTCTGAGATTTATCAGGAGGGACATAGGTTAAGAGAGGGTTGAGAAACACAGACCTGCATGTTTTCATATCATGAGAGAAGTTTCCTTTGAAAACAAGGACTAAACTGGAAACTTGGGCTACAATATTTTCCAGTCAATACAATAGTTGGTCTATGAACTAAAACAACTCAAGCTTCTAAGACCTCAGCAACCCAGGTGCCTACTTCCTGCATCAACTGCCCTCACTATCATCACTGTTGTTACAAATACAAATGACAAGTTCTTGGATGGCCAAGGATTGACACCTCAGTAGGATAAAATGGAGCCAGCAGAAAACGAATTGCAGCCATCCACAAATACCTCACTTGAGTTTTCAATGAACTGGAAGCATCTCTATTCTTAGCTGGAATTTCAAGTCAGAACAATATGCTATCTTAATGGTAAACATGAAATGCCAGGAAAGGCATAAAAACATTTTAGAGCAAGTTGCACTGAGCCTTTTCTACAACTGTTCTGGGAAATTTCTGCCCCCTTCGGAATTCAGTTTCCTCCACCAGTAAATCATATTAATTTCCAATAATTCCAGGCCACTCAGAACAGCTTTGGGCAGACAGGACGTCTACAAATCACAGAATTAGAGAATGTTGGCAAATATCTTAGACATTACCTGATCTGACCCCTCGATTCTTACCTAAGATGAAACTAGCCCAGTGACTTAGCCAAGATCATGCATATAATAAAGAGGGAAACCTAGTCTCAGAAGCAGACCTTCCTCTAGATGTTTGGTTTGTCTCATTCAGGGTCTGAGGGACAAGCTTTCTCGGGGCTTCCTGGCCTGGTGGGAGGATTCTACTCATTTGTACCCCATGTCCTGGGGTCCCAGCTTTAAACAGGAACCTCAGTTCCAGCTCCATTCCTCAAGTGTAGTACCTCAGTTCTAATCTTTCAAACCCTCAAACATAAAATATTAAAAGTAAGATTATCTTCTTCCTCCCAAGCCAGTGATATCACAGAGTAACTTCTTCAGACATGACCAAGTAAAGTTTTTAGATGTTTATACTGCTTTTAGCAGTTTCCTTCTACTTAAATCCCCTTTTCATTTCTGAATATTTGATGCTTCTAGGAATGAATATATTATAATACAAATATAGTTTCAGTGAATAATAAAGCACTAGAATCTATGTCCTACAACAGGGAATGGTTAGGTACGTTATGCTCACTTGTTGGAAAATGATTTTGCTACTATTAATATTATACGTCTACACTGTGAATTAGGAAAGTACTTTAGGATATAATGTTAATTGAAAAAAAATCAAAGTCACAATACTGAATATAACCTATGATTATACTACATAAAATTATGTCTTTTTTTTTAAAGGGGTTAAAATCAATTACAGTAATAATAATGGCCCTTGTGTCACTTGTAATATAGGCAAATGCTGCAAAACAATTTTAATTCTAAAAAGTGAACTACTGTAATATCTTAGTACATTTAAAATTTCCCCAAATTTGTAGGTTTAATATTTGACAAAAAGAAAAATTTTACATTTCACTTGGGTGAATAGAGCCTAGCAGAGAACATCACCTGCAAGTCCTAGACTCTGGCCTTCGATAAGCATATGAGAGTGTTTCATAGCAAAGAAGGCAGAAGGATGTTCTAGAAATAGTGAGTATTGAGTAGACTGTATAAAATACAACAGTACCCAGCATATAAGTGTCTATAATAATATATTGTCCAAACTGGGTCAAATATGAGAGAACACACTATCAATAATTACACTAAGACAAAAGGAGTAAACTAGGACTGTCCAAGGCAAATCAAGACATCTAGTCACCCTACATATGTGTTTATGGCTGCTATTATTGAAGGATGCATGGGAGTTAGCCAAGGAAAGCAGGAGAAGGATGTAAGGAACAACATGTATAAAGACAGAAGGACAAGAGATATGTGAGCTCAAGGAATTCAGGTTTCTTTGTCACCTGCTTCCACAGAATATTCCTTTCCCTAAGATCATTCAGCACAGTTGGTAGTTATGCCTCCACCATTGTGACTACTTGAGCCCAATGAGACAGTAAGCTCCAGAGAAGTTTGGTTTTGCTCACCAAGCTTGGGTACTCTCACAAAGTGGGCACTCAAACATTTTTCAATTAGTTGTTGAAGGAACTTGGCATAGCCAGAGGGGAGAATACAAAGCAGAATACAGTCATGAGGTGCACTACTTAGATTTTCTTTTAAAAGAGAAAGAAACTGCTACAAGGAGTCCAGTTAGCTGACAGCTCTTACCTGTGGTGTCTTCAGGATTGGTCTAGGCCTTTCAAGTCACAAGAAATGGACTGTCCCTATTTCTCCACATCATTACTGCTGGGGGGAAAAAAGGCACAGAGAACAATTGGGGCATCGGCAAAATCATCCATTTTGAAGAGAAGATGATAACTGCTGCCATTCCTGAACTGAAAGCCTCAATCGAGATAGAAGAAGAGTTTGGAAAGAACACAAAATGAGAGTACTGTTAAAGAGTAATCAGCTTATTTATTTAAATGTCACTGGAAAGCCATGTAAATAACTAGGCTATGTTCTCCTCAGCCAATGACTGAGCAAGGCTCACTATTTCTCAGCAGTGGGGACTACTCTATAGATAATCTTTACACCGAAGCTTCTTATTGGGCTGGACAAGACTTTCTCAGAGCTACACTATAGTCTGTAGTTCTTCCTTCCCTCTTTCTCTTTCACAGTTATCAGACCAGCATCACAACCTAAAGGCTTTCCCCATCTCCTCCTGCTCCCTCTCCTTGTTATCATTCACAGATGTTTCCCCCTAATAAATCTCTGCACTGCTAATTCCTTCTCAGTGTCTGCTTCCTGGAGGAACCAACCAACATGCAGATAGAGAGATACAACAGTGAAGAGTTAAATTGGAATCATAGCCTTAAGAACCGTGCTAAGAAATTTGAATTTTGCTCTGAGGGTAATAAGCAAGTATTGAACTATAAAGGCCATGGTGAAAGAAGATCCCTGTTCCACAAACAGCATCATGTAGAGAAGCCTGAAAGAATGGCACAATCATCTTCCAGTGAAAGATCCAGGTAAGAAGTGAGTAGAGTATTGATAAATGCATGAGAAGTGACAAACTTTAACCATTGACATATGCTGACCATGTGTTTTGGAACCGTGCAAGGGAACTGCAATTATACTCATTTTATAGCTGAGGAAATTGATACATGGAGAGGTAGAGTAACCTGCCCAAGGTCACTGATCTCATAAACTTTGAGGTCAGGATTCAAAGCTTGGTCAGCTTTAAAGTCCACATTCCTTTCATCAGACCAAAGATCTTCCCAAATAAAGCAACCCAGAGGAGGAGCTTTAAGGAACTAAGGAGGAAGATGATGAGTTCTGCTTTACACGATGAGATCCCACCAAGAGTTTACCCGGATATAAAACTTTCATTTGCACAGAAATCGGGCCCTAAGAGCTTTATAAAAACTGAGAAAATACTTAAACATTATGTGCAGGGATGATAGTACATCACAATGACAATACTGAACTGTACCAGCTTTCTTCTGTGGTGATCCTTCTCAATCAGTACACAGCACTAACCGTTTACTATTTAGTTTCTGAGTGTAAAAACAAAATAGAACAAACAAAAACAATATATGGAACCTGTCCTTAAAGTCAAAAGGAGGAAAACAGATACATATGAATAACCAAATTGTGGTCATAAGAACAAAGAGTTATGGGAAGATAAACAACCATTAATTACCCGCCCCAAGATGGCATCCTCATCTGTTTGCTTGTTGTTTTTGCTCATTATCTGCTCATTTTTTTCTTTAGGAGGCACCAGGAACTGAACCTAGGACCTCCCATGTGGAAGGTGGGCGCTCAACTGCTTGAGCCACATCCGCTCCCAACAACCATTAATTTTGACTAGAGATCTCAGGGAAAAAATACAGGTGAGAAAGTGTTTGAGTTGGACCTTGAAGAAGGGAAAAGTATTAAACAAAGACTTTTTTCCCTGATGTTAACTGTGAAGTACCAAAGGTGATCCACGAATGCCCTTACATGGAGAAGATATGGCAAAGATGCAAATGAGTAGCTTAGTTTCAGTATCACAATTCACATAAATCACAATTCACATAAATTAGAAGCCCTTGGAAATTATCAGAACTCAAAGGATTTGAAATTTGCCATCCCACTGCCTTTGGATGCTTATTCCCACTTATATCATTGTATTAGTCAGCCAAAGGGGTGCTGATGCAAAATACCAGAAATCAGTTGGTTTTTATAAAGGGTATTTATTTGGGGTAGAAGTCCACAGTTACCAGGCCATAAAGCATAACTTTTCTTCCCTCACCAAAGTCCATTGCCATGTGTTGGAGCAAGACAGCTGCCAACGTTTGCCAGGGTTCCGGCTTCTTGGGTTCCTCTCTTCCCGGGGCTGTTTCTCTCTGGGTTCAGCTCTTCTGTTTCCTATACAAGGTCAGCTGTAGACTATGAGGCTCTCTAGGCTTTGTCTCTCTCCACAAGGCCAGCTGTAGACTCTCAGGTGAACGGCTCGTCTCTTTTCCCCAGGGCCTTCTCTCCTTCCTCAGGACCAAGCTCTCTTACTTCCCGGGGCTCCAGCTAAAGACTCCAACATCAGAACTCCAACTTAAAACCCCAACTCTGTCCTTTGCCATGTCTTTTAACTTTGATTCCCCACCCACCAAGGGGCGGGGCTCAACATCCTACTGATGTGGCCCAGTCAATGCCCTAATCATAACTTAATCATGCCCAGATGAACAGACCAGTTTACAAGCATAATACAATATCTATTTTTAGAATTCATAACTATATCAAACTGCCAAACTATTACAATCATCTACAACAATGAATGAATCTGAATGGCGGCAGGGAGCAGAAGGCAGGGGAAACTCTGAGTATGGTTGCCAAGGCTCTTGGTACGTGGTTGAACAGTCTCCAATCTGGGCTCTCCTCCAGGTCTTATTCTTGATTTATAAGGGACTTTGGGCAGCTCACTTTAGCACAAAGAGCCCTATTTTATCAATCAACTCCCTTGTACTAGATAATAAATGGGTAGAGTATATACAGAGATTCGACTCCTGGTTATTCATGGCCTTGATAGGCAACAAGAAAACAACTGTTCAAAACCCAAGTTTCTCACCCCATACCCTGGGGTGAGGTTCAGGCCTTGTAGAGAAAGCACATCACCCTGCACTCAGGGGTTCCTCTACACCATCAGTGAGGTCTTGCCTCGAAGAAAAGGCACACCAGCACCTCTGTCTTGGCAGGAACACAACATGCCAACTGTGGACACACACTCTTCCCCACTATCAAGCTTCATCCCTGTTCCATCTGCCATTCACTTCCAGAATGATAGCTTTGCTTGGGCCCTTCTGGCCTTAAAGTGGCCATCAGCCCTTCTCACCTGCAGTTCCTTGCCTGCAAAGTGAAAATAATGGTGAGCATCTTCAACAATCCCCAAAGAATCTCTGGGAAGGGAGAATTTGGGCGACTGCTTTTGGAAAGTCCATTTTCTAGACAAAGCCCCAGTTAAAATGGATATTTTGTCTCAGCTGACTATGTTAAAAGCCTCCCTCATTGCACATAAAGAACAATTCCTGGGGGAAAATAAATGCTTTGGTGAAATATAGTCACCAAGGATATCTTTCCCTTCTCAAGTCACAGTTCTGTTTGTGCCATTCTTCTACGACCTAACTGATACTGCTTGTTGTCTTCAATAGTTATGTAATTATAACATTTTACTTCAAAAATAAACAAACTTGAAAGTTTGTTTTGTCATCACAATTTAACTGAAAGTTTCTGAAAGGCAAGAACCATGTCTTAAGCACCTTAACCCCACCAGAGTTTTATGTGTAGCAGAGAGCTACACATAAAATAAGATTTCAATATCTATTTGTTGGATGCACTTTGGATAAATGAATACATTTTCATGTATTTGAAAACATCAGTACGTTCTTAGTTTTTCTACAAGACCTATACGTGATATGGTATTGTATGCCTGTGTGTGTGTGAGAGAGAGAAAAAGGGAGAAAGAAAGGGAGAGGGAGTGAAAGAACATTTCACACTTGGTAAATGAATAATTTAGACTTATTTAGTGCAATTATTCTGACTGAATAGGTCAGTTCCTCCAGTTGAACATATCTCAAATTTCTAATTACCTCCTAAGTTGCGTTCATATTTCAGATGATTATCCACTTAAATTATTGAGTCAATATCAATAATTGAAAGTAGAAAATATCACTAATAGTTCTGTGGCCCTTCAAAGGATCACAGTCTTATAATTATGCCTTTACTTTTCCCTGGGTCTCTCCAAGCCTCACTTAATCTAACCCTAGGTGCTCAGCTCAGCTCTTCAGAAGCTTTGCAAGGCATCGCTCAGTTATCACAGAGGAGGATCAGACATTGCTCTGTTTGGAGGCAACCTGTCTTCTTTTTTTTAATACTTAAGAATTGGTGAGGAAGGCTGGAGCTGTCCTTTGGGTGGTGTAAAGTGAATAGATGCCCCAAAGGGATGTGCAAAAGGGGTAAGAACCCTGCTGTCCATAAGCAGTGACTCAGGAGCACATCTGTGGGTAGCTAAAAACAAAGCCCTGAGATATGTACATACATGATGAGCTCCACAAATCCCACGACTTTTAGCCCTAGGTATGCATATGAGACAGATCTGCCCCACTCCCCCACCTATTTCTACTACCTCTTTCCGGTTAGGGAGCTCTTTTTCCTCCAACTTGTACAGATTAGAAGACACACAAAAGGAAGTTGGCAGCCTCCAGGGTGATTGCCCTGAATGCCCCAGGGCTGCCTGAGAGGACATACACCATCTGTACTCTCATTGTTAAATGTGGAACTCAGAGCAGAAACAACACTGAGTCTGGAAAAAAGAGCTCAGGAAAGCCTAATCAGATTCTCACGCTCATTCCTTAATAGACGACAAGGATTAGAGACCTTCCTAGAGTGGGCCACTGAGGTAGACTGAATCATGTCCCCCATAAAGACCCAGTCCTGTGGGTGTGAACTCATTTGTAAATAGGATCTTCAAAGATCCTATTAAGATGAGGCCAAATTGAATCAGGGTGGTCCTTAATCCAATATGACTGGAGTCCTTATAAGCAAAGGAAATTTGGACACAGTAGGAAAAAAAAATCACAGGAAGGGACAAAAAGAGACAGATCACCATGTGATGATGGCAGAGACTGACTGCCAGCAAGCCACCTTGCTATAGACTGCCAAGAAAGCTTGGCCTGCTGATACATTGATTTTGGACTTCCAGCCTCCAAAACTGTGAGACAATAAATTCCCATCTGTGGTATTTGTTATAGCAACCCAGCAAATTAATACAGCTGTCCCTCCTGTGACCATAAGCAGCATGCAGAGGGAGCTGGCCTGCATGAAGAGGAAACTACCTGGCCACAGAACACAGTAAAACTGGAGACGCAGGTATACTGCGGGGGGGGAGGGGGGGAGGGCATTGAAGTGTTTTAATCATTTCTGCCTTCTCATCTGGAAACTTTGGAGGTTGCCCCCAAGAGAGGAAATGTGACCCAAATGTCCTTCTCAGAAACAGTTTGTCTTTTTGCTAAAGATTTCACCCCAAGGAGAAACTTGGGAGAACTGAGTGCCAGGCTTTCGAGGTCAAACAACTGACTAGAATCTGTGCCCTGGGCCCATGCCCTCCTGCCCTGCATTCTCTACATGTCTAGGTTGGGCCATGGGGGGCCTGGATACCCTGCCTCACCCTTCACCCCTCAGGCCCTACTGCCAGACACCTCCGAGGGGCAGCAGCCTTCTCTCACATGGCTGGCTCCTCAACTAAACACCCACTGCAATAAAAAAGAAAAAGAGTAGAGAAACACAAGGCATACTCACAAAGGTGCCAGCCAGCCAAACACAAGGAACTAGAGAAGCCTCAGCCCCAAGTCCTGGTCTTTGCTGTGATTCTGTTTCTTGGGCTCTAGCATGACCAGCTCAAGGACATAACCCTGGCCCTCTCACCTCTGAGGGCTGTCATTCCCTGTTTTGGTGTAGCAACCTGATTCTGGTCTTTTGACCCTGACCTTGATTTCTTTTCCTTTCATCCAATTTTTCCTATATCTGGATCTCGGTTTCTATCACCCTGTCAAGGTGTACAGCAAAAAGAGGCGAGATCCCTCCCCTTTGCAAGGATTAGCCAAGCCAGGTTATCATCCACTCTGCCCCTCCTCCATCCCAACCCCGAAACTCTTTTGGCCTTCAGCCAAATGAGGATGACTGGACAAGAATACTGAAAAGGTAGTCAGTTCTAACATTCTGATCCTGTAAGTACTAGAAAAATCAGAGAGAACAATTTAGAGTAGAAGATTACAGGACATAAACTTCAAGTGCAGAGTAGCTTACTTCTTATTACATACTCTGCTTCTGCAGTTTTTGTTCCTTTCCCTTCCTGCCCTCCTGCTGCCTACTATCAAGTTCTTGCCTCCCCTTCCCTCAGCCCAAGCACTCTCTCCCCAGCCTCCACCATTCTGTAACAGAAGGAACAATAAGCTACTCAAAACCCAAGGTCCAGTCTCAGCTGCCACAAGACATTAAGGAAGTCCCCCTCTCCACCTGTACCTCGGCTTCCTCGTATACACATCGAGGATGACAATAACATCCTTGACTCCTCAAAGTGTGAAAAGAACTCTAAGCTGTGAAATGACAGACACAGGTATGGGACCTTTACCTGCCTTTATAGGAAAGTTCTTTTCTATTTCATTTTAGCCTTTATAATTCTACCAATGCCTTGACTGATCTTCCCTCGGTTTCTTATCCATAGGAATTACTTTCACCCTTTCACTGATCTTTAATTTGTTTTCCATATAACCTTTCATTCTGGCCTCTCAGTTCAGCTCTTAGAAGACTAGACTCAAAGATTAGGAACCCCAGGAAGAGAAGGTACACAGTAAGAGAAATTCAGGGATGCAAGCCAAGACCAGACCTGTGGATTTTAAATGGCTGTTTGATAAGAGAGAAACAATATGCTAAGGACCTTATAACCTGCTCCTCAACCTTTGGTGAGTCCTTACATTTATTCCAGTTTATCAGGTCTGCCATTGCAGAGCCCAAAAACCAAGTGGGATTAACTCACAGTAAGCAGCTATTTGCAGAACACCTGCCTACAGATAAAGTGAACCAGGTATCGTTGAAATCCTGCAGAGAGAGCAAGACAATTGACATTTAGGCACTAATGTGGCAGTGGGGTCTGTGAAATAGCAAAGTGAACAACACTGCTCTGGGCTGTTTCTCTCTTAGATTGGTTTCTTATATTTCATCATCTTTGGACTTTCTATCCATTCTTTGGCAACATGATTCTCAGTTCAACCCTCTCCTCCTCCTCCATCCCTTCCTCCACCATGCTTTGAGAACCTGCCCAACCACCATTAGTCACTTACTGATGAGAGAGTATCAGAACCCTCTTCTGGGTGGGGTGGAACAAAAGTTGAAAACCACTGAAATGAGAAGATCCACACAACGTTAGTAGATGCCATGACAGTGTCTATTAGCCACTTCCCTGACTCATATTTTGTAAAGAAATTAAAAGCTTTGCTCCTAAGTCCTCTGGGGCTGACACTATGACTTTCAGCTAAATTTTGCAGAATACATTTTATACAGCACAAGGTCAAGTACATGTATTAAAAATTACATGTATTTTATTATATGTATTATATTTTAAGAGTACATATATTTAAAAATTTAGACTCAAATCCTCTTCCTGCCTTCCTCCTTCTCCAAATATCAATGAGTCTCTTTCTTTATGCCCCACACCAGAGCTCTATTCCCTTCTGGTGGAGTTTCCTTTGGATCTCGAGGTCCCCAGAAACCATTTGACCTCTTTCCTAGCAATCTGTCTCATGCCTCCTCACACCTTCAGACACATTCACTTACCTTTCCCTTGACTGCTGGTTTTAAAAGGAACATCATTCACATGTGACTTCGTGCCTTTGTTCTCATACTTGAAACCATCTGTTATCTGTTACTTCCTCCGTGACTTACTGCTGGTGCAAAGCAGTAGAAATATACTTGTTTCCCACAGCAACAAAACATAAGGGAAACTAAATACTCCCTCCCTTTCCCACCACAAAAAAGTGAGAGGCAAGGGAGAATTATGGCAGGGGAGAAGGAAGAATCATGAGGAGTGATGAAGGGAAGGATAACATAAGAATCATGAATAGATGGGCTCCTATTCATTACTATTCATTAAGGTTGCTTCAACTTGCTAGAAACCACAGCAAAATATCAAAAGATACCCAAAATCATTGGTGATCAAAGAAATGCAAAAAACAGCAATGAGATTTCACTTTATTACATATGAGCCTAGCAAAAATTAGAAAGCTGGATAATGCCAACTGCTGGTGGGGATTTGGTGAAACAGGAATCCTCTAAGAACAGCTGGTTGAGGGAGTCTGGTACAGCCATTCTGCAGAGCAATCAAATACTACTTATCAAATTAGTAAAAGCTCACCCTATGAGCCAGCAATTCCAGTTCTGTGTAAATATGTCAGAGAAATTCTCACACAAAATCATAAAGGGCTTTTGATGATAGCATTGTTTGTGGGGAAGGGGAACTGGAGGCAATCTATGAGAGCATCACTGGCTCACCGGATGGGTAAAATGTGGATCCACCACGGGGAACCACAGCAAAGAGAAGCAGCAGGTTAGATGTGCACATAACAACACGGACAGAACCTAAAAATGCAAAGCTTAGTGAAAAAGAAACAAATGAAATAATAAGATCCGTTATAATACATGAATATATTTAAATTAAAAAGATATACAAGAAGTGAATTAAAATGATTTTGTCCATGCAGAAAGGGGAATCAGAATGACACGTGGGGTAAAAGAAAATAAACAAACACATAAATGCCAAAATGAGGCCTTGTACTGCCAATGCTGGTGATGTGCCATGAACCAAGGAACAGAATTAACTCAACACTCTGTACCTGTGATTTAAACAAAACAAAACAAACCCCACAAATCTGGAAGTTTAGAAAAACAGCACTTGAAACCCCAAAGTTGCCATTCTAATTACCTAACTTGGGACAATTTATGAATTTCAGCATCATCACTAATAACACTGAAGGGACTGTAATTCTTATCTTGAGGGGTTTTAAGAGGATTAAATAAGAAAAAAAAAATGTGCTTGAAACATAGTATTGTACATGTTTAATAAAAGTTAGTTTCCTTCTAGAGCAGCATTGTCCAACAGAACTTTCCAAAATGATGAAAATGTTTTATATCTGTGCTGTCCAATATGGTAGCTACTAGCCACATGTGGTTAGTAAGCAATTAAACTGTGGCTAGTGAGGCTGAGAAACAATTTATTTTTGAACCCCCAGGTATTCACTGGGATGAGGTGGTATGGAGTGAGGATAAGCAAAGCACTAGTACTATCCAATGGTATCAAAATTCAAAAGCATCTCTCTTACCTGTTAAGCCTTCCTGATAGCAAGACAAAATTAACTGCTGCTTCAGCTATGCTCTCAAAGTGCTTAACATATGCATTTATGTTTGACAAGAACAACAACAAAAAGCAATACAAAATTCAACATTTTTAGTCATTTGGGAAAAGCAAATCAAAACCACAATGAGATAGCACTTCATATCCCCTAAGATGGCTGAAATGAAAAAAAAAAAAAAGACAGTATAGACAATACCAAGTATTGGCAAAGATGTGGAGAAATTGGAACCCTCATACATTTCTGGTGGGATGTAAAATGTTGCAGGCTGCTTTGGAAAACATTTTGGTGATTCCGCAAAATAGTAAGCATAATGGGGTCACAGCCCCAAATGTAAGAACTACATAAGAAAACAAAGGAAAATATCTTCGTGACCTGAGGCAAAATTTTCTTAGATATGACATTAAAAGCATGATCCATAAAGGAAAAACTGACATGATAACTAAATGCAGTGAGTGATCCTGTACTGGAGGAAAAGAAAAATGCTATAAAGGACATTACTAGGTCAATTTACAAATTAGAATATGGATAGTAGATTAGATAAAAATATATCAATGTTAAATTTACCAAGGTTGGTAAAAGTACTGTAGCATATAAGAAAATATCCTTATTCATAGGATATATACAAACCAAAGTGTTTTGGGGTAAAGAAACATGAGGTATATGCATCTTACTCTCAATTGGTTTCAGAAAAAAAAATATGCATACAAGCACATATGTAAACAGAGTACATGCACAAGTGCACAAATGGGGCAAAATGTTTAACAATAAGTGAATCTGGGTAAAGGATATAGAGGTATTGTCTGTACTATGCTACAACTTCTCTAAAAGTTTGAGGTTATTCTCAAATTTAAAAAGTGAATTCCTATCGAGCACCATTTTCAAACAAGTACTGTGTAAGGTAGTAGTAACACAGAGAGAGACAAAGAAGAATTCCTCAGCTCCTGCCTTAAAGAGATCAGACCTGTATTAGTTAGCTGTCTAGTGGTGTCATCTCCTCAATATGAGTTCACTGAGGGTAGTAAATGCTGAATTAAAATAAGGAACACATTCAGGGCTGCTCCCCTGTAGCCATCTTCAGCTCAGAACACAATTCATTCCTAATGACAAGTGGCTGCTAAGTGAACAAGAATCAAAGAAAGGATTTGCTGCACAGTTTATTGTACTCAGATCAACAAAATGCTTTTTCTGTGGGTTGACTGCCAGGACATGGACATTGCTTTGCTGTAGAGAATGAGTCCTTGTAATGAAATGTCATAATGAGACTTAAATCACGCTCTCTACATAATGAACATTCTTCAGGGTTTATCATCTGTTTCTCCTTTATATCTGTATTCATAGCATTTCCCCATGGTTTCATCAGAGTTGTAAATCTTTCCTAGAAGGCAATACTTTTTAAATTTCCTTAACTTCCAAAGCTCTCTGCCCACAAGTTGAGAGAGCAGAGGCAGTGGTAGCAGGGTAGGCAAGCTATAGCACATAAGTTGGCACAGACTAGATAGAGTGCCAAGTAATTATTTGATTTATATTTCAAATTAATTGAGAAAACCATAAACGAAATCATTTGAAAATGTGTTCTAAACTCGAGCTAAGCAAGTGGTAGCATACAAACATTAATAATTCAGAGAGCTGAAAGCAGTTGAGATGCAGTCAAGCTCTGGGTGGACAGGTGAAGGAAACTTCAGGGACAAGAGAGAAGGTGTCATGAACGGTCTAGTGGACTAGATGGGCAGGAAATTCACCTCTGGTGCCAGGCTTCAAGCCTGGCAATACCTTTTTAAACAATGCATTAACCACCCTGCAGATGGGCACATATTAAAAAGTCAGACAACAACAAGTATTATGAGGACATGGAACGCAAGAGCTCCCATTACACCAAGTCAGAGCATAAAGGGGTATAACCACTTTGGAAAACAATTTGGCATCATCTAATAAAGTTGAATATGCACAATCCCTATGATACAACAATTTGATAATTATATAAACCTAGAGAAAGTCTCACATATGTGCACCTATGGAAGATGTATACAAGGAAGACAAGTTACCAGGAGACATAAAATAAAGAATACTGACTGCACCAGAATGCACATTCACATAAGTGAAAATGAATGGACTACAGGCACAAACTTCAACATGGATGAATCTCAAACAAGGCTGAACACAAGAAGCAAAGGTCACAGAAAAACACACATCATGGTTTCATCTTTGCTTAAGGATATATAAATGGATGCTAAATTTTAAAACAGCAAGGAATACCTGCAACATTTAGGGATGCTAGTTATATCCAGTAGGGGAAAGGGAGAGGAATGCAACTGGAGTAGGGCATGCTGGGGGCTTTGAAGGAAACGGTAATGTTCTATTTCTTAAGCGAGGCAGAATTTACACAGGGGGTACTCATTTTATTCTTTATACCTTACATTCACATTATAACTACTCTTCTATGTATGATAAACCAGTTTTTTCAAGAGTTAAACACTGGTCAAACCACAGAAAGGAAGAAGGTTTGCTTTCATATTAAGAATCCTGTGTAATGGAGCAGAGCTCCCTTCAAAATGGCTGCTATGAAGCCTGAAGCCGCATAGGTGCCCACTCTAAAGCAATAATACCAGATACCACAGCCTCCACTCTTCTTGCCTCGTTTCAAGTTCTATTTTATTATACTACCTTTTTCCTTTCTTCTTTCAGTTTCATTCTTAAATTTTAACTGGTTATATTTTACGCATCTTTGTAAACAACTCTAAATGCTTTCTAGAACAAGATGTGGTATAAAATAAATGAGATATACATTAGAAATAATATGTTAATACAGAACAGGATGAAGGAAGCATCTCATAACCAGGCATGCAAAACACTGAAAGGGCTCATATCCAATGGCAATGGGAATGATCCTGGTGGTTATTCCAGTATAACCAATTAAATTTCAAGCTCCAGTAAAGGCTTTATTTCACAGAAAACATGAGTCTAAAGTAAATCAATGGGAATCCAGTCAGATATGTCACGCTTGGGCCCCAAATATAGTAAAATAATTGGAGTTTAAGTACATGTGAAGAATTATGATCACAGTAAACACAGAAACCACACTAATGAAGCAAAAATGAGAAGCTTTACACAACTATTAGGATTGTTTTGAATCTTTATACTCAACTTAGAGAATATATTTACTCATTACAGAAGAACCTGCAGAACAGTCTATTTCCTTGTTTACAGAACCAAAATTACTATGCATTAATAACCCTACAATTATATTGAAAAATTCAGATGTGTGAACCCACCCACATTAAACCTTGAAAACAGCTGAACTATGTAGAAACAGGCACATGCTGGTACTGTAATTTTCATTTTAAAATATTTTTATTCCTAGAATGCTATGTATAAATGAATGCCATATGGGCATAATACAATCTTTCATTTTTAACAAGAGGCCTGGTTATGAATAAAACAACTGTTTTTTTCATAAAATAAGGTTGAGGAGTTATCAATTAAATGTTATCATAGAGACTCTTAATTAAGGAGTAATGCACCCTGTGTTGAGGCCCTTTTATTTTTTCAAGAAGAATGAACCTGTTTCTGGAGCATGAAAGAAATTAAAGCTAAAAAAAAAAAAAAAACATGTTAAAACTAGGTCAGGGGAGTAGATGTAGCTCAAATGGTTGAGCACCTGCTTCCCATGTACAAGGCCCCAGGTTCAATTCCTGGCACCTCCTAAAAACAAAACAAAACAAACAAATAAACGAACACACCAACTCTCATTGGGGAGTAGATGTAGCTCAGTGATTGAGCGTCTGCTTCCCATGTATGAGGTCCTGGGTTCAATCTCCGGTACCTCCTTAAAAAAACCTAGATCTACAAGTGCAACGATTAGGCTTAAGACACCCAGAGAAAACAAGATGCCACATTCCCCCTTCCTGAGCACTGTGATTTTATGATTTCCTAAGTCAAATTTGTTTGTTTCCTTTATGAAGCAAGAGATGAAGAAAATAGCAAAATATAACAACATTTACAGTAAACCCACTTACCTACCAAGTGGAAAGTACAACATTCTGGCTAATTGAAAATTATATTAGCCAGGAGTCAGGATGTCTGTGTATACGAGTAACTGTGTGTCAGTGTGCATATCTATGTGTACATATGTCTATATGCATATTTGTACATATTCTTGCACAGGCCCCAGTGTACAGGGAATCAGAAAAGAATGCACAGTACTAAAAATACACTGAACACAGTTCAATTCAATCAATAAACATTCACTGAATACATTCATATTCAAGGATCACTTCATTATGGCTTTGGCATCTAATACTTCTCAAAGAGTGACATCATGTCCCAAAAGACACTGTGTAAACGAAGATGGCCTAGTCCCTGCCTTCTACAAGTGTATATAGGCTAATAGAGATCTAATTTAACTTTGCTATCTCAGAACTTTCAGGATCTTTCAGGGACTGCATTATGACCATGATACATACATATGTGAAAAAGTGTCGATGCAAACTTCAGGATGAAAAAAAAAAAAATGCCAGTAAACTAATTTTGGCTTTGTTTAGTATTTACACACCATGTAAGCAAGCTCCAGGACAGATATCTTTGTAAGGAAGGATTTCATCAGCAGCATATTCTCCCACTTCAGTCCATCTCTGAAACCTACACTACATGTTAAAATTTTCCACAAGAAAAAAGGATTTCCTTCTCTTTCCAACCTTTTTTTCACATGTTGCTTTTTGGTTGGAAAATTATTACTCATTTTTGAAGAGTTCCCTCCCACACAAAGTTGACCTTTAAAATTACAGTGTTAAAACAACTTAAATGTTTCATAAATTGTCACTGCTATGTCATATGCTTGTAAAGGATGCAGATTCTAGAAAGAGGAATTAGAATTAAAATTAAGTCCATTGGGAAGCGGGTGTTGCTCAACGGTTGAACTCCTGCTTCCCATATATGAGGTCCCAGGTTCATTCAGCGGTACCTCCTAAAAGAAAAAATTAAGTCCATTTACCAATTCTATCTTGAATCTCTTTATTTATATGACTGTGATTAGGGGTCAACATCCTGTGATGTAGAGAATAGAGACTCTGTTATCTGCCCACGGGGATGCAATAAGGACCTACCAAAGAGTCTGTTTTGAATTTAAAATCCAATGCTTACAAAGAGTTAAACACAAATTAATTTCCTCTAAAATAGATCACTCAAAGCCACATCACACATTTAGTTTCTATTGGCTTGTACTATAGAATTCCTTTTAGAGACTGACCAGAAGATAGAACTGAATTCTTTTTAGGTTGGTAGAGGTGATCCCTGGGTTTAGACCAAACCCCTTCTTGCAGACAGTGTCTTAACTGAACAGAGCCCTATAGGGCACCTCCCAGACACTCTGCCCTTGGACCGGCATACATTGCAGCTTTCATCTGTCCAGGTACAAGCAATCCAGATGGGTAAATGGAAGGAAAACAGCAAGAAATAAAGGAGGACTCTGCATCAGGCACAAAGTAATCATCAGAAATATGACCATCAATGGGTATACTGTCTATGCTCTGGACTATGTTACATGATTCACAAAGCTGAATAAAGCAGGACAGCCTTCTATGACCCTCTACTGCTCTTTACACCTCCCTAGACAGGTCCCTAAACAGGGTTAAGAATGAGCTCTGAGTGCTTGGATTTAATCAGCACCCCTTTGGCTACTGTTAAATGGGAACCCTACATGCTCTGAGTATGAATACCCTTCAAGCAAAAAGTTTGTTGGGAGATGCAGAACCCTGGGTACTCCAATAGCCACACCTCTCTCTCCTCCCATACCACTCCACCCACTCAGCCTTGGAAACATCAGGGCTAGTTCTATCACGCCTTTTATCCCACCATGAGAAGGAATGGAGTCCCAGACCATCTCTCATTCTCCCAAACCTTCACTGCCATATGATCTCTTCCATTCCTTTTCCTGAGCCTGTCTCCCACCCCTCCCCAGTACCTGAAACTTCCCTTGTGCTCCCTGAAACTCACCAGGCCCCTATATCCGTGGTCTCTTCACTAAATACGCTCTCTATCTTCCTCCCATTCTAACTGAAACCTAGCTCTCCCCTAAAGACACTGCTGTCTCTGCAATTCGTTCAAGTGGTGATTCTTTCCCCCCCCCCAGTCCGTGAACTATGGACTTAGAGGTGGGGTGGGTGTCCTTATTTCTTCTTTTGCCACATCCAGACCATTCTTTGTCTTTTCCTCTTCTGTAAAAACCCTGTGCTTTGAATCCCACAAAATCAGAACCCCACTCCTCCTCCCACCCACTCCTCCTCATTCTGGGAAGATCTGAGCTCCTGGCCCCCTTTCCCTCTTCATCACTACTGTGATAATTCTAGGTGCTTTCAATATCCGCACAGATGATCCTTCCAATCCTCAGCCTCTCAGTCCTTGTCCCGTGCCCTAACTCCAAGGACACACACCAGTTCTTAGATGAAATTCTTCCATGTTACTATCCAACCATCATCCTGTCCTTTTCTTCAGTTCCCTCCCTCTGGCACTTCAACTCCAGCAAACTTCTGATGCCACTGAGACCTGCAGCCCATTAATCCTAACACTTTTCATTGTCCCTCACCCTTCTCCTATCCAGTCTTGCCTCTTTAATTTAAATTTCAATTTAACTTAAATTCCAAGGTCAATTGTCATAACCACTCCTTCCCATATACCCTGAACTCCCCCTCTCTCGCCTGGATCTGCTCACATGGCAAAACCACAACACGGTTAACTACAATGCTACACCTACTCATATCTAGACCCAGGGGAAGGAAAAACACACAACTCTGTTGAATGGTCTCACTCTAAATTCATGATCCAGAACCTCAAGTGGGCCCAAGTGGGCCCTGAACATTCCCACACAATCAGCAAATTCCTCAAAAGTGCTATCTCCCAATTTTCTCCTCCCATTCGCTCTTGAATCCACAAAGACAAACTGTTTTAGGAATGAAATGACATTAAATAATGTCACCAGATATTGGACTACAACAAATTTAATTCTGTGAAAATAAATTTTATAGGAGATTGACTTCAAGTTTCTAAGGAGGTCTACATGTCCTGAGTTAGAATGTGTGTGCAAAGATTCCCTTTAGCACAAATTCTAATGATAAAACTAAAAGAAGAAAATGGACGGCAGAGTACATTAAGGATTTTAAGCTCACTAACTTCCTTTTAAGAAACCTACTCCAATTCTTTAGACAATGGGCTCATACCCTACAGTCCCATAAAAATGACAATTAGCTGCAGACAGATATTTTTATTTTCTCAGTCCAGAGAAAATTAAGACAATTCTAAACACTGGAGGTTAAGTGGAAAATCAATGAAATTATCAAAAACTCTAAAAAGCTTTCCTGGCTATTGTTTGTCCATCAGGTTAATAGGTTATTAATTTCCCAATGTCAAAAAATAATTAGTATGATGCTGCTAGAGGAAAACATCCACATCAGAATAAGAAAAACTGGATTAAGGAATGACTAAGCACTAATTTTATTTGTGACCTTTTCTCCTATAAAATCATTCTTTCTTTCCAGAACTGCCATACAAGAACACTATTTTAGACACAGTGTCCAAGCTATCTGATTTAAATGGTCAGCGTTTAGGATACCTAATGAATTGCTGTGAATGAAATTGCTAGTTCTTTCTAAAAATACATCCCAAAACTGGTAGCAACATTCAGTTAAATGGTACTGGAGGTCCATAAAACTATGCTAAATCCCTCCTTCAGTGTAAAGCATTTACTGACATTCCTTTCGTATTTGGGTAAAAACTCAACATAAGCACTAAATTTGAATATACATGCCATCATAAAATCTCCCCTAGAGAGTTACTAATATATTCCACACTACAGACCTGTACAACTACTTGATAACATATTGTCTTAGAATTATTCTGGACTTTAAGGTTCAGAAAACAAGGGCACTCCTCTGTGTTCATACCATTTAGTGTCACAGATGTTCCATAAAATGATGTTCAGTCTTTTCTACCCATTTAATGTGCTGTCTTATTTTGATAATGCCACAAACACAGTCAGAACGGACAAGCATATTTTAGATATTGTTATGACTTTTAAGAATGAGACATGTTCTTTGTACAAATATTCAAAACACCCAGCAAAATATAATCACCTGGAAAAGAACAGTGATAAGATTTTATTGAATATTCCTTGTGTGTTCAATACATACAAACATTTAAACACAATTTTATATAAATGGGTTCATATTTTTCATGCTTTTCTGTGATTTAAATTGTTTTAATTTAGTTATATGCTATGGATATCTTCCATAAAAACAAAGAGCCACTGTATTAAAGACAATCTCATTCAACTTCAGCAGTAGGTGTCTTTAGCAGGGGAAGATTTTCATAATCAAGTGGGTGAAATGACCCATTCTGTGGATACCTAGTTGGTCTCTTTCCCCAGCCATTTGTCATTGCCCAATGGGCTCATGAACAAAGTGGCCATGGTAGAAGGGATAGAGGTTATGCATGGGCTCAACAACATGGACTTCCATCACCAAGGTCGACCTGGCTACAGCCACTGCTGAGTGCCCAATCTGCCATCAGCAGAGACAAAAGGCCCCAGTATGGCACCATTCCTCGAGGTGATCAGCTTGCCAACAGGTGGCAGGTTAATAACATTGGACCACTTCCGTCATGGAAGAGGCAGCATTGTGTCCTAACTGGAAGAGACACATATTCCAGATATGGGTTTGCCTTCCCTACACCTGATGCTTCTCCCAAAATTACCATCCATGGACTTACAAAATGCCTTATCCACCATCATGGTATTACATACAGCATTGTTTCTGATCAAGGAATGCACTTCGCAGCAAATGAAGTGTGGGAATGGGCACGTGCTCATGGAATTCACTGGTCTTGTCTTGTTCCCCATCATCCTGAAGCAGCTAGACTGAACAGTGGAATGGCCTTTGAAGACTCAATTACAGCACCAAGTAGGTGGCACTACCTTGCAGGGCTGAGGCAATGTTCTCCAGGAGGCTGTGTATGCTCTAATCAGTGCCCACTCTAATGGTGCTGTTTCTCCCATAGCCAGGATTCATGGGTCCAGGAATCAAGGGGTGGAAATGGGAATGGCACCACTCACTATGACTCCTAGTGATTAACTAGAAAAAAATTTGCTTCCTGTCCCTATGACCTTAAGCTCTGCTGGCCTACCGGTCTTAGTTCCAAAAGGAGGAGTACACCCACCAGGAGACACAATAATGATTCCACTGAACTGGAAGTTAAGATTGCCACCTGGCCACTTTAGGCTCTTCGTGCCTCTAAATAAATAGACAAAGAAGAGAATTACTGTACTGGCTGGTGTGACTGGTCCTGACTATCAAGGGGAAATAGGACCACACCTACACAGTGAGGTAAAAAAGAGTTTGCCTGGACTACAGGAGATCCCCTAGGGTGTCTCTTAGTACTGCCATGCCCTGTGATTAAAGTCAATGGAAAATTGCAACAACCCAATCCAAGCAAGACTAACAATGGCCCAGAATCTTCAGGAATGAAAGTTTGGGTCCCTACCAGAAAAAGAATCTCGGACAGCTGAGGTGCTTGCTGAGGGTAAAGGGAATATTGAATGGATAGTGGAAGAAGGTGGTTATAAATACAAGCTACAACCACATGACCAGTTACAGAAACAAAGACTGTAATGGCTATGAATATTTCTTGTTTTGTTATAAGTATGTTTGTATATATACCCAAGGCAAATATTTTTTCTTCCCTATCTCCTTATATGATGTATTAGTCAGCCAAAGGGGTGCTAATGTGAAATACCAAAAATGTGTTGGTCTTTATAAGGGTATTTATTTGGGGTAGAAGTCCACAGATACTAGGCCATAAAGCATTAAGTTTCTTCTCTCACCACAGTCCATTGCCACGTGTTAGAGCAAGACAGCTGCATTTGCCAGGGTTCAGGCTTCTGGGGTTCCTCTCTTCCTGGGGCTGTGTTTCTCTCCGGCTTAGCTCCTGTTTCCTCCACAAGTTCAGCTGTAGACGATCAGGCAAACGGCTTGCTTCTCTTCTCCTGGGGCCTTCTTCCCAACATCAAAACGGCTTCTCAAAAGACTGTTTCAACTGTCCTTTGCCTTGCCTTTTATATTCAACTCCCCACCCACCAAGGGGTGGGGCTCAACGCCCTAATCCTAACCGAATCATGCCCAGATTAACAGATCAGTTTACAAGCATGATTCAATTATATTTTTGGAATTCATAATTACATCAACTGCCACATATGACAGGAGTTCCCATCTTGTGGCCTGCTCTATGAAATTTGTTGCCCATACCCTCAGTCACGTGAGACAATTTTTATTAAAATACCATAATATTTATATGTGTGTGTGTGTATACACACACACACACACACACACACATCTCTCCTGTCAATTCTGTTTTCCTAGAAAATGCTAATATGCACTGTATCGTTGTTAATGGCTAAATAATATTCCACAGTACACATGTACATAATTAATAACAAGTCTCCTACTAATATATATTCAGGTTATCTCTAATTTTTACTTACTAAACACAAAGCTGCAATGAGTATTTTTGTGCATGCATCTATTCACAGCTGTGCAAGTACCTTCTCAGAATAAATTCCAGAAATTGAATTGCTGTGTCAAAGGGTATTATGCTTTTTACATTTTATATATGCTGCCAAAATGCCCTCCAAAACGGCTGTAAAGTATACACCCAACTAACCACAGTAGTCAGGAGGTGCCCACTCTTGCCTACACCATTATGTCAAACTTTATAATCACTGGTAAGGGATTTCTACTAGCATGTTGGGGCTATTAACATACAAACATACTCTGAATATTCTTCAGTTAGCCACATATTTCAATCTTGTTTATAGTGGTTTTTGTCATATATAACCTTTAGTTATTATGTTGTAAAACAACAATTTTTCTTTAATATTTCTGATTTTCATGACATAAGTACAAAGACTCCATCACTCCAAAATTTTTTAAATCCTCAATATTTTATGCTAGTACTATTATTCTTAACCTTTCAGTGATCAGAAACTCCTTTGAGAATCTGATGAAATCAGAACCATCCAGAAAAATGTCCTAAAATATAAAAATTGTACAATTTCAGACAGCTCCAGGACTCATTAACCAGCTATGCAACCTTAAGCAAATCACATTTTCTGCATATGTTTTTCTGAAAAATAATGTAGAATGATAAAATATTTCTCTATCACTGGGCTATGTATACAAGTCTGATGCAGAACACCCACTGTAACTATAGGTTAACCCGGCTCCCTTCTAACATCCTCCCTCTTGTGACCCCATCCCCATTGCCTCACTCATCTGCCCATGCATATTACATGAATAATTTGTGAATATACATGTAAAGAGGAATTCTCTTCAGTTTTGCCACTTGGCATCTCTGGATCAGCCCACATATGTAAAGAGAATTGAAGAGTTAGGAAAGAATGGCAAAAGTATCCCTCTAATAGAGAGAATAGCTCTATACTCAGGGCTCATCTTAGATAGCCTCTTATGTTTATTCTGTAATTTTAAAATTTTATTTAAGTTCTTACTTGGTCATCACTTATCTTTTGGCCACTCTCAATTTCTATAAATCCTGGGTCTTTAATTTTTACCACTCTGTAGGACAAGGTTTAAAATAAACTCCTGAAAGGTTAGGGGCAATTGAAAAAAAAACCTTAAAACATATGAAGAAATGAACTATCGCAAGGTTGAGAGAAGCCAATAACTAACTGCTCTAGAAGGAGGTAAGGTGCTAAAACATATCGGGGCATTTTCAGGACTTGGGAATTGTCCTGCATGATGTTGCAATGACAGATACAAGCCATTATATATCTGGTCATAACTTACAAAGTTGTGCGGGAGAAAGTGTAAACTACAATGTAAACTATAATCCATACTTTGTGGCAATGCTCAAAAATGTGTTCACCAATTGTAACAAATGAACCACACTAAAGAAGGATGTTGTTAATGTGGGGAAATGTGGGAGGGGTTGGGAGCAGGGCATATGGGAATCCCCTATATTTTTTATGTAACATTTATGTAATTTAAAGTATCTTTAAAAAAAAAAAACAAAAAACTATTTAAAATATATAAATAAATTGATGGATAAAAAATATTATATGGCAAACCAGATGACCTCTACAGTGTGCTTAGATGCCAATGAATTATAGGCATTTCTTCTTCTTGAATTCTATAAATGTCTAATTAGGTTAAAACATTTATGGATCACCTACTTTGAATAGACCTTATGCTCAGCCTACAGGGAGAAAAAGGTAGCCAAGAATACATAACAATTAAGTCTTGTTCCTGCCCCTCAAAGAAATGGGTCTGGCTAGAAAAGGGAAAAAAATGCATTAAACAACTAGGACAAAGAAATAGGAAAACTTTAATGAAAACAATGATTTCACCATTGTGAAGGAGAAGCCAGGTAACAGAATGAATGATCTCAGTAAGAGTTGGATGGCTGTCTCCATTATCTGAATGAGAAGACATTACACCGGGCAGTAAACTGACTTTTCTGTGGCCACACAACCGATTTAAATGAGACCTGGGGGGGGAGGACATAAAAAAACCTAGGCCCCTCCCACCTCCTCAGTCTGAAGGGGAAAGCAAGCCCCTTAAGCCAAAAGTAGGACTCGTGTTCTTGAGATTATAGACTCTACAGGGTTCCAAGGAAGGGAAAGTTAAGATTCAGCTCAGCAGATAAATTCAGATATGGCCATATGAATCCTAAAGTAGACTGCTTCAGAGACATGCAGAGTTTGGACTCTTCAGAAAAATAAGTGTCACTCCAGGGAGAACCAGGCAAACCGAATGAAAAAATAATAATAGTAGGTAAGTAAAGGAAAAGGGAATGAGTAAGACAGACTATTAACACAATGAAACCCCCACAGTCTGAGCTAATGCCATGTGCCACCCACAACACAGGGGACACAAAGAATGCCAGAGAAGCACATGGCATGGTCCACGCCTATAAAGGCCTCATTATCTTTGTCTCATCTGTGGAGACAAATACTTAATTGAGAAAAAATTCCAATAAGTAACAAAGTCCCATGTTTCCAACCAAAAGGTAGCCCCAAACTATAATATCCAAAGAGGCAGAGCTAGGTAAACAAGGAGGTTTAGAGCACATCTGTGAAATGGGGCTTTGTCCTTGGCACCTCTTGGCCTCTTTTTGATCTCCCCACTCTTGAGAAGCATTCCTTTGCCATCCCTTCCAGCCTGGGAAAGAGGACCTGTAGGCACAACAGAGTAGCCAAAGCACTTAGCATTCTACCCTTATAGCCAAACAAGAGACAGGAAGGGAATCCCAGACAGAAAAGATGTGGCAGAGAGTGCTCCTGGTAGTAGTGATTCTGATGGAGCTCCAGCTCCCGGTTGTGAGCTCAAGCTCTAGGTGTGAAAGAAGAGCAAAATGCAATTCCTTTCTTTCCTCAGGGGCAAACCCTCAGAGGTGCTGTCAGCTCTTCCTAGGCAGGACCTTGTTCCCACCAGCTCTTCTGTCTAAATTCTGAGAGAAGAGGGGAGAGCTTGCAGCAGCGGAGGAACATTCTGGTTAGCCCGTAAGGCAAGAAACAGAGAGACATATTTAATCATGAAGGTGGTAGAGACTATCTGATCTCACACAAATCAGCAAAGCAGGCACATATTTGAGCAGCTGTGCCTCTCTCCTTCCATTTACTTTTCTTATTATCTATTTTCTTATAATTTTTCTAATACTTTAAAGTCAATAGGTTAAATTCCAACTTTCAGAAGGGTTAACAAATACTTTAGTGCAATTCAGACTCACAGATTGTTACCATTAAACCCTAAAACACACAAAAATGCAGGCACAACCCCCTCCATTAGTGCTCCTGGAATGAAAAGACTGGGGAAGGGAAGTGTATTAGTCAGCCAAAGGAGTGCTGATGCAAAGTACCAGAAGTCTGTTGGTTTTCATAAAGGCTATTTCTTTGGGATAAAAGCTTGCAGTTACAAGGCTCTAAAGAATCCAACTCAAGGCTACTTTCTCACCAAAGTCTCTTGCCACATGTTGAAGTAAGATAGCGGATGATCTCTGCCTGGTCTCTCCTTCCTTCTTCCTCTTAAGGCTCCATGGGCCCAGCTTCCTCTGATCTCAGCTGTAGGTTGGCATAGGGCTCTTTTCTCAGGGCTTCCTCTATCAGTCACTCAGCTGCAAACTATCAGGCAAATGGCTCAGCTCTCCCCAGGGCTTTAGCAGTTTGAGCCTTCTCCTTTCTTCACATGGCAGGACTGAAGTAACCAAGTTCTCTCCTCTTCTGTGTTTATGGGGCTCTCTTCTCTTCCTGTGCTTTCTTCTCTGTGTGTCCATTTATATTGCCCACCAAGGGAGTGGGGACTCAACCCTGAGTCACGCCCTATTGATATGGTCGAATCAAAGCCCTAATCTTAACATAATTTAATCAAAAACATCTCAGCTGAATCTAATAAAAGCAAAGGGTGTCATACCCAGAGGAACTGAATAGTTTACAAACATAATCGCTCTTTTGGAGATTCATAAATAATCTCAAACTGCCACAGGAAGGGACTCCTGCTGCCAGCCTATAAAATATCTCCATTCAAAGAGACTATGCTAGGTAATGTTTGTGATTAAGAGCCTAAGAAGTAATCTATCTTAACTCTTCTCTAAAAAAGGGAACTGGGAAGAAAAACATATTTTGATAGGCTCTTTCACATCACAATTATTTCCATGCCCTTTTATATATTTCCCTCAAGATCCTGAGGTAAAAGCAGATGTAATTACAAAGTTTCAAAAACTGGTAAGGGTCCAATTAGCAATATACATGAATAATCAAAGGCAGCAAAAGAATCCAAGCAGTTGTACTCAGTGTCTCTCACCAATAAACTCATGAGCAAAACAGAGAGACAAAGTTCACTCAATAAGAACTACACATATATATGTGATAACTAGCCCATGCTAATAACTAAAAGGTCAAAAGATTAAACTAGAAGAGCAATATAAGTATCTAAGTTATTCTTACCTTCAGTAGAAAAAAACTTCAAAAGCCATACATGAGACATGAGGAAAACAGAGAAAAGAAAGGGGTAAGAGAGGGAGGAGAGGCAGAATGAGGTAGGTATTGAGAAACCAAAACCTACTGACCTGGGAAGCGGCTGTGGCTCAATCAGTAGGGCTCCCGTTTACCATATGGGAGGCCCCGGGTTCGGTTCCCGGGGCCTCCTGGTGAGGGCAGGCCCGCCCACACGGCGTGGTTAGCTGACCCAGTGAGCACAAGCAGCAAGGGGGGGATAAATGAATAAATAAATAAAATCTTAAAAAAAAAAAAACTTACTGACCTAACATACAGCTTAAATCATATAAACAACACATAGAAAATGACGTCTTAAATAGGATGAACAAAGATACACTCACGTGCTTTCATCTTGACAGAGAAGGGCAGAGTTGCCAGGAGAGCATTGTCACACAGATTTATTCATGCTAAGCAGGCTGTAATTGAGAATCAATATGGGGCAGAGTTTTCTTAAATAAACTCCAAGGGTTTGTACAAGCTATCCTGTTAATGCCATGTTGCATTTTATTAAATAACATTTGGAATAAAAAGCCTGCTAGTTGGGCCTTGGAAAACTTTGTTGTAAAGAGGTATTCCTTATGATGACAGCTATGGTGTTTGGTCCTATCAATCTGACTTTACCTGGAAGGAAACAAATGCTGAGAAAAGGAATCAGTGCTTGAGGGCATATATACCTTGAGCCGAAAATTACTTTTTTGGCATAATTTTTGAGTGGCTGCAAAATTACTGTCAATTGCTGATATGGGTAGGTATGCCAGTGCAGGATGCCATGAGTGTTCATGAATTTAAAACACTGGTGAAGGGGGCTGGAGGAAGGAGAATATATAGTTAGGTGCTTACTGATAGCATTAAGGGTGATGGGATCCTATAAAAGAAAGGACATGTGATGAGAGAAGATGTGAAAGAGGCAAGTAGAGGTTGACTAATCAAGAACTGTGCTATAGGGAAGCGGCTGTGGCTCAATCAGTAGGGCTCCCGTTTACCATATGGGAGGCCCCGGGTTCGGTTCCCAGGGCCTCCTGGTGAAGGCAAGCCCGCCCGCACGGCGTGGTTAGCTGACCCAGCAAGCACAAGCAGCAAGGGGGGGATAAATGAATAAATAAATAAAATCTTAAAAAAATAAAAAGAACTGTGCTATAGACCAGTTCTGAAATTCTGATGTTCAATAATTTAATCAGCAACCATGTTTGATGAGCCTACATACAGAGTTCTGTGTTAGACAAACAGAAAAGGGTACACAGGTGGGAGAAGACCTCAAATATCATGCAAAATGCTTCTTGATGCTCCCAAGACCCCTATAAGGCAATTACTATGATTCCCACATTACAAATAAGAAAATTGAAACCAAGAGAAATTAAATATTTTGCCCAAAGTCACACTTCTAAATACAGATAGACAGGATGTAAATGCAGATCTATCAGGCTTCTAGACCTAAGATCTATCAATGCTACCAAGTGGTCACTGAAAAGAGAAAAGGACATTCTATGCAGGGGGGAGAAAATGGGGCCAAGGACCAGTTTGGGTAAAGAAGAGGTTTGTTCATAGAAAGAGTAGAAAGAAAGTCAGGAAGGAAGTTGGAGTCAACCTTTAAGCCCTTTGTCCTACAGTCACCTGGGAACCACAGAATTCTGGAAATAAGGGGAAAACATAAGAAAGGAGGAAAAAGACTAGACCTAAAAGGGTTAGAGAAGGAGGGACATTTGGAGAGCATCACAGGGAGTAGCCTGTGGCAGAACAGGATTAAAAAATTCAGGATCCTGGGCTCTCAGCCATCTTTCAGAACCTCTTAGGATTTCTTTATGCTCCAGAAAGTGCAGATGTCTTTAACCACTGCTACAGATTTTCCATCGAGGGGCTGCAAATTAATTCCTGATTCTATGGAACAAATATATTTTGTTTTATTTTTATAGGAAGAAAGTTTCATACACACAAATCTGAGTTACATTATCTTTAATTTATATTGCAAGATTAGTGCATCTTTAAAATTAAAATTGAAGATTTTAAACTTCTGGCAAGATGTGGTTATCTATATACAAATCTTCCTGTTCAGAAGAAACACAAATATATGTTAAAATTAATCAGATACAATTCCGTATTTTTCCCTTCTCCTTCCCAATTTTGTTTAAATTTAACATTGGGGATAGGAAGTTAGAAGAAGAGAAGCTGGAGAAATGATTCATCTCTGTTCTTTTCACCTTGGTAGTCAGCAGCTGAGTGAAAAAGTTGATCCCAATCACCCGTCAAGAACAAACTGCATTTTCTCCTCAACCACTAGTTGGAGAAGCTCTGCTGAACCCCTTCTTTGCTGACTCTCTTTCAACAAAAGCTGCATGCTGCATTCCTCTAAGGAAATGCTGAGTCTCTGTATACGGTGCCACCATGATCTAGGAGATCTACTCGAGGAGAAGAATTCAACCTTAAATGAATTCAACCAAACGATGGGCTGTTTGTGCTGTCACAGTCACTCCACTCATAGCTGCATGGGTCCAAGTGGAGCCTGGACCTCATTCTTACTTTGTTCTTACCCTGATACAGAATCATAAATAAGGACGGAGCCTTCTGCAATATCAGAATGCATTCCCTTGTACAGTCACACTCAGTCATTTGTCCAAATGAAACTGTTACTCTCCAAACATGGGGGGAGTGAACAAAATCCTCTATAACAAATTTTTAAAACCCGACTTTGTAAGGCAGTAATACCCCAAATGGCAACATTTATATGGAATTTATTTTTAGAATAATAAGACAAGTAATTTTCCTTTGACAGAATTGAAGTCTTACAGACCCAGCTGTTGCACCACACTTGTCAGAGATGTCTTTCAACATTTAGACAGTTACCTACCTATTATTCCTGTGGGATATACAGGTGGCTGAGAGAACTGCATTTTACAGATGCAAAAAATAAGATATCCATATGGAAAAATACAACTTCCCGTTTCGCAATCATCTAGCCCACTAATGATTTCCCTACCACTCTGCACTGGGATGCGGTCTGTCTTCTCAAATGATAGAGTGCACTTATGCTTTTTCATAATTGCTACTGACGTAGGCTTTGTGAACAAACTTCTATTTCTTTATTGTACACATATTCTAGAAATCCTATTTATATTGATTCCAGGAGTTAAGATCTCAGGGTCCATGGGAAGCGGCTATGGCTCAATCAGTAGGGCTCCCGTTTACCATATGGGAGGCCCCGGGTTCGGTTCCCGGGGCCTCCTGGTGAAGGCAAGCCCGCCCGCACGGCGTGGTTAGCTGACCCAGCAAGCACAAGCAGCAAGGGGGGGATAAATGAATAAATAAAAAAAATCTTTCACACACAGATCATCAATTGGGTTGTGATCTCAGGGTCCCATGTTCTTATTAGTCTACCCTACCACTGCTCCCTTCAAGGGAAACTGCCAAGATCATAGTCCTTACTGAAGCAAGGAGTCCTAGACCACAGCTGTTTAGACCAGGAGAGGGCAACAACATCCCCAAGATTGCCTGGTATATGAGCTCGCACCAATAGAGACAACAGTGATGATAGAATCTATTATAGTCCTTTTCTTTTCTTGAAGCTTGATCCACACAGATCATCAATTGGGTTGTGGGGACAAGCTGGGGCAGCAGAAGTAGAAAGACACCCAGAGAGAAACCAAAACGGAAATGATGAGCCACATGAATGGCTGAGAAGTAGAATATGGACTGACTACTCATTGTTAGTGCAGACACACCCTGGAATTACAATAGATAGGGAACAATCTTCCTGCTCCTGAGTTAGGGCCTGTCTCCATGAGTTCTGTCCAAACCATGGCTCTCTCTCATCCCCAAAGGTCCCTGGGATCCTTCCCAGACTTGCCACATGACTACAATTCCATTTTCTTTTTTTTTTCCTGGAAAATGCATCCTTATTCAAACCTCCCGTTTCTTAAAGTAACTTGAGTGAGCTTCTGTTCTGATGATCATGTTCAGTTTATGGGCACCCCATGGCAGGATGTCTGAAAGTATCTCTTTTCTCTTTGCTAATTGTAAAGTGATTCCAGATCTACCAACAAAACTCAAAATTCAGAGACTACCACAGAAAGGAGACAGCTGGCAAAGTCAATCTCCCTTAGGTTTATCTTTAAATTGTTCACTGTTGCATTTTGTTTGCCAGGCAGATCACATGTAGATCACAACCTACTTTCAAGTGCACATAGAAGACTTAGCTGCAGTGAGTCAAGAATGAAAACACAACATCTTGTGGGAGCCAGGAACCTCCACTCTCTGTGACACTGACAGGGCTCCCTTAGACTGCTGGGTTGATTTCAAGCCTCTGTGGCCAAGTCTTGCAGTAGCAGAATGTGATTCTACTGGTCCCAATAGAATAAAATCAGTTCCCAACAGCAGCACTGGCACTGAAAGAATGGCTGCTCCAAGCCACGTGTCAGAAATTAATGAAACTATCTAATCACTCCTCCCTCCAAAACAAGATGACAAACTCATCTCTCTAGCAGCCAGTGATTTTCAATCTCGGGCCTGTGGAAATGTGGGGCGACATCTTTTGTTGACACAATGATTTGGATACAGTAATTTGTGCACTAGTGACTGGGGATGCCAAATATCCTACAGTAGACAGGAAAGTTCCACAGAATGATGAATCAGCCTTTTGAAATGCCAGAGTAACCCCCTTGAGAAACTCTGGGACCCTCCAACAGCTTGGCAGGCAAAAGAATGAGAAAAGCACACTGAAGAGAGGAGGGCAGTAAGGCAACAAGCAATGTACCCCATTAGAAGTAAAGCAGTCAAGGCTGTCCTGAGCAACCTAATCACCCCAAATCCCTCATCTTCAGCAATAATCTTAACAGCACACAAAATCTTTCCACTCTCATCCCCTTTCCCATGGAAAACAATCTTAGGCTCAGTTAGCTTTCAATTACATCTTTTAAAAATTGTGTCTATTTCCACATTATGTGTTCTAATTATGATAATTTCTCAGCAACTAATATTGATAATATTAATAGATAATATCAACTGAAAAGTCTTACATGTTGCTAAAAGGCTTAATTACTAAATTTGTGCTGTGATAAGACTGTTGGAAAATTCACTTTAGAGACTAATTCTTCAGGAGGTAACTCCTCAGAGGTTAGGCTTGTGAATTAATACCGTCTCATGAAACAGTTTTATGAGCCGTGCTGGGGGAAGGGAAGAAACAGAGATGAAAATTCTCTAGCCAGCTCTTCCAGATTCTTTGTAAAGCTCTAGGCAGTATCAAAAGAGACATCCTGCACAAACAAGCTTCACCACCGAGGGTCAGGGCATGGAGGGACCAAATGGAAAAAGACAGCTCAGCAGCCTCAGAGAAAAGGGCAAATATTTTAGAAGGAGTGCACTCAGTTATGTGATAGAGACAGGCCCATGGCACTTTCTGTACCAGGCAGGTGCCGCAGCAAGTTAAAAAGTTCAGTAAGATATACTCACAGGCAGACTGAAAGTCTCCTCAGGGTAAAGAAGTCCAAAACTAAATTCTGTTTAAAACGAACTGCAGTCTTACTTTAAGAAGAGCATACCATCACTACAAGTGTGGGTTTCTGACTTATTCAAGTAAAAAGGGGTCCTTACAGGTTAAGGCAGTGCTGTCCAACAGAACTTTCTGTGGTAACAGACATGCTTTGTATCAGCACTATCCAGTACAGTAGCCACTAACCACATGGGGCTACTGAGAACTGAAATGTGGCCAGTGCAAATGAAGAACTGATTTTTAAATTTTATTTAATGTTAATTAACTTAAATAAAAATAGCCACATGTAGCTAGTAGTTATATTGGACAAAGCAGGTAAAGGCTTAGATGATGCTTTGGGAAAATGATCCAAGAGGTTATCACAAGAAAATCATATATCCTCTTTCCTAAGTACTTTTGTAAGACTCCACTACATACCCCAATACAGACACAATTTCACGGCACCAGATTCCACTAGAGAAGTGTGTCTCAAATTTTAGCATTCATCCGAATGACCTGGAGAGCTTGTTAAAATGCAGATTATCGGGTCCCACTCCCAGAGATTCTAACTCAGTAGATCTGGGGTGAAGCCCAAGAATGTACATTTCTAACAAGTCCCCAGGTGATGCTGCTGGTCCAGGAGTCATTCTAACACTAGAATGAAAACTTCAACTTTCAACACCAGCCTTTCTCTACCAAATGGAGCTCCTTTGACTTGTCACCTTTCTGCCTCCCAGAAGTGCCTCTTTATTCAAGGTACTCAGAATCCTCGGATATTCTTATAAGTTTTGCTTAGCACCTAGCACTACAAGGAATGGCAGAATATAAATAAACAGCCAACTAAGATGGCTTCTCCACATACTAGATCCAAGATGGAGCACATCTGTTCTATGTTTTGTGAATGTGACTAATAATCTCAGCTTCCTTCACCATTCCAAAACATAGAACTAGAAGAGTATCCAAAGAATGTACGCATTGTATTAAGACATTTTTTTTATAACTCAAAGGCATATACTGAAGACAATCCCTTTCCATATGCCAAACAAAAAGAGGAAACAGAAACGTACAAGTTCTAGAATAAAAACAGATTTCTATAAACATTTGCCGGTCTTCATCATGTTACCTACAACAAAAGCTGTTTAGGATTAGCAATCATTTGGAAGGGTATTTTTCCTTTGGGGGTTACTTCTTTATGTCCTCTAATTGTACATGAGTCACTTTAACATTAAGAGATTACTCTGTCAAATACAATTTCCTTGACTGCTTTTCTGAATAGTTGCTTTCTGTCTCCTTTACTCTTTCTTTTCTTAATTTTTTAAAAGAAAGCCTGCATCCAGAGTCTGTTGTCACAATGCACTAGGACATGACGCCAAATAAATTCAGATTTCAGTACTGTTCATTGTTTCCCACACCCTTCTCCAAGCTCCCACAGTTTCTCAGTTACTGCAATCATAAAGAGTAAAAGTGATCTCTGGATTCTGAAAATTTTAGGAGACAGGTATGTATAGATTCCCCAAATTGTCACAAAGTATTATGTGCACTACCCCTTAGACTATTGAGTTATTAATGCTGTGTCTATTTGACAGGTAGGGAAGATGAAGGATAATGAAGTTAATATCATTAAAATACAGTCCCAGAGAAACTCTGAGAATGATTAAATTATTTTATTTCTTCCTGTAGTAGTTCTCAACTGGGGCAATTTTGTCTCTCAGGGGGCATTTGGCAATGTCTGGAGACATTTTTGATTATCACAATTAGGGGTTAGATGCTATTAGCATCTTGTGGATGGAGGCCAAGAATGCTGCTAAACATTCTATTATGCACAGGACAATCCTCGCAACAAGGAAGTGTCTGGCCCAAAAGTTCAACAGTTTTGAGACTGGGAAACTCTGGTCTACTGGTATCCCTAGCATTACTGTCTTTGGCTCCTAGTCAATAAATAAAAAACAGTACCCTCTATGATGTGATCACTTTAAAGTATTTACATGGAAACATGCCAATCAAGCGCTATTTCTGGCATTCTATACTTCTCAGTTATTTGTAAATAAAGAACGTAGGGGAGACACTGAGGAAAATGAGGAAAGCTAGATAGGAAAGCCTGGCTTCCTTTCCTTTAAAGAGAAAACTTAGCAAACCCCAACTCCTTTTGTTAGCAACCTCCAGGCTCTACGCTAGGTGTCTACGTCTGGCTGCTCACCTGAACTCTTCAGTTGCTGGTGTGCTTTTCAGCTACCTTTTCCTAGCTTTACTTATCTCCATGCATGTGCATCACTTAGGAGCAGAAATGATGTATATTTATAGGACTCTCCAGACATCTACAGCCCATAATTGTCCATTTTGTTCAGTAAATTATACTCATTACTGAGCCATGTGAGGCACCTAAGGACATCAGCCTTTCTGGTTGCCCTTTATCTGAGGTAATGAGACATTATCTGGCAAGGGCTCCATAAAATTGAACTGAGCTGCTTAAAACAATATTCCAACCTGTCTTTCAGCTGAATACATTTTCTTGTACCTTCTCTCCTCTTTTCTAACCATCATTAGCTCCGCTTAGACTTGTACTAACTGTAATTTCCTCTTCAAGAAGTCTGGTTTTAATTCAAGCTCCAGAAGCCAGGGAGCTCAGAAATATGATGTCCTTTCTACCTCTCCTTCCTGGATCTCTATCTGGACTCTGAGAAGAGGACCGAAAACAGTTTATTTCTCCTCTGGCCTCAAACACCTTCAGCACAAATGAAAATTCAAAACCAGCTCTGGTTATAATGCTCCCAATGCTGTTATCCATTGCAATAGTGACCGTAAGTAGATGGGGAGTAAAAAAACATGTGACCGCCAATGACACTGAATAAAATAAAATGGAACTAGCAGAACCATGTGCTTTGTTAATGCTATTATTACTAACTCTGGAATCTTCAACTCTCTGACAAGCTGTTTCCTTCCTGAAAAAAAGTGATTAATGAAGGAAAAGTTAAGGAAGGTGGAGAAGTAGGGTGGGCAAGGGGAATGGGAGCCATCAGGACTAGCATCAGTCTGGATGGCTGTGCTACCATGGTCAGCAGAGGGACCCAGCCCAGAGCACCACAGGCCTCCCTCTCTCCTCTGCTCCACCTATGGCCTGTCTCCTCCCTGGGGGTCCTGGCCCAGCCCTGGCCTCCCCCAGCCCTCTGCTGTACATATTTGAGACTACTTTTTATTCCTTGTGAAGATGATGTACTATTTTTGTTAAGCATGTCTGTATTTATGTGTGCGGAGCTACTGGTTTTCTGTGCACATGAACATAGGGATCAGACGGCCTGATGCTCCTCCCTTGCCCTGGCCCGGGAAGCCGGCCAGAGGTGCTGGCTCCTGGAGGCCACCTATCCCTCCGCCAAACCCCTGCCCCACACTTGTCCCAGCTCTTTGAAATAGTCTGCATGACGATGAAAGTGCAGTTCAGTAATAAATTATGTTGACTCGGTAAAAGAAAGAAAAAAAATTATATGGCTACACAAAAACGCAATCGGGCCCAGTTCCATTCTATACAATACATCTTAGGAAGGTTCAATAACCCCCTCTAATCCTAGGAAAAACCACATGTCATATAAACTCAGTAATAGTTCCTTGGTTGACATATTTCATGCACAGAATGAACTCCATCCCATCACCTTTTCTCTTCCACAAATGCTGATTTGCATGGTGTTTCTGAGTTGACTCAATAAGGCTTCAGGAACCTTTCACAGACAGGGCTCTCCACTGCATTGCCTTCAAGAGGCTTGTGAGACAAGAGCCCCCACGACTTGCTGAAGCCAGAAAAACAATGGCAGAGACTGCCTTTGTCTTACCCTGGAGTAGAGGATGTGGCAGCCTTCAAACACACTTACATCCTTGCAACCCATCAGCTCTGCTGCTTTCCACCACTCACTCACTTCTGCATGCTGGACCACCACCGATTGATCACCAACTGCCAAAGACAAAAAGTGAGTGAACGCATTAGGCCAAAGGACCCACAGTTTCAAGTCCTGAGGCACTGCTCAAGTGTATTTGTTAGAGTAGGCTAAGTGCTTAAACAAATAGTCCCAAACACATATAATGGCTCAAGTTCAATGTTCTGGTTTGAGTCTTTTGTGAACTCCCGAAAATTATGTTCTCAAGCTAACCCATTCCTGTGCATGTAAACCTATTCATATGGGACCTTTTGGTTAGATTCAGTTAAGGAATCTTTCAAATAGATCAGCTTAGATTAGATCACTTCAGTTGGGGGCCTTTTAAAAAATTTTTAGCTTTAGAGTACATAAATGTTACATAATAAATATAGGGGATTCCCATATGCTCCACCCCCTCCCCCTCCCACAATCTCGTACATTAACATCATCTTTCATTAGTGTAGTGCATTTGCTATAACTGATGAACACATATTGAAGCACTGCTACTAACCTTGGACTATAGTTTACATTATAGTTTGTACTCTATCCCGCACCAGTTGGGGGCCTTTGATTGGACTACTTCAGTGAGTTGTAACCTGGGTAGGTCTTGGCCCTCTTGCTTTAGTCTTATATAATTAGAGGAGACACAGAGAAAGAAAGCTGCCATTTTTACCCTGCCATGTGGAGAAAGGACTCCAGGATCGCCTACATTCGCAGAAAGAGAGCGAAACCCCAAGAGGGCTAGAGAAATGCTGGAGCAGCCCAAACCTGAAGAGACAAGGCTGGAGAAGAGACAAGTCTTATGCCTGATCTCCCACAGCTGAGCTCAGGGAGGTGAGCCTGGAGAACAGAAGGCAGAGTCCGGCTGCCATTTTGCCTTGCCATTTGGCAGGATTCCAAGACCTGCCAGCAGCCAACTTTTGGTGAGACAGCATCTCTGATAATGCCTTGATTTGGACATTTTCACAGCCTCAGAACTGTAAGATTCTACCCTAATAAATTACCACTTCTGGTATTTTTGCATTGGCAGCCTTCAGCAAACTAAAACACTCAATAAGTTTATTTCTGGCTCTTGTATGCATGGACAGGGGAGCAGGTCAGTCAGTGGGGTGGCCAAAACACTCAAAGTTTATTTCTGGCTCTTGTAGGCATACTGGAACAGGTGAGTGGGTCAGTCAGTGGAATGGCCATCCACCGTGAGTGCCCAGGCCAACAACAGTTCTGCCATCTTTCAAACATAATTCCCAATGTTGCCCAGATGGTTCGCTCCATTCCAGCCAGCTCAGAGTAGAAATCAGCATGGTGGAGCTAGCACAGAATTCTTTCTCTTTCTGTGTTTTTTCCTAGAAGTAGATCATAACACTTCCCACTTACACTCATGTCCTGTTGGCTAGACCTCAGTCACATGGCCACACCAATCCCATGGGCTATTAGACAGCTAGTAGTGCCTGTCAGAAAAAGCTGACTCAACCCAACCAAGAAGAGAGCATTAAGTTTGGAGTAAAGCATTCTGGGTGCAACACTAGCACAGTAGCCTTGACTTAGTTACAGAACAATTCTGAGTCTCAGCTTCCTCATCTGTAAAATACCCTGCCTTCCTCACAGGGTCAAAGCGAGACTCAGAGGGAGACAACGGAATTTCTCAGACTTGAACACAGACGCATATCACCTGGGCATCTTGACAAACTTCAGATGCTGATTCAGCAGATCAGGGTTGAGACCTGAGACTCTGCTTATCTAACAAGCTCCCAGGTGATATCAAAGCTGCTGTCCTCTGACCATATTTTGGGGAGAAAAAAAAGAGGGTTAGAGAATATTTTTGTAAACCACAAAGTGATTTGCAGATATAAAAATTATTATCCTGGCAACAACTCTTGTGCCAGTATTTTTAGGATATATTTAGCCTAGGTACCAATTTCATAAAGTCACAGGATTTGGGAACCAAAAAGAATTTAAGTGGTTACAGCCCTCTCCCCACATTTTCCAGACAAAGAAACAAACTCAGAGAAGAAAACTCCCCCAAAATCTCACACTAACTCAGTGTTAGAATGCCAAAATTCAATTTTTTTTTCTGTGCTTACATTAACACAATGATAACTTTCAAAGAAAAGATGTTTTTATTCTTCCACTAAAACAAGAACTCATATAACTCTGGCCCATATCCAGAAAGGTACCAGACAGTGGCATTTACCAGCACAGGTCACCATAATACCAAATATAGGCAAGGTGTCACAGGACACACATCAAGGGATTTTCAAGCAAATGTTCTACAAAATCCACTGATCCCCACCAAAGTTATGTACTGCAAATCCAAAATGTAGCTTGAACACAGATTAACTTCTGGAAAAAACAAGAAATTTTGCTTCCAATATATGCAAACTCTGAGTCACTCCTATTTGGGGATAATTTTTTAAAAAGAGAATTTGGGTTGCAAATAGAAAAGGGAAATAAAATAATTAGCTGAGGAAGAGCAGCAATTTCTGTGGTTAACCACGGGGACAAACAAAGGACCTTAAAGATTTTTTTTTATCCCAGACATGTAAATTTTGCACCTCTGAGATCATGGTACAATCCTAGGAGTTCATAAAACATGAGATGTAGGACCTCAGAAATGAAAGAGAGGAGTCAAAAATTCCAAGTCATAAATCAGAAAGGCACTGAATATCTGAAAACCAAAGCAGATTGGTGAAGAGGGAAATATCCTTCCATGCATGTCTTCTCCAAAAAAGGAACATGAATTTGCAAGTATTCTGGTGAAATAAGGAGGGAGTAGTTATGGAGCAAGGAATGATAAATGGAAATCAATACTTGTATATTCATTATTAATTAGATGGGTAAAATGTCATTATTAGCATCTTCATTTAGTGAGCAATTTTAAACATTCCAAAAACTTCCATACTTCCATAGGTTTATTCCTATACTCTGCTCCCAACCCTCTTCCACCATAATGTCCTTAGTTTTTCAATCAGGAATTTTCTGATCCTGGGGGTTTTCTCTGGAGTTTTTACCCTTTTTTGTGCCATAGACCTCTTTGGCAGTCTGTTGAAGCCTAAAGACCTCCTTTTCAGAATGTGCTAAATGTGTAAGATAAAATACATAGTATTAGAAAGGCAGGCAAATACATTGAAACTACTCTTCTATCCACAGAATCATTGGGGACTCCATGGAGCCAATTTAAGAACCCCTGACAGGGAAAGAACTCTTTTAGGATAATGAAAGCTTTTTCTTACAGGAAACATACGGTATGCAGAAAAGTTTTAAAAATGCAAAAATGTACAGTAAACAATCCTGTTCAGAATCAGTCAGTGAAGAAAAAAATGAGCTTCAAAGGGAAGCCTGACCTTGAATTTCTGCCCAAACTCAACACTACTCATGCTGTGACATTAAAATCCTACATTAAGGAATCCCTCAGAAAATTTCTTGGCCTCGCCCTGTAGACACAGCATATTCTGTGTCCTGATGGCAGGTGAAGAGAAGCAGCATTGGAGAAGGGAAGACTGACATGAGTCCGGAGCTTGGGCCCTAGTCCCCTAACTAGTTCTCTGCACTAACTAGCTCTATTAGCTTAGTTAAGTCACCTCAGCTTCTGAGTTGAAACTTCTTGTCTATAAAATGTGTAGGTGTTCTAATCTCAAGTGTCCCTTCCAACTCGGAAATAATATAATCCTAAAATAATCAAAAACAATTTCTCTGGGCAGAAACATTAGCGAGACTTTAAATTTCTTTTTGTCCTGAATTCATAGTATGAAAATACCTTCCAAAGGAGAATTTTCCAGGGGCTTCAGAAGTACCTTATGAGGATCACCTAACCATAGAATTTTAGACTTGGAAGGGGTCTTAAGAAACACCTGCCACCTCACCAATCTCAGTAAACAAATGAGAAATCTGAGGTTTAGTTAGGCACAGCGACTTATACGAGATCATATAACAAGGCAATGTTAATAGTCTGTTTTTCACTACGGCTATCTACCACCCACAGGATTTGAGGATTTGGCATTGGTAATAAACACCAGCACATGAGTTCATGTGAAGACAGACAGAAATAAACCTCAAATAAGCTGAGCCCTAGGAAGGGAACTACGAAAGGTAGCAGGGGATGGGGGTGATGGTTCCCAGAAGCTGCGTACTATACCTCAGGCAGGGTCACATTGTAATCTCCCCACCTCCCTCAAATATCATGTTCACAAGCTCCATTTCAAAGAATAGCCCACTGAATTATTTCAAAAGAGGGGAATGAATGAATGAACCCTCTTGACTAATAAAGTCAATAAAAGTGAAGTTCGAGTTTTGGGTTGCCAGTATAAGCCTGAAAGGACAGCATTACCTAAGAAAATCTAAAAATATTTGTTAAGAATTTTCAAGTTTAGAAGACACTGATTCAGAATCGATTTGACCTGCCTTCTGGGCCAGCCCTCAAGTCTAGTGACTAATTAACCAGCATTATTTTTACTAATACTCTCAGCCCTATTTTAGAGCATGAAATTATCGAATATTAATCAGGGTTAAAAGTCACATGTGTATTTGCAGAATCCCGCACATGTGTGCAGACTAGCTTTATAGGCAAAGTGTTAGAAACTATGAAGCTGTTAGGGATTTTGATTGAATCATAATTTCAACTCATGTTCAATTAACCAACATGTATGAAAAGCATTTCCAAAATCTGTGCTATGCTGCTTAATTTTCAGTTTACCTTGTTCTTCCCTCCTACACACTCACACCAACAAAGTAACCACAACACATATTATTCCTACCTTATATAAACACTCTGGCTTTCCGAACAATTTTCTTTGAGAGTATCTCTGATTGAGAACTGACACAGCCTTTCAAAATCTCTAACCTAGAGGCTACACACCGCTGATGTGCCAGCTCCATATTTTATTTCCTCCAGGAATTCCCAGAGACAGCAGTGCCATCTACTGGTAGGGAGGGCACACCTTGTTTTCTAGAAACCTGTGGGTGACATGAACCAAGGGCTGGAAGAAAGGCAGCCCATCTAGATTTGTCTTACTGAACCTTTCTTTTCTAGAGCACATTATGAGCATAGCTGATGCTACCGGAGACATGTAATATTCATGGGAACCTCCGCCGTGTGAACGGCAGGTATCCTGGCAGCCATAAAACACAAGGCGAGGCTAGCCAATAACCAGGCACCTCTGCCTGGAAATGCCTCTTCAAAGCTCCAAACACAAGCAGCAGAGCCTCACTGAATTAAACATTTCCTAGCTCTTCCTTTTCCTCCAGTGCTTAGGTATCAGATGATCTCACCCCTTGTCCCCACCCATGGAAATGTTATCCAACTCTATACAGCATGCATCCTAAGGAGGGTGCTCAGACCCCTCTCAACGGGAAGGCTCTTATATTTACACAATGTGATACAGACCCTCTTCAAAGGACACTACTGCTTAGGCATGCAGGTCGGACACTAAATCTCTCTCATTCGCTCTCCATCCTCCAGTCCCTGACCCAGGGGACAGAAACAAAATGATTTTGTAATTGCTCTGAAAACAACACTAGTGGGCTTTTATTGAATTAGAGAATAAAATGCTGTCCTTTAGGTCACTGAGGTACATTGCTTCCCTCAAGATGAACTAAGCCCGCCAACCATCCTGTTTTCCCCTGCTTAACCTAATCAGTGTTTCTCAACCTTTTCAAAATCTCTGCTTCCCTTCCACAGGCTAAACATAAAGACTGCATGCCCTTTGTGTAGTTTATATAACAAAAAAGACATTTTTTTCCTCTAGAAATAAAAACATATGCTTTTCAAACTATACCACCTACCCTCAGAATTCCTTCCTTCCCCCCAACCACCATCACAGACCAGTTAAAAATTAACTGATGAATTTTAAAATTATTACTTCTAATTTGCTTTGTGTTCCAATCTATCAGGTGGCAATCTATATTTCACTTTACCAAGAGCATTAATTATGTTCCCAACCAGCTAAGCAGTAACTTCTCTCCTCTCTTACTTTCACTTACCTCAGACAACCACCAAAAGTTGACTTGATGCAGTTGATAAGGGTGAGTTCTGATCCCCCTAACAAATTTAATACTCCCTCTTCAATTTGTTTTAACTTGCCAAACAAATTGATTTCCTAACAAGTATAGGCATTTTACAGGTATGGAGTATGTCTTAGGATATTTAAAAATCAGATTGTTTCCTAAAACAAAACTCCACAGGAGAAGATAAGAGTAATAAAAGAGCTTTGAAGCCGTATCAGGATGTCTCCAAGGAATGAGGTAAAGAGAGAACTTGACTATCTCATGTCAGAATAAGTTCTGAATGGATTACACGGAAACTCCAGAATACAATAATATCTTTCTAATAGCAGTTAGTAGAACCTTTTCTTACAGAGTAAAGTACCTGATACATCCAACAAACTAACAAATTAACCAGTGGAAAAACCGAAGGGACTTTTAATGTTTCACTCTAATGATGTACAGTATGCCCTTGCTATTGTAGATCTGGGGAAATGGAGGAGAGAGAGGCAGGGGATACCTTGCAGATTTAACTTGCTCTTAAGCCCTTCATATACCCTTCCCCTTTTAAAGTATTACTTAAAGAAGACCCCCACCTCCCATCCTGCACACACACACTCTTCTGGCAGTCAAATTGTCTTCTTTAAACACATACTTTTCCAAGAATTAAGGGGGTATGAACAGGTTTAATTTAGACCCTTACTTTTCTCTCCCTACAGTCCCTTAGCCTACAGAAAATAAGTAATTACCCACTTGGACAGCCCCAGAAAAACCTCAGTTTATAGAGATTACCATCACCACACCCCCATAACATACACACACCCTTCCCTCCCCACCTATCCCCAAAAAGAACTATCTTCTTGAAGAAAAACCTCACGGTGATGAGCTGGTCTGCAGTTCACTGCAGGCATTTCCCTCTTCACAATTAACCAGTCATCAGTTAGACTGTATCTGTAATTCCTTTTTGCAGCCTCTTATTTAGACCTGCTGCACCAGTGCCCAACTGCTTTTTTTAAAAAAATTGTTTTTAGGCTCCTAACGAATCTCTGGATTCCTTCAGCAGGCTCAAAGCGTTCAATTTTCGTGAAACTCTGGGGCGAGAGCTCGCCTGCAGGTCCAGCGGGTGGAGAAGCCTTTCCCGGGCAGCACCCCGGCTGGGTCCTCGGTCAATGCCCCCTCCCCGCCCGCACCAAGGCAGGAGGGCTCTTCTGCACCGCGGCGCTTGGCATTCGGCTTCCCTCGCAGCCCTCGCATTAGTTTGGGTCCCAAGATTCCAGAGGTTCGAGTCCCATTGGCTTGGCCAAAGTGACACTACAATTTCTTTCGTTCTCTCACGTGACAGGTCCCGCTGCATTAAAGCCACCGTCTTCTCGGCCCCCGCCCGGGTCCAGCGCCCGTGACGCCCCCACCGCTCCCCCCCACCTGGGGAGGGGGCCGCTTCCAGCATCTCTCCGGGCGGCTAACAAAGGCAGAAGCGGGGCTGCCAGGTGGGCAATTTCTTATGGGCAGACCCGTCACCGCGAAGAGGACCGGGGCGTGCAAACGGGGATGGAGAAGGGGAAACCGAGGCACCGAGGGAAGTGGCTAAGCCCGGGTGTGCATCACCCCCCGAAGCTGCGGGACCCCAGATATTCCCCCACTCCGCTCAGCTCTGTCCCAGGCTCCAGGGTCGCACGGACCCGGCAGCAGAAGAAGCAGCTGGGGACCGCCCAGGGGCGCCGCTTACCTCGGGAGAAGCGCTCGGGCTCCTCAGACGGCTGGGGAGAAAGCCTCGCCGCTCGCGCACGCGCACTGGCGCTCTCGCGCCTTCGCCCCTCCGGCCCCCGCGCTTACCCCATCGACAGGGCTTGGCCCCGCCCCGGCCCTGTCCGTCAGCATCCTCGAGAGCCAATCCAGTCGCACGGGATGCCCAGCGCCAGTCACGTGGCAGCGCCAGCCAATCACCGAAATGCCCTCGGCAGCGCCAGCTCCGATGTCCCTGGGGGTTCGGTTGCTACCTAGCTGAGGGGGAGGAAGGCGGACACAAAGGGCTGAGTCTCCGTTTTCCGGGGCTAAAGGGCTCTCGATTGATCAATTCTAGATCAACTGATTTCTCAAATTCTAGTATGAATAGGAATCACCTGGATGTCTTGTAAAAATGGTCTAGTAACTCGGGAGTGGAGACCAGATAATGTGACTTTCCGATAACGACAAGCTCCCCGGTGGTGACACTGATGCTCCAGGCCTGAGGAACATGCTTTGAGTTGCAAGTTCTTAAGAGCACCTGTCCGAAGCTGATGGTTATAGCTCCTGCTGCCTGTGATTTGGAAGTTTCAGTACCTTTTCCTTCCTCCAGTGATGGAGCGCATTCTGGTGACTGACTAAGCATGGGGTGTCCTGGTAACAGTCATAGATTGGGCACAGCTGCGGGAAGGTGCCTTTAAGTCTCACATTACCCACCCTTAGGCTGTGGGGCAGCAAGCTGTGTCACCTTGGTTGGAGTGTGGAAACTAAAAGTGAAATTTGAATGCTTCTCGAAAGAACACTAGGTCTGCATCCGTCCTCAAGTGTTGAGCGTGTGTCTCCTTGGCCCTGTGCTAGACTCATCCAGGGGAGCGACCTAAGTGGTCCCTACTTTCTGGAAACTTATAGTCTGTCATAGAATTACACAGACACACTCAGGAATAAGAGTATACGAAAAAAATGCAGGGAGCTAATGGTTGCAGCACCTTGGACAACTCAGGCAGAAGCCAGAGAAATTGTAAAATAACCTACCTTAGCCATCAAAAAAATTATCCAGATATTCTTGTCAGTAATTCCAGAGTCAGGAAGTCAAGAAGCCTAAGTGTTTTCAGACTGGCCAGCTAGAACCATTGTTGTTAGCACAGCCAAGCTTATGTTACCCAGTATTATATCAAGGTGGTTCAAGAGTCTAGGTGCTGAATTCTCCAAAACCTCCTTGCCCCAAGTTTTCAGACTAGTTGGTACAAAATTCCATTGCACTGCTTCAAAAGCAGTTGTAGGGGAGCAGATGTAGCTCAAGTGGTTGAGGGCCTGCCTCTGATATACCCATTATCAGAGCTGGCATAGCACAACATTCAGAGTTTCAGAGAATACATTGAATTTAGCATGGTCCTGGTTCTGGCTACAGCAGGAGGAAAGAAATGTAAAATACAAAATATATTTGAAAGTTTCCTTTGCAATCATTAAGCAAGTATTCCTCAAGTCTGGCTGGCTGAATAGTGAAGCTTTTTAAAGGTGTAGATTTTGGAGCCCTGTATCCAGAGATTTTGCTACAGGTTTAAAAAGTTCTACAGGTGATTTTAATATCCAGCCATATTTGAGAATGCCTGCAATAAAGTACTAAATCTATAGACGCATTCTCTTTTTTAAAAAATAAAATAATTTTAAGATATAGTCACATACCATACAATTATCCAACTAGACAATCAATGGCTTTTAGTATAATCATAGTTGGACATTCATCACCACAATCAATTTTAGAGCATTTTCATTACTCCAAAAAGAAAAGCTCCCTACCTCTTAGCAATCACCACTCAATCTCTTTATCTTTCCCCTACCATACGTAACTGCTAATCTAATTCCATTTCTATAAATTTATATATATTTACATTTAGTATAAATGGTGGACTCATTTTTAAAAAGGAAAAATCAGCTCTGCAATGCAAATCACTGATGATATAAAGATTCTGAAAACAGGAAATTTCTACATAATTAGTGGGAATAGATTTTTTAAAAGCCAAAAATAATCCATAGTTAATAAATAGTCCAAAGACTATTCAGTGGAACAAATTGAAAAACCAAGTAAACAAACAGGTTGAATTCCAGTTGACTGACTAAATATCCAAAAGAACCTAATTATCTTTTGTTAAAACTGATCAATTCTCCAGTGATATCTTCACTCATTTTATGCCCCTCTTAAACCAAGAGTAAATTTCTGTTTCAGCATTATTGAGCTAATCTCTGAAGCTTTTCCCAAAGCGTGCAAAAGAATCAGCTGGGGTACTTTTTAAAAAGCAGATTCAGGGTACTTGTCACATCTCACATGTAGCAATTCTGAAGTCAGTACTGATTAAATGTGAGCCCAAGTTGTACCTCCTGATACAGAACATCTACATACAGGCAAGCTCTCAAGTTAAATTGCTATGCTATTGGTTTAGTTTGCCATGCTGGCTAAAAAATGAGGTCAGTCCCATTTTAAGTATTTCCAAGAGATTCTCAATTCTATTTACTAGAATTTTATCAAACTATGTTATTTTGTGAAATAAGGTGATTAGTGCCTGGATCTTGGAAGGCTATTGTACAGAACTTTTTCTATGGAATGATATTTGCTATAGCGGGGTATGACCTAGTTTTTTACTGAATTTTTGAGGTCCCCTAAGAACACTTCCAACAATAGCCATCTTACTCAAAAGTGACTTTATTTGCAACACCAGAAATATGGAAGCCCTATTTGTGAGCCTGCAAACTAGCTTCCCTCCTGCTCTGACACTTTTAAAAATATATTTCACAGCATTCAGATGGAGGAGAAAATTTTCTCGCTTTGTAAACTTGTAGCTTTATCTAATGGTAAAAATAAGGACAGTTTTCACTAGTATTTAACTAGGAAGAGTACTGTGAATTTTTAACTAGAAAAAAACATTTCTTTTTATCTTTGTAGGTGTCATCATTATAAAGAAAGGTAGCAGGAAACAAAGAGAGGCTTACTTTAGGATATAAATTTGTAAAAAAGAGCCAGGCTGTCATTCATTTTCTGTTTCTCAGTCTACTTTCCTCACATATGTAACCTGTTTATACTATCAGGAAATAGATATGTTAGTATCTGATGTAAATCACAAGTTATCTTCAAGCACTTTTTCTTTCCAGACAGTGCTCAGCAGGAGATTTGGGTACACAAGATATAAACACTCCACCAATTTGCAAAGTCCCCAGAAATCCACCCATTGCTTCATTATGATTAGAACCCCCAAAGCCTCCTTTGTAATTGCTAATTACACTTTTGTCTCTCTAGCAATAAATAGCTTCTCTAAACTTAATTGATTTCATTCATAGAGACCCACAGATTACCCAAGATTCTACTTTCCATCTGTCACATAAATATAGCCAGGATAACATTTTATATCTATGAATTTGTGTTTTAACAACTGGTACTTTTTTCCCAATTAGTATAACTGTGTACAGGTTTAACCTAACTCACGAGTCATTTTTGTAGATTTTCTTTATATGTTACTAGTTATTATATAAGATATTTCAGACTTTTAAAATGTGTACATAACAATATGATACACCCCTGTATAACTCCTAACTCAACTCAAGAAATAAAACATTATCAATACAAAGTCTCCATGTACCCCTCCCCAAAAGTTAATTTATTAGTTGGAGATTTCACACTTCACAAGGAAACATCATCTTGTATGCCTGTAGTAGAAACATAAATATAAATTGGCAAAATTCCAATAAAGTGTTTGGAAATTCCAAGTTGTCATAAGCAAAAGATAACAAAACTTGAAATTCCACATCATCCATCCCTATGAATTACAATGACAAATTTGGGGCTGGAAAGCAGGTAACTTTTAAAAGGCAACGCAGGCAGTTTGGAGCAGAGGTGAGGTGAGGAACTGGGTCTCACGCACTCAATAAACATACTACATGAATCAGATCTCATTCATTCACTAAACACCCTACATGAGCCCTGTCTTTCAGCTCATTTTAAAAGAGAGACCATCACAATTCAAGATAAAAAGTCTTATACTACAAGTGAGACACACACAGCACTATATATATATATATATTAAAAAAGCACATTGAAGGAGCACCAATTCTAATTGCTGATATCAGAGAAGGCTTTCTGCAAGAAGTGATACCTCACCTGAATTCCAAAGAATGAATAAGGTTATCTAGCAAAGGGCTAGAAGAGTGTTCCAGGCTTATAGAAAGCCCATACAAAAGCACAAGAGCATGAAACATTGAGGAAGAGAAAGTAGTTTAATTTGACTGGGTGTGAGGGAAGGGAGAGAAATGGGACAAATACCAGAAATTAAAAGGTAGCAAATGCATTATATACCATTTCTCCCTCCTTCTGTGTGGCAGACATCACCAATCATGGCATTCAGCTATATTATAGTGGTTATGAGTAGAATCTAGGGCCGTGTGTATTGGGTTAAAATGCAGCTTTTCCTCTTACTTGCTGTATAAACCTGGCCAATTTGACCCTTGGACGATATTGAGATAAGTGATTTGTACAGTTTTCTTTTTTGTGAAATGGAAATAATGGTAATATAGGTACTTGCCTCTTAGAGTTGTTAATGAGCTAATTAAATAATAGAAAGGGCTTAGAACAGTGTTTGGCATGTAGGAAGTGCTGATTAAAAGTTAGCTCTTCTTAATATTATTCTCCTGAACCTGGATGTGGCCTCAGATTCCAACACACTTTTGCTATCAGCCCATTTCAACCAATCGGAATTGGCTTCCAGTGGGAAACCACCCTGCCATCCTTGGTATCTGATAAACTCTGATTTAGAACTCTCCATCCTAGCATCACACACCCATACCAATTCTTACCTATATTTAAAGAAGTTCTCTGTGATAAAATGTTCCTCCCAGTCCAAAGCCAACTCAAGAAAAATGAGTCATCAACACACGTAAGACTTTTCTTGAAGACAACTAGATTATTTTCACTGATTTTTTTTTCTTAACATTTTAAATAAAACACATCATGCCGTAAGTGGTTTGGACATTTTGTCCCTAAATGGATCACTTCTCACATGGTCTCACTCAAGTTTACAAGCCATTTTTATGACTACACTTGTCCCTGCCCCTGGATTTCTGATCTACATTGCCACCAGCTTGCCATTCCTATACAGAAAAGCTAAGCATCCTCTACGAAGATATTATATTTGGGCATGTGGCCTCTGTCAAATGATTCCTAAAAATTCTGAAAATTAATTTCTGGGCCGAGGATGCATGCACGTACTCATTCCTACTCCAAAGCACTTCTGGGATTCTCTGCTGAGAATAGGAACTAGACTAGAAACTGAGGACACAAGGCTAAGCAAACAAGGATGGTTTCCACCTTCAGGGAACTTACTATCCTCTGCCTGTCAAAATCCTGCCCCTGTGGAAATTCTGTCCATCCTTCCAGCCATAACCTCTAAGCTGGTGCCCTCCCAAGAGCCCCTTGGATCCCTTTACCCCAGCCTCTGCTCCTTTTGCTGTGATCTTCAGGAGAATTAGTTTTGACACTAGATCTCCTGTACGGAGAATTGAAAATGCCTGAGAGTGTACACTGCCCTCTTGGGCAGGCCATAGTCAAGGATTGGCAGGTATACATGTACAAAATCCCAGCTCCTTTGCCTCAAATTGTAAAAAACTCTGAGGTGTAATTTATACTACAGAGCTCCCCACAGGATCAGGTTGAGACTTTTGCTTGAATGGCACCCTTGCTTGGCCCACTCCCTTCCTGGTTTCTCCTGGGAGCATTTCCTTTCTAAATCACTTGCTGAATACTTGGCTCAGGGTCTGCTTCTGGGAGAATGTGCTGTATAGCCACCGCTTTGCTTATTATTAAGGTATAGCTTTGGTCACCCTGTATTCACTTAGTCTAGGTCATGTGATATAATCTGTATTGTAAGCTGCTTTAAGGTAGGGACCATGATTTATTCATCTTTGAAAACCCCAAGTTGTGACTCACTAAATTTTTGTTGAATTGACTTAAGCTGAAATGTCTCTGGCATATTTCTTTTTTAAAAACAAATCAACTAATTTTATTATGTTGAAAGAAGATGTTAAATTAATTTATCCATTTGGTAATTGTGGCAGTTTGGCAGTTTGATATAGTTATGAATTCCATAAATAGATTTTGGATTATGCTTGGAAACTGGTCTGTTCATCTGGGCATGATTAAGTTATGATCAGGACTTTGATTGGGCTAGTCAGTAGGGTGTTGAGCCCCACCCCTTGGTGGGTGGGGTCTCAAAGATAAAAGACATCACAAAGGCCAGAGTTGGAGTTTTTGAGTTGAAGTTCTGAAGCTGAGTTTTAATGCTGGAGCCCGGGGAAGCAAGCACAAAGAGGAACTTGGTCATGAGGAAGGAGAGAAGGCCCCAGGAAGAGACGAGCCCGTTCACCTGATAGTCTACAACTGACCTTGTAGAAGAAACAGAGGGGCTGACCCGGAGAGAAACAGAGCACCGGGAAGAGAGGAACCCAAGAAGCCTGAACCCTGGCAAATGTCAGCAGCTGTCTTGATCTAAGACGTGGCAAAAGACTTTGGTGAAGGAAGAAACCTATGATTTATGGCCTAGTAACCTTGAGCTTCTACCTCAAATAAATACCCTTTATAAAAACCAACCAATTTCTGGTATTTTGCATCAGCACCCCTTTGGCTAACTAATACAGAATTATTTTACAATTTTTTGCTTTCTCTTGAAAACTTCAAAGTTTTAAAAATTCTTTCTACACTAAACCAAATTAATGCAGAATGATTCTAGCTGACTATATGCATTTTTGAACACATAATTAGAAATATTTATTCTCCTTTAATAATCTTTGTATGTGTGGCTTAAAATTTTTTTAATACATATTTTAATTTTTAAAAAGATACTTAGATTACATAAATGTTACATAAAAATATAGGGGGTTCCCATATGTCCCGCTCCCTACATCTCCCACATTTTCCCACATTAACAACATCCTTCATTAGTGGGGTACCTTCGTTACAATTGATGAAAACATTTTGGAGCATTTCTGGCATGTCTTATCACCACATTCCTACCCCTCACCAGTCACTTCTCCTATCTTATCTCTCTGCCTCTCTGCCACTGGATAAAATGGCTTCAGCCTTAATGGCCTTAATTGTTCCTCAGATATACCAAGCACCTGCTTGTTTCAGGGTGGAATACTCTGTCCCCTGGCATTTCCCTCCTTTGCTGAATCCAAGGACTCCAAATCAGAAAGGCCTTCCCTGGTCAAATGATCCAAAGTAGCACTCCCTTCCCTAACTGTCACTACCTAATTCAGCCCTTCTCAACCACGGTTCTGTGAGAATATTAAACCCTACAGAAAATCATTTCAAGGACTATTTTCTTACATCTTCCAAGGATGGTACCTGGCTAACATCATTCTAGCTGCATAGGATGGCTTAGGGTATTAGAATTTAATTTTCTGGTGGAAATGATGGAGAGGGGCTGCTCTGAACTGCTACCTACCTTATTTTTCTTCTTTGCTCTAATCAACACCTGATGAGTTATTTCTTTATTGTCTCCCTACCCTACCACTCACTAGAATGTAAGCACAGGGATTTTGATTCTGTTCCTTGCTGATATATCCCCAGTGCCTAGAACTGGAATATAGTAGCATTCAAAAAGTATTTGTTGAATGAATTGCATAGGAATAAATTGTGTTATATTCATGTGAAAACTGTTCAATTGTTGAAACAATTCATGTTAAAACTTCTCCATCCAGAAATATGTTTATCATAGATTACCCCGAGTGGAATGAGCAGACAGAAAATGTTAAGTGGAATTGGGAAATCTGAAAAAAAACAATCCAGTTAATAATAATGAAAGAATTTAATTATCCAAACCCACAGTGACCAACTGCTCAATCAGGATAAGAGATATGAGGAGAGGAGACAATAATTTGAGACTGTTTTCTAGAACCCACAAGGAAGGGAAATAGAGTGAACTTTCATCCTAAATGGAACCAGAAATGCACTCAAGAGATTGCTGTGGGTGAGCCACTAAGTAAAAATTAATAACATAATTAAATTTTATATCCTAATAGAAGAGGGAAAACCAAGAAACCCATCTTATACACTCTAGACTTTTAAAAAGGGAAATATGAGAAGTATAGGCACCAATTAGGAAACAAATGAAAGGGAAGACTTTAAAAAGTCAATAACCCACACAAAAAAAGCCTATATGTTTTTTTTTTCATTCCATGAAAATCATATACCAAGGAATAAAACTAAGAAGCACTAGGGGTGAGGGCTAAAAAGAGAACTGGTAGATACCAGAAGGAAAAGAGGACAATTCTTCCAAAATGGTAAAAAAGTTCTTGTGAAGAGAATAAGGAAAAACCAATAAATTATAAATTAGGAGAATAATAGCTATAACAAACAAGATATTGAAGAGAACCTTGCAAGTATCTCTGAAACCAATAAAAGGAGAGTATTTTTTAACATGTCAAAGGGAGGAATTCATTCAAAGAATTAGTGGAATCCTTTGATCTTGGTGGGAAGAAAGATTTGCTCAAGAATGGAAAAGGGGATATTTCACAAGCGGAATCATTTGCTCCAAATTAGGGTATTGAAAAAATAATGTGGAGACATCTTCTTCTATGTTGTCCCCAAAGATGGACTACTTAGAATTACTTGATTGCAGTAGTGGCCACATGTTACTCAAGAGTTTGCCAAGCTGAACAAAATTATTGTGGACAAACCGGCACTGAGAGATGGAGAACCTGCTGATTCAAAAGGGTGAGACTTGCACTGCAGATGTGTAGCTGTCACCCCATTTATACGAAGTGGTTCAGAAGGGATCTGAAGAATCATGGTCAGGACAGTCTTGCTTTAATACCAGGCAAAGTTATGGAGACTATAGCTGAGGTTAAAAATCATTGAATATTTTAACAAAAATAATCTTTAGGAGGAAAGGCAATGTTATATTTTAAAGTAAAAGCATGCTTGACTTGTTGAAGTTTCATGAGAGATGAACAGGTAGGTAACTAAAGAAATGAGAACAGATGAATGTACCCTGGGCCAGGGCACTTCTTTCCCATTGACATTAACTGGGTTATACATGGTGGCAACAGGAGTACAGACAAGAAATATGGCCTTGCCAATTAATGAACAGAAAAAGACTTAATGAAATGGCTATCCAATTAAATCCAATAAGAATTACCTGTGGCCATGTTGTTTCTTGCCTCTCTTGACCTTAGCTATCACTTGTGAATTTATTGACCAATTACACTTAATGTTACAGGTTTAAAACAAACTGAAAGTCGGACACATAGTAAGCACTTGGTAAATGTTACCTGCTTTTAAATAGACTTTTAAGTAAATAAATAAAATTATAAACACTAAAACTTAAAATAAAAGAAATTCAGGCGGCCAGCCTCCTCTGCTCCTATTTTCTTTCTTTTTTTTTATTGGCCTCCCCTGTGAAATTCCATCAGCCATCTCCACCCATCTCAGCAACAGGCTTTGGACAGGCTTCTGCTAACAAGGGACCAAAAACGTGTCCCTCACATATCTTCATAGTTACTTATATTTAAAATTTTTATGGCTATATTCCTCCTGAGAGGATCATGGAGTAGCTAAAGCCAGTTCTCATAGGGAGCATATCCAGGTATTCTGTTTTCAAAGGTAAAAATGATTCAAGTTCTCTTGACTAGAACCCCCTCTACAATCTTTTGACTGCCTGTACCTCCTAAAGTTAGAAGCTTGGTTTCAAAGAGGCCTCTGCACCCTTTCCTGTGTTTCTGCCAAGGATTTGGATTTCCATAGTCCAAGATTGCTCCCCTCCGTCACATGTCCTCATAACATACACATTTTCTTTTAAAACCCAAACTGAGACTAATGCTTCCCACCTCAGAGATATAATTAGAATCAAACCTCAGAGAAGTGCTTGCCTAATTTCCTTCAGTTTGCTTCTACATATGTCTACTATAGATATCGTCAAGGCTATTGCCATGGCTCTCACCCAAGTCTGGTTTTGATGCCTCTCCTCTGAGCTCCCACAGTTCCCTTACATTTTCCCTAAGATAGCTCCCAGTATACTTTATGCAACTGTTTGTATAGGTTCTGTGAAGACAGGGACCATGTCTATCGGGTCCATCCTCATACCTTGTTTGGCCTTGGCCATTACCTATCAGTGGACTCACTCTATCATTAATATTCCTTTCTATTTCTTTTCCTTCTGGGTTATGTGCTCTTTCTGCTGATATTTGCATGTATAAATATTCCTCTCAGTTTAAATTCCTTTTTGGGTTATGTGTTCTTTCTGCTGATATGTGCAAGTATAAATATTTAAATTTCCCCTCAGTTTAAATTCACATCTTTTAATTTTTTTCCATTCTCCTCACCAGCTTTAATAAGATCATCAAACCTAGGTAGTATCACTTCAAATATGAGCAAATAACACCTTGTAAAAATGGCCCATGATTTTATCAATAGTTGTGAAATCCTAACAAGCTAAAAACTTACAAGATATTCTTAAAATTCCACTCCTTTACATTCCTCTATTTCTAATTTTAAGTAGTAATTTTCTTTACTGTGGAGTTTTCTACCACGTCAATGGAGCTCATACTTCAGCATCCATAAGAATCATCCACCAGGCTTGTAAAGACAAAATTGTTGAGCCTCTCCACCAGAGTTTCCGATTGGTTAGGTCTGGGGTAAGTGCTGAAATTTACATTTTAACAAGTTCCTAGGTGATACCGATACTAGGGACCATGCTTTAGAACCACTGTACTATGTTCTTAAATGCAAAAACAACAGGCCATATAGTAAAAAGTAATATAATGAAGAAATAATCCAAACTCACTGTACTAAGGGAAGAGCTATGATTGATTAGGACAAAAGGCGTGACAGGAAGTCATTCCAGGATGTTAGTCCAATATGGCAATGCAGCTGAAATGATCAATGAGATGTTGAACATCATTAAAAATAAATGTTTTCTTGCCTTCTTATAAAACTATGTGCACATTTGCTTACTGAAATTCAAGAAAGTTCCTAAAGCCCTGGGAAATGTGCCAGGAAGCTCAGCTAGACTGACAGAAAACATGAGTTCCACTGGAGAGAAGGCTGCCTTATCAGACAAAAGGAAAGAAGGTGGGAGATTTTTTCATTTCAGAATGGTAAAAGCTAAAAAGTGGAACAATAAAATCTTTATCACCAGACACAGTAGATAGGTTATACACCCAGTTCTGAAATCCTGGGATGCAAGGAGTACTTTGAAACCTAAGCTTAGGGAGGTTTTATGAAGTTCTACTTCACTCCATAGATGTTATTTGTGGTATTCATAGCCTCCAATAATGATGTGTGTAAAGAAAATAAGGATAATCAAAACATATTTTGCCAAGTAGATGAATGATGAAGCCATAACTTGTTTAAATTTTAAAACAAGAGTTAACCCTTTGCTTTTCACAGAAGGGAGGTCCACCATACCACCCTATCACACATCCTCTAGTGCTGCATTGGGCAAAGAATATGGTAAATGCATCTTGAGTCTTGCCTAGTAGCACAGTTCCTAAACTCTTTTATTTTTAACTCTTACAACCAGATGAGCGGGAAGCGGCTGTGGCTCAATCAGTAGGGCTCCCGTTTACCATATGGGAGGCCGCGGGTTCGGTTCCCAGGGCCTCCTGGTGAAGGCAAGCCCGCCCGCACGGCGTGGTTAGTTGACCCAGCGAGCACAAGCAGCAAGGGGGGGGATAAATGAATAAATAAATAAAATCTTAAAACAAAACAAAACAAAAAACTATATATAAAAAAAAAAAAAAAAAAAACCAGATGAGCAATCTAAGACAGATTTCATGTATTAAATCTCACCTTGAAATTTGACCTGTGATCCAAGTTCAGGACTTGTAACTAAAAATATTTAAATTAATGAGTAGTACTCTCATTCATTCACTTATACATGCTCCAGTTTTGAGAGAGCCCTCCTTGGGTATGGTAATTTAGGCAGCCCTGATAATTGTGTGAGATTTGGGACACAGCAATCACCCAGGCTGAGGCACAGACAGATTAGGCATGATGTAATGCACAGTGAAGGAAAAAAAGAGTGAGAAAGACACAGACTATGGTTTAAGGCAGAGGTTATCATACAAATGTGCACAGGATGAGGAGGTGAAACAAAGGAGTGAAGCAGGCTGGGATGAGACAATAGGAAGAGGTGGGGACTGTGGTGTTACTTAGTTGCATCCTATTATTGCAACATGGAATGACAGACCTGCCATATTATGATTTTTCAAGTGATCTAAAATCTGGATTTTTATGAGATTTTATACAATTGTCAAAAGAAATCTCTGTAAGCCAAGATCTGCACATTAGGGGCCACAACTACAGCCTTTGGTTTAAAGGGTCAATTCCCCACCCTAAAATCTCCCAGTCCAATCCCCAGAACTGTGTCACTTGACCACTGCTAGGTACAGAGGAAGTTGGGAAATGTGGATTCTGCAACACAGCAAGAAAGGAGGCCACACATCCTAAGGAGGGGGATGTCCCATGCTTCAGAACAATAGGTATAAGAGAATTGCACAAACATCCACCTTCTCATCAACCTCTTTTCTCCCTGCTCTTGAATGTTCCTTGGGGATATCTAGATCAAGCCATTAGCCTGAGTATGATGTGACAGTTAGTGTTTTTTTTTTTTTTCTTTATGAGAGAAGTTGTGGGTTTACAGAACAATCATGTATGAAATACAGGATTCCCCTGTACCACCCTATTATTAAACATTGCATTGGTCTGGAATGTTTGTTACGATTGACAAAAGCACATTTTTATAATTGTACTATTAACTATAGTCCATGGTTTAACTTAGGGTTCACTGTATGTGTGGTGCAGCTCTATGGATTTTTAACAAATTTTAATTGTTACCATATATACAACTCAACATTTCCCTTTTTAACCACATTCAGATATAAATTGCAGTACTGTTAATTATGTTCACAGTGTTGTGTTACCATTACCACTATCCATTACCAAAACATTTCCATCTTTCCAGATAGGAAACTTGCACATTTTAAGCCTTTACTTCCCATTCCCTGTCCCCACCCTGTCCCCTGGTAACCTATATTGTAGATTCTGACTCTATGCATTTTTTTATTCTAATTATTTCAAATCAATGAAATCATTCAATATTTGTCTTTTTGTATCTGGCTTATTTCATTCAGCATGATGTTTTCAAGGTTCATCCATGTTGTCGCATGTATCGAGTCTTCATTCCTTTTCACAGCTGAATAATATTTCATTGTATTTATATAACACATTTTGTTTATCCATTCATTGATTGATGGGCACTTGGGTTGCTTCTATCTTTGGCAATTCTGAATAATGCCACTATGAACATGGATATGCAAATATCTGTTAGAGTCCCTGATTTCAGTTCTTTTGGGTATATACCTAGTAGTGGGATTGTCAGGTCATAAGGTAGTTCTATACTCAGCTTTCTGAGGAATTGCCAAACATATTCCACGGTGGCTGCACCATTTTACATGGTCACCTGCAATGAATGAGTGTTCCTATTTCTCTGCATCCTATTCAACACTCGTAATTTTCCTCTTTTTTTTTTTTTTTTTTTTTTTTTTTTAATAGCAGCCATTCTAATGGATGTGAAATGGAATCTCATTGTGGTTTTGATTGGCATTTCCCTGTGGTTAATGATGCTGAGCATTTTTCATGTGCTTTCTGGTCATTTGTATATCTTCTTTGTAGAAATGTCTAATCAAGTGTTTGCCCATTTTGTAACTGGGCTCTTTGTCTTTTTGTTAAGTTGAAGGATTTTGTCTTAGTTTGCCACAGGGCTTCAGATACAAAGTACCAGAAATGGGTTGGCTTTAATAATGGAAATTTTATTTGCAGTAAAAGCTTACAGTTCTGCAGCCATGAAATGTCTAAATCAAGGCACCATTAGAGATGCTTTCTCACCAAATTCAGCTGCTGATGATCCTGGTGTGATGCCACTTGATGAAGCAGTATGATGGGTGATCTCTACCAAGGACCCTGTCTTCCTGTCCGGGATCACCAGCTCCCAGAGCCCAGGTCCCGGAGCGCATCTCTTCAGCCTTGAGCTGCTCCTTGGGCCAAGCCTCTGGGGCTTCATGCTTAAGCTTTGGCTGCTAGAAATCCTAGAGTCCTTTCTCACATGGCAGGATCAAAAATGGCAGAGCTCCCTTTACCTGTGTGTCTCTCTGTGTCTCTGTTTATATCAGACCCAGCAAAAGGACAGAGACCCAAGCTGGCTCAAGACCTCACTGACTTGGTCCAATCAAAAGCCCTAAAGCTATTTTATCCAGTAATCTAATAAAAAAAACCTTCACTGAATTTAATGCAATCAAAGGACCCAACAAATGGATTAGTTTAAGAACATAATCTTTTTCTGGGACCACAAAATTCAAACTGTCACAGATTTCTTTATATAGTCTGGACATTAAATCTTTATTGGATATGTGGTTTCTAAATATTTTTTCCGATTGTGTAGGTTGTCATGTTACTTTATGATAAATTCTATTGAGATACAAAAGTTTTTTGTATTTTGATAAAATCCCCTTTATCCATTTTTTCTTTTGTTGCTTATGCTGTGGGTTTAACACAAGGGCCTGAAGAGGTTTGCCTATTTTTCCTCCTAGACCTTTGAGAGTTCTGGGTGTTATATTTAAGTCTTTGATCCATTTTCAGTTGATTTTTGTATAAGGTGTGAGGTATAAGGTGTGATTTTTGTATAAGGTGTGAGGTAGGATTTAACACAAGGTCCTGAAGAGGTTTGCCTATTTTTTCTCCTAGACCTTTGAGAGTTCTGGGTTATATTTAAGTCTTTGATCCATTTTCAGGTGATTTTTGTATAAGGTGTGATGTGTAAGGTGTGATTTTTGTATAAGGTGTGAGGTAGAGGTCCTCCTTATTGTTTTATACAAATGGAGACCCTGTTTCCCTAGCACCATTTCTTGACGCGACTATACTTTCACAATTTTTTTTTTTTTTTTTTTAAGATTTTATTTATTTATTCATTTATCCCCCCCTTGCTGCTCGTGCTCGCTGGGTCAGCCAACCACGCCGTGCGGGCGGGCCTGCCCTCACCAGGAGGCCCCGGGAACCGAACCCGGGGCCTCCCATATGGTAAACGGGAGCCCTACCGATTGAGCCACAGCCGCTTCCCTATACTTTCACAATTGAGTGGTCTTTGACCCCTTTTCAAAATCATTTGGCCATAAGTGTGAGGGTTGATTTTGAGGTCTCAATTCTCTTCCATTGGCCTATATGTTTGTCCTCATGCCAGTACTATGCTGTTTTGATTACTGTGGCTTGTGGTTTAGAATTAAGCTTTAGATTGGTAAGTGTGAGTCCTCCAATTTCATTCTTTCTTAAATGGCTTTGGCTATTCAGGACCCCTTCCCCTCCCATATCAATCTGATGATTGTTTTTTCCATTGAATCAATAAATAGGTCTGGGTAACATCTTAACAATATCTAGTCTTCCAATCTGTACATTTATTTAGGTCTTCTCTTAGCAATGTTTTGTAATTTTCTGTGTACAAATCCTTTACATCCTTGGTTAGATATTCTTAGATATTTGATTCTTTTAGTTGCTATTATAAATGGATTTTTTTTTTTTTGATTTCTTCTTTCAATTGTTCATTACTAGTTTATAGAAACACTACTGATTTTGGGGTGTTGATCTTGGACTCCATCACTGCTTAATTCATTTATTAGGAACTTTCTTATGGATTTTTTCAGGATATCCTTTATATAGGAGCATACCATCTGCAAATAGGTTAAGTTTTACTTCTTCCTTTCCGATCTGGATGTCTTTTATTTCTTTTTCTTGCCTAATTGCTCTGGCAAGAAATTACAGTACAATGTTGCATAACAGTGGTGACAGTTGGCATCCTTGTCTTTTTCCTGATCTTAGAGGAAAAGCTCTCAGTCTTTTACCATTAAGTAGGATATTCACTGTGGGTTTTTCATACATACCTTTTATCATGTTGAGGAAGTTTCTTTCTATTCCTAGGGTTCTAAGTGTTTTTATCAAGAAGGGGTGCTGGATTTTGCCAAATGCCTTTTCTGCATCAATTGAGATGATCATGTGGTTTTTTTTCCCAATCATTCTGCTAATGTGGTATATTACATTGATTTATTTTCTTAGGTTGAGCTACTCTTGCATACCAGGGATAAATCCCACTTGATTAAGATATATAATTCTTTTAATATGCTGTTGGATTCAGTTTGCTTTTTTTGTTGAGGATTTTTGCATCTATATTCATAGGAGAAATTGGTCTGTAGTTTTCTTCTCTTGCGGTATCTTTATCTGGGTGGTATGAGGGTGATGTTGGCCTCATAGAATGAATTAGGGAGCATTCCATCCTCTTCAATTTTTGGGGAGAGTTTGAGCAGAATTGGAATTAATAATTATTGGAATGTTTGGTAGAATTTCCCTGTGAAGTGATCTGGACCTGGACTTTTCTTTGTTGGAGGTTTTTGATTATTGATTCAATCTTTTTACTAGTAATTGGTTTATTGAGATATTCTATTCCTTCTTGAATCAATGTAGGTAGTTTGCTTGTTTCTAAGAGTTTGTCCATTTCATCTAGGTTATTATCTAATTTTTTGGTGTACAGTTGTTCATAATATCTTCTTATAGTCTTTTTTTTATTCCAGTGGGGATGGTAGTAATGTCCCCTTTTTCATTTCTGATTTTCATTATTTATAGCCTCTCTCTCTTTTTCTTTGTTAGTCTAGCTAAATATCTGTCAATTTTATTGATCTTTTTAAAGAAACATCTTTTGGGTTTGTTCATTCTTTCTATTGTTTGTTTTCTATTTCATTTATCTCTACTCTAATCTTTGTTATTTCCTTTCTTTGGCTCACTTTGGGTTTAGTTTGCTCTTCTTTTTCTAGGTCTTCTAGTTTTGAGGTTAGGTCTATGATTTGAAGTCTTTTTTCTTTTTTCATGTAAGCATTTAGAGCTATAATTTCCCCCTGAACACTGCCTTCACTGCATTCCATAAATTTGGGTATGTTGTATTTTCATTTTCATTTACCTCAAGATATTTCCTAATTTTGCTTCTGATTTCCTCTTTACCTCATTGGTTGTTGAAGAATATGTTGTTTAATTTCCACATATTTGTGAATTTCCTCCTTTCCCTCTTGTTTTAGTTTGTCAAAGAGCTGCTGATGCAAAGTGCAAGAAATGTGTTGGCTTTTGTAAGTTATATTTATTTGGTGTAAAAGCTCACAGTTCCAAGACTGTGAAAAGTCCATCAAGGCACCATAAGAGGTGCTTCTCACCAAAATCAGCTACTGTTGATCCTGGCATTGTTACCGCATGGTGAAGCAAGATGACCACCAATCTCTGTGGAGGTCTCTTCCTTCCCCTCCAGAATCTACCATCTCTTGGAGCTCAGCTTTGAGCAAACACAGGGCGTGTCTCTTTCGGGTCTCCTGTATCACTCTCTCCTGTTCTGCTCTCTTCCCAAGTTCAGCTGTAAGCTATCAGGCATATAGCAGAGCTGGTGTTCTCTTGGGCTGCTCTGGGGGCCCAGCCTCTTGGGGGCTTTGTGCTTAAGTAATACTTTCTTTCACATTGCAGACTCAAATATTTCAGCTCCCTTTTTCCTCATCTGTCTGAGTCTCTGTGTCTCCCTTCATATCAGACCCAGCAAGAGGGTAGAGACTCAATATGAATCACATCCCATTGACATAATCCAGTCAAATGGGTCTCACACCCACAGGAATGGGTTAGTTTAAAACATAATATTTCCCTTTTGGAGATTCATAAAATAATTTCAAACTGCCACCTCTGTTATTGATTTCTAGCTTCATTCTGTTGTAGTCAGAGAATATACATTGTATGGTTTCAATATTTTTAAATTTATTGAGACTCATTTTGTGACCCAACCATATGGTCTATCCTGGAGAATGATCCATGTGCACTGAGAAGAATGTGTATTTTGTTGTCATTGGGTACAGTTTTCTATATATGTCTGTTAGGTAATTGGTTTAGTGTATTGTTCAAGTCTTGCATTTCCTTATTGAATGTTTCTCTAGATATTCTATTCATTTTTGAAAGTGATGTATTAAAGTCTCCTACTATTAATGTAGGACCATTAATTTCTCCCTTGAAATCTTTCAGCATTTGTTTCATATATTTTGGGGCTCTGCCATTAGGTGTGTATATATTTATAATTGTTACATATTTTTGTTGAGTTGACCCCTTTATCTGTGTATAATGACTGTCTTTGTCCCTCGTAACAGTATTTTACTTAAGGTCTCTTTTATCTGATATTAGTATAGCTACCCCAGCTCTCTTTTGGTTACTACCTTGCATGGTATATATTTTTCCATCCTTTCACTTTCAACCTATTTGTATATTTGAAATAAAGGTGATTCTCTTGCAGACAGCATATAGTTAGATCATCCTTCTTTATCCATTCTGCCAATCTCTGTCTTTTGATGGAGAGTTTAATCCATTTCCATTTAAAGTTACTACTGATAATATAGGACTTTCTTCTGCTATTTTGCTATTTAGCCTTCTAAGTTTTATACCTTTTTTGTCCCTCAATTCTTCTGTTAATTCATACTTTTATATTTATTTGCTTTTTTGTATTGTACCATACTGAGTACATATTTTTCATCTATGTTCCTGTGGTTACCATGGGGTTAATGTTTAACATCCTAATTATATAACAATCATATTTGGTTTGGTAACAACTTGACTTCAATTGCATATGCATATACTTTCCTATCTTGGTATGTTGTATGTCCAAACTGTAGCTTTATCATTACTTTTTATGCATTTGCATTTTAGCACCTGTAGGAAGTAAGAAGTGGAGTTAAAATACCAAATAATACACTACAATAATACTGCATTTATCATTACCCAAATGGTTAGCTTTACTGGAGATCTTTATTTCTTTATGCCACTTTGAACCACTGTCTAGTGTCCTTTCCTTTCAGTCTGAAGAATTCTCATCATTGCTTACACTTCAGGCCTAGTGGTGATGAACTCCCTCATCTTTTGTTTATCTGGCAATGTCTTATTCTCTCCCTCATTTTTGAAAGAAAATCTTGCCAGATATAAAATTCTTTGTTGGCAGTTGTTTTCTTCTAGCACTTTAAGTATATCAACCGACTGCCTTCTTGCCTCCATGGTTTCCTTTGAGAAATCAACACTCTGTTGGAAATCCCTTGTATGTAACAAGTTGCTTTTTTTTTTCTTCAGCTTTCAGAGCTCTCTCCTTGTCCTTTGCATTCAATAGTGTGATCAGTATATGATGGGGTATACTTTTCATCATGTTTTTCCTGTTTAATGTTCTCTGGGCTTCTTGGATGTGTGTATTCATGTCTTTTGCTAAATTTAGGAATTTCTCTGTCATTATTTCTTTGAATATTCTTTCTTCCCCTTTATCTCTTTATTTTCCTTCTGGAACTCCTATAATGAATATATTTGTATGCTTGATGGTGTCTCTGTGATTGTTAGGCTATTTTTGCTTTTTATAATTCTTCTTATTTTCTGCTTCTCAACCTGACTCATTTCAATTGCTTTGTCTTCAAGTTCAAGAGGAGGGGAAGGGGGGTCATGCCAGAGAGGAGTTTAGCATGTCAGTCTTTCCCAGCTAGAACAGGGCCAGGGACCCACAAAGGGGGAACAGACTAGCTCCAATGTGCCCTGGGGAAGGAGATGAGGAAGATCATGAAGGGTGCCATGAGCTTCTTCCATGGCTCCCCAAAGCTGAGATTACTTGACCTACCCAGCAAATTCAACCCTGCACCTCAGTTCCGCTGTAGCCCCCAGGAAGCATAGCATCGTTAAGTCTCTTCTGCTGCTGCCTTTGTCCAGGGTGGTTTGGAATGTCTACCCTCAGAGCCTGGTCCCCAGCAATCCAAACACTAATCAAAAGCCGTGATCAATGATCAGCTGTGCCCACCCCTGGTCTTGGGGAAGAGGATTTTTATGTCCCTTTCTGTCACCAGAGCCAGCCAGGGCTGGACCCCCTGGCGGTCTGCTGTGAGAGTGGGGGATGGACACCAGTAACTGGCCTGTGGAGAGAGCAATTTACCAGTCTTCACCAGACTCTTCCTCCTGCTGTCTCCTGGATGCTGTACAGTGTTCTACTGGCCTCTGGAGTTTCAAAATAGCTGTTTCAGATGGTTAGTTCCTGCCTACTTAATAATTGTTCTGGTGGAAGGACTGAATCCTGGAGCTCCCTACTCCACCATTTTACCACAATCCTTGACTTGTACTATTCTATTATATAAATACACTAAATTAAAGGACTGCAATCATTGTGGCAGATGCGACCATTTTCAATATAATGTGGGTCTGCATAAAGCAGACAAATGGAAAAGAGAAGATATACTAGGAATTGCAGGTACACAAATTAAAACTTTAAACCCAGCTTTTCCTTGGGCTTTCATGATATGACAGATGTATGTCTGTTACTGTCCCAGACTCAAGACAAGCAAATATATGAGAAGTCATTAGATTTAAATTACTTTGGGAAATATTCTTGAAATTCAAAGCTATATGGACCAAGTATACATATCATATTTTCAAGTCAATGACCATCTTATTTGAAGAGTTAATGGTACCAATTTTAAAATATAGAAAGAAAAGGCAACTATCTACAAGTAATGATACAATGGCTATGGGTAAGGATTGATTAAGTCTTCAGGAGTGCCTTATCTTTTTTCTGATTTTAGATTTGTTGGGCTTTAAACAGCATAGGTGTAATGCATGTAATTGAGACAGTAGGCAGAATATCGGCTTTGGGTTTTCTGTAGTCTCAAGAGATCTGGATTCACTGTTGATTTGACCTGAAATCCATTTTCTTCAAATTTTATGATAATCAAAGTGTACTTAACCTCATTTGCTTTCATTTTTACTTTTTATTTATTTCTAGGTGTTTTTTGTTTGTTTCTTCAGTTTTATGGAGGTTTTTTGTTTTTTTTTTTTTTGGTTACCAATGATGAAGTCTTCTTGATTTAACATCTCTAGTCATTAAAATTTTCTGGAGCTAATGATGACTGAGGAGTTGGTCAATAGCAACACAAATCCACGTTTGAACATTAAATCCCTGGTGCTGGAGTTATTTACTCTGGGCCATGCTGACCAACTCTTTGTGTGCCTTCATCTATTTTCATTGAAGTTGGCTGCCAACTTTCATAGAGTTAATATTTGTCCTTTACTCTAGCCAAGTCTCTTTGGAGCTCATCCTTCCTTGCTCTTCCAGTGAGAAATGTCATGCCCTGCCTTTCCTGTAGCTTTAGGAAATGGCTTGTCTTCATCCTTATATTCCAAAGCAGGAATCATATGGAAATTATTTTTCCTTACCAATTCAGAAGTTTCACTTATAGAGCATTTCAGCCATCTTCCATGTTAAGTCTCATGAGGTGATCCTTAATTCAGACTTTTTAAGCCCATAGTTTGAGATATAAGGTATCCCTCTCTATTAGACAAGATTGCTTTGGGCTGATATCTGAGAAATACAGCTGCAGTGATTTATCCAAAAATTTTTCAAAATCTTTTCATGCAACAAGGAGTTAAGAGATAAGCCTGTGCAGCAGCTGTGCAGGATCCTTATTGTACATCAGATTCCCCGGAAAGCAGACTTAATGATGGAGGCTGCATGAGGGAAATTTACTAAGGAGTAATCTTAGGATCAACACCTGTGGAATAATGGAAGGAAGCAGGATTGGGTAGAGAAAGAAGCTGGCTTATGGTATGGTCACAAAAAGGTCTCAGCCAATCACAAGCGGAGCTCTGAAGCTGGGATGGCCCATTTGTGTTTTTCTGTGCAGGGGCAGGCCTTTATACCCTCATCCTCAGCCAGTCATTGGGTATGGGCTGTCCGTGGGAAGGAGACATGACCTTGGGTGGGGTGTCTGTCTTCAGCTAAAGACAATTCCCAGAGAGGGTTGACAGTCCCAACAGAGGGGATAAAAAGCTTCAGTCCTCTTAGGGATCTAAGCAGTGCAGCATGGTGCCCACCAGGGTTGTCAATGCCCCAGGCTCCTTTTACCTTTCTGATCTGCCATTCTTAGATGTGGCTTTCAGGCTCATTCTTCATGATCTCGAATGACTGTTCCACACCCGGCCTTATTTATGCATTCTAGGCAGGTACAAGAAGGAAGCAATACAAAGAAAGAGGGCCAACCTATACCAAGAAAGTAACTATTCCCAGAAAAGTCCAGCAATCTTCTGTTTATTTCTCATTGACCAGAAATTGTCACATGGCTACTCCTAGTTGCAAGAAATTCAGGAAAATATGTGTTTTAGCCAGACATATTGCTGCCTCAAACAAAAGTGAAGTTCAGAATTTGATTTTAGAGAACAAGAGAATGGATATTGGTATTAGCTACTAGCTGATCTCCCAACCATCTGATTTTCAACACTAATTAACCTCCTTTGATAAGGAGTTGGTGATGCTCTATAAACCTCAAGGATGGCTTCCTATGTTTTCTTAAAAGTCACTCCCCTAATTGTGTATTAGCTGTACTACTACTTCCTTCTGTGGCCACTGGAGGTTAGACTTCATTTTTGAGTAGTCACAGTTATATCAAAATAGTAGTTCTTTATAATTAGCACTATACTCGATAAATATATATCCCAGAGACTTAAATCTTTGGTCCGTCCATGTGCCAATTGAGCCCTGAATTTCAGCAGAGTTGCAACATCTACTCTCCAGTTCATTGGACTCACCTGGGACAACTAAAAAGAAGATGATGATGGACAATATCCATCCCAAGGAACAGAGAGTGTTTGCAACTGCAAGCAAGATAGTTTCATGCATCTGCCCCATGGGATTTAAGCCCCTTCTCAATTAGAGGCAGAGTGGGCATCACCATCCTAGAATCCTCAGGATTAGGGAATGAACAATGGACTAAAGCAGACTTAATATTATTCTATTATAGACTTATTATTATTCTAGCAATGGAGGAACTCTTATCATTGATGTAAAGGCAGTGGCCACCAGAGGTTCAGAGGGATGGGAAAGGGAAGAATAGGTGTAACATGGGGACATTTTTGGAACATTGGATTTTTCCTGCATAACTCTGCAGTGATGGATACAGGCCATTGTATATTTTGTCATAACTTACAAAATTGTGTGGAACAAAGTGTAAATGATAATGTAAACTGTAGTCCATGGTTAGTAGCAATGCTCCAATATGTGTTCATCAATTGTAACAAATGTACCACACTAGTAAAGGATGTTGTTAATGTGGGAAAGTATGGGAGGGGTAGGGAGTGGAGTATATGGGAATTTCTTATTTTTTTATGTAACATTTATATAACCTAAAGCTTCTTTAAGAATAAAAAAATTAATTATATAAAAAAAGAGTAGTTCTTAAACTTCTTCCTTACCGATTCATCACTTCTCTTTTCCATGTCTCTCTCATATACACACAAACACATAGACACATAGTTTCACTATTTGTGTGCTATTGAGAAGAAAGTGATGATAAACTCTCCTATTTTCTTCAGTTTGAAAATCAGCCTTTGGTTCTTTTCAATGCTGGATCAAACTAAGGCTCATCTAGAGATAAGGAAGAAAAGGAGCCATTTTCAAAAGGCACACACAGAGAACAGAGATATAAGTCCAATATAGGGAATCCTGCTGGAGAGAATTGACCAGTAGTAGGATTGTCATATTTAGCAAATTGAGATGCTCCATTAAATTTGAATTTCAGATAAATAGTGAATACTTTCTAGCATAAGATATCCCAAATATTGCATGGGACATTCTAATACTAAAAATTTATTTATTCTTTACCTGAAATTCAAATTTAAGTGGGCTTCCTGTGTTCCATCTGGCAACCCTAACCTGAAGGAATAGTGTCCATATAATCACAGAGTTAGGTACTGCCACTGTGTCCGCTTTTACTGCTACTGCCTTCACCCCCTCTTTTGGAACTTTCCCATACTCCTCTAGACTGAGAACCACTGTCCAAAATTTTTGGCAACTCATCAGTCTAGGCAGCTAAAGCTGAAATGTTTTTTGTTTGTTTGTTTGTTTTAACTTTTTTATCATTTCTTGGAACACGGACCCCTTAGGGCACGTGGATGAGTTTTAAATGGGTCTCTGAATCCTCTGAAGTTGCATGGGAAATTTTGTGTGTTTGTGCTCTTATGAATTTTTGGGAGGAGAAGATCCATAGCTTTCATCCTTCTCTCAAAGTATTTAAGGACTCAAAAAAGTTCATCCCCAGGCAGAAGACATTGAGAAAACAACAGGCAGTTTAACTTACCTTGGTTATTTTTATATGACACAGGATGGAGATATCAGCCATGCAACAAATGCTTTAGGGAAATTTTGGAGCACATATATGGAGAGATTCCCTTTTCCTTGTCAGTTAAAAATCAATTATAGTGTTAGACATTAGTCAGGGAGTTTTTCAGCAAATCTCCTTAATTTTCTCAGAAACCACCCACACTGTTTTCACAGCATCTCTTTGGGTGAAGTTTCTCTCCTTTTTCTGTTGAGCTGTGTAGGAGTTTGGTATTGTTTATGAATTCCAAAAATAGTCATTGATTATCTTTGTAAACTGGTCTGTTCCTCTGGGCATATATTGTATTGGATTCAGAGGTTTCCCTCTTACTTGATTAAATTATGATTAAAGCTTTGATTGGGATGCATCAATATAACTGACAGAGAAAATGACATGGCAGAGGAGTTAGTTGGAGTTTTGATCCTGGAGGTGGGGAAACAAGCACACAGAGATACAGATAAGTGAGAAAAGAGAGAAGGCTCCATTAAACATGGCAGAGGTCCTGGGAAGAGAGACAAGCCATTTGCCTGATAGTTTACAGCTGGCCTTGTGGAGAGAGCAGAGCAGTTGATCCCAGAGAGAAATGAGCCCCCGGAGAGAGATGAGACTTATGCCAGCCTACAGCTGATATTGGAAGAAGATGGGACCATGGAGCCTTAAGAGGAAGAGGAAGCCTGGACCCTTGCAGATGTCAGCAGCCATCTTGCTCCAACATGTGGCAACAGGCTTTGGTGAGGGAAGTAACTTACGCTTTATGGCCTGGTAACTATAAGCTTCTACCCCAAATAAATACCCTTTATAAAAGCCAACAGATTTCTGGTATTTTGCATTAGCACCCCTTTGGCTGACTAATAAAAGCTGTTTCAAAGGGTAGGGTAGATATTAGAGATCATGACACTCCTCCTCTACCCCGTCTTTGGAAGGGCAGAGTAAAAGTTCTGCCTGTGGCCATGACCTTGTCACTACTTTCCCACACATGTCTGACAGTGAAGAACTCCAGTTACAATTCTTTGCTTCTTCTTTGGGCTTGTGTTCTCTTAAAGGGAATGCTACTAAGTAGCAAGTGTGGAAACAGTCTCATGATCTAACATGAAAAATCAGAATAGCCCATGCTACATGCTGCTTTCAGTTCCTAGTGCAAGGGCTCTGTCTAAGCTTTGAAGCTTTGTGCTCTCCTAACAACAGATTTCTGAATTTTGTGATCATAAATGATGGACTCATTTGCCACAGACCATGGCAAGTAGTCCAGAAAGCCCATAGGCACATCTGCAGGATTCTCCAAGGGTTCCTAGCATACCACCATTAACTAAATACCAGAGCGATTTATGTCAAATATACTGTGAATATCTTAAATGAAGGGGCTGTGTCTTATTTGACTTTTCCCCTGGGCCTATTTAGTGTCTTGAATACAATAGAGAGCCATAAATATTTGTTGAATGATTGAATGAAAGGATAGATGACTGAATGAATGACTGTATGAATGAAATCTGCATAAGATCCCAAGGATCAGCCTTAAGATGGTTTGGCTAAGGGCTAATATCACCCTTCCTTCTTCTGGAATGCAGGTCTCACCCCTGAGAACTCAGAATGCAGAATTACTCCATTCTTTACCATCTCCAGCCTCTGAAAAGAAGGGGAACGATTAAGAGAGTACAACTGAGGGATTTTGTTATTGTTTATTTTGAATATTCTGGTGAATGGATTTGGGAGAGAGAAAGAGAAGACACATTCCAAGATCCCAGATCCATCTTAAAAACAACCCTAAATAGGGAGATTTTATTCACTGCCTTATGACTTTTTTTTCCCTTTTATTTATATTTTTTCCTTCTTATTCTTTAAACATCCATATTTTGTTTTATTCTTTTACTCTTTTGTCCTGCCTTGTCTCTCTTGACACCTATTTTCTCAAAAGAGTTGTTAGCCCTTTTAATATTTTTGCACTGACCTTGACAATTTTTCAGTTCACAGTATCTTTATCTCTAAGTTCAGCTACTCTTCTTTCATAGTCAGGTACTGGTATGTATGCAACAGTAGGCTATTATTTGTGTCTACCCCATTCCCCTCATTCATTGGACCCACCTCTACCTCACTCCCTATGCTATGAGGTTCTGGAATAACTGTCACAATGTCCTGCCTACTTTCAGGCTGCAGGAAGATGCATATGACCTGGTCTGGCCAATCATGGCACTTCCTTCCCTGCCCACTGGGATTGTTCCAAATACTAGGTGCCTGACTCTACAGTACTGCCAGGGATGATCTTCCCCGGTGCCTGGAGAAATCTTAAAAAAGAGCAAAGGTAAAGAAATAGGGTTCTGACCACATCATTTCCATACCTAGACTCAGCAGTGTGCCTGAAGCCAGAACACCTTCAGCTTTTTGAGTTAGAAAGGATAAATAAGTCAGCTTTTTTAAAAAAAAAGTTATTTTGAAATGGCTTCTTTCATAAGAGTCTTTTAACTAATGAAATGCCCTGCTAGTGATATAGCAAACCAAATGCTGTGTAATTGAAAGGAAAAAAAAAGGCTAACTCTAAAAAGTAAAGAGGATAATGAACATTGGGTCAGTGGGGGCGGGGGAGGGGAACTGGGAAACATGTTCAAAGCAGAGAAACTACATGTGGGTGCTGTAGTCCTGGAGTGAGATATGCCTTGGCACATTTGAGACAGATCAGACAGGTCTTGCAAACCTTATTGAGAAGGAGTAACACCCTTAGCCATGGGCAAGACTCCCTCCAGCTCCCCCACTGTCCTATGTCTCAGGGGGCCTGTTCTTTAGAAAGTCTTCCTTGAAATTTTCCAAGTCCTCCCCAGTGTCTGGGACCATCTTAACATAGCAGTCCCATTTGGGGGAGTGCAGAGACCAGACTGGGACCCTCATGGCACTGTTCTGTTTCTCTCCTTCAGAGTGCTCTCTAATCCTCTACCACAGGCGTGGGGTTGATTAGATGCCCTGAGGAGCTCTGGATCTTTCCTACTGGGTTGTCCTGGGGCCCTAGGGCCAGGCTCTCGTTCCAGAAGTAGTCCAGCTAGCAGATTGCTCCTGCTGGAAGGTGTAGTATTTCTTGTGTCAGATCATGTGAGACTGAGCCACCAGAATGGTGCTGACACACTGATTTGGGGAGACTCAAACTGTTTATATCTAGGGATTACACAAAAAATATTTGCCTAGGCCAACATACCATATGGGTGGCTTTGTCAAGTAGTTTAGACTTTATCCCAAGAATAAGAGGAAAGATCAAACTATATACTCAAAGGGTCATTTTGTCTAAATCTCTCATTTGTTATGTAAGAAACTAAAGCCCAGAGAGGCCAACTGACTTGTCTAAGGTCACACAGGTGACCTTAGTGGAAAGAACTCTGTATTGTGTGCTCAGTGTTTTCCCCCACTTTTCCAATCCATTCATTTTATGGATAAAGAACTGAGTCCAGAAAGGCAAAGTGACCTTGATCAAGGGTCTATGGACAGGTCAGGTATAGAGCCAGCAAGATTCCTAGGCCAGTGCTCTGCTTTTTTCTACCTGGATATTTTACACTGCCTTAACCAGCCTCACCATCTTCCTCCCCCAGTTCTTTCCACCAGAAATTCCAGGCCTCCTTGCACTAAAATGTGTTTCACATAGCCAGTTACTACCTAAAAATGATTTTCTAAATCAGTGCTCAGGGGGTGTCAAATCCATTGGCTGTAACATGTCTTCACACCAGACTTTAGTAGTTTGTCAGTTTGGGCTTAAAGAAATTGCTTGCCACCATTTCCCATCACTGCTAAGTTCCACATGCATCACTTTTGGCAGCAAATCAAGTTTAAGAATCTGGTGGAGTAATTTAGACTATATATATATATATATAGGTGCTCAATAAATAATTGTTGAATAAATGAATGCTGGTATTACTCATTAATTTTTTTCCCATTTGAAAAATTAAGGTACAATTTATATACAGTAAAACTCACCCTTTTAAATGTACAGTTCCAAGAATTTTATTTATAGTCACATAACCACAAACACAATCAAGATATAGAACAGTTCCTTTGCCCGCCCCCAGGTTTTCTTGTGCTCCTTTATAGTCAAGCCCTTCTCCCACCCTCATTCCTAGAAACCATTAATCTCTTTTCTTTCCATATAGGTTTGCCTTTGCAAGAATGTCACCTAAATTGACATTCTTTTATATATAGCCTTTTGAATCCAGCTTATTTCACTTAGCATAATGTTTTTGAGGTTCATCTATGTTGATACATGTATCATTTGGTCATTCCTGTATTCCACTGTATGTTGTAGTATAGCTTGTTTATCTATTCCCAACTTGAAGGCCATTTAGGTTGTTTCAAGATTTTATTGTGTGTTGAATTTTAATTTCAGTTTTTATTTATTTAAAAGCTTGTTGGCATAGGCGGGGCAATAAGAAGTAGGCATGTTCAAACCTTTAGCTCACGTGAGTTTTGTTGCTTGTATGTTCTATGTTGGAGCCGGAAAAGTGTGAGTCTAACTTCCTGATAGCAAAGCAAGATGTATAATGCAAAGAATAAACATAAAATACCTATATGCTGATTGATGTTAGACCAACCAGACCTGGGTTTAGATCCTCATACTGTATCTGCTTTGGAACGTTGGAGAGCATTTGTTCTTTTTCTGGCCCACTTGCATCTTGTGACTTGCATCTTGTGACTATCCTGGCCTCACATTAGGGAGAAATATCACGTCATGAGAACTGTTTCATTTTCCAAATCTTTTTTGCACAAATGGCACAGTCACATGACCTCAGCTCGCATGGCATGAGGTTAATTTGGAAGAGAGCAAGGTGAAGAGTTGTATGTTTTAGGGAATCCATTTTCTGGGAAGGGTGGCAGTTAAAGTGTGTGGCTTCCAGGGCAGTAAGAGGTGGAAGTTCTGGCACCCAGATCCCGCCATTGCAGATGCTATCTGTGATATCTATAATCAGTAGCAACATTAGCTAAAGAGGAATCAGTTGTTGCAGCTAATAGGATGACTATCCTATCAGAAATGGCCAGTAATTGAGCCTTCTGTTAATTTCTCTTTGGTTAAGTGAGATAATATTTATGATTTTTTCCTGGGTTATAGTTGAGAGTGTTTTTCCCTGTATCACATACTATATTCTGTAGTTGAGGATCAACCAAAGCAAGTGGTACTCAAGTTTCATGAATTAGTGGGCTTACAGATATCTTGAATCACGTAATTGATTTGGTGGTGTTTCCCTTATTCTATTCACTGCCAAAGAGATCAGAGCCAAATGTGTGGCCCAATTCCAGCTCTTGAGATCTTATGATGTGGACTTTGTATTCCAAATTTACTCATACTTTCATCTAATTTTTATGCTCTTTCTGATCCTTATTCCTGATTCACTCAGTTAAAAAAAAAACTTATATTAAGTTGCTTAAAGTAAGATAAATATAAAGAAAAAAATATAACATTATCTTACCACCCATATAACTCCAGGATATATGTTCTTGGTTAAAAATTTCAAACAGTGCAAAATGTACAAAATAAAAATAAAAGTTTTCATCTCTCCTAAAGTCCATGTTCCCAAAGATTAGCACATTTTCTTTGAGGGGGAAAAAAAAAAGCATCTGTGAGCATTTATATACATAAAAGATCGTGCTTCATGAAAATTAAAAACAGAATACTATACCTAAACCATTTATTGCCATTAAAAACACTTGCAGGCAAACAAAAAAGTGAAACAAACAATAAAATCCACATATTTTATAAGAACATAAACAGAAAGATATATAGTAAACAGAATAAAGTCCCTGTCTGTGGAAAAAGGGCAGAATGATGAAAGTGTTCTTCTTTGAACTAATTGCTGACAGTGTGTTGTAAACTGAAAAGGATAAAAAGTCAACCTGCCACACCTGAGGTCCTAAAATATGTCATAAATATATAGTATATTCTTGAGCTTTCTGGCCATTTGTATCTTCTTTGGTGAGATGTCTATTCAAGTATTTTACCCATTTTTAAATTGAGTTGTTTGTCTTTTTGTTGTTAAGTTGAAAGATTTCAGCTAGCGGGCACATTTCTAATGGCCCTGGACTTACAGTTGGATCTACAGTAGTTTTTCCTACCCAGAGTAAGGGTCTGTAGTTTAATGCTTCAATCTCCTTCATTCTCCCATCCTGGAGTAGTAAACACAGCCCAACTACTTTCCAAGACATGATAGTCCTTTTGCAGCCCTCTCAATGTTTTCAGTCCCATTCCATGATTACTCTTAATCAAAATTACTCTTAATTTTCAGGATAAGCTGTAGCCACTGTGCTATGATATAAAAGGAATCAATAAGTCCAACTGCTCAAGAATGATTCCCTAAAGAAATTTGGTGTTTATTACTAAGCTCTCAATGTTTACAAGGTGCAGTTCTAAGTACTTTGTCTCATTTAATCCTTTCAATAAAAATTTTAAAAGTTATACTTATTTAAATTTACACAAAAGGGATCATACGCTACAAAATTTCGTGCACCTTGGTTTTTTTCAACTAATAATATATCTTGGAGATCTTTCAGTATTAGCATATATAGAAGAACCACTTCTTTTTAATGCCTCCATAGTATTTCATCTTAATAATGGTATTCACTACTACAAAAATTTTGCAATGAATATTTCTAAAATTGTATCTTGGTGAAATTTTGCAAATAAGTTCCTAACTGTGAAATTACCAGACCAATTGGTACAAAACTTGTAAATTTTGTTGTGCTACCATCACCACCACCCATTACCAAAACATTTCCATCATTCTAAACAGGAAAAAAAATAGGAACCCTGTACATTTTAAGCCTTATTTCCCATTCCTTATCCTTACCCCATCTCCTAGTAACCTATATTCTAGATTTTGGCTTTATGAGTTGGCTTAATCTAATTGTTTCACATCAGTGAGATCACACAATATTTGTCCTTTTGTATGTGGCTTGATGTCTTCAAGTTTCATCCATGTCTTTGCATGTATCAGGACTTCATTAGTTTTTATAGCTGAATAATATTCCATTGTATGTATATAACACATTTTGTTTATCCATTCATTGGTTGATGCAAACTTGGGTTGTTTCCATTTTTGGCAATGGTGTAAAATGCCAAAAACATGGATGTACACATATGGTGATTCTAACAATGGAAGAAATTATAACAATGAGGTGGAGCAAGTGACCACTTGACACTTTTGGGTCAGGGAGGGGACGAGTAGTTGAAATACAGGGGCTTCTTTGGGATTTGGAGGTTGTCCTGAATACCGTTGTGGCAACGGATGTAGGCCATTTTAAATCAGCACACACCGCTCAGAACTGTGTGGGAGAGAGTGTGGTCTACGATGTGAACTGTGGTATATGGTTGGTGGCAAGGCCCCAGGATGTGTAAGTCCATTGAGGGTAGTGGGCCACACTTGTGGGAGATATTTGTGAGGGATGTGGTGGGAGGTGTGGGAGGTGGGCAACATGGGAATCCCAGGGGGTTCTGTGTAATATTTTCGGTAATCTAAGCACCTCTTAAAATATATTTATATATATATAAATAAAAATAAATAAAAAAAAATGAATGACAAAAAAAAAAAAAAAAAAAAACATGGATGTGCAAATATCTGTTAGAGTCCCTGCATTCAATTCTTTTGCATATATACCTAGTAGTGGGAGTGATGGGTCATATGGTAGTTCTATACTCGGCTTTCTGAGGAACAGCCAAACATTTTCCACGGTGGCTGCATCATTTCACATTGCCATCTGCAATGAATGAGTGTTCCTATTTCTCTGCGTCCTATCTAACACTTGTAATTTTCTGGATTTAAAAAAAAATAGCAGCCATTCTAATGGTGTGAAATGGTATCTCACTGTGGTTTTGATTTGCATTTCCCTGATGGATAATGGGTTGAGCACTTTTCCATGTGCTTTCTTGCCATTTGTATATCTTCTTTAGACAGATGCCTATTCAAATCTTTTACCTATTTTTAAATTGTCTTGTTTGTCTTTTTGATGTTGAATTGAAAGATTTCTTTATATATTCTGGATATTAAACCATTATCAGATATGTAGTTTCCAAATTTTTTCTCCTATTGTGTAAGTCATAGTTTTACTTTCATGATAAAGTCTTTTGAAACACAAAAAATTTTAATTTTGATGAGGTTATCTATTTGTTTTTTCTTTTATTGCTTGTACTTTGGGTGTAAAATCTAAGAAATCATTGCCTAACACAAGGTCCTGAAGATGCTTCACAATGTTTTCTTCTAGGAGTTTTATAGTTCTACTTTGATATTTAGGTCTTTGATCCATTTTGAGTTTATTTTTGTAAGAGATATGTGAGATAGGGGTCTTCTATTTCTTTGCAAATAGAGATCCAGTTTTCCAAGAACTATTTGTTGAAGAGACCATTCTTGCCCAATTGAGTGACCTTTGCTCCCTTTTCAAAAATTAGTCATCCATAAATCTGACGGTTGATTTCTGAGCTCTCATTTTTATTCCATTGGTCTATATGTCTGTCATTATTCCATTACCATGCCGCTTTGACTACTGTGACTGTAATAAGTTTAAAGATCAGGAAGTGTGTCCTCCAACTTCATTCTTCTTTTTCAAGATGGTTTTAGCTATTTGGTACCTCTTCCCGTTCCAAATAAATTTGATGATTGGTTTTTCCATTTCTGCAAAGAAAGGTGTTGGAATTTTTATTGGGATTGCATTGAATCTATAAATGGCTTTGTGTAGCAAAGCACATCTTAACAATATTTAGTCTTCTAATCCATTAATGTAGAAAGTCCTTGCATTTATTTAAGTCTTCTTTGATTTCTTTTAGAATGTTTTTTTGTTTTGTTTTGTTTTGTTTTTTTAGTTTTCTGTGTACAAGTCCTTTAAATCCTTGTTTAGATTTATTCTTAGATATTTGATTCTTTTAGTTGCTATTATGAATGGAATTATTTTCATGATTTCTTTTTCCAATTGTTCATTGTTTGTTGATAGAAACACTACTGATTGTTGGGTGTTGATCTTGTACCCTACCACTTTACTGAATTCATTTATTAGCTCCAGGAGATTTTTTTGGATTTTCAGGATTTTCTGTATGTAGGATCATATCATCTGCAAATAGGGAAATTTTTACCTTTTCCTTTCCAATTTGGATAACTTTTATTTCTTTTTTTTTTTTTTTTTTTTTTGCTTAATTGCTCTGGCAAGAAATTCTAGTACAATGTAGAATGTGACAGTGGGCATCCCTTGTCTTGTTCCTGATCTTAGAAGGAAAGCTCTCAGTCTGTCACGATTCTATGGGATATTAGCTGTGGGCTTTTCACATATGCACTTTATCATGTTGAGGAAGTTTCCTTCCATTCCTAGTGTTCAAAGTGTTTTTATGAATAAGGGCTGTTGGATTTTGTCAAATGCCTTTTCTGCATCAATTGAAATGATCATGTGTTTTTTCCCTTCATTCTATAAATGTGGCATATCATATTAGTTGAACCAACCTTGCATACCAGGGATAAATCCCACCTGATTATTGTTTTAGTTCACTAAAGGTTGCCAATGCAAAATACCAGAAATGGGTTGGCTTTTTAAACAGGAATTTATTAGAGTAAGAGATTACAGTTACAAGTCTGTGAAAATGTCCAAATCAAGGTATCATCAGAGATGCTGTCTTACCAAGGGTCAGCTGCAGGCAATCCTGGACTCCCACCACATGGCAAGGCAAAATGGCAGCCAGTCTGTGCCTTCTTCTCCAGGCTCACTTTCTCCCCAAGCTCAGCTGTGGGTGACCAGGCATATGTCTCATCTCTCTTCTCTCTTCCAGGCCTCATTGCTTCAGCTTCGGCTGTGTAGCAGTTTGATATTGTTTATGAATTCCAAAAATAGATATTGGATTATGTTTATAAACTGGTCTGTTCCTCTGGCATACTAGATTGTATTAATTTCAGAGGTTTCACTTTTACTTGATTAAATTATGATTAGGGCTTTGATTGGGCCACGTCAGTAGGACATGTCAGAGTAGAGAGTTGGAGTTTTGATGCTGGAGCCCCAGGAAGTAAACACATAGGAGAAGAACACAGGGGAATAGAGAAGGCTCCATAGACATGGCAGAGGCCTGGGGAAGAGAGAGAACCTGATAGTCTATAGCTGATCTTGTGGAGAGAACAGAGTATCTGAGCCCAGAAAGAAATGAGCCCCAGGGAGAGAGACACTTAGGAGGAAGAGGAAGGTTGAACCCTCACAGAGACTGGCAGTCATCTTGCTCCAACATGTGGCAACACACTTTGGTGAGGGAAGTAACTTACACTTTATAGCTTTGTGACTGTAAGATTCGACCCCCAAAAATACCCTTTATAAATGCCAACAGATTTCTGGTACTTTGCATCAGCACCCCTTTGGCTGACTAATACAGACCAGTCCTCTGATTCCAGCTTCTGGCCTCTCTCTTTCAGCCTTTCAGTGTTTCTCTGTCTTTCTGTAGCTGCATGCAACCCAGGAGTCCTTTCTTGTATGACAGGGTAAAACAGCAGCTTTTCCTCTCCTCTCCCCTCCATTTATGTAGGACTCCAGTAAAGGATTAAGAGCCACCCTGGATTCTGCAATCTAATCAAAGTGATCTAATCAAAAGTGATCTATTTGAAAGGTCCCTTAACTGAATATAACCAAAAGGTCCCACATAAATAGGTTTACATGCACAGGAATGGGTTAGCTTGAGAACATAATTTTCTGGGGTCTACAAAAGACTCAAACCAGCACAATTATGGTATACAATTTTAAAATATTATGTTGAATTCAATTTGCTAGTATTTTGTTGATGATTTTTCATCTACATTCATAAGAGACATTGGTCTGTAGTTTTCTTTTCTTGCAGTATCTTTATCTCACTTTGGTATGAGGGTGTTTTAGTTTGCTAAAAGCTGTTGGGAGCAATACACCAGAAATGAGTTGGCTTTTTACAATGGGGATTTATTAGGTTACAGTTCTGAAAGTGTCCAAATCAAGGCATCACCAGAGAGGCTTTCTCACCAAGCTGCAGCTGTGAGTGATCAGGCACACAGCAGGGCATAAAGATGACATCTACTGGTCTCTGCCTTTTCCTTCAGGTTCACTTTCTCCCTGAGCTGCAGCTGTAGGTGATCAGTTATATGGCAGTGTCCATTCATCTCTCCTCTGGGCCTCATTGCTTTCAGCTTTGGGTTGCTCTGTCTGTGGCTTTTCTCTCTCCTGGATTCATTGATTTCAACTTCTGGAAGCTTCTCTCTGTATCTGTGGCTTTTTATTTTTTTCCCATTTATAAAGGGCTCCAGTAAGAGGATTAAGACCCACCCTGGGTCATGTCCTACTGAAGTGATCTAATCAAAAGGAGGTTCCCTTAACTGAATCTAATCTAAAGGTCCCATCTACAATAGGTTTACAAGCACAGAGGAGTGGATTAGCTTTAAGAACAGGATTCTATGGGATCTACCCAGCTTCAAACTGTCATAGACGTTGGCCTCATAGAATGAATTAGGGATGTGTTCCCTCTTCTTAAAATTTTTGGAAGTGTTTGAGCAGAACTGGAATAAAGTCTTCTTAAAGTGTTTGTTAGAATTTCCTTCTGAAGCCATCTGGTCCTGAGCTTTTTTGGTTGGGAGATTTTGATTACTGATTTAATCTCTGTACCAGTAATTGGTTTGTTGAGATCTTCTATTTCTTCTTAAGTCAGTATAGGTAGTTTGTGTTTCTCTAATGAGTTGACCATTTCATCTAGACTATCTAATTTATTGGCATACAGTTGTTCATGGTATCCTCTTATAGTCATTTTTAGTTCATTGGCATTGGTAGTAATGTCCCCTTTTCATTTCTGATTTAAGTTATTTGTACCCTTTCTCTTTTTTTCTTTGTCAGTATACTTAAGGGTTTGTCTATTTTATTGATCTTTTCAAAGAACCAACTTTTGGTTTTGTTGATTCTATTGTTTTTTGTTTGTTTGTTTTCTATTTCATTTATCTCTACTCTAATCTTTGTTATTTGCTTCTTTCTCCTCACTTTAAGTTTAGTTTGCTCTTCTCTTTCTAGTTCTTCCAGATTTGAGGTTATATCTCTGATTTGAAGTCTTTCTTCTTTTTTCATGTAAGGATTTAGAGCTATAAATTTCCATCTCAGCACTGCCTTCAAATGCATACCATAGTTTTGGTATGTTTTATTTTCATTTTCATTCAGCTCAAGGTATTTCCTAATTTCACTTCTGATTTCCATATATATATGTATATGTACATATATATATATATACTTTTTTTATTTTTTAAAAGATACTTAGATTACATAAAGGTTACATAAAAAATATAGGGGATTCCCATATGCCCCATTCCCTACCCCTCCCACATTTTCCCACATTAACAATATACTTCATTATTGTGATACATTTGTTACAATTGATGAACACATATTGGAGCATTGCCACTAAGCGTGGATTATAGTTTACATTGTAGTTTACACTCTCTCCCACACATTTTTGTAAGTTATGACAAGATATATAATGGCTGTATCTGTCATTGCAATGTCATTCAGGACAATTCTCAAGTCCCAAAAATGCCCACAAATTACACTTATTTTTCCCTCCCTCTCCTCAAAACCTCCAGTGGCTGACAGATTTCCTCTTTAACCCATAGGTTGTTGAAGAGTATGCTCTTTAATTTCCACATATTTGTGTAATTTCCATTTCTCCCTCTGTTATTGATTTCTAGTTTCATTCCATTGTGGTCAGTGAATACATACTGATTTCAATATTTTAGAACTTATTAAGAGTTGTTCTGAGATCCAATATATGGTCTATCTTGGAGATTGATCTATGTGCACTCAAGAAGAATGTGTATTCTGTTTTCCTTAGTTGCAGTGTTCTGTATATGTCTGTTAGGTCTATTTGGTTTAGTGTATCATTCAAGTCTTGTACTTCCTTATTGATCTTCTGACTAGATGTTCTATTCATTACTGAGAGAGGTATATTGTAGTCTTCTACTATTAATATAGAACTGTGAATTTTTCCCTTCAAATCTTTCAGTATTTGATTCATATATTTTGGGGCTCTGCTGTTAGGTACATATACTTTTATCATTATTGCATCTTTTTGTTCAATTATTCCATTTATAAGTATATAATGATCATCTTTGTCCCTTGTAACTGTTTTTGATATTTTATCTGATATTAGTATAGGCAGCCCAGCTCTGTTTTGGTTGCTACTTGTATGGTATCCGTTTTTTCTATCCCTTCACCCACAACATACTTGTGTCTTTGAATTTAAGGTGAGTCTCTCGCAAATGCATATATTTAGGTCATGCTTTTTAATCCATTTGCCAATCTCTGCCTTTTGACTCAAGAGTTTAATCCATTTACATTTAAAATCACTACTGATAATACAGGACTTTCTTCTGCCATTTTGCTATTTAGTATTTGTAAGTCTTACACATTTTTTTGTCCCTCACTTCTGTTTTGCCTACTTTCATGTTTTTTTTTTTTTGCTTTTTTTGTATTGTACCATATTAAGTACATTCTCATTTCTTTCTGGATATTATATATATATATATTCCTTGTGATGATCATGGGATTAAAATTTAACATCCTAAATATATAACAATCATATTTGGTTGATTCCAACTTAACTTCAGTAGCATGTATATATACTTTTTCTATACCTTTCTGTCTCCCCACCATTTTTTTGTACTTGTTACCACTTGTATATTTGTACATTGTATGCCCCAACCATAGATTTATCATTACTTTTTATGCATTTGCATTTTAGCACCTGTAAGAAGTAAGAAGTGAAGTTACACGCCAAACAATACACACAAAAATACTAGCATTTATAATTACCCAAATGGTTAGCTTTATCAGAGACCTTTATTTCTTTATGCTACTTTGACCCCCTGTCTAGTGTCCTTTCCTTTCAGTCTGAAAAATTCCCTTTAGCATTGCTTGTAGGGCAGGTCTAGTTGTGATGAACTCCCTCAGCTTTTGTTTATCTGAGAATGTTTTAATCTCCCCCTCATTTTGAAAGAAAGTCTCACTTGATATAAAATTCTTGCCTGGAAATTGTTTTCTTTCAGCCCTTTAAGTAATTTCAACCCACTGCCTTCTTGTCTCCATGGTTTCTGATGAGAAATCAGCACTCAACCTAATAGGGACTCTCTTGTATTTAACAAGTTGCTTTTTTGCAGCTATCAGAACTCTCTCCTTGTCCTTTGCATTCTATAGAGCAATCAATATAAGACGGGGGTATATATTCATGTTTATCCTGTTTGGTGTTCTCTGGGCTTGTTGGTTGTGCATATTCATGTCTTTTTGCTATGTTTGGGAAATTCTCTGTCATTATTTCTTTGAATATTCTTTCTGCCCCTTTCTCTCATTCTTCCTCTTCTGGAATTTACATATGGCATATATTGGTGCACTTCATGGTGTCCCAGGGATTTTTCGGCTATACACACTTTTAATATTTCTTTTTCCTTTCTGCTCTTCAGACTGACTCATTTCAATGGTCTTGTCTTCTAGTTCACTGATTCTTTCTTCCACCAGCTCCAGTCAGTTCTTGAAACCCTGGATATTTTTCATTTCAGTATTTTGGTCTTCAACTCCAGTACTTCCATTCTGTTTTGCTCTTTTTAAAAAATTTCTATATCTTTACTAAAACTCTCATATTGCTCATTCATTGTTTTCTTGATATCTTTTAATTCTTTCTCTGTATTTTCGTTCATCTCCTTGAGTATATTTAAGATCATTATTTTAAAGGATTTGTTTCATATGTCCATGTCCTTGTCTTCTTCATTAGTGTTTTCTGGATTTTTATCCTCTTCCTTTGGATGGGCCTTCATTTCCTGTTCCTTTGTTTGTCTTCTACTCTTGTTGTACACTGTACATTTTAATATTTTAAATGTTAGCTCTGGGATATATCCTCTGAGTTGTCTATTTCTTGGTTTTGAGACTAGTTGGTGATAAGACAGATATTTACTTGAGCTTCAGCCATCCTTTCAAGAAGTACTGTCCAAGCTGAATACAGTGTGCAGGGTCATCCCTGTCTTTTCTGAGCCTGCATCTTTTTCTGGGCTTTTGCTTGTTAGTTGTTTACAGTTCCCCTGTTTACAGGAATTTGGTAGTCCCCTCTTTTTCCCAGGGGACAGACCTCCCTTTCCCAGGCATTTGAAGCTGGCAGGCCTTTGTCCCAGACTGTCCATCTCTATAATTTTTATATTCCTATCATTGTCTGAAGCTGCTTTTGCCTAGAGAGGACTTTCCCAAGTCAGTCTTTCCCAGCTCATATAGGGCCAGGAACCCACAAAAGGGGCTCAAACTTCCTCCAGAGTGCCCTGGGGAAGGGATCAGTAAGGGTGCCAAGAGACTCTCCAATGGCTCCCCACAGCTGAGATTTCCTGGCCTGTCCAGCAAATGCAGCCATTCACTTAACTGTACCCCCCAGCCCTGAGGAAGCCCCAGCATTTTTAAGTCTGCACCACCACTGTCCCTGTCTGGGCAGGCTGAAACAGTGGCTGCTACTGCTGTCTGGGATGAGTTTAAATAATGGCATCCCTCAGAGCAGTGGAGTCCTTTATAAACAGAAAGAGAAAAAGCCACAGACACAGAGACACAAAGGAAAAAGTGGCAGAGACAGAGAAACCTCGAGAGGCTGAGAGAGAGGCCCCAGAGGCTGGAGGCTGGAATCAGCAGGGCACAGGGGCATGGAAACAAGCCCTCAAGAGGCTGAAAGAGACAAGGGCTGGAGGAGAGGGGAGAGCTGAGACATATGTCTGACTACCAGCAGCTGAGCTTGGAAAACATAAGCCTGGAGGAGAAGGCAGAGCCCCACTGTGTCTTGTCCCAAGGCAGGAGGCTATGATCACTAACAACCAAACTTTTGTGAAACAGCATTTTTGATGTCCTTGATTTGGACTTTTCACAGCCTCAGAACTGTAAGCTTTTTTTTTTTTTTTTTTCCCTCCAAATGAGTGGCTTTATTTATAACAATAGGAACTGTAAGCTTTTAACCTAATAAATTCCTGTTATAAAAGCCAACCCATTTGTAGTATATTGCTTCCAGCAGCTTTAGCAAACTAAAACACTGTTTTTTACTGTAATCTATCACCTCTTCCTCCTTCTCTTCCCTGGATGCCGTACACTATTCTTCAGGCCTCTAGAATTTCAAAACAGTTGTTTCAGTAATTCTTGCCTGTTTAGTAGCTGTTTTGTTGGAAAGACTGAGTCCTGGAGCTCCCACAATCTTCTTGTTTACTTTTCTTCTGATTTTCATTTATTTAATTATAATTTTCAGGGTTGAAAAAATTATGGAATACATATTTGAAACCCACTGCAAAGTCTTTTTTCAATTAATGTAGGCTATAAAAAATTCTATATAGTGTATTTATTTATTTAAAGTGCTTAAAAAACATCTGTCTTGCATTTAAAATCAGTTTTCTATCCTAGCTCCACATGTAAAACACCTGGAGTGCTTTTCAAAAATCCCTTTGCCTGGGCCTAAAACCAGACTAATTAAATCAAAATCTATGTGGGTGGGATCTGGCCTTGGTCTTTCTCAAAAGCTCCCTGGGTGATTCACAATTGCAGTCATGGCTGAGAACCACTGGTCTATATGCATTATAATGGATGCTAGGAATGGTATGTTTAAGAGGTTTAAGGCTCAAGTCTTAGACTATACCAGCTGAATGTATAAAAGCACAGCATTTTTCCAAGCTGTCTTTTTCTTCAAACAAGAGTCTGATGTTGATGATGGTAAAGTGACACCCTCCCCCCACCCTGCTCAGCCAGCATCCTCCTTGGCTCTGTGTACCAGTCTGCACAGCCATCATTTCAGTAAGAAGTGACAACCTCATATATTACAAATTAATAATTAATATGATCAAACCACTAGCAAAATGGTGATTAATTTCTTTATGACTAAAGGTGTAAGAGTCCCTATTGAGCTATGACCATAATTGGCTCCTCCCCCAGTGGAGAAAAAACAAAGATTATAATAAAGAAGGAAAGTCCAACTGCCACTCCTTGTAAAGCAGACCCTTTAAAGTTTTCCTGTCATTCTTTAGATGCCCTGGTTCCTGTGACAAGTTTGTCACAAACTTGCATTTCATTTGTTGGAGCTAAACCTTGGTGGATTTTTCTGCTAGCTCAGCAAATACTTAATAAGGGAAAAACAGCTGGAGAAAGAACCCAGTTTATTGATTCAATGTGAATTTTCTATAATATCAGGAAAAGATCAGATATGGTGAGAACAATAACTCCTTACAAGATTCCTCAATGTATTTGCATTTTAAAATACAAAATCAGGCACTGTGAGTGGGAAAATAATTTTCTACTTCTTACAGTTCAATTTCTTATTTTCTGGTTGTTCATAATAATATCTATTTTATCCTTTTCTCTAAGGAAAGTACATTACATTTTCAGTTCTTAATAAGCAAGCATTAGAGTAGACATCTTTTAAAAATACGTTCAAAAATTAAAAACTAAGTCACCAATAATTAATGTCAACTCCTAACAATAGAATTTTGAAAGACAATATTTGGAATTTTAGCCTTTTCTTTCTCTTTTTAATCTAGTTTATTGTAGTATGATTTATATACAATAACCTGTACATATTTGAAGTGTACAATTTGATGTTTTGCTGTTTGTTTTGTTTTTGTTTTTGTTTTTTTCTGGAGGCACTGGGAACTGAACCTGGGATCTCCCATGTAGGAGGTGGGCACTCAAACACTTGAGCCACATCCACTCCCCCTATAATAATATATTTTTAATAGTTTAATATGAATGTATATAGTCTTAAGTTCTAATGCTCATTTATAATTTTGTTGAGTTTTTCACGTATTTTATAAAACTCAAATACTATGTTTTCCCATGGCAGATGAGATGGCTCTTTACCTCCTCAGCCTGTCCTCTCAGTTCCCAAACAAAACACCTTTCAGGTACATGCACAGCTCTACTGGGTGCCATTTACATCATGGCTTACCATCTGCTCAACTGTTTCTGGCAATCTAAGTTCTTCACTAATTCTCTTTCAACAGGCCAGAATAGTTCCCCTTGCCTGTCTCTCCCCTAATATTATTGTGGTGGGTTACTCTTTCTAGATGTCACTCCCATCACTATTCTATCCTATTTAAGAATGTCCAGTGATGTGTCCTTGCCACTCTTTCACCTGGCATTCTAAGCCTTCCATGGATGGGTCTAGTGTTATTTCTCATGGCTCCCAAACATGATCTGGCTGTGATCTCCCCAGCCTCTCTGCCATTCTCACATGCCATCATCACATTTCATGGGTGGTGTCAGCCCACCCTCCCTCCTTCCCTGCCTGCCCTGCTTCCTTCAAGTCCTCCTCACTTCAGTCCCTGAGTTTTTGGACCTAGTCCTTCTCTGAATTCCTAAAGTCCTGTTATGCTTTGCTGTACATCCTAGCACTTGTTCTTTAATTATTGCTCTCTGTACGTCTAATCTCCTGAATTCAATTTAAATCTCCCTAAGGTTAAGGACTATATTATTTATTTTATAAAATATGAAGTTAAAAACTCACAAAATATATTTGTATCTGCATATTCCTTAAAAACTCTAATACAATACAATATCCTCAATAGTCACCAACTAGTCTATCTTTGACGTCGCTTTGAGCATGCAAATGGTTTCCTTCATTTTATGTGAGATCTCTTTATTGCCCAGCACTTAGGTAATGTGAACCAAAACTTAGCCACAAGCCCGACTCTGCCTTCTAATTTTTAATGATTGGAGCCTGTCCTTAGATAAAAGGAGATGATGATCATCACAAGAGTGTTGTGGAAGCAAAGGCCAGTAATGATTAAATCTTTGAAGACCTGGATGACTTGGATCAAACACAGGTGCATCCATATTTAAGAAGAGACCAGCAAGGAGGAAGGGGAAGCAGGGAGATGCTTATATCAACAATCCATTTTAGCAGAGTGCACTGAGCCTGAATATCTTAAGAGTCTATTTTTAAAAGCCCTTCACTTTATTCCTGATTTATAAGGCAGACGCTAAAAATATTAATAAGTAGAAATGGTACTGATCCATGAACATGATGAGCTTTCAATTTCTGGACCCACAAGATGACAGACTGCCATGAAGATGCTTGCATCTTCATAATATTCTGGAGAGATCTAACTTTAAAGAAGAAACATTATTTTAAATCCGTTTGGCATTTAACTGTGTTAAGTCATTCTGTTACATTGGCATCACTTAGCCTTAAAAAAAAATTGTACTACACATCACAGAAACTTTAATATAGATGCTTTAAGCCTAAGAGAAATTATGTCTTATGCAAATTGCTTCCCTGATAATTGTCTTTTTGCTGGGTCTCCTGATAGCAACTTACATATGGCTGTATTGATAAAGGTCAAAGTTTCAGGAAGAATGACTGAATTATCAAGGGAAAGGCAAGTGAAATAATGTTTGGAGTAGTGTATCACTGGGAGAAATTTAATCAAGGAAAACAAGAGTTGGCGAACAGAGCTGTTCCCCAAACAATTTACTAACCAATTCTTGCCAGGAAAACCAGGTGCAGTCCTTAACCACAGATTTGGGTACACCATTACAATAATTAAAAATAGAAAAGTCAAAGCATGTACAACTTCTTTAGAAAGAGTTTGGCAGTGTTTAGTAAAGCTGAAGATAGACATACCTTAATGAACCAGCAATTCCATTCTTAGGTATACACCCTACAGAAACACATGTTTATGCACACCAAAAGACTAGTGTAAGAATGTTCACAGCAGCATCTTTGTAATAATTTCAACTGGAAACAACTCAAACATTCATTGACAGGAAAATGCATAAACAAACTGAAGTAGTCACACAATGGGATACCAACCAACAATGTAAATTAACAAACTGCAGTAACATGTATGATTTTAAAGACATAATGTTGGGTAAAAATTTTAAATCAGACACAACAGAATAAATACTGCATAACTCACAACAGCATGAATTAAACTGTGTTTTTTAGGAATGCACAATTAGATAGTAAAATCATAAAGAAAAGAAAGGATGTGAATGGCATAACAGAATGGTGATTATCCCCAGGAAAGAAGGGCACACAAGAGCTGGGATGCTGACCCCATTCTCTTGCTTGATCTAAATGGACTTACATAGATTCATTTACCTACAATCTCTTAAGTTGCACTTTGGTGTTTTATGCACCTTCCAGTATGTTAGTTACATTTCAAAATTGTTGGAAAGAAGGAAAAATTGGAATAATAATATATCTTGGGTTTCTTAACAAGTTTATTTTTGCCCTGTACATTGTGAAGGGAATTCAGCAATAAAATCCATTATTGTGTATCTCTGTGAGTATTTTTTGAAGTTGAACAATTGCCCACTTAAAAAAATTCTCCTTGAAAATATCTATTTTCTCCTTTTGTCTAATGAAAGTAGATTACATTCACAAATAAAAGCAAAACAAAATGGCAGCCTCCACGAGGTGTTGCAGGGAGGGTCTCTTCCCAGGAAAGGATTTTCTAGAAGACAAAAACAATTGACTTGCAGGGGCTTTTGGAGAAAATGGAACACACCCTACAGGACTGCAGATAAGCAACACTTGGTGATAAACCAGTTTTGGTCCAGTAGAGAAAGCTTATCAGAATGGACACACATACCATGCCAATCAATGTATATCTATTCCCCACTTTGTAAAATGGAAACTTAACATCAGTCAATCAGAATATTTCCTCACTTGCTTCCATGTTTACCCTATATAAGCTCCCCATTTCCACTCCCTTGGCAGAGCTCCTTTCCACATATGGTTTGGCTACTTCCTGATTAATGAATCTTAAACTGCTCAAATAAACTCCCATAAACGATAGCTGATCTCATATTTTTTTATTTTAACATCAGCAAGAATTAGAACATTAAAAAAAAGAGAAAACTATCATTGTCCTTAATCCAAAAGGAGAGAAATAGTAATTTTTGGAAATCATCACTTGAAAGCTTCCCAAGTATTTACATTTTTAGACTATTCAATAGGGACTAACCTGTGAGAACACGAGCTCTCCTACATACCCTTTTTTCTTTTAATTGCTCATTCATCTCAAATCATTTCCTCCAGTTATTATCTGACCTCCTCTAATGGACACCAAGCTTGAAGAGTGCATTGGTTTAAGTGGAGACCTGAGAGTTGACTACTCAGCATATGAGACTCAGGAGAGCTGACATATTACTAAGTACCCATGGGCAGCCATTGTGTCCATGTTTCCCTTTCAATGTTTCCCTTTTCTCATGGTTAAATCAGAGGTCATATCTTTTTTGGTCTGCTTTTCTGTCTCAGCATATGGTTTCATTATTATTATTATTATTATCATTATTATTATTATTATTTAAAAATTTATTTATTTACTTTATCCATTTTTAAAGCCCCCCTTCCCCATTTGCTGTTTTGTGTCCATTCGCTGGGCAATTCTCCATGTCTGTTTCCTGCCATCTCTTCTCATCCTCCTCCTCCAGTCTTCGATCCTGGAGACCTCCGATGTAGGAGAGAGGTATTCTGCCGCCTGCGCCACCTCAGCTCCTGGCTTCTGGAGCTTTTGGAGCATCTTGTCTTGTCTCTCCCCTGTTACATCATCATCCCGCTGCATGGCTCCCGGGGCCCGACGGCTCACCGGCACACAGAGCCTGGCAGCCCATGCGCCTTCTATATATATATTTTTTATTTTACCGGGAGGTCCCGGGGATCGAATCCAGGTCCCTCCATATGGCAGACGGACGCCCAACCATTTGAGCCACATCCGCCCCCCTGGTTTTATTATTTCAATAACAACCACTTACTTTTATGGGTAGCTTTTAACACATTTATTTTGATTTTTGATATTTTCAAAGACTTTTCTTTTGTATTCATTAAAAAAAAAAATTACTTCACTAGTACTCTCCTTTCTCTTTATAGTAGATTTCTACACTATCCCAAGTTAGTTCTATTTTTTATCTTTTGTTGCATTTTTGTCATTTTCAAATGTTTTAATTCTTTTATTCATCATTGAAATGACTTTACTGGTTATCACTTTTTCTTCCTACTTCCCCAGAGATTTAAAATTATATTTGGCAGGTAGGAGAGAGCAAGAGAGTAAACAAGAAAGAGGGAGGCAGAACTAGCACAGAGATGTAGATGATTTTATAGATGGATGTACTTTCTACTTGAAAGCTTGTCATGAGACACTATGAGGCCCAAAAAAACATGTCACTTTATAACTTAAAATGAGATTTTGACTCTCTGAACATCTTTCCAGTGCTACTTATTTATGCATCAGACAGAAATAGAGACACTTCTACTCCGTTTCTGTTAAGATGAAGATATCAAGCTGGGAGAGATCCAAGGGAAATGAAATTTTGTTATGTAGAATGGATTCAGGGAAATTATCAGAAATCCTAATATTTTAATACAGAATAAAGATACTTGATCTATAGAAAAAGTTCATGGATCAAAAATAACAGATCTAGGGAAGCGGCTGTGGCTCAATCAGTAGGGCTCCCGTTTACCATATGGGAGGCCCCGGGTTCGGTTCCCGGGGCCTCCTGGTGGGGGCGGGCCTGCCCGCACGGCGTGGTTGGCTGACCCGGCGAGCACAAGCAGCAAGGGGGGGATAAATGAATAAATAAATAAAATCTTTAAAAAAAAAAAATAAAAAAAAAAAAAATAACAGATCTAGGTTTTCCTTTCTATGATGGTTAGTCTAATGTGTCAGCTCGGCCAGGTAATTGTGCCCAATTGTTTGGTCAAGCAAGCCCTGGGCTAATTGTAATACAAGGACATTTATGGACTTAAGTCACCAGTGAGTTTACTGAATAAATAGCTAATTACTTCTATATCAATCAGGGAGATTGATTCAGCAATGAGTGACGCTTTATCCAATCAATCGAATACCTTAAAAGGGGAAGTGATTTCAGCGTTCAGAGAGACTTTCCCAGCTCATCTTTGGACAGCCACCATCTCCTGGAAACTCATCAAGGACCTTCACTGGACTTTCATTGGAGCCCCTAGTTCGCAGCCTGCCTGTAGAACCTGGACTTGTGCATCCTCATGGTCACGTGAAAGACTCTTATAAAATCTCATACTATTGACAGATATCTCCTGTTGATTCTGTTTCCCTAGAGAACCCTGACTAATACACTCTCTATGTACAACCATTTTTGTATCACAGACACCTTTGAAGGGCTAAAGAAATTTATATTGAATGTAACTCATGCCCCCAAAGTAGGCAAAAAATTTTACATACACTATCAGAGGATTTATAGATATGCTGAAGTCCTTCCACCTATTGTATCCCTTAGACTAAAGATCTAAACCTCTAGAATAATGCCCAAGGTACTTCTGGCTGGTGCCATGCAAAAACCAGGAGGCATCCCCTTTCCCTCCTGAGCAATTGGGACAGGTGTTTTGTTAGGGAAGCAGTAGGAAGGAAGAACAGTTTCCATTTTTTTGTGAGTTGTGTGAGCTATACTCTTCTCATTGCAAGGAACAGTCTTAATATTGTTCAAGGGGATTTCATTATGAAGAGACCTGGAGAAATGAGCAAAACAAGAATGTCAACTCTGTGGCCAGCCTCACTCAGGGAAACTGCAGTCAGGCCTCATGGTGACATGGTGTTGGGAACTCATGGGTTGAGTCCTGGGAGGTTGTTTAGTACTTGGAGGGGCTCAAAAATCGGTTCCTGCATCTTTACCTTAGTGTGCATCTACTTATGTGACTGATGCTCTTTCTTCTTCCATATCATTCTGTGGGTCCAATCTCAGTATCAATTAATTGACTTTCTGGATCATAGCCAAGCCTCTAAATCTGATTGGTTTAGGGGATCACAGTGCCCTGTAGACAGGCTCTTCCAGGGTCAGGTTCTCTTCCCTGTGCTCCGCTTTGACCAGGTTTGACTTGGAAGAAGTGTCTCAAACCAGGGTTGTGGATGGCCAGCTTTCTGGAGTTGATCTGACCACCATGTTGCCCAAAGATCTCGTAGCAGTGTATAAAAATAACTAAGTATATCCCCATGAACCTCTGTCTTTGAGTGTTCTAGACAAAATGAAAATTAAATTATGTTTCACCATGATACACCAGCAATGACTCAGCAGAAAGTCTGAGATTTGGATATCATCATAGGGATAGCCTATTCTAATTGTGGACTCCTGTGGACCTTTGTACTACACAAAATAGACATTTTGTTTAAAAGAACTAAATAATGCTAAGCAAGCTTCATTGAAAAATATTAAAACCTTAAAACAGTATATCAAAGAAGGTTCACATTGGTTGCTTTTTCCTCAGTGGACCACTATTCTCAACCAATGATATATTACCACTCTCCTCCTTAAAGTTAAATGCTATCCATTAAAATATAATAATTAAGGCAAAAAAATATTAAGAGCAACTATGGGGAACTTAAGTTAGAATTTTTCCCCCCAAGTAATATATTTGCACCAAAACTTGAAACAGTTCTTTGGGAATGGAAAAATCAGACCTTAAATGTCCATGAGAAATGGACAGCAAATTAAAGACACTCAGAATCCCTGATATGAAGAAGTGTGTTTAACTGTATATAACTCAGCATTTCCCATTTCCCAAATGGGAAAGCACCCCCCCCCCTTTTTTACAAAGGCCTATTAATTGCCCATGGAAATTAGTGTTCTGTGGAACAAATTCTGGGAAGTACTGATACAGGTCAAATTGCATTTAACTCAACACTGGAAAATTGCTACCTTTAGTGAAAAAAAAATTCTATTTTGAATCAGTATGTACAAAATGAGCTCATTTTCATTAAATATACATTAAAAGACTTGAGCAATAAACAACATGCCAGTGGCTGTTATTTCTGGATGATGGGAAAAAGTGGCTTTTTTTTTTTTCTTTTTTCTTCTCTATCTCTTTGAAAGTCTTTGCCATGAATATGGGTTGCTTTTGTAAGAAGAGAAAATATTTATAAGAAGTACAAATGCTGAAATTTTGGGAAGTTGGATGGTGAATTCTATGAGTCAACTTGGCTAGGCTATAATGTTCAATTGTTTGGTCAAACACTGACCTAGATGTTGCTGTGAATGCATTTCATAGATGTGATTAGCATCTAAAAAAGATGGTTTTAGGTATATGTAATGTAATTTAAGTAAAGCAATAATGTGGGTGGACCTCATCCAATCATTTGAAGGCCTTAAGAATGAGAAAAATCATTTCCAGAAAAGGTTCTCCCTCAAGACTATACCTCTATTCCTCTCTGTATTTCCATTCTGCTGGCCTCTCTATGGATTTTGGACTCAAGAGTTGAACATCAACTTTGGCTTCCCCTAAGAAATTCAGACTCTACACTTCAATATTACTTACTAGAATTTCCAGCCTCCAGTCTGCCCTACAGAATTTGGATTTACCAGTTCCACAATCATGTAAGCTGTGGTGGTTTGTATATACTCTAGAAAATCTTTTTTTTTTTTTTTTTTTTAAACTGGTCCATTCCTGTAGTTTGAACCTATTGTGTATTGTGGGTGGAACCTTTTGATTAGGTTACTTCTATAAGGTTGGCCCAAGATGGATCTTAATCCTCTTACTGGAGTCCTTTAAAAGAGAATGTAGAGTGATGAATGCACAACATCATGATTATACTAAAAGCCATTGATTATACACTTTAGATAGATTGTATGGTATGTGACTGCATCTCAATAAAACTGCTTTAAATAAAAAGATAGAATGTAATACAGACAGAAAACCATGGAAGCAGAGAGAAAGCCATGGAAACCAGAAGCTGAAAGCAAGGAGACCAGGAAGAGAAGACAGAGACCAGCTGAAGGCACCATGTATCTTGCCATGTGATAGAGGACTCCAGGATCAGTGGCAGCTGGTATTCAAGGACAAAGCTTCCCCTGATGATGACTTGATTTGGACATTTTTCTCAGCCTTGAAACTGTAAGCTTGTAAGCTAATAAATCCCCATTGTAAAAGCCAACCCATTTCAGAGGCATGTCCTCTGGACATTCCTGGGGTGGATGAACAGGTCTTATATGATAAATCCACTCTAACATTCCAATAACTCTAAGTCATTGGATCCCCTCATCCACAGAGCAGTTCTGGCATTTTGACCTCAGGTAATGTAGGCTACTTTTTGGTCCATGTTTCAGCCAACCACCCAGATAAATTGTTAGAACTCTTTAAACCCCTTGAGCTACATCACTGAATCCAGAAACTCTATTTAGAGGGCCTGAAGCAGTTTGGCTATTTGATGTAATTAGGAATTCCAAAAATAGATATTGGATCATGCTTGTAAACTTGTCTGCTAATTTGGGCATGATTAAGTTATGATTAGGGCATTAACTAGGCCACGTCAGTAGGGCGTTGAGCCCCATCCCTTGGTGGGGCGGGAATCAAATATAAATGACATGGCAAAGAACAGTGTTGAAGCAGTTTTGATGTTGGAGTTCTGGTGAGAAAGGAGAGAAGGCCCTGGGATAGAGACGAGCCATTTACCTGAGAGTTCACAGCTGGCCTTGTGGAGAGAAGCAAAGCCTAGAGAGCCTCATAGTTTATAGTTGACCTTGTGGAGGAAACAGAGGAGCTAAGCCCAGAGAGAAATGCAGCCCTGGGAAGAGAGGAACCCAAGAAGCCTGAACCCTGGCAAATATTGGCAGCTGTGTTGCTCCAATACATGGCAATGGACTTTGGTGAGGGAAGAAACTTACACTTTATGGCCTGGTAACTATGGACTTCTACCCCATATAAATACCCTTTATAAAGACCAGCCAATTTCTGTATTTTGCATCAGCACCCCTTTGGCTGACTAATACAGGGCCCATATAAATAAATTCAGCTGGATCCAATCTTATATTCCTTGCACCTTAATCCCACACATTAATATCCATTCTCACACATATTCCCAGGATTTCTGTCTAGATAAATTGGAAAATTTATGCAGTTCATTTGGAATATATTATACCTCCTCATGGATCACACTTTGTACCTCACCTTTGTAGCCTAGTGGAAATTCAGTTTCTAGGTCTAGAACAAAAGATGGGTAGTGGAGAAGGGTCTTGAGAAAGTTTGGTTGGCCTGCCTTCCTCTCATTGGGAAAATGTCCCAGCTGTACATAAGTTGGTTTGTCTCCTCCTTCTTAGTTATATGTGTTGGAAGGGTGTTGTGGAGACATTGCTGTACAGCAGAAAAAGTTATAGACCTGAGCTGCTTTTAATGAGTGATGTTACTAAGGTAACCCACTTACTCTCCCTGGGCCTCAGTTTTCTCTTCTATAAATTGAGAGAAATTGGATCCATCACTTATGATGTGTGCACTTTTCTGCATGTATGTTATACTTCAATTTAAAAGTTTACTAAAAATATTCCAACACAGAGCAGAATCTACATATATGGAAAAAGTATTTTCTGTAGATAATTATTTGAGGAGAATTTGGTCATTTTACCTGACCAATGACCCAAATAAAAATAAGATATTAAAAAAGGTGACTTAAATGGTAGGAATTGGCAGGGGAAGTTCTCCAATTTATGCCTGGGAAAATAATTATGACAGTGAACCTCAAAGTGGTTGAAATTTGATGCTGGGGAGCTCTTAGATATAGACTCTTCTTCCTGAGCCTCCCTGAACTCTCTGATTTATCCAGAGGGGTTCAGTGTGGTGATCCTGGGACACTCCTGTAATTCTCAATAAACTGCTAGAATCATTCTTGTTCTAATCACTCACAGCATCATTTCCAATCCATCCTGGAGGTGCTTTTACACAGTCTATTTCTGTGACTCTTTTGATATGTCAAAAGCCTCAGGACTCTGAAAGGCCATTTTAAAAGCAAGGGAGGGAGAGGTAGAAATGTGGCCTTTCAGAAGAAGTCCCACACGTCAAGCATTATAGCTCATCTTTTGAACTGATTTTCCAGGCAGGATTTGGTGACTAAGAGTGACATTATCTGAAGAAGGTGGTTTGATTTCCCACTGAGGCACTCTGGGAAAAAAAAGTTAAAAAATAAATTTAAGCTCAGATCTGACACTATCCACCTCAACTGTTATCCCTAGCAAGTGAAATCCCATTTACAATATTCTTTTACAGAAGCTAATTGCAGTAGTTCCTGCATTTCTTTCTTTTATTATTAACCCTTGATACAGCACAGTGTGCTGATTTTATGGCTAACCAAACAGTGGTTGGCTTGCTTTATGAACAGAGGACCTGTTCTTTCATACTCAAACACATTGATGTTTGTCAGTAAAATGTCTCACCCCAATTCTCACAGCTCATCTTCGGTGCTGCTGCCTTTAAGATTTATATTAGCTACATATTGTATCAGTTATCTATTGCTGTGTGACAAATCATCCCAAAACATAGTGGCTTAAAACAACATCATTTATTTTGCTCATGAATCTGAAATACAGGCAAGGCTCAACATGATTTCTTTGCTCTATGTAGGATCAGCTTTGGCAGCTTGACTGGAAGCTGGATGATATGCTTTGAGGAGGGCTTACAACAGGTAAATTGATGCTGGCTATCAGATAGGAACTCAATCAGGTCTGTGGGTCAGAAACCTTGTTTCTCTCCATATGGCCCTGTCTACAGAGTGCTTGGGTTTCTTTCTTAAGTTTCCAAGAGATAGTGTTCCAAGAAGACAAGGTAGAACTAAATGATGTTTTTATGATCTAGCCTTGGAAGTTGAATGTCACTCCTGCCATATTCTATTGGTTGAGGTAGTCAAAAGACCCACCCAAACTCAAGAGGAGGGGATATAAACCTTTAGTGGTCCCAAGTTAGCTTATGGAGCCCTATGACTCTGTAGAACTCAATTTATAAACACTGCATTTAGCAGTAGGAGTGATTGAATAATTGAGTAGAGGATTGATATTTTTAAAAAGTGTAGTTTTTGGAAATGAGTTTGGTAGCAATATACAGAAATAGTTGAGAGGAAAAATGGAGTTGAAGAGACTCCAGCAGATTATTGCTGATCTCCTGATTGGAGGTAATAATAAAAATAATGCCTTATCTCTGTATAGCATGTTCTGATAATCAGGAACCTATCATGTACCTTATCTCCCTTGTCCTTATGACACTGCCATCTGATATTCAAGGGGACAGTCATTATCCCCACCTTATATTTGAGGAGCTTGGAAAGACTTGTTCATAAAGACCATATGAAAATATGTAAGTTGAAAAATTTAGCTTAGATTGTGAGACAGGATACTTCTCTTGATTCCAAAGTGAGAGCTTTCAGTTATGGACCTAAAGGAATGGGACACAGGACAGATTTATTTCAAGAGGGTAAAGAGAAGATTGATCCACAACAGTGTTTTCCAAGATGTATTCTATATATGTTTACATATATAGGTGGAAAAACTGGGTCCATCTTCAAATGAGGTTGGGAAGCACCAGGTTCAACTTTTTAATTTTTTAAACATAAGGAATTTTAGACCTTTAATAAGCTAATGTGCATTAGCTATCTCTAAGGTGGGCATATAACATGAATAATCTCTCAAACTTATTTGACATGGGACACCTCCTTCAAGGACCTCTCATAGATTTTGGTAAGGTTCTATAAAATGAATTTTGAGAAACAGTGGTATAGACTAGGGGTCAGAAAACTTTTTCTGTGAAGGGCCAGATAAATATTTCAGGCTTTTCAGGCTATGTGGTCACTACTCAACTCTGTCATTGTAGAGTGAAAGCAACCATAGAGAACATGTAAACAAATGGGCGTAGCTACATTCCAATAAAGCTCTATGGGCACTGAAATTTTTTAGTTCTTATGTGTCATGAAATATTATTCTTCCTTTAATTGTTTATTTATCCATTAAAATATGAAAACAGCTCTCAGGCCATACAAAAACAGACAGTAGGCTGATTCTAGAATTTATGGTACTATGTAGGAAGGACTGGACTCAGGGTGGGAGGATTTCTGCAGAGACAGGCATAAGGTAGGAGATATTAGTGGTCAGGTAAAGAGGAGGGATGGTGATAAAAGCTGACTTTACTGCTCAGAATTCCACCCAGGACTTTTCATTGTCGTAAACGATAACTTTCTTGAGAACTTCGATTCATCTCAACTTTTTATTTAACCTGGGCCATTTAACTGTGGCAGCAATATTTGAGTAGATTCAGCATATAACTCTGGGTCAGAGTCAATGACTCCTAAAAACATCACTAACATGGCTCATTAACTCTTTTTTGAGGAAATTTTTTTCTGCCATCTTGCTCCTTGGTGAACTCTAATTTCTCTTGTCAAATCCCCTTCTTGATACCAGCCAATTGTATTTTTGTCCTCCCTTAAAGATCTTAGGGTTTTTACACTAATACCACTCATCTATTTCAAGGCAATATTTGAAATGAAGTTAGTCCTTTGTTAGCCATAAATTTCACACCTTCTAGTGGAATGCATGCAAATCACTCTGAAATACTTGAATTAAAGACCCATTTTACTTTCTCATTATTTTCTCACCTATGCTTCACTTGCCAAAGTACAGGCTGAACTGGGTTGAGGATGGGAAGGGCAGGGAAACATTTTATCCCCCTATCTTCACTGAGCTTGCTTCCATCTCTTCCCGAAAGCAAACAGTTTAAATGGTATTATCCCAGTTTTAGTATCCTTCAGAGAAACAATACAAATAGGCTACATGTGTACATATATTAAGAGAGTTATTTAAAAATACACCAAAAATGGAAATTTATTAGCTTACAAGCTTACAGTTCTGGGGCTGTGAAAATGTCCAAATCAAGGCATCATCAGGTGGTGCTTTCTCCTCAAAGACCGGCTGCTGGTGATGCTGGACTCCTTCACATGGCAAGACACATGGTGGTGACTGCTGGTCTCTACCTTCTATTCAGGGTTTTATTGCTTTCAGCATCTGGCTTCCATGGCTTTCTTTCTGCTTCTGTGGCTTTCTCTCTGTATTACATTTTCTTATAAAGGACTCAAGTAAGAGGATTAAGGCCAACCCTGGGCCATGCCTTACTGAAGTAACCTAATTAAAAGACCCTTAACTGATGTAACCTATTCAAAAGGAACTACTTATGATAGGTTTACACCCACAGGAATGGATTAGATTTAGGAACATAATTTTTCTGAGATACATAACAGTTTCAAACTATCACATCTGGCAAATACTTTTTTCTCAATTGCTGTTAGTACAGACCACAAGAAATAGTTTGTTTTCAGCTGGCAAGACCAGCAATACATCTTCTCTGTCCTACCTCAGGGGTATATCAACTTGCCAGCCATATTTCAAAATCTAGTCTGCAGGGACCTCGATAGTCTCTCCTTCTCACAAGACATCACAGTGGTCCATTATATTTATGATAGCATGTTGATTGGACCTCATGAGCAAGAAGTAGTAACTACTCTAGACTTATTAGTAAGGCATTTGCATGTCAGAGGGTGGAAGATAAATCCAACAAAAATACTGGGGCCTTCCACCTTAGTGAAATTTCTAGGTGTCCAGTGGTGAACAGCATGTTGAGATATCCTTTCTAAGGTGAAGGATAAAGCTGTTGCATCTGGTCCCTTCTACAATAAAAAAGAGGTACAATACCTAATTGGCCTCTTTGGATATTCCCTGTTTGGGTGTGCTACTCTGGCCCATTTACTCAGTGACCTGAAAAGCTGATATTTTTGAGTGGGGACAAGAACAAGAGGAGACTCTGCAGCAGATCAAGGTTGCTGTGCATTTGTTCTGGCACTGGGGTCATATGACCCAGCAGATCCAATGATGCTGTGTCAGTGGCAAATAGAGATGTCTGCAGCCTTTGGCAGGACCCTATAGGAGAATCACAGTGTAGACCCTTAGGATTTTGGAACAAAGTACTGCTGGTCTCTGTAGGTAACTACTCTTCTTTTGCTATGGGGCTGTGGCACTTTGATATATTAATCATTCCAAAAAGAGATATTGATTATGTTTGTAAACTGGTCTGTTCCTCTGGGCATGATACCCTTTGATTGTATTAAATTCAGCGGTTTCACTTTTATTTGATTAAATTAAGATTAGGGCTTTGATTTGGCCATATCAGTAGGACATTGAGTCCCTGCCCCCTTGGTAGATGAACATGCACACAGCAAATGACATGGCAGAGGAGAGAGCTTAGGTTTTGATGCTGGAGCCGTAGGGAGAGAGCCAAGCCATTCACCTGATATGGTTTACAGCTGGCCTTGTGGAGTGAGCAGAGCAGCAGAGCCTAGAAAGAGACAAGCCCTGGGAAGAGAGATGAGACTTATGCCAGCCTACAGCTGAGATTGGAAGAAGCTGGAACCGCAGAGCCTTAAAAGGAAGAGGAAGGCTGAACCCTCACAGAGACTGGCAACCAAATTTCTCTAACACATGGCAACAGACTTTGGTGAGGGAAGTAACTTACTCTCTATGGCCTTGTGACTATAAGCTTCTACCCCAAAATAATACCCTTTATAAAGGCCAACAGATTTCTGGTATTTTACATCAGCATCCCTTTGGCTGACTAATACAGGGGCTTTAGTAGATATTAAGTGTGGCTTGAAGAGATTTGTATGGCTGCCAAGTTGACAGGGGATAGACTGTGATGGTTAGTTCATGTATCAACTTGGTCAGGTTATGGTGTCCAGTTGTTTGGTCAAGCAAGCATTGGCCTGATTTTTACTGTGAGGACATCTTCTGGACTTAAATTATCCATATGTTCTGATTACATCTACAATCGACTGAGGAGATTGCCTTCAACAATGAGAGAAGTCTCGTCTAATCAGTTGAAGGTTTTAAAAGAAGTGATGATTTCAGCAGTCAGAAGAGAGAATTTCCATATTTACTTCAGTTGGCCAGCTTCTCCTGGAGAATTTATTGAAAACTTTCATCAGAATTTCCAGCCTGCAGTCTGCCCTGCAGAATTTTGATCTTCCCATCCCTGCAGTCATGTGAGACAATTCTTACAAAGATCTCATAATATTTGCAGATATCTCCTGTTGGTTCTGTTTCCCTAGAGAACCCTGACTAATGCAAATACCCTCTATCTAGTTTCAGTAATTAGCATTTCACCATATTGCTTTGTCTCTCTCTTTCTATCTCCATGAAAACATAATTTTTGTTGTTGTTGAATCATTTGAGAGTGAGCTGTGGACCTCATAAAACCTTACTCTTGAATATTTCAGCATGCTTCTCTGGGAATACATATATTCTCCTACCAAAGAAGTGAACAATAACTCATATTAGATGATATTATAGATACTATACTTAAATTTCCTGATTGTTTCCAAACGAAGATCCAATCAAGTTTCACACATTGGATTCACTTGTTATTACCATTTATTCTTCTTAATAACTGTGTGAGGAAGGCACTAAAATTCATACTTTAAAGGTGAGGAAACAGAAATTCAGAGAGTTTGAGGAAGTTACCCAGGATCACATGACCCAGAAGTGGGAAAGCCAAGATGCCACCACACATCTCTGACCCCCAAACATGACTCTCCTACCCCTCATTTTAAAAACTCTCATTATGATATCATATATATAGGTAACATAAAAGTTGCGATTTTAGCCATTTGTTAATTACAATTAAGTGGCATTAATTACATTGACAGTGTTGTGTTATATTACCGCTATCCATTACTAAAATTTTTTCATCACCCAAAAAGAAAGTCTATACCCATTTAGCAATAACTCTCCACTCTTCCCTTCCCCCAGACTCTGGTAACCTCTAATTTACTTTCTGTCTTTATGAATTTGCTTATTCTAAGATATTTCATATAAGTTAAATCAAACAATATTTATCTTTTTGTGTCTGGCTTTTGTTTTTTTCTCTTAGTATAATGTTTTCAAGGTTCACCCATATGGTAGCATGTATGAGGACTTCATTACCTTTTTTTCATTTTTGTATTAGAGAAATGGGAGGTTTACAGAAAAAAAATCATGTATAAAATTCAGAATTCCCATATATTACCCTATTACTAACAACTTTCATTAGTGTGGCATATTTGCTACAATTGATGAAAGAACATTTTTGAAATTGTACTATTAACTATTGTCCATGGTTTACTCTAGGGTGCACTGATTGTATTGTACAGCCCTATGGACATATTTTTAAATTTTTATTCTAGTAACATATAGGCAACCTAAAGTTTCCCCTTTCCACCACATTCAATTCTATAAATCAGTGCTACTAATTAAATCCACTATTTTGTGTTACCATCACCACCATCCATTACCAAAAATTTCCATCATCCCAAATAGAAACTGCACAATTTAAGAATTTCCTACCTTCAACTTGGCCACTGGTAAACTATATTCTAGATTCTGAATCTATGAAATTGCTCATTTTAATTATTTCATATCATTGAGCTCATACAGTATTTGTCCTTTTGTGTTTGGCTTATTTCACTTAACATGATGTCTTCAAGATTCATCCACATTGTTGCATGTATCAGAATTTCATTCCTTTTTACAACTGAATACTATTCCGTTGTGTGTATATACCAGATTTTGTTTGTCTCTTCATTGGTTGATGGGCACTTGGGTTGCTTCCATCTTTTGGTAATTGTGAAAAATGCTGATAGAAATATCATTGTGCAAATATCTGTTCGAATCCCTGCTTTCAATTCTTTTGTGTATATACTTAGAAGTGTGATTGTTGGGTCACATTCTGTATTTAACTTTCTGAGGAACCACTAAATAGCTTTCAATAGCTGTACCATTTTACATTCCCATCAGCAATGAGTGAGTGTTACTATTTTACCACATCCTCTCCAACACTTCTAATTTTCTGTGTTTTTTAATAGTAACCAATCTAGTGGGTGTGAAATAGTATCACACTGTGGTTTTGATTTGTATTTTCCTCATGGCTAATGATTTTGAACATCATTTCATGTGCTATTTTGGTCTATTTTAATATCTTCTTTAGTGAAATGTCAAAGTATTTGCCCATTTCTTAAAACTTTATTTTGTGCATTTAATAATTGAAAATATAAACAAAATTTAAAAATAAAAGGAAAACATAGTTGAATAAAAACATACATTTCTCATTTAAAACATACTGGATTCATATATATTTTTTTGAATCATACAATATGTTGCACAATATATTTGATTCATAGTATTGCAATCATACAATATTTATATGATTTGCTTTGCTCAACATAATGTCCTCCAGGTTCACCCACGTTGTCATATGCTTTATGACTACATTTCTTCTTACAGTTGCATAATATTCCATCGTGTGAATACACCAGTTTGTTTATCCATTCATCAGTTGATGGACACCTAGGTTGTTTCCAACTCTTGGCAATCATGAATAATGCTGCTATGAACATCAGTGTGCAGATGTCTGTGTCACTGCTCTCAGTTCTTCTGGATATATACCCAGTAACGGTATTGCAGAGTCATGTGGCAAATCTATATTCAACTTCTTTAGGAACGGCTAAACAGTCCTCTACAGTGGCTGTACCATTCTGCATTCCCACCAACAGTGAATAAGTGTTCTTATCTCTCCATATCCTCTCCAACACTTGTAGTTCTCTGTCCTTTTAATAGTGGCCATTCTGATAGATGTGAAATGATATCTCATTGTCGCTTTGATCTGCATTTCCTTAATCATTAGCGATGTTGAGCATTTTTTCATGTGTTTTTTTTGCCTTTTGTATTTCTTTTTTGGACAAATGTCCATTCAAGTGTTTTGCTCATTTTTTAATTGGGTCATTTGTCTTTTTATTGTTGAGTTGTAACCTCTCTTTATACATCCTGGATATTAAACCCTTATCAGACATGTGATATCCTAATATTTTCTCCCATTGAGTCAGCCTGCCTTTTCACCCTTTCACAAAGTCCTGTGAGGTGAGAAAGTGTTTAATTTTGAGGAGGTCCCATTTATCTATTTTTTCTTTTGTTGTGCATGCTTTGGGTGTAAGGCCCAAGAAAACACCAACTCCTACAAGGTCTTGAAGATGTTTCCCTACATTTTCTTCTAGTAGTTCTGTGGTTCTGGCTTTTATATTTAAGTCTTTAATCCATTTTGAGCTGATTCTCTCACTAGGGAGTGAGATAGGGGTCCTATTTCATTCTTTTGGTTGTAGATAATCCAGTTCTCCCAGCACCATTTGGTGAAGAGACTATTTTATCCTGTTAACATGAACTTGGTTAAAAACTTGACAAAAACTAGTTGGCCATAGAGATGAGGGTTTATTTCTGGACTCTCAATTCTATTCCACTGATCGAGGTGTCTATCTATATGCCAGTACTGTGCTGTTTTGACCACTGTAGCTTTGTAATATGTTTCAAGGTCAGACAGAAATTCCTCCCACAATGCTCTTCTTTTTTAGAATGCTTTTGGCTATTTGGGTACACTTTCCCTTCCAAATAAATTTGGTAATTGCCTTTCCTAGTTTTGTAAAGTAAGCTGTTGGAATTTTGATTGGTATTGCACTGAATCTATAAATCAGTTTGGGTAAGATTGACATTTTCACGATATTTATTCTTCCAATCCATGAACACGGAACGTCTTTCCATTTGTTTAGGTCTTTTAAAATTTCTTTTAGCATTGTTTTGTAGCTTTCTGCATATAGGTCTTTGGTTAAATTAATTCCTAGGTATTTGAGTCTTTTTGTTGCTATTGTAAATAGAATTTCCCCCTGATTTCCTCCTCATATTGTTCAGTACTAGTGTACAAAAACATTTACTGATTTTTGCATGTTGATCTTGTGTCCTGCCACTTTGCTGAACTCATTTATTAGCTCAAGTAGCTTTGTCATGGATACTTCAGAATTTTCTAAACACAGGATCATGTCATCTGCATACAGTGAGAGTTTCACTTCTGCTTTTCCTATTTGGATGCCTTTAATTTTTTTTCTTGCCTAATTGCCCTAGCTAGAACTTCTAGTAAAATATTGAATAACAATGGTGACAGTGGGCATCCTTGTCTTGTTCCTGATCTTAAAGGGAAAGCTTTCAACCTTTCCCCATTGAGTACAAGGTTGGCTGTGGGTTTTTCATATATGCCTTTTATAATATTGAGGAATTTTCCCTGTATTCCTATCTTTTGAAGTGCTTTTATCAAAAAAGGATGCTGGATTTTGTCGAATGCATTTCTGCATCAATTGAGATGATCATGTGATTTTTTTCCTTTAAATTTGTTAATGTGGTATATTATGTTGATTGATTTTCTTATGTTGAACCAGCCTTGCATACCAGGAACAAATCCCACTTGATCGTGATTTATAAGTCTTTTGATATGCTGTTGGATTCGATTTGTAAGTATTTTGTTGAGAATTTTTGCATTCATGTTCATTGGTGAGATTGGTCTGTAATTTTCTTTTCTTGTAGTATCTTTATCTGGCTTTGGTATTAGGGTGATGTTGGCTTCATAAACTGTGTGGGTAATTTTCCCTCCTCTTCAATTTTCTGGAAGAGCTTAAACAAGATTGGTGTTAATTCTTTTAGAAATGTTTGGTAGAATTCCCCTGTGAAGCCATCTGGTCCTGGACTTTTCTTTGCTGGGAGATTTTTGATGACAGATTCAATCTCTTTAAATGTGATTGGTTTGTTAAGTTCTTGTATTTCTTATAGTATCAGTGTAATTTGTTTGTGAATTTCTAGGAATTTGTCCATTTCATCTAGGTTGTCTAGTGTGTTGGCTTACAGTTTTTCATAATATCTTCTTATGATCCTTTTTATTTCTGTGTGTGTGTGGGGTCATTTGTAACTCCCCCCCTTTCATTTCTGATTGTATTCATTTGCATCTTCTATCTCTCTCTCTCTCTCTCTTTTCTTCGTTAGTCTAGCTAGGGGTTTGTGAATTTTATTGATTTTCCCAAAGAACTAGCTTTTGGTTTTGTTGATTTTCTCTATTGTTTTTTTGTTCTCAATTTCATTTATTTCTGCACTAATCTTTATTATTTCTTTCCTTCTCTTGCTTTGGGATTAGTTTGCTGTTTTTTTTTTTTTTTTTTTTTTTTTTTTTTTTTTTTTTTTTTTTTTTACTTTCTCTAGTTGTTCAGTTAAATCTTTGAGTTAAACTCTGCTTTTTAAATATAGGCATTTAGGGCTATAAATTTCCCTCTCAAGACTGCCTTCACTTTTGTATCCAATAAGTTTTGATAAGATGTGTTCTCGTTTTCATTTGTCTCAATATATTTACTGATTTCACTTACAATTTCTTCTCTGACCCACTGATTATTTAGGAGTGTGTTGTTCAGTCTCCACACATTTGCAAATTTACTTTTTCTTGTTTATTATTGATTTCCAGTTTCATTCCATTATGATCTGAGAAGGTGCTTTTTATAATTTCAATCTTTTTATATTTTTTGAGAGCTTTTTTGTGCCCTAACATGTGGTCTATCATGAAGAAAGATCAATGGGCACTTGAGAAGAATATATAATCTGTTGAGTTTGGGTGTAGTGTTCTGTATATGTGTGTTAGGCTTAACTCATTTATCATATTGTTCAAGTTCTCTGTTTCCTTGTTGATCTTCTGTCTAGTTGTTCTATCTACTGATGTAAGTGAGGTGTTGAAGTCTCCACCGATTATTGTAGAGATGTCTATTTCTCCCTTCAGTTTTACCAGAGTTTTTCTCATATATTTTGGGACACCTTGGTTAGGTGCATAGATATTTATGACTCTCATATCTTCCTTGTGGATTGTCTCTTCTATTTATATTTAATGGCCTTCTCTATCTCTTATAACTTTTTTTTGCATTTAAAGCATGTTTTGTCTGATATTAGTATAGCTATCCCTGCTCTTTTTTAGTTACTATTTGCATGGAGTATCTTTTTCCAACCTTTCACTGTCAGCCAGTTTGTATCCCTGGGTCTAAGGTAAGTTTCTTCTAAGCAGCATATGGATGGCTCATGTTTTTTTTATCTGTTCTGTTAGCCAGTATCTTTTGATTAGGGAGTTTAATCCATTCACATTCAATAACATTACTGTAAATGCCTTACTTCCTTCCTCCATTTTATTCTTTGGTTTTGATATGTCATTTATATTTTTGTCTGTCTTTTTACTCTTTTGGTTATCCTTTCTCTATTCTTTCTTCTATACTCTCCTCCAGGCCTCTCTCTCCTGTCTCTTTCTTTCAGGTTCTAAGGCTTCCTTTAATATTTCCTGCAAAGTTGGATTCTTTTTTGCAAACTCTCTTTGTTTCTGTTTGTTTGTGAATATTTTATACTCACCTTCATATTTGAAGGACAATTTTGTTGGATAAAGAATTCTAGGCTAGCAGGCTTTCTCTTTCACTATCCTAATTGTACCATACCACTGTCTTCTTGCCACCATGGTTTCTGAAGAGAAATCCGTGCTGTCTTGCTGGGTGTCCCTTGTATATGATGGTTTGCTTCTCCCTTGTTGCTCTGAGAATTTCCTTTATCTTTGACATTTGACATTCTGAGTAGTATGTGTCTTGGAATAGGTATATTCAGATTTATTCCAATTGGGGTACGGTATGCTTCTTGGACATGTAAGTTCATTTCTTTCGTGAGAGTTGGGAAATTTTCTGCTGTTATTTCCTCAAATACTCTTTCTGCCCCTTTTCCCTTCTCTTATCCTTCTGGAACTCCCATGACATGTATGTTGTTGTGTTTCGTGCTGTCATTCAACGCTCTGAACCCCTGCTCAATTTTTCATTCTTTTCTCTCTCTGTTCTTTGCTCTCTTCAATTTCAGATGTTCTGTCTTCTGTCTCACTTATTCTTTCTTCTATCATTTCGAGTCTGCTGTTGTATGCCTCTAATGTGTTTTTTATTTCACCTATTGTGTCTTTCATTCCCATGAGCTCTGTTACTCTTCTGTTCAGGATTTTAAATTCTTCTTTGTGCTAGCTCAATGTCTTTTTTTTTTTTTTTTTTAAGATTTATTTTATTTATTTATTTATTCCCCCTTGCTGCTTGTGCTTGCTGTGTCCTTTTGCTGTGTGTTTTCCTGTGTCTGCTTGTCTCCCTTTGCTGCATCATCTTGCTGCACCAGCTCACTGCACCATGTGGACTGTCTGCTCACTGTGCCGCATGGGCCAGCTTGCCTTCACCAATTCCCAGGGCCTCCCATATGGTAAATGGGAAGCCACACCTGTTTCTCCTCAATATCTTCTTGATATCATTTATCTCTTTAGCCATAGTGTCTTTGAACTGGTTAATTTGATTATGGAAATTTGTGTGCATTGTGTGCATTTGGGGCAGGCTCAGTGGCCTGAGAATTCTAACATGTCTTTAGTGTGTGGGAGGGTGCCAGCAGCAGCAGCAGCCACTGGTTTCAACTCACATTTCTGTCCTTGCGATTCCTCTCTTTTGTGCCTCTTTTCTCTGGGCCATGCCCAGCCTTTGCCTGGTGTACTAAATCCTAGAAGATCTTTCTCCAGGCTGTTTCAGCCTTACTCTAGCTATTTTTCTGAGGAGAAGAGAGTCCTGTGTCTTTCTAGTCTGCCATCTTCCCAGAAGTCTGCCCATTTTTAAAATTGAGTTGTTTGTCTTTTCATTATTGAGTTGTAGGATTTCTTTATATATTCTAGATATTGAAGCTTATCGAATGTGTGATTTCCAAATATTTCCTCCCATTATGTAGGTTGTAGTTTTTCTTTCATGATAAAGTCTTTAGAGGTGCAAAATTTTAAAATTTTGATCAGGTGCCATTTATCTCCCTTTTCTTTTGTTGCTTGTTCTTTGGGTGTAAAGTCTAAGAAACCATTGTCTAACAGAAGGTCCTAAAGATGCTTCCCTACATTTTCTTCCAGTAGTTTGATTTTTCTGGATCTTGTATTTAGATCTTTGATCCATTTTCAGTTTATTTTTTGTATGAGGTATGAGGTAGGGGTCCTCCTTCTTTGTTTTTGCAAGTGGAGATCCAGTTTTCCCAGCATCATGTGTTGAAAGAGACTATTACTTCCCAGTGGACTGGTCTTTCCCCCCTTATCAAAAATCAGTTGGCCATAAAGGTGAAGACTGATTTTTTGAGCTTTCAATTCAAATCCATTGGTCTGTATATCTGTCTTTGTGCCAGTATAAAGCTCTTTTGATTACTTTGGCTTAGTAATAAATTTTAAGATTGGGAATTGTGAGTCCTCCAATTTTATCCTTCTTTTTCAAGATGGCTTTGGCTATTTGGGGCCCTCTCCACACAACCTCCCCCCCCCCAAATATAAATTTGATGATTTTCTTTTCCATTTCTGCATAGAAGGTTGTTGGAATTTTGATTAGGATTGCATTGAATTTATAAATTGCTTTGGGAATAATTGACATCTTAACGATATTTAGTTTTTCAATCCATGAAAAAAGTCTTTGATTTCTTTTGGCAATGGTTTTTAGTTTTCTGTGTACAAGTCCTTTACATACCTGGTCAGATTTATTCTTAGACATTAGATTATTTTAGTTGCTATTGTAAATGGAATTGTTTCTTGATTTCCTGTTCAGAATGTTCATTACTAGTGTATAGAAATGCTAATGAGTTTGCATGTTGATATTGTACCCTGCCTCTTGGCTGAATTCATTTATTAGCTTTAGGAGTTTTGTGTGGATTTTTCTGAATATAGGATCATGTCATCTGCAAACAGGGCAAGTTTTACTTCTTCCTTTCCAATTTGAATGCATTTTATTTCTTTTTCTTACCTAATTGGTCTGGCAAGAACTTCCAGTACTATTTTTGAATAACAATGGGGACAGGGGGATCCTTGTCTTGTTTCAGATCTTAGAAGGAAAGCTTTTAGTCTTTCACTATTGAGTATGATGTTAGCTGTGTGGTTTTCATACATGCCTTTTATCATGTTGATGAAGTTATCTTTTATCTTAGTGTTCTAAGTGTTTTTATCAAGAAGGATTGCTGGATTTTGTCAAATGTTTTTTCTATATCACTTGAGATGTGTATGTATGTTTTCCCTTCATTCTGTTAATATGGTGCATTACATTAATTGATTTTTTAAAATGTTGAACCTCCCTTGCATACTAGGGGTAAATCCCAATTGATAATGGTATATAATTCTTTTAATGCACCATTGGATTCAGTTTGCTAGTATTTTGCTGAGGATTTTTGAGTATTGTTCATAAGAGAGATTGGTCTGTAATTTTCTTTTCTTATAGTATCTTTATCTGTTTTTGGTGTGAGAGTATCTTGGCATCTTGAATGAGTTAGGGAATGTTCTCTCCACTTCAATTTTCAGGAAGAGTTTGATCAGGATTAGTGTTGATTTTTCTTGGAACTTTAGTAAAATTTCCTTCTGAAGCCACATGGTCCTGGGCTTTTTTGCTAGGAAGTTTTTGATTCCTGATTCAATCTCTTTCCTAGTTATTGGTTTGTTGAGATTTTCTATTTCTTCTTGAGTAATAGTAGGTAATTTCTGTGTTTCTAGGAATTTCTCCATTTCATCTGGGATATCTAGTTTATTGGCATACAGTTGTTCGTAGTATCCTCTTATAGTTGTTTTTATTTTAGTGGGATCAGTAGTAATGCCCCCCCCCCCGGATTCCTGATTTTAGTCATTTGTGTCCTCTCTCTTTTCTTTGTCAGTCTAGTGAAATGTTTGTTAATATTATTAATCTTTTCAAAGAACTAATTTTTGGTTTTGTTGAGTCTCTCTTTCTCTCTCTCTCTCTCAATTCTCTATTTTATTTCCTTTCTTCTTCTCACTTTCAGTTTAGTTTTCTTTTCTTTTTTTTCCCTAGATCCTGCAGTTTTGAGTTTAGGTCTCTGATCTGAGCTATTTTTTCCTTTTTCAATGTAAGCATTTAGAGCTATAGATTTTCCTCTCAGCAGTGACTTGCTGCATCCCATTAGTTTTGGTATGTTGTGTTTTCATTTTCATTCATCTCAAGATATTTCCTAATTTCTCTTGTGATTTCTTCTTTGACCCACTGGCAATTTAACAGGGTACTATTTATATCTACATATTCATGAATTTTACTCTCATTAATTTCCAGTTTCATTTCAATGTGGTCGAAGAAGATACATTGTATGCTTTCAATATCTTTTATTGATACTTGTTTTGTGACTTAACTTATGATCTATCCTGGGGAATAATCCATGTGCTCTAAAGAACTTGTATTATGCTGCTGTTGGGTGAAGTGTTCTATACACGTCTGTTAGGTCTAGTTGTATTAGAGTGTCATTCAAATCTTCCATTTCCTTATCGATCTTCTGTCTAGTAGTTTTATCCACTATTTTTCAATAGTGTAATGAGGTCTCCTACTATTTATGTAGAGCCATCTATTTCTCCTTTCAAATCTGTTAATATTTGCTTCATATATTTTGGGCTCTGCCATTAGGTACATATATATTTATAATTGTTATGTCTTCTCATTGAATTGTCCCCTTTATCTGTTTGTAATGACCTTCTTTGTCCCTTCTGTTTTTGACTTAAAGTCTATTTTATCTGATATTCTATAGCCACCCCAACTCTCTTTTGTTTACTTTTTCATTTATATTTTCATTTGTTTACTATTTCATTTCATTTTGTTTACTTATTTCATTTTTAATTATGTATATATATATTCCATCCTGTCATTTTCAGCCTGCTTATGTCTTTGAATTAAGGTAAGTCCCTTGTAAACAGCATATAGTTGATTCATGCTTTTTTTTTTTTAAGGTGGTACTGGGGATTAAACCTGAGAATTTGTACATGGGAAGAAGGTGCTAAACCACTGTGCTACATCTGCTCCCCGGGTTGTGCTTTTTAATCCATTTTTGCAATCTTTGCCTTTTGCTGGAGAATTTAGTCCTTTATATTTAAGGAACTACTGGAAACGCAGGACTTACTTCTGCCATTTTGTTATTTAGCCTTTGCAAGTCTTATACCTTTTTTTTTTGACCCTCCATTCTTCCATTACTATCTACTTTCATGTTTATTTGATTTTTTTGTATTGAACAATTTAAGTCCCTTTTCATTTCTTCCTGGATATATTTTTTATATTATTTTCTGTAGGTTACCATAGGTTTAAAATCCAACATACTAAATATATTACAATCATTTTTCATTTCATATCAGCTTAACTTCAATAGTATACACATAAACTGTTCCTATACCTCTCTAACCCCTCACCTTTTCTGTACTTGTTATAAATTGTATATTTTTGTGCATTGTATGTCTAAAACCATAAATTTATCATTACTTTTTATGCATTTGCATTCTAGGACTTATAAGAACTAAGAAGTAGAGCTACACACCAAAACATACAATACAATATTACTGGCATTTATAATTACCCAAATGGTTATTTTATTGAGGTCTTTATTTCTTTATGCCCTTTGATCCACTGCCTAGTGTCCTTTCCTTTCAGTCTGAAGAACTCCCTTTAGCATTGCTTGTAGGGCAGGTCTAATGGTGATAAACACTTTCAGCTTTTGTTTTTCTAGGAATGTCTTAATCTCTTCCTCATTCTTTTTTTTTTTTTTTAAGATTTTATTTATTTATCCATTTATCCCCCCCTTGCTGCTTGTGCTCACTGGGTCAGCTAACCACGCCGTGCGGGCGGGCTTGCCTTCACCAGGAGGCCCCGGGAACCGAACCCGGGGCCTCCCATATGGTAAACGGGAGCCCTACTGATTGAGCCACAGCCACTTCCCTCTTCCTCATTCTTGAAAGAAGTCTGTCAGTTATAAAATTCTTGGTTGTCAGTCATTATCTCTCAGTACTTTAAGTATTTCAGCCCAGTGCCTCCTTGCCTCCATGGTGGCACTTAATCTAATTGGGACTCCCTTGTACATAACATGTTGCTTTTCTCTTGAAGCTTTCAGAATTCTCTTCTTCTCCTTTGCTTTTTACAACTTGACCACCATGTATCTGGGCACCTTCAAGTTTACCCTTTTTGGTGTTCAGTGGCTTCTTAGATGTGCATATTCACATCTTTTGCCAAGTTTGGGAAATTTTCTGTCATTATTTCTTTGAGCATTCCTTCTCCTCCTTTCTCTCCTTTTCCCTCTGGGACTCACACATTTACTATATTGTTTATGGTGTCTTACAGGGCCCCTAGGCTATTTTCACTTTTTCTAATTTGTTTTTCTTTCTGCTCCTCAGTCTGACTCATTTAAATTGTCTTTTCTTTGAGTTCACTGATCTTTCTTCTGCCAGCTCCAATCTTTTGTTGAAACCCTTCTGGGAATTTTTCATTGCAGTTATTGTGGTCTTGAACTCCAGTAGTTCTGTTAGATTCTTTTTTTAATTGATACTCTTATATTGTTCATTCATTGTTTTCCTGATATACTTTAATTTATTTCTCTGTACTTTATCTTCTTGAGCATATTGAAGATCATTTTTTAAAAGTCTGTCTTGTATGTCCACAGTTTGGTCTTTTTCATTGATATTTTCTAGGTTTTTATCCTCTTCTTTTGGATAGGTCATTAATTACTATTTCTTTGTCTTATAATTTGTTTCATGCTGTACATTTTAATATTTTAAAATGTTAACTCTTGGATTTAGTTCTTGAGATGACTGTTTCTTGAGTTTGTAACCAGCTAGTGATATGACAGAGACGTTATTGAGTACTAGGAGCTAATAAAATCAAACAACAGCAAACAACAACAACAAACTTTCACAGTTTTTCAAATCGGCTTTGCATTGGCTGATGCTCTCCATAAGTCCTTCTATCAAGCCAATGCAAAGTGTGGGTTCCTCCCTGTCTTTTCTGGCCCTGTATCCTGTGCTTGTGTTTTTTTGCTCCTGGCCTTAGGAGTTCCCCTGTTTACAGAATTTAAATACCCTCTATTCCCCAGGAAACAGACCTCTTCTCCTGGGTGCTACACCACGGGAATTAAAGAAGGCAAGCCTTTGCCTCTGGCTGTCTGACTCAATTGTTTCTCACACTGCTTTGGCTGTCAAGCTGCCTTTGCCCAGAGGGCAAATTCTGGGAGTGGTGAGCTGGAGAAGAGTTTTCCAAGTCAGTCTTTCCCAGCTGGCCATTTGTACATCTTCTTTGGAGAAATGTCTCTTCAGGGCTTTTGCCCATTTTTTAAATTGGGTTATTTGTCTGTTGTTGAATTGTAGGAGATCTTTATAAATATGTATAGACACACACACATGTATATTTATTTACATATTCTGGATATTAAATCCTAATCAGATATATGATTTGCAATTATTTTTCCCATTCTTTAAGTAATATTTTCACATTCTTAAATATGTCTTTTGATGAAAGAAGTTTTTAATTTTGATGAAGTTCTAATTTATCTATTTTTTTCTTTTTTTTGCTTGTACTTTTGGTGTCCTATCTAACAGTCCATTATAAATCCAATGTCATGAAGATTTCCCCATTTTCTTTTAAGAGTTTCATGGTTTTAGCGCATATATTAGCTTGTTGATCCATTTTGAGTTAGTTTTGTATGTGGAAAGAGGTAGGGGTTCAACTTTATTCTTTGGCATGTGGAAATCCATATTTCCCAATCATTTGTTGAAGAGACTAGAGGTATTATTTTTTGAAATAATTGAACCAAAGTCTCAATGAAGTAACATGTAAGTCAAGTTCTGAAGGAGGTGAAGAAACGAACAATGCAGATATCTTGGGAGTGGGGGGAACATTGTACGATGAGGAAACAATAATTGCAAAGGCCCTGCAGTGGGAGTATGCTTGATATGATCAAGGAATTGAAAAGAGACTGGTGTCACTAAAGCAAAGTGGGAGAGTAGTAGGAGGGGAGATCAGAGACGTAACAGGGATCCAGACTGTGCATAGCCTTACTAAGATCTTACTCTTCTACTCTGAGAGAAATGTGGAGCCATTGGGAGTTTGGGACAAAGAATGCCATAAAATCATTATTATTTTAATAGGATAACTGTGGTGACTCTAGAAAACAGTCTTTAGGGAGGCAAGGATTGAAACAGGAATCCTTGTTAACAGGTTATGGACAGGTCATTTTGGAACAAGTGTGATGACAGTGGAGGTGGTGAGAAGTGGTTGGATTCTGGATACATTTTGAAAGTATGACTGAGAGATTTGCTTACCATAAATTAGAGTGGATCTCAGTATAGTGACTTAAAAAATAGCTGAAAATCCTTTGATACTCCTCCTATCATCTACATCCTCTCCTCTTGAATCTGGGTGGGCTTGTGACTACTTTGATCAATGGATTAATGGAAGTAAAGCTATGTGATCTCCAAGGCTAAGCCATAAAAGACCATTCCATTTGTGCTTGGTCTTGGAAAATACCACCCTTTTGGATGTTTCTTCTTGAATTCCAGATTTCATCCTATAAAAAGCCCAACCAACATGGAAAGACCAAGGTACAGGTACTCCTGGCTACAGTCCCAGCAGAGTCCACCCTTTGAGTGATCCCATCCAAGGCATGAGTATGAAGAAACACCCAGACGATTCCAGCCCTGAGTCATTTAAGTCTTCCCAGCTGAGACCTCAGACAACATGGAGAAGAGACAAGCATTTCTGCTGTGCTTTGCCTGAATTCCTGGCCAACAGAATCTATGAGAATAGCAAAATGGATGTTGTTTAAATCACTAATTATAGGGTGTTTGTTACATAGCAATATATAACAAAATCACAGATTCTCTAAGTAGGCACTTGCAGTTCAGACTATCAAGAACCACCTCCCCACCTAGATTACACCTGCTCATATTGTTAAACAAAACCTACTGGGCAGCTTCCCAAGGTCTGGGGACAGAAATTGTGCCATCACTACTTACATGTAAGTGTATTTGGAATGGGTAATAGCCCTGAATTCACTATCTCCCACTTACCAATAATAAAACCTCTGCCAAATACTCAAAAAGCCAGATTGAACAGATGTACTCAGCAATGTGGTTCTTCCCTTTATTAGCATTAATTATCATCATTAAAAATAATTTTGCTTTTACTGGCTTTATTTTTATTATTATCCCCTCAAACAGGCCAAAAAAGAAAAGAGCAAATACCTTTATATATGCCAGCTTACAAGGCTAAATGAAACATGAGACAGGCACAACCTGTTCTCCACATATCCAGCACCTTTGTCAGAAATTGGACAGGAACAGGAATTGACATGGACTGAGGAGGAAGAGACTTCGTGTGTGGACTCACCATTGTCTACTGGACTATGTTCTAGTTTGGAATCATGATTCTTGGCTTTTCTCCCATCACCGAGCATGGAAGCAAGCCACTCACCAGTTTCTCTCTGTCTATTTCCTCATGTTGTAAGAAAAAAACAATCTACTGTGATGACAATCAGCATTGTCTTATATTCTCAGGGCCATAAAGAAGGCAACAGGTAATAGTTCTAGAAATAGAATAGACTGTTTCTGTTTTCTAGTTCCTTTGTGATCTGGTGGTTGTAGAAAGCTGTGTTTCTATTCACCCATACATCTATCCATTATTTGTATGGGCTAAAAGAGAGGAGACATTACTTGCTTCATCAGGGATATAGTTACAACATTCTGTTTTATCTATAGCACAAGTTCCTTCTTGAGAGGCACTTAAGATATTTGGGGCTGGGGGTGGATGTGGCTCAACTGGTTGGGCGTCTGTCTCCCATATGGAGGGACCTGGGTTCGATCCCCGGGACCTCCCGGTAAAAAAAAAAAAAAAAAAAAAAAAAAGATATTTGGGGCCATTTTGGTTTTGAAGAACAGCCTTATGCATTAAAGTTATTTATGTGTTCATTAGGACTATGCTAAGGTAGCTGTCATTTAATGCCTGAGTTATAAAAGTGTTAAGGCTTTTACCTAGGCAATTACATCTTCAAATCTGATAGAATGGATGAAGATTGCTGCTAGATAATCATATCAGTGAAAAATAGAATGAGTCTATCTAGCTTGTAATAGTGCTATATTTGCTACTGCAGATGGAAGGGAACTATATACAGTTCCTTGTACCCAAGGCAATCCCAGAGTACATCTCCTATCCAACCTGGAGGTAGCCAGAGCCTCAGTTTGTTCCACAAATCCATTGGATCCCATTGGGGCCCACCCAGTATATTTCAGGCCTATTCATCCAGTCAGTTCCAAACCAACTGCTGGCTAATAAAGTGATAGTGTATTTACAATTCTCAGGTGACAAGTGTCCTAACCTTCAAGTTAGAGACAGTTGTGCTGTTGAGAGTGATTTCTTTGCTATCTGATTTAGTTTGCCATATCCTGGTGTGAGCCAGACCATTCCATCCCAAAGTTGGAAGTGGCCATCCTTTTTCCTTACAGTTAGGTTATCTATTTTATCATTTAACTGGTAAGAATATTGTAAGATATTTTCAGTAATAACCTTATTAGACAATACAAGATGATGTCTTGGTTGGGATAAACTTACTGGCCATAGATCTGGATTGGCCCTAGTTATGTCAATAGTATTTAATGCCCCTTGTCTAGTTTGCATTTCTTTAATTAGTGACTTCAAGGCTTTCCAATCCATTCCTTGTAGTGGAGATATCCACCAAGGCAAGCCAGATATACTAGAGATAGGTAATTGTCCACAAATCCAACAGTTAGATTGAGTTGTAGAGGTGGCATAAGAGTGTGCCCATTGAAGGAACAGATTATTATCTTGTGTTTTTTTTTACATACAGGATTTGGGAGATAGAATTTAATTAAATTAAATAAATTAATTACATGAGAACACTAGCCATACTAACTATAGACAAGAACATAAAAGAAATAATAGTAAGCTTATTTATGCAGGTATTCTTCTAAACCAGTATTTGAGTCTTTCTAATGGTTCATAAATATGCTTTGGGTCTTCAGTGGTGGGGGGAGGGAGGTTGGTCAATGGCAACAGCTGCTTTTCAGCTTCTTGGTGGGGTAGAAACATTTGCGGTTTGACTCTCATATGATGTATCCAAGGCTTGATGCCCTTCAACTTAAGAGAAGAGAGAGTCACAAGTATTTGACTAGGTATATGGTCCAACCCACTTTGAGTTTAGTTGTGCCTGGGGATGCTGGTGTTTCCAGGTACACAGCCACACTCAGTCTCTAGGTTTATAATCGTGTAGAGGGGTATCTGTGGGTAATTTAAGATATTTAGAGGCATGATTATTTATCTCAGTCAAGGTAGTTTCCAGGGATTTTACATATTGTATGGTAGCTAATTCAGGGACAAGGATGCATATTGCCAGTGTATTCAGCCTTTGGAAATGGCCTTCCATATGTCATTCCATAAGGACTTAAAGCTAGCCCGCTTCAGGGTGCTACTCTTATTCTCAGGAGTGCAAAGGGTAGGGCTTTATCCTAACATTTTAGTTGTGCCTCTAGATGGATTTTTTGCTAGCTATTCCTTCAATGTTTGGGCCATACCTTCTGTTTTTCCCCTGATTTGAGGTCTATAAGAAGAGTGTAGTTGCCAGTCAATACCCAGCAAACCAGAAACATCTTTAACTACTTTAGAGATGAAAGCAACACCATTGTCACTTTGAATGGAGACTGGGAGTCCAAACCAAGAAATAATTATTTTAGTAGGCATTTAACAATTTCTTGGGCTTTTTCAGTCCAACAAGGGAATGTGTCTACCCATCCAATAAAAGGGTAAACAAACACTAAAAAATATTTAAAATTTTCAGGGGCTTTTGACATTATAGTGAAATATACTTGCCAGTCTTCTCCTTTGCCCAAATCTCAGTACTGTACTCCCATTATTATGCTGAAAACTTGGGTGGGGTTGGGGATTAACCTGAGTGCATAGTTCACATTTTGAATGGCTTGGTGTAGTTTGGGCCCCAGCAGGAATTGACTAATCCATTTGTATAGAGTTTCACATCTGTAATCAGTAATTTGATGAGGGTATGTTACAGTGGGTTTATGGAGTACCTCTGGGACAAGAACTTTACGCATATTGTCATATTCATTTCCACTTCTTAACCATCCTTGTCCTGTTAGATTTGTAAATTCCCATTCTTTTGCCCTTGCCAACTCTTTTTCTGAATATTGAGGTTTTCCAAACCTCTTGGGCTCAGGTACCCATTCACTGTGAGGTAACAGTGGGTGTGTTGGACAGAACATGGCAAGAGTTATAGAAGGGGGGTTGCTTTTGGCTGTTTCTTTTGCTGCCTTATCTGCTGGCCTGTTGCCTTTAGCTTCTTTACTACTAGCAGACTGATGTCCTTTGCAGTGGATGACAGCTAACTCTTTTGGTTACAAAACAGTATTGAGCAGCTGTGGGATCAGGTCTACCTGCTTAATATCTTTATTGACAGTGGTTATTAAACCACACTCTTTCCAAATAGTTCTGTATGCATGTAGGATGGCAAAAGCATATCTAGAGTCCATATATAGGTTTCCCTTTTGTCCTGCACTTAATTGCAGGGCACTTAAGAGAACAATTAGTTCAGCTCTCTGTGCTGAAGTTCCGGGGGGCGGGGGGTGGGGGTTAAAGTTTCTACGAGTAGTGTCTTGGAGTAACTACTGAGTAGCCTGCTCTGTGTTTTCCATGATCCATATAACTACTTCCATCTGTGAATGATTCTAAGTCTGAATCTGATGGCGGTACGTCAGCCAGAATACACTTCATTTAGAAGCTGAATGCAATTGTGCCTGGGAGTTATCTATTCTGGCTTTTCATTAAACTCAGGCAATAATGTGGCTGGGTTGAGCTTATCTATAGTTCTTAGAGTAACTTTTGGGTTGTTTAGTAAAATAGCTTAATATTTGCTTAATCTGATCCCCTTTCTGTTCCAGTACTGTAAGAACATAACGCAGGGTAGAATTATCATGTAGGGGAGCCTAACGTGACTTTTTCTACCTCTTAGAGAAGGTCACGGATGGTTGGCAACAGTCCACAGACATGCTCGCCAACCTCGGGCAATGGAATCAAGCTGCTTTGATTAAGTGAGCAACTGGCCTGAGGTCTCTGCCAAAAGTTTATACTAATACCTTCAAGGCAATGCCTTGTCCTTCATGTACAAACAGTTCAAATTCCTAGTGCTAAGGAAAGAAGCTTATCCTTAAGCTCCTAAAATGCCAGAGAACATTTTGGGGTCTAATCTAAAGGATCTTTCTCATCCTCTTTAAAAGCTTCATATAGAGGTTTAACAATTAGTCCAAAATTTGGTATCCAGAGCCTGCAATAGCCAGCAATACCTAGCAGGTTTCTTTCCTGCTGGGTAATAGGGTCTGTTGCCCCTCTGACAGCTCAGACCAGGATATTTAACATGGTTCTGTGTTATTTGAGCTTTCTTTTAGGATAATTTATATCATTTTCCTGCTATCTTTTTTAGCATTATTATTGTATTCTGATTTGAGGTTTCTTGGGTTTATCAGCTATGAGTATGTCATCAAAATATTGAAGGAAGAGACCTTCTTGGAATTGTGCTCCTTGTAAATCCTTAGACAGTGCCTGTCCAAAAAGAGTCAGGGCATTTTTAAATCCTTGTGGCAATACAGTCCAACAATACTGCTGTTATATTCCAGTATCAGGATCTTCCCATTCAAAAGCATAAAGCTTTTGTAATTCTTTTTCTAAGGGAATACAGTAAAAGGCATCTTTTTAAGTCTAAAACAATGAGCCAAGCATAAGCATCTGAGATATTAACAAGGTGTATATATGGATTGGGTACTGTGACAGTTTGAATTTGGTGAATCCCAAAAAGAAAAGGATTATGTTCTTGAACTAGTCCATTTCTGTGGGTGTGGGGCCCTTTTGATTGGACTACATTAGTGAGGTGTGACTCACGTTTCATCTTCACCCTTTTACTTACATATAAATGGAGACACAGAGACACACAGAGAGAAAGGAAGCTGCTGTATTGATCCTGCCATGTGAGAGAGAGAGGACTGCAGGAAAACAGAGAAGCCCCAGAGGCTGAGAGAGGTCCCGGAGTCTGGAACCAGCACAGCACAGAGGCACAGAAAGAAGCCCCTGAGGGGCTGGGCCCAAGGTTGAGGAGCCGAGCCATATGCCTGATAGCCCACAGCTGAACTGGGGAAATAATGGAGCAATTGAGACTGAGAGAGGAGGCCCAGAAAGAGACAAGCCCCATGCCTGGTTGCCCACAGGGCAGGGACCTCGGCAGAGATCAGCCTCCATCTTGCTTCCCCACATGGCAGGAACCCAGGAACCCAGGATCACCAGTAGCTAAATTTGGCGAGAAAGCATCTCTGCTGATGCCTTGATTTGGACATTTCATGGCCTCAGAACTATAAGCTTTTACCCCAAATAAAATTCCCATTATAAAAGCCAACCCATTTCTGGTATTTTGCATTGGCAGCCTGTGTCAAACTAAGACAAAGTCTGACTGACAGGGTCTAATTAGGCCCCAGCTAAGAGATTTCTTAATCAGAGGTAAGATGCCCACTTTGGCTTCCAGTCTAAGTGGATACTGTTTTAAGTGTGGAGGAGTGCTTTTCAGCCACAGTCTTGTGCAGCTCTTCCCTGTCCCACAGGTTTGCCTGTAGCCAATACCCTTGCCTAGCACCTGTTGTTTTATTTCTTCAGGCACTCTAACCTTCTTGGTGCTTTCTTTCAGATCTAGCAATGCTGCTTGGAGGGCACACACATGCACTGTGGGAACCTGTATGTTAACTTCATTGGGTGAAAAAGGGAGTGAGACTTGAAACTCTGAAATTAAGTCTCCGCTGAGGAGAGGGATGGGGCATTCAGGCAGGTAGAGAAATTTGAGTGTCAATTGGATATCTCCAACCTAGCATTGCAGTGGCTGTAGGAAGAATCAATCGATTGTTTGTAATGTCTGACACTCTAATAACAGGGACAGACTCATTTGATTTATGAATAAGCTTTTGATTTAAAACTGAAATGGTTGCTCCTATATCCACCAGAAAATGTACTAATTTCTTACCCACTTGGAGAGTTCCTTGTAGGTGATCAGGATCATCTCCTAACTCTTGGAAAGTGCCCCCGGGGCGGTCACTGTGGGGTTAGGAGTCTTTGGTGCTTCTTTCCCTGCGAAACTGGAACATTCTCACTTCCTGTGCCCGTCCTCCTTGCAGTAAGCACGTTTCTAGGGGCCCAGAGGCTTTCCAGGGTCCCCGCAGGTCTTACCTTTCATTGGTTCCCTCTGTTGCTGGAGGGATTTACTCAGGACTGTTGCTAAAAGATTAGCATTAAAGTTAACCTTACACAAGCATGAAATTGTTTTCTTCTGATGTTTTTCTTGGTCTGCTTCTTGGCTATAAAAAACCTTAAAAGCAATCTCTACCAGGGCTGAGGTTGACAGTCCTAGTATTCCTTCTACTTTTTGCAATTTATGACGAATATTAGGAGCACTCTGACAAATGAAAGATTGGTTAACATTTGCCAGTTAGCAAGATCTTCCTGGTCTAAGTCAGTGAACTGATGATATGCCTCGAGAAGTCTGTCGAGGAATACGGATGGATTTTCATCTGGCTTTTGGATAATTACCTGAATTTTGCTCACATTGTTTTGCTTGGGGACCCCATTTCTAAGCCCAACAATTATACACGATTTGTAATAATCCAGTTTTGTTCCATACTCCTATTCATTTGGGTTCCAATTAGGACAGTTATTGAAACTGCCTGACTTCCAGGGACATGGGATTGCCAGGGTTGCTATTGGCCAGAAAATCAGCATTATCTTGAACATTATCTAGTATGATTCACTTTTCCTCTGAGGTTAAAAGAACATTCAATAAAGACTGAATATCTGCCCACTTCGGATTATATGTTCCAAATGTAGACTTAACACAGATTTTCCGTTTTTCTGGAGGACTCTCTGTAACTAGGGACCTGATCTTTCCAATTATATAGATCTGATGTTGAGAGTGGAGTATGTACATATAAATAGCCCCAAGGTTGTCCTTGGTCATCTCTTCCTGCGGGTACTTGCAGGAGAGGGAGTTGGCCTTGGCTGTGCCCTCCTGAGGGAGAGGTGCCCTGCCTAAAAGCTACACCATTCCAGGATGTGTGGTGCAGAGGCCATTTCTGGGGGATTTAATGTCAATTCAGGTCTGTTTCCATCCCCCTTATATGGAGGTGGGGGTGGTATAAGAAGAATGCCGATCTCAATTCTTGAGGTATTTGAGACAATAATAGTATCTAAGATAGCCTCGGCCAAGTTAGTCTGGAGGGTTTTTTCTGGTTTCTATTCCCCTCATCTTTGCAATTATTTAACTCTGGCTTTTGTATAGAAGGTTGATTAACTAATTCCTTAGCAGGCTGGGGTGGCGAGTCATTGTTTTCTCTAATCTTAGTGTGCTGGGGACCCGGGGCCTGACTAATTGGTGGTACACTGTGTCCAAAACATTTTCTATGAAGTTTCTCATTTTGGGCTAATTCCATAAAGTATTGGATGTAAGGAATTTCATCCTTGTGGCAGTTTGATATTATTTGTGGGTTCCAAAAAGATATAGATAATGTTTGTAAACAGGTCTGTTCCTCTGGGCGTGACAACCCTTTGATTGTATTAGATTCATCTGAGATGTCTGATTAAATTATGTTAAGATTAGGGCTTTAATTTAACCATGTCTTTAGAGTGTGACTCAGTGTTGAGTCTCAGCCCCCTTGGTGGGCTGATGAAACAGACTTTCATATGGAACTAGACTTACAGAGAAGATACACTGAGGATCCTGTGGCTCTGGGAAAAGAGATGAGCCTGATAGTCTACAGCTTACTTTAGCTGAAGAGAACAGAGCAGCTGAACCCAGAAAGAAATGAGTCCTGGGACGAGAGACAAGCCTTATGCCAACCTACAGCTGAGATCAGAAGAAGCTAGGACCACCGAGCCTTAAGAGGAAGAAGGAAAGCTGAACCCTCACAGATATCACCTGCCATCTTGCTTCAACACATGGCAAATGACTTTGGGTGAGGAAGTATTTCTTATGGTACCTTGAGTTGGACTCTTTAGGGCCTTGTGACTGTAAGCTTCTACCCCAAATAAATACCCTTTATAAAACCCAACAAATTTTCTGGTATTTTGCATCAACACCCCTTTGGCTGACAAAAACACCTTTATGAAACTCAAAGGACAAAGAGTACATACAGATTTATCCTGTGTAAGGCTGTGAAGCACAGACTGCAGCTGTACTGAGGGAACTTCTCTGGCAGGTTAAGTTTGGATCAAGTCTCTGAAAGGGTTTCAAGGAGAAAAAGAGACCGGGATTGTTTGAACACACTGGCTTTCTGTTACTGAAGTACTGGTAACTCAGAAATAAAGACTGGGCAACAAATGCCATTGGAAAGGATCCTAGTGATTCCAGTGAGAGATCAGGTGCTGGAGCCAATTCTCCTTCTCCTACCTCTAAACAGGGATTAAACTGCAGAGGCAATGCAGGCTTCCCAAAGCACCAGCTTGGCCGGCACACACTCCCCTGGCAAGCAGAGGGAGCTGGTAGAAGCTTTGAATATGTGAGAAACTATTCTCTTACCTGTGGCTTTGAATTTTGAATGGTAGCTTTCCCTTCCATCAAAACAGACACTATAGACAGAAATAATAAGGTCTGTGGGAATTTAACAATTTTTCTAGATTTTAGGGAAACTTATTTCACTGTATCTACCAGTGTCCTTCACTACAGAATTTGGATGAATAGAAAGTATTGTACATTAATCACTAATAACCACAGCAGGAAAAACAACAATTGTTACTATTTATTTAGGGGCCACTGAGGACCACACTATGCTGGGTGATTTGCGTATGCTATCTGTAGCAGATGCTGTCAGTGTTGTGGTTAGATTGTTTTCTTGCACACTGACTTCTGGTATGCTTTCACTCCCCAAGGCTGCATCTTTTTTGTTGGAGGGCTGCCCTCAGGTTACCAACCCACTTTTCTGGCCACAGGGAGAACTGGAAGTACCTGGAAATTTAATCTCCCTGGGGGCAGTTATTTAAGCAATGAGTTATAGGTGTGGAAATATAAACACTCTAGCTCCCTTGCTCCTCCTCTGTGTTGTTACTTACACTCTTCTTCAAAAAAAAAAAAAACTCTCAGGAGGCAAATGTGATGCAACTGGTTGGATGGCCGTCTGCCGTATAGAGGGACCTGGGTATGATCACCGGGGCCTCCTGGTAAAATAAAGAAAAATGTAAAAGGAGTACGTGCCCTCAGCTTCTGTGTGTGGGTGAGCTGCCAGGCCCCGCTGAGCCATAAAGCAAGATGATGATGTAACAGGAGAGAGGCACAGGGGAGAGCCAAGACGAGGCACCAAAAAACCAGGAACTGTGGTGGTGCAGGTGGTAGGATGCCTCTCTCCCACATTGGAGGTCCCAAGGATCAAATCCCAGTGAAGACAAGAGAAGGATGAGAAGAGAGGCAGGAAACAGACACAGACAATTGCCCAGTGAATGGACACAAAACAGCAAATGGGGGGTGGGGGTGGTGTTAAAATGGATAAAGTAAATAAATAAATAAATCTTTAAAAAAATCTTAAAAAAAACAAAACAAAACAACTCTATAGCAGGGGTTCTTAACAAGCCGTCCATCTACTCTACCAACTCTTACCATCCCCTCTGCCATTCCCCCTATTCCTTATTCTTTCTTTTCCTGGACTTGGTTGGAAAGAGATGAACTCTTATTTGAGCATCACTCAGTCACAGCCACATTCTGCTTCTAAGTTGACAATTGATCTGAGGCACAGATATGCTATTTGGGAACAACTAGTCTTCAGTAAAACAAATATCTTGGGGACTGATTTCCTTCCAGTACTGCTAAACTTTGGTCTTTTTACTTTCTAGTTACCCTATGTTTTAGTTTCCTAGGCTGCTCAAGTAAATACCATGAAATGGGTTGGGATAAACATTGGGAATTTATTCACTCATGGTTTTGAAGTTAGCAAAAAGTCCAAATCAAGGCATCATCAAGGCAATGCTTTCTCCCCAAAGACTGTGGCATTCTGGGGCTAGCTGCTGGAGATCTTTGGTGTTTAACTTGTCATGTGGCAAGGTACACGGTGACATCTCCTGGTCTCTCCCTTCTCTTCCTGGTTCCATTGATGTTCAGCTTTGGACTGTTCCTTCTGTGGCTCTGTCTCTGTCTGAATTTCATTCTGCTTATAAAGGACTCAAATGATAAGATTAGGACCCGTCCTGATTGAAGTGGGCTACACCTTAACTGAAGTCATGGATTAGATTATTTAAGAACATGTTTTTGTGGGGTACATGACCAAATCCTATAAATTATTTTAGTTGCTATGGGCCCCCAACACTTTGGGACATGATGAGACAGCATGTTCTTATGTGTATGGAAGGCACTACTGAAACATTTGGTTCTAACTTTGCCACTTTGCCACCTTGGACAAGTTACAACCTCTCTGAGTTTCATTTTCCTGGGTCTAAAATGGAATGGTTGATATAAAAAAAATTTTGTAGCCTCTCCAGGAGAATGATTTGTTCCTAGGGTTGGATTCTTGTGGCACTTTGTATACACTTATATAACAACTTGTATCGCATGGATTACATATATAGTCTATTCATATTACACAGCACTGGTGCCATAGGAGAAAACATTACGTGGGTCGTGAGCTTCAGAGTCATACAGACCTGGGTTTGCCATTTGCTGGCTGTGTGACCTTGGACAAGTGCAAAATCAATATTGTCATACCTACAACATATGGTTGTATTGAAGATCATGGGAAATAATGAAGCAAAGCAATGAGTAGATAATTAAGCATTCAGTAACTGCTGCTATCCTTATCCTGACAACATTTCCTCTGAAAATGGTTCATGAGACTGTAACTTACATTTTAATTGGCCTGAAGAAAACATTATGACTCTTAAAACAGGCAGCTTAAAAATGGTATAAATTGTAACATCCAGAGTAAAAGGGCACACTCTCATTTCTTCTATGAACTCGCTTAAAAGTAAACATTTGCCATGTCACAGACAAAAGCACACCCTCCCAAATTCCTCCCTCCACCAAATACCAGCCTGCCAAAGAAGACAAGTATATCTGATGTAAAGCCAACAGGCCTCTTCTAGCTTTAATCTGAGGTCATCGTATCTGCCCTCAAAAGTTTTTGAAAAGAGAAATAAGTCTCAGCCATTTCCACAATCCACTCAATAAGCCAGGGGCAAATATTAAGTGCCTTTCATCTTAGAAACCCTATTTGTATCAGTTAGTAAAACAGTGATCTTACACTGTCACCAGGAGCCTGAGGGGCCTGGAGTCCAGAGCTGGCTCTGAGGTTGCTGACCAGCATGACTGGCCTTGGCGCCTTAGCCGTAGTTTGAACTTTGTGTTTGCTCAGCCCTTAAATGCCTGTGAGCTTAACTTACTGCCCTGCTGAGACACCGGTCCCTTGATTTCTCCAGGGTTGGAGATGGGGATGGGGCATCCGAGGCCATGTCTTACTTATCTCTGATTCCCATCTCTCAGCACAATACCAAGACAACACTCAATTAATGTGTATTGAATGTGTGAGTGAATGAGTAAATGAATTAATGTGTACATTATATCAGCTGGTTTTGTTTAATCCACCACTCACATTGGCCTCTAACTCTAACATTATCATTTAACATTTTTTGAGTTTGGACTGGAGAATAGGGAGAAAATATAATTTATGAAGGTCCTACCATCTTCTACACACTGTACACTCTGTCACTTCATTCTCCCAGCAACTCTATTTTATGGTGAAAAAAAGGACATCCTGAAAAATTAAGTAATTCTCTTAATCTCCCAAAGAAAATGGGTGCTGATTTCAGGATGGAAACTCCAATTTTCTGACTCAAAATTTCAAGTTCTTTCCACTATAAGATGTAATTTCTCAGAATTAGAGGGAGGTACTGGCTGATGTAGGAAAAAAAAAAGGGCAGAGGTCTGTACCTTCCTGTTGAATGGCATTTAAACTATTTTAGACAAATGTGGGCCTCTCTTCCTGTAACAGATATTCTGGAATGGGGACGGCTATCCACTCCACAAACTTGACAACAACTTCTATGCTCCTGGCACCATCTGAGATAGATAAATTAGTCCCTATGTCTTCTCTCAAGGAACTGCTCAGGAAAGCTTCCTTGACCTTTCTTTTAAGAGAATTATTAAAAATGAACATGCATTACATTTTTCAAGCAGCAGCAGCAGAATAGTAGTAAGCCCAAAAGAAAATTTTAATTCATGTCAGAGGATTATGCACAGCCACAGAGATGGCTATATATGCAAAGCAACAGTTATAAGGATGAAATTCCTAAAAATAGTATGAGATGCTGGCGACACACTCCTCTGGAAAGCCCCAGATTGCTGACCCACATGTGCTTCTGTGTCGTTTTCCTTCAGCATCCTCTTTTGACAGGCCAAAACTTCCACAGACCCTGACCCCAGCAGGATTTCACCCGGAAGGAGTTTTACAGCCCTGAATTGAAAGATGCTAAATGTAGTCTCTTGCAAAAAATAGCACTTGAATGTCAGCAACTGTTACTGGCCTTAAACCATTTCTCTTCTCACCTGAGGAGGTTAAAAAAAAATCTAAAAAATTATGTGCTCGAGTTGGGAACAATGTGGGAACCCTTTACTGAGTGCATTTTCTCCCAAGCTGACTTTATTTTTTGGCAAAGGGAGATATAAAGACAGAAGACATGAGGCTTCTGACCTTAAAGAAAATAATCAGAGTGAAAAAGAACTTAGGAATTCAATGCCCTGCCTTTATATTTGGCTTTGGACATGTCACTTACCTCTCTGTTTCCATTTATCCTGCCTGGCTTCTTATCCTTTCATTTTTATTAAGAGCAACATGAGATGCTGAAAGAGAATATATACAAAGTATTTGTTAGACTTCAATGTGCCCCTCCTTTTTCAAATCATTAGATAGGAACTTTTCTAGAATTTTCCAGAAGCAAGAGGGTGGAAGCCTCATCTAAATCTTCCAGCCCAGTCTTACCCATCACTCGGAGCTTCAGATTCTATCCATAACCCTGCGTGGATGCTGTCCCACAGACAATGCCATGTTCTTGACTGCATATTATTCATGTGTCTCCTGAGTATTCGCATCTCAGTATTCATTTCACTTCTGTACCCATCTTTCCAAGAGATATATAGCAGAATAGTGATAAGGTAGGAGAATAAAAGGTGAATTAGGGGGGCGGATATGGCTCAACTGGTTGGGCGTCCGTCTCCCATATGGAGGGACCTGGGTTCCATCCCCAGGACCTCCTGGTAAAATTAAAAAAAAAAAAAAAAAAAAAAAAAGGTGAATTACTTCATGTTCACTGATATAATAGTGAGATCTTTCATTGTTGTTTTGGCATAAAGAATTACAGATTTTACTTTTAGATTTTCATGTTTGACTGACCATTGTCCTCCTCTCCAAAACCCAGTGAAGAAGTGGGGTGAAGGAATTTTATACATGTTGGTTGACCTCTTTCTAGTATCAAGAATCACTGCTGTGCCATTTGCATAAGCTACTCCTCATCCTGGTTGTCGTGATCATGACTCAACAAGGACAGCCACTTTTCTCCCTCAGAAGCTGCACACTCACTACATAGCCTGCAAACCACATGGTTAGATACTGCCTGCCCCGATCCTATCTCTACTATTGAAATGATATCATTACCTGAAGACCCGGGTTAGAGATTTTGCAGTCCAGAGAAGCTGATGCAACAACATAGGCTGCTGGCTCCTTTCCCCAGATCTGGCCCTGGAGGACAGTTTGGTACTGAACAAGGAACAGACAAATAGATCACTGGAAGGGCATAGAGGCTATGTATTTGTGGGAAACTGGCATGCGTTAGAGTTAGCCTCTCAGTTTTTAAAATAACTATTTATTTACTTTATTTAGATAGATGGTGTTGGGAAAATTGGGTTCACCATACAGAAGAAAAACAAAGTTGGATGGATACTTCACACTGTATGAAAAAGAGAACAAAACAAAATAAAAATGTCAAAACAATCAAAGGCCTAGAGTGAAAGATAAAACTATGCAGTTAAAGCTAATTAAAGATAATGGAGAAATAATTTATTTAAAAAAAACCCAAATTTTAAATGATAAGGATAAAAATGATGAATTCAGCTATATAAAAATTAAGGATATGTTTTCTTAGAAAAAAAGTGTCAAAGGTAAAGATAGGTGACTATCTTGGATTATGTTTGTGACATCTAAAAAGAACAAGGGGTACTATCTAAATATGCAAGGGTCAAAAACAGAAAGACAAGAAACACAATGGAAAAATGGGCAAAGTATATGAAAAAGAAATTCATAGAAGTAGAAATGCAAAGTGACTAAGAAGTACATAAAGAGAATCTCAGTCTTAACTGGTTATCATGGAAATTCAAAGTTAAAAACTAAGATAAGATAAGATACCATCCTGCCCCAGAAAAACTCACACAGCTCCCAAAAGGGTCATATACAGATAGGTTAATCCCAGCCTTTTGGAGGAAAGGGGAAGGCGCCTGTGTATAATACGATGGGAATGGAGAAGCCTAATGCAGGTTGTGCATACAACAGGATCTACACAGTAGTCAAAAGAAATGAACAGAAATGAATAGTGGCCAGTGTAAAAAGTAAGTAGAATGAGATTCACAGCACAATATGAGTTACATATGTCAAAATCCAATATACACAAAATAAGACCATATCTCTTTTGTGGACAGACATCTATATGAGACCATGTTGAATATAATACAGTGGATGTTCAAAGGGAGGTAGAGGGGGATGATATTAGGGATGGGTATGAAGGAAGAAAGTAAAAAAATAAATGAACTAAAAAAGAAATCATGAGAAGGCTTTATATGGATTAATAATGATACCAGGCTATGGTCAAGGAATATTAACTCTTTTCTTCTACTCCACTAGTAAGTAGGTTTTAGAAATATGCTCTTGGGCCTACATGATGTATCTAGGGTGCGAAGGAGAAGAATTTGACTCTTAGAGCACCTACATGAGAAATATTAAATTGGATTTCTACTTCGCTCTTATAAGAAAATCATGCAAGATTGTGGCAGAGACTGTTCTGTGTTCCCCAAAATCTTTTTTCTGGCTCTCCCGAGAGAAAGATCCACAACTAAATCCTTAGATTCCTTTACAGTTTGGTGTGGCCATGGATTGAATCCTCATTAGTGGAATGTAGGCAGAAGTGATGTAGACCATCTCCATAAAAACCTTCTATAAATATTCTGCCAGTTTCTTCCCTCTAAGACATTGGAGAGGATTCCAATGACTTAAAGGAGAACAATAGTCTTAAGATGGAAGGAGTCTGTGTCTTTGCAAGTCCATGTGGAAGACTGCCCAGCTAAGAACAACTGCATTGGACTATGATGCAAGCAAGAAATAAATTTTTAATGTATTGAACCACTGCGGTTTGGGGGTTTATCTGTTACAGTAGCTAGTGTTACCTTAAGTAACACAAAAATGAATTCAATATGAATTAAAGTATAAACCCATAAATACCCTAGAAATATAATTTACAAGAATGATTTTTATGATCTAGAGGTAGAAAAGAATTTTCTAAGCATGGAAGGAAAGCCAAAAAAACATAAATTAATATTCAATAGATTTGACCACATAAAAACTTGTAAACCAATCACCATTTATTTAGATAAAAATAAATGTTTACATTTATATAGTAAATACAACTCTGGGCAAACAAAATATGTCTTTGTTTGAACTACACATATCTTACTCCTACTATAAAACAACTCATATTTAACCTACTCCCATTATTGTTGATGTTATAATGATGGTAATTAGAATTAAAATACAGTTTTTAGACTAAAGGATAAAATGGGAATATTATTCATGAGTTGATATCGAAATATTATTTTTCAAACATTGAAAATCATAGTCCTGTCAAGCTTCTATTTGAGCAAAAGTGTACTCTCTTAAGCAGCAGTAGTTTCTTAAACCAATCATGAAAGAGAAGTACTTTTAAAAAGAGATAAAAGGAGACCCCAAGTGTTTCAGTATGGTTCAGGAAGTGCAATATTTGGCTTGTTTAAAAGTTGAGTTAGAGGAGTGGGTATAACTTAGTGGTTTGAGAGCCTGCTTCCCATGTATGAAGTTCAGGCTTCAATCCCCAGTATTTCCAAAAATAAATAAATAAATAAATAAATAAATAAATAAATAAATAAATAAAATAAAGGTTGCGTTAATCTTGAATAAACCCACTTCTATTTTCTGGATTGGGTGAACTCTAGAGGAGGAAGAGGAAGAAAAGGAGGAAGAAAACGTCCTCTTTGCAGAAATTGTCCCCTTGGAGCCACTGCAACAATGAACTCAGATTGAAGGAAGAGATGGGTGAACATAGTCTGCAAGCTTAGGTGAGACCCCAGTGGAGAGGAGAGGGAAGCTCTGTTCTCACTTGGAAGTCCACCCGTTGGTGAGGAACCACATGGGGTTGGCTCTCAGCATGATGCTCTGTTAGAAAACTTGGCTGTGATGCTATGACTCCATCTTCCAGTGAATGGATCTTTTTTATTTCAGCCAACAACTATTCTTGTTCTAAGCATTTAGAGCTTTCTTCATTCAAGTCTTGTCCTTGGGATGTTACTTTATCCTTAAACTTTTCATGCTTTTCTTTTAGGCTCAACATATCTTATGATGCTTTCTCTAGGCTAGTATTCTTCAAAGATGGCTCCAGTGATTCATACTCTTTGAACAGGGCTAAACCTGTCAAAGAGTTCACACACCTTTTTCCAGTATCAACATAGCAAGCTTTAGGGCAGGTTGTTTTTCCCTTTTAATGCAAAGTTGGTTTTTATTCAACCTAAATATTCTGAACAAAGTATGAGACCTGTGAGAAAATTTGACTCTGGTGCCTGCAAGAAACTGTGGCAGTCAAGGACCAGGCTCAGGGCTTCAGGTGGCACAGGCACCACCTTGCACAGCTCTCCAAGGATTAGATGGAAGTAAGACTTCACAGAGATCCACTGACCCTCCACAGAGCCTCAAATGCCCTAGTGTTTCACCTGGAACCAGAATTCTGTCCTGGCCATTGGGACAGACCATCAGTGAAGCTGATAAAGGGAGAGAATGGGTAGGGTAAAAAAATCACATGCCCCATAGCTATCCAGTGCTGCTTCTTCTCACTCTCTTAATTTTTTTTTTTTTTTTTAATTAGGAAAGTTAACAAAATAAGGAAAAGTAGAGAGATTCATACAATGAATACTCATTTACCTACCATCTAGTGTTATGGTTGAATTGTGTCCCCCAAAAGGTATGTTCAGGTCCTAATCTCTGATCCTGTGAATGCGATCTTATTTGGAAATATGTTCTTTGAAAATGTGCTCAGTTAAAAAATTGCATTACAGTGGCCTCAAATCCAGTGTGACCATGGTTCTTATAAAAAGGGGAGAGGAGACACAAGTAAAGACGTGAGAAAATGCCATATGACATGTGACAACAGAGGCAGCTACTGAAGCCCAAGCATTGCCTGAGAACCACTGGATACAAGGAAGAGGCAAGGAAGGATTGCCCCCTGCCAAGTGGAATTCTGACCTCCAGAACTGTGAGACAATTAATTTCTGTTGTTTTAGCCATCCAGTTTGTGGTACTGTGTAATAACAGCCCTAGGAAACTAAGACACTCAGATTCAACATTAACATTTTACTCTATACTCTCTCCCTTTTTCTCTTGTTCTTAATTTTAGATGAACCATTTCAAACCAGTTCAAAATAAAACCTAGGCATTCTGACACTGTAGCATGCAGTTGCAAAAAATAAGGACATTCTATTACATAACTATATACCATGGTACTATTTTTACTCAATTTACAGTTGAGGAAATCGATCCATGCCTGGGATCTCTTTATTTATTTATTTTTTTAGATTTTATTTATTTATTCATTTATCCCCCCCTTGCTGCTTGTGCTCACTGGGTCAGCTAACCACGCCGTGCGGGCGGGCTTGCCTTCACCAGGAGGTCCCGGGAACCGAACCCGGGGCCTCCCATATGGTAAACGGGAGCCCAACTGATTGAGCCACAGCCGCTTCCCATCTGGGATCTCTTTAAGGAAGGTAGAGAACCAAGGCTTTAATATATTTAGTTGTTCAGGCCTATAGGGTGGGTAGTGAGTGGTCCTCAGGCATGGATGAGAACCTTCTCAAGCAGCAGCTCTAGCAGCAAGTTCCATGAACTGTTGAGGGCTTACATAAAAATGTTAAACCACTGTAAGAGGAAAAAGTACACCACAAAGAAAGTGAAAAGGCAAGTGACAACCTGGGGAAAGGCATACACAGTTTATATAGTACAGATCACAAAGAACTTTTGCAAATCAAAAGATGAGTATCCCGTTTTTAAATAGAAAAGAATGTTTTAGTGTACATCTTTTTTTCCCTGCTTAGTATTCTTTCCCTCTCTTTACATAACAGTATCCTGATTTTCCTTTGGGGAAATTCTATTTACTACTTGGTGGTTCCCCCTTCCCTACCAAAAGGGCAGGCATGAAGCCAATTAGAGCACCTCACCCCTTAGACACACTGATTAGTCCAGGATTTGGCAGGTTTTCAAGAGTCGATCTTTTGCAGGTGCTATAAGCATACAAAAAGAATTCTCCTTTTTAAATTCTGGGTTCATAAAATAGCTGTAAGGACAATGTAAGCTTAGAGCCATTTTTGCTGCTACATGGAGAGAGTTTGACTAAGAAGACAAATGGTGGTAGTGGTGGGAGGTGGGAGAACCGGGGGATGGGGGGGCGATTACATGGTTTGATGTCCTAGATCTAGACTTGCCTGAAGGAAAGATATACCTCTAGACTTCCCAGTTATGGGATACAATAAATCCATGAAATTTTGGGGGTTTTGACATTTGCAATCAGAGTGTGGTCCAAAATAATTATTACCAGAATTTACAAGAGAAGAAATAAAGAATGATCATTGCCTCAATGTCCAATAAATATAGGAACAGTATTCAATCTTACTAGCAAAAAAGCAAAATAAAATCAAATAATATGTTTTCATATATCATATTTTCAAGGATTAAAAAGGCCAATAGATGCTGTAAAGATATACAAAACATGGATTTACCTAGTCTATTAGTGGAGGAGTTACCTGACAAATTTTCTGAATGATGATCTGGTAACGTGTCAACATTTAAAATCTGTATACCTTTTCACCCAACAAGTCCTCTCCAAGGAATTTATACTTAGGAGACAATTGGGCAATGTCTGGAATATGTTCTTTGCAGCATTACTTAAAATAATAAAAAATAGGAAACACTCCAAGTGCCCAACAATAGAGGATTGATTATATAAAATCACAATATATCCATGAAATTAAATTCTGCTAAGCCATCAAAAATCCTGATATATATCTATAGCTATTGACAAGGAAAGGTGTCCATAATATATTACAAAGTGAAAAGTAGGAAGTTGCAAAATAGCCTGTATTTATAATCTTATTTTTTGGTACAAATTCTGTGTGTGTATAGAAAAAATGTAGAACATTGTGCACAAAAATGTTATCAGCAGTTATCTCTGGGTGGAGGGACTATTGTTCACCTATCCTCTTTATGTCATTCTGTTAGTTTTGTTTGTTGCTATTGTTGATTTACTAAGTGAAAATATTACTTTTATGACCAAAAAACAAAACAAAACAAAACAAAAACACCACAAAAAGCCACAAACCTTTTTTCATTTTCAAGGGATATAATCAAATCAATATTAAGGTCTTTTCTGAACAAGTTCTTAGCATTTTATTTCTCCAGAAATGAGAAACTGGCCCTGAAACTGATATTATAGATGTATATGCAGGAAGAAGGGGAAGGGACTTGGTTGACTCTCCTGTCGTTTTCACCTTACCTGGTCTGGATTCTACTTCCAGAACTCCTCTTATTTGCTCCTCTTATTCCTCTTATTTCACACAAGCTTCCTATTTAATGACGGGATGCTATTACCGAACCTCTCTAAAAGCCCCAGAGCTTCCTTACTGTGATCCATGGTTCAATAACTTGGACCCAATTTGTTGTTTTCTCCCCAGAAAGAATTCCCAGCATACTCTGGGGCTGCCTCTAACACCTCAGTTAAGATATAGATGTACATAAATATGCAGGGGTCTACGTGGCAACACAGGAGTGGGACTGTGGGGTCTCACTATCAGGGTTTGAATCTTGGTTCTGAATCTTACTAGATACTTGACCTTGGGAAATATATTTAACCCTTCTGTGCCTCAGTTTTTTTTCATAGGGAAAATAAGGACAATAAAAAATACCTACCTCATTGTTTTGAGGATAAATAAAATACATAGGTAAAACATTCAGCACAGTGCTTGGCACATAGTTCATCATAAATAGATGAGACTAATCATTACTTTAGAGGCACTTATTTGTGGGATTGGAATGCTCATGTGCCATTATGAAAATTTATTGGCCAGTGACAGAAACCAATGCCAAATTAGGTCAAACAAAGAAGACAATTCATCACCTCATTTAACAGGTTGAGCTGACCTTGAGCCTGATTATATCCAAAGATCAAATGGTGTTATTGGGTACTGGGTGCCTAAAAATTGGACCAGTCAATTTTGTAACTGTGGTTTGCAGGGGTAAGGGAGAGCCAACTCAGAGTTATGAAGTCAGGATTTAAATACCAGATTTATGGTGACTTTTTGGGAATCAATCCCTGTCTTTAAGAACATGGGTGGAAATCCCCTATTTGGGGCCCCAAATCCACAGCATCATATAATCATTTATCTTCCCCCTTAGACAGGAGATGAATGAACACACTGTGATTTTCATCCAGAAAAGACAAATAGATCCATATGCTTCTTCTCACAAGGTAGGCTGCATATCAGCCACAAGAGAGATGATGTAGTTTCTGTAAATCCCCTTTTTAAACGCCTTCTTCGTTTAGAAATCATGATTTCCTGCTTTTCATGTTTCTGTAAAGGAATAGAAGAAATCTGCCTCTCAGTGCCCTGAGAGATAAAAGAGTAGTGACGGATGTCAGCAGGGACCTCTCATGTTTGCTCCTAGTGAATCAAGGAATGGGGTGGGGAATTTATCTCTCTCAGGAGTGGCCTGATTGGGCCCACACAGACAATTTCTCTATCATCCTCTCCCCCGCATCCTTGTTTAGTCACAGGTCTGCAGTTAAGAACTGTTTAGATGACTGAAGAAACCTACCCTCAGGCTAAGAGTTGGAAGCAGTATAGGTGATTCCTGGTCATTTGACAGCCTACAAAGACCTGGGGAAACTTTTTAATCAACCTCCAATATTAAACTGTTAAGGTCCTGCAATTTATGTTGTCATCGTAAAGAAACTAGAGGGGGAAAGATGCGACTGAGATTGGCAGATCCAAGCAAACAGCTCTAATATTCAGTTTCTGGTCTACAAATAAGAGGGATTTATTGTAGGGGTCACATAAGATAATGTATAGGCAAGTGCTTTGTAGACTGTTAAAGGCTATATAATGTAAGGAATTGATGTTTTGCTTGATTGAAAGACATTGCAATCTCAGAGTATTTCACTTTTCCAATAATCAGTTTGCAACTTACCTTTAAAAGAAAAAATATGCTAATATTCTCACTGTCCTGATTTTGTGATAATCAGGGTAGGCTAAACATTTGCTGTATTAGAAACCATGCATGTGTTCCCAGATCTAGTTTTTCTCCCTAGGTCTGGTTTTTAGAATGCTGGTGATAAACTAAGCCTGATTTATTATGTGACCATCCTGTATGGGAAAAGACTATAACTTTGGGTATCTTCAGTCAACCTTAAGAGATTTAACAGGGGGACAGATGTGGCTCGGGTGGTTGGGCATCCATCTCCCTTATGGAGGGGCCTGGGTTCAATCCCCAGGACCTCCCAGTAAAAATAAAAAAGAAAAATATAGAATGCGTGTTGGCCACCAGGCCCCCTGCGTGGGTGAGCTGCCAGGCCCTGCGAGCCACGCAGCAAGATGATGACGTAACAGGAGAGTGACACAAGGGAAAGCCAAGACGAGACACACCGAAAAACCAGGAATTAAGGTGGTGCAGGCATTAGGATGCCTCTCTCCCACATTGGAGTTTCCAAGGATCAAATCCCAGTGAAGACAAGAGGAGAAGGATGATAAGAGAGGGCAGGAAATGGACACAGAGAGTTGCCCAGTGAATAGACACAGAAACAGCAAAAATGGGGTGGGGGGGCGTAAATACGGATAAAAGTAAATAAATAAATAAATAAGTCCTTAAAAAAATGTATAGGGGAGGAATATACAGACTATAGTTAGTAGTAATACTTTGATGATGCTCTTTCATGATTTGTTAACAGATGTTTCACAATAATGCAGGGTGTTTGTGGGAAGGTGATGTGTGGGAGCCCTGTATGATGTTATGCATGTTTGTTTTGTAAGTTCACGATGTTTACCGAACACTTATAGTTTATGTATGTTCATGTATGAATGATATACTTCAATAAATTGTTTAAAAATAAATAAATGAGAAAAATAAATTAGGATATAGGCTTTCTCAATTTTCACAATAGAATGATGAGCTAGAGTAGCTTTGTGTGAATGCTACTAATAAACTTTATTGAAAAAGTCTATTTCACTGAGTTGTATGCAATCCGGGCAATGGACACAGAGCACAGCATGGCAGTCTGACAGTCTTCATCCACAAAGCACTCCTAGAATTAATTTGGAAGGATGTGCAAGAAACCACGAAAGGAAAAAAGGAAGCTGTGTGCTTGTACATATTGAGTGTGGTCATTGCCAGATCTCTGCCACAGGGCTGATCCCACACATCTGCCTGTCATCTTTTTTGAGCTATATTAGCAGAATGTTTCACTTCTGAGCAACAACCATCCCATTGTATTGTCCTGGCCAAGCATGTGGGAGACTAATCCTTCTGAGCATAGAGGTTCGAGGTAGCCAATGACACCTCTCCCTACCCACACACAGTAGTGAGCCTCCAGATCTGCAAAGTTATCAAAGTTTCTTAAAGCTTTCTTTAAGAAAGTGATTTCAAGGATAAAATATCGACACCTTTAATAATGCATTCACTGATGTCAAAACTAACAGTGGGACTGGGAAAGCACTTGCTAATTATCAACAAAGTGAATCTTTTTGCAAGTTTGGGAGACTTTATTTTTAAAATGTAACAGCTAGAAGGGATCTCAGAGATCATCTTGACCCTCATTTAATTGCTGAACGTTGAGAAAGGAAAAACTATCTATCCAAGGTCACACAGCTAGTGACAGAGTTTTTATCAGAACCAGAGGCTTTAGTCGCTTAAAATGGTGGTCTGTCTTGTAGGTTTTCTCTAGTGGATTTTCATGTCTTTTGTTACGATCTCTCTGGCACTTTCCTGGCCACATGCCCACAATGCCATGGTAATATGTGTTCAGAGAAGCAAGCTTGTTTTCACACTAACATAAACACATGTCACAATTTCAAAGCTGATTTGGCTAACTTACGCCATTGTTCCACTTCATTAGAGTGAATCACCAGGAGTGGAACACTTGTGCACACTCATTGCAATGAAATCCTCTCAGCATTTATTCTCTGACCCATGAAACTGGTGAGTACATACATTGCAGACCAGTTTATTCCCAGAGTTTTGTGTGTTTTTCTTGTACGACACTTAGCGAGATTTCCTTATTGGTTTATGTCTTTCCTGATTGTTTCATACTTTATTTTATCTTGAAGGCCTGATTCTTTTGACCATTATTTTGTCACAGGATGGTTCTCAAGGCAGCTGGTGTGTCCAGTAAAGAAGGGAATTGGTAGCAAAGGAGTGAGTAGATTGCATCTCTGGAGAGAAACAGCACTATTTGGAGAATTAAATCCAAGTCACATGGCTCAAGGTTTGAATGGTCTTTTTTGGTTATCTACTTAAAGTCATATGTCATGCATATATTCAATATTTCTTGCCTCAAATCATCTTTTGCTATGGTATAACTGTCAGTTTTAAAGATATTAGTTATCATGTGTTGGATAAAAATTAAAAAAGAAAATACCTCTTGAAATCCAGTAATCCTTTGCCAATTGCTGGAGTATCATAATTGGCAAGACTTCTGTTAGCAAGCACATGTTGTTATAGAAAGTAGAGGTTAGGAGAAAAAACTACAAAAATGGCATTAATTATATATTTTACAATACAAAATAAACAGAATTTCTAGAAAGCAACCATGCTCCAAATCAACCAGAGTTTGTAGCACAATTGGTTCTTTAGTTGTTCAGAGAGCATTGTGCTCTGTAACCTGCAGAGGTAGAAGTGCTCACAAGTTTTAAGTTATGTGGATTCTACTTCTTTCTAGAGTTTTAATATCAGCCTTTCTGGCTTGAAATTTAATCCTTGGTACATATAGTCTCAGTTTTGCAAGTCTCAGCAAAATGCTTGTGTAATCCCCTGGCAAATTCACAAATTTTGGTGCCTGGGCTTACTCTTCTATCCATAAATTGAGAGGTAGATTACAAAGAGGTCTCTTTTCTCCCCCATAGACTCTCACATGTAGTTTACAGGACGGGCATTAGTACCTGCTGTCATGTTCATTGGGAACTGAGTTAATGAAATGTTGGCGAGTCCCCTTATATCATTAGTTAAATCATACAGTTACAATTCAGGTCTTCTAAACGAGGCCAGAGATCTTTTCACTATCCACAAACTGACAAATATGTTTCCATTTTGAGTGCCAAATTGGATTGATTGGCAAAGGCTGCCTGGAACCTCTAATGAGAAGATATATCAGGATTTAAAGAAAAGAATGCTATAATTGATTGGTGATGTCTGCCATGGGATGGGAGGCATGCCAACACCCCAGTAGTGTATTGGCTAAACCTAAACAAGCTGTCTTTTCTACAAAAATTATCTTTTCAATAAAGCTCCTCTCAAGAACAATTGGATTTTAATTTTGTTTACAAATAGCTTTTCACAAATACATCCAATTAGCCTTTACCCAGCCTGTGGATCTCACCTTAAACATCACTTCTTCAGGGAAGCTGCCCTGACAGTTTTTAGGTCATTTTCTGGTATATATTCTTATTGTACCATTTCCTTTCTTTCTCTCAACAAACTCCAGTTGAAATATATACTAGCTAGATTATTGGACTAATGACTGTACCTACCAACCTCCCAGATAGTAAGCTCAAGAGAACAAAGGCCATGTCTTGTTTTGCTCACCATTGAATCCCCATTGCCTATCACAGTTCCTGATGCTATGAGTCAGTACCTGACTCATTAGATATTCAGAAAGATTGCTGAATGAGTTGAAAAGCAGGTATTCATTAATTTTTCTCTTGAATTCTTGGAGGTCAAGGTCAGATATATCATCTTTCATTGCATATCCTTTCAGGACATTAAGGCATATGGACACACCTTGTCTAATTGTTAAAGGTTACAAACTTGTATATGTTAGTATTTGAAGTTTAGGTTTATAAGAGTTTGGGTCTCTTCTCAACTAGAGTTGCCTCCATATCTATAACACACATATTACTTGTGTCACTATCTGAAGATGTTTATTTTAAGTTAGAATAAATGGTGGCAAAGTCAGGAACAAAAATAAAAACAAATCCTCATACTTGAACGGAGGCAGTATGGTATAGTGGAGGGAGCACTGCATTGAAAGTCAACTGATCTGAGTTTATGTCTTAGCCCTGCCATTTATTATCTTTGTAAACCTGGAAACTAAATTCATCTCTCTTCATCAGTAAAATTAAAAGATAGAGTCAGTTGCTTTAAAAACTTTTTTTTTGCAATGGAACCCTTTCTTCTTATGAAATTTCAGAAATCTAGTGTAGAAGCACAGTGTGTAAAAGAGATAGAGAGCGAATGATAGGGAAACATCTGGAATTCAGCTCCTGCAGCCTCTCCTGTACCTGCAATGAAATCCCTGAAGCACATCCAAGAACCCCATTTAAAAAAAACAACTTTTACAGGGAAGCAGCTGTGGCTCAATCAGCAGGGCTCCCGTTTACCATATGGGGGCCCGCCCGCACAGCGTGGTTAGCTGACCCAGGGAGCACAAGCAGCAAGGGGGGATAAACGAATAAATAAATAAAATCTTTAAAAAAAAAAACAGCTTTTAACTTTGAAATAATTATAGATTTACAGAAAGTTGCAAAGACAGTAGAGAGAAATCCTGTGTACTTTTATCCAGTTATCCCCAGTTGGAACCCCATGTTTTAAAACCTTTGGACTTGCTACTAGACAATCCTCCCAAGGTCCACCCAGCTTCAAAATTCTACGATTGTATAACTAATAAATGTTAGGTGATCCCCACTGCATTCTAAAGTCATGGACTTTTTAGAGCTTGAATATACCGTAGAAATCAGCCACAGTAAGATATAATTCAAATTTTCTGTTTCTCTTCAGGGATTCTGTTTTGGAGTTTTACTAGAGTCTTGAATCTTGTCTCTAACAAATGTATTTCACAGTGGTGGCTTTTATTTTATTATTTTTATTTTTTCTGCATGTAATTTCCTGTTGTCTTTTTTTATGCCCTCTTCAGGAGCTGGTTCTTTGGGTTTAGTTAACTCATTTTGATTTATCTAATGGTGGAAGTGCATCCCTCTCCATGCCCCCTCATACTGTATTTGGCGGCTGTGCCTTATATTGTTTTCCATTTCCAGTGTCATACAATAATGTTCTTTATGGCTGCATCAAGACATATGTAGGCTACACTGAGATGGCCATGGGCTCAGTGAAACTCAATTCCTTTGTTCTGTTTGTTATTTTTCTTTCTGTTTAAATATTTATACATATAAACAGACACATATTTTACATATATTCAAAGAGTGATAGTCTCATATACACTTTATATAAATGCAGTTTTTCTGTTTTGATTTAGCTTTCCCTTTCCCATATACTCTCCTTCTATATCTATATTAGCTCTTCATGTGTACAAGGTTATCCATGTTCACAACCTACTGTATATATGTTCATATTACTTTTTTTGCTCAAGTAATCATAAAAAGCCTACAAATATTGTGTGTGTGTGTATGTATAGTGTATATTTTATATGTAGGTAATGAAAGGCTTTGTCATTATTTTGCAAAAAAACAATTACATACTTTATTTTTAAAGATTTATTTTATTTATTCTCCCCTCACCCATTGTTTGTGCTTGCTGTGTCCATTTACTGTGTGCTGTGTCTGCTCGTCTTCTCTTTAGGAGGCACCGGAACCTACCCTGGGACCTCCCATGTGGGAGAGAGGCACTCAATTTCTTGAGCCACCTCAGCTCCCTGCTTTGTTGTCTCTCATTGTCTTTCCTCTTTGTGTCTCCTTTTTGCATCATCTTGTGTTATGCCCTGCCTGCCCATCGTGCTAGCTTGCTATCTTGCTCATCTTCTCCAGAAGGCACCAGGAACCAAACCCAGGACCTCCTATATGGTAGGCAGGAGCTCAATTGCTTGAGCCATATCTGCTTCCCTACGTATACTTTTTTTTTTTTTTAATTTTTTTTTTACCGGGAGGTCCTGGGAATCAAACCCCGGTCCCTCCATATGGTAGACGGATGCCAAACCTCTTCAGCCACATCCGTTTCCCCCTACATATACTTTTGACGCTTACTCTTTCTCACTCAACAATAACTTTTCCTAATGGCTGTGTAACTTTTTATACTGAAATGTGCTATAATTTATTCAACCATTCCCCTATTGATGGGCAATCACTTTGTTTCCCTTTTTTTTCTTTTGTGCCTCTAGAACAATGCTGCAATAAACATCCTTATATATAACCTTTTGTACTTGTGCTTTTATTTTAATAGATAGCATCAGATTGCATTCCAAAAATAGCTGTAGAAATTCATCTTCCACCAGTCATGGGCAGTAGTACTCTTTCTCCTGCATCTCTATCAGCAATAGAAGTTGTCACTCTTTTCAAATTTTTGCCTGTCTTAAGTAGTATTGCTACCTATTAGTTTGAGCATATGTTCCTTTATTCCCATTTCCCTATTGAATCCTAATAAATTTCAAAAGTTTTACTAATTAAAAAAAAATTCAGAGCTCCTTTGTATTAGAAATATTAGCCCTTTGTCCTCTTATAGCAAATATTGTTCCACATCAGTGATTTGTTGATTAATTTTCTTCATAATAAGTTTTGTAATGATACCTAGTATATACCAGGCACTGTTCTATGCACTAAGGATTCAAAAGTAAAATATATAAAAAGCCCTTCCCACTTGAAGCTTATATTCTAGTGATTAAAGATGGGCAGTGAATAATGAAAGAATAAAGAAGCATTGTTTATAGTATTTTAATAGGATATAATTTTTATGTGATTAAATGGGCATGACTTTTCTTATGGTGCTTCTGAGTTTCCAGTCTTAGTTAAGAAGGCCTCACCCAACCCTTGGTAGTACATGTGGTCTCCTAGATTTTATTGCTCTGATTGTTTTTAAACATGGCTGGCATGAATGCTGTCCTCAGATTCAAATTAAGTAGTACCCTTGGGTCTCAGAATTTCACAATTACATCAGTCACTCCTATTCTGTTCCAATCTGCAACTATAACCCCTCCATACAATTCATCAGGGATGTTACTATATATCATGATTAATCACTAATTATTAGATTGAACAATATGAAACTGCCATTTGTGTAGGGGGAAAGTAGTTGAATATCAGCATTTACACGTGGTTCAACCTATAGATATGGAATGGAGAAGAAACACTTACTAAGCTTGAACTACATGTTGAATACTCTGATAGACATTTCATATGTGATATTTCATTTAATTCCCTCAACAACACTTTGAGGTAGGTAATATTAGCTCTATTTTATAAAAGAGTAGACTTAAGCTCATAAAAGTAAGAAATCTGACCAATATCTCAAAATTATTAAGGAGAACCCCTACGATTATCTCATTCAGTTGACACCAAAACCTATATGTGTTTTTCTTTGGCATTAGAGAAAGTAATTCAGTAAGAATTTAAAAACCATTCTACAAGACTTTGAATAGTACTGAGCACTTAAAAAGTGGTGGACAAGTACAACATCTAGAACAGCACAAAATACATAGAAATACACAATAAATGTTTGTTAAATGGGGTTTTCTACTCTACAAAAGATTACATCGTAATGGGAAAACAAAGCATGCACAGGAATCAGTGAAAGAGAAATTCCAGGTGTCTGATGGCTGTTATAGATTTAAAATGTGGATTTCATGTGTTTTATTCTTTTAATGGTAATCAGATAGTTAGATATATGCATAGCAGAGTGCCTAGCACATAGGAAGCATGCAATGGATATTGGTTTATTCAATTAATCAAATAAACAATTCATTGTAACATATTTGGAAGAATGGACATATAACAAAGAAAAACTTTAAATAATTTATCTTCCTGCCATCTACACACAAAGACTTTTTAAAAAATTTTATTGTAGAGACACAAATATGACATAAAATTTGCCATTTTCACCATTTTTAAATTGCAGTAATTACATTTACAGTGTTGTGCTACCATCACCAACATCCATTACCAAAACTTTTTTATCACCCCAAGCAGAATACACACACAGTTTTAAAACCCACCCTTACCAAATTTTAGCTCCCTAATTTGATAATATAAATCATTTCTACCCTTTTAACTTGACATTGCATAAAGCTTCCCATGCCATTAAATAATATTGTAACAACATAGTTTTTGATGGCTGAAAAGAATTTATTGCATGGATGCAACTAATTTAATTAACCTTTGCTCCTTTCTCCTAAGCATATAAGTTGTTTCCACATTCTTGTTATTATAAATAATACTGTGAAAAACTTCCTTGGACATAGATCTTTGTTCATATCTGTGAATATTTCCTTGGGATAGATTTCTGAAATTGGAATGCCTGAGTCAAAATCCATAAACATTGTTAAGGCTCTTGGATACACAGTACCAATTTTCCCTTCAGAAATATGGTACTGGGAAATGATCCACTTTAAATTACATTTGAATATGGGTATTGTTATGGACTGAATCATGTCCCCCACAAAGACATGTTCAAGTCTTAATCCCGGTCCTGTGGATGTGATTTGTATATAGAAGATCCTATTAGAATGATGCCCAAACTGAATCAAGGTGGGCTTTAATCTAGTATGGATGAAGCAATTATAAACAGAGGATATTGGACAGTGTAACAGGAGTAGGAAACAGAAGGAGATAGATGGCCATGTGATAGGGGCAGAGATCAAGTTATGGATTGCCTGCAAGACACCACCAGAACATTGCAGCCTTCACAGAAAGCATGGCTTCTCTGACACCTTGATTTTGGAATTCCAGCCTCCAAAACTGTGAGATAAAAAATTACTGGGATTAAACCAGCCAGTCCATCATGTTTGTTATAGCAGCCCTGGCAAACTAAGACAGGTATGTACTAAGTTTTCTGGAAATTCTTTTTAACACCAAGTTGTGAATATTTAAACCTAGAGAAACTAAGGAGTAATTTGAATTCTCCCTTATTCTGATCCTCCGTTCAACTCCCTATATGCACTCCAAGCTGGAAATAGCCATACCATTTTTTTTTTAAATCAATGACTCTTAAACTAGAGCCCAAAGATGTACTTTAAGGAGTCTATGAACCCCTACATAGTATATGTACATTTAGTCTGAAAATGTGCTTTTTTTTCCTGTAAAAGACATCCATATCTTTCATCAAATTCTTAAAGGGATTCATAACTCAAAAAAGATTAAAAACTTTACTTTATGGTGGATGTAAACAATAGAGCCATAATCTCAAACTCTCTATAACTAATGGGGGCAGGGAGGGTAGGTTTCAAGAATTTCTTCCTTTGAAGTGCAGGCTATATAGAAATGAAAATAAACAGAAGGTACCTAAGATAGCAAAAATATATGTGAGCATCAATTGGAGATATTTGCTTGAGAAAAAACTGAAACTTGGAAAGCAGATTAGTGAAATAGCCATTATTTTTGACCTTGTGGTCTTCACTAAACACACTGCTGTTTATTCTCCCACCTTCCTTCCCAAACCAGTACTTCAAAGCTACAGGCCTTTTTGTCATTTTACCTTTAACTCAGACTAATTACAAAGAAATGAATATTTTATCATCTTTCTTATGATAACCCCAAGCTACTGAATTTTGAAGTCAGAGCTATTATTTAATTCCATCACTAAAATATACTATTAAAAATGACTTTCTTAAACCTTAAAAATGTACATGAGTATTTGATAAAATTTCATGATATTTAAACTATGAAATACAATTTCCTTCTAGATAACCAGCACATTGGGACACAGTTTAAAAGGGTGAATCCTTCACAGTCACATTGATAAGGATTTCTTCTTCTCTTCCTCATGGTTGTTTTTTAATTAGTTTGTACCAAAGCCTAAAGTTGAAATCTCCTCCTCTCCCTTTGTCTAAACAAAACCACTCAGCCTCATCTCTCCACAGCATATTAGTCCCCTTGGGTATTCTACAGAATCACAAATATTCTTCAACCAAATGTCAGGGCAGTGTGTTGTCATAGAGAATCTTTCTTTATGATGTTACACTGATGAGAACCCTCTGAGAGTTAGGTTGGTATGTGCCACATGGAGAGACCTGCTCCTCCTTATGCCTTTAATAAGCTCTCTGCAGCTTGGATAAGGGTACACAGCATTCTACAAAACAAAGGCAGGAAAAAATAAAAAATAAAAGACCAACAGGCCAAGCCTGTGGAAAAATTTTCCCCATTGAGCTCAACAAATCCAAAAGCTAAGTGGCATTCATCTTTCATGGACAGTGGTCCCAGCTGCATCTGTCATGTGACAGTATAAATAATTATGTGGGTAATGGCACTATACACTCCTACCAGTTTTGGTTTCATTTTATCAACTATATTTGTTGCCATTTGAAACAGGTCTTTTAGCACTTCACCTCCTCCGCTCTACACTGCCTCCCCATCCCCCTCTCTACCGTGTTTCCTCAGAGAATTTTTTCTTAAGTGATAACAAAGGCCAAGTAAAAGTTACTTGATCCTTATGTTATTCTAGGGATATGAGGATATATTCTTTAAAGAGACACACTAATGGCTAATGTTTCTAATTAAACATTCTTTTATCTCCCTACAAAAGATAACATCTCTTTAATTCTAGACAGAAAAATTCCCAGATCGTTTGTATTGATTTAATAATAGTTATAATTGGTTTGTGCCCCTTACTGTGCTAAGCACCTTGGCTTTTAACCCTCACAACAAGCTTGTAAGGTAGGTGCTATTGTCTCTATTTTACAAAGGAGAGAACTAAGCCTAATGGGGGTTAAGGAACAGGCCCAAGTTCACTCAGGAGGTAGCTGATCTGGGATTTAAGCCTGGATATCCTTGACATTGAAGACGATGCTCTTAACTATACTGTACTATACTCCTCAAATAGACCTCACCTCTGGAACGGACCTCCTGAACTGGTTATTTGGCTCTGGGTAGGATCCATCCAGTAAACAGAATACTTTATAAGGGCTCTGGGTACAATGTTAAGTAGGAATGTATCAGTCAGGGTCCAATCAGGGAAGCAGAACTACTGTAAGTGATGTGGGATAAGGGATTTATTATATGGATTTGAACTTATGCAATTATGGAATCTGGGAAGAAGTATATGAAAGGCCATTGCTTTTGTATTTCACAGTGGGTCAGAAGTCTCTGCATGTCAGCAGAGCTAGTAATAAGGAAGAAAAGTTGAATATGAAGTGGGGGAGATTGAGGACAAACTGGAATCCACACCTACCTCTTACCAGCTCCAACCTTGTTGACACAGGTCATCTCCAGAAAATGCGGCACCTTTGCTACATTGCTGCAAATGCACCTGGTTCTGGCCTTGGAAGAGCTGAAGGAGGAGACTAGTGGAATTGGAGGAGCTGCAGAGCTGACTTTGGTCTCACGCCAACCAGGTGAGGCAGTAGATCAGTGACAATGTGTGCAAGCTGCTGCAGTACATGGCGACCTACACTGACCTTGGTGCATCACTGGCACCTCCCAAATCTCACGCAGATTTCTCCTGTGGCCAGCACTAACCCAGAATCCTACAGGAAAGGGAATTTGGGCAAACAAAATTTTGGCTTGGTCAAGTTGACACAGTACAAAACCACCACAAGGAACCATCAAAGGGATTGTGTAAGTGGAGACTTTTAGTTGGCATACAGTTATACTACCAAATTAGCTTTCTCTACTCAGAATGCCTTGCCTTTTTGCTAACAGACTCTGCACCCCCCACTATTGACTGGGTGAGTGAAATAGTCCCTGACTTCATGGAGCTTATGTACTAGTCTAGAGACCTCTGAGAAGCAAACTATTAAATCTAGACTTATGAGCAATTGTTTGAAAGAGGTTTATCATGTGTGAAGTCATTGTAATTACATGTGGATGTTTAAAATATTGATCATTGATGCTGTCCATGTTCTGGGAGAAACTTCCCTGCTCCCCTCTGCAAAAACCATGGGAAAAAGTCCTCAAACTACAGCAAGTCTTTTGCTCAGAGAATTATCCTAGGTAAATATTTTCTCCCTGTACTCATCTGTGTTGAAAGCATATAATGCAACTTGTAATAAAATCTTTATATAGGAAAATTTCTCTGATTACAGTAAGGAGTTCTTTCAAGCCATTTAATGATTTTAAGCAATGAGAGTGACAAGGTCAGATTTGTGTTTTTAAAAAGACTTATGTGGAGAACACAGAACAGAAAGGATAGAACAAGTGCAGGTGGATGTGTTAGGAGACTACTGCAGTAGTGACGAGAGAGGGTTGTAGTTGGTGAGAGAGGCTAGTAATTTGGATGGGGAAGGTGATGGTAGAGATGGGGAGAGCTGAGTAGATTCCTGAGGTGTTCTAGAAATAAAATCAACAAGATTGGATGATGGATTAAATATGTGATGAGATAAGAAAGAGTTCCCAAAATGATTTCAAAGTTTCTGGCTCTTGTGAATATATGGATGGTAGTATTGGGTCACTGGGATACCAAACATGGACATTTTTTGGGGAAGATCATGAGGTCTTTCATGGACATGTTGAGATACAAAATTTGAGGAGCCCCTGAGACATCCAAATGAGCTGTCAATTGGGCAGTTGGATATTCAGGCCTGGAGCTCAGAAGAAAAATTCAGACTGGAGATATAAATTTGGGTATCAAGCATGTATAAGCGGTAACTGAAGCAGTGAAAAGCAAGAAGTTTTCTTTAAAAAAAATGTAGGAAAAAAAAAACAAAAAAAAAAAATAAAAAAGATTGTAGAATGATTATAGAAAGAATGTTAAAAGATTGTAGTGTGGTGGGCATTGTTTGACCATCTTCTCATTTTGAGGGAAATTACTCTCCAGTGAAAGCCCACGGGGTTGGCAGGTAGAGAGCAGGTATGAGCCCTAGACTCAACCAATCTGATACTCCCACCCAAAACTTTAACTATCTATAGATTGACAATGGCAGGGGCAAGAGTTCAACAGTGAGGGTGGGTAAACTTTGCCAGTGGCAATGCCTCAGCTCACATGTTCTGTAGTGTGTCATGCTCACAGCTATCTGGTCTCTATTGGATCCTGTCCATTTTGGAAACTGGTTCTCTAATCTTCCTGTTGAATCTGTGAGCTTCCTGATACTCTATTAAATTAGTTTGTTGCTTAAGTTAGTCAGACTTGGGTTACATTGAGTAAGAACCCTGTTTATATAATATGATCTGTATCATATGTAGGTAAAGTGCATACTCTTTATGCACTTTTTGGAAATTAAGACATTATATTGTAAAGATATTTTTATGTATCTGCCTCCCAACCAGATCAATGATTTTCAAACTGTAGGTCTAGCCCAATTAGTGGATTGGGAAATCAATTTAGTGGATTACAACCAGTATTTTTTTTTCAATTAGGCCAGTAAAAAGAATTTATTGGGAAATGGTGGAAAGAACAGAGCTTGCTCAGAAATGGGAGAGAAAGATGGAAATAGACACCAAGATTTGGTGTGGACTCCTCTAGGTAGAGAGAGCAAATTCTGCCTTTTCTGTTACCCTTTAAACTGTTAATTATTCCTCTCCCTTGCTAATGATAAGGGGATGGGCCCCAGCTGTTATTGGTTACCCCACCAATGGTGCGGGCCAATGGTAAGTCCTGTTTGGAATATCTGGGCCCGACGGGAGGTCCCGGAAAGAGAAACTGGGACCTCAAGTTTAAACTCAAAGTCTCAGCAAGGTCTTGCAGCCATGTTGTCTGTCAGCCATGTTGTGACTCATCTTCTCCTTGTTTTCTTGGCTAACATGGCTAACCTGCCTCAACTTCCCCCCTCAGAGAGTTTATGCCTTTACTCTTAAGGGGGTGTTGAGGGGCGATGATCATTTTTCTCGTTTCTTCCTGCTGGTTAGGGCAGTAGTCCCTGCCTCACAGGGCATAAACCTCTCTGGCTGTCCTATTGAGGTTGAGGGAAGACTAGTCCACTGTGACTAGCCAGCATTTTTAAATAAAATAGAATAGCATACCAGAGAAGAAAAAGAAAATAAGAGAGTAAAAGAAAAGAATAGAAAAGATCATTCCAAAATTTTTATCTTCTTTCATGTATTGTGTTTACACTGGTTATAATGTAAAATGCATTTTCTTAATATGAGCCCCAGGATATAGAAAACTAACAGAAAATGTCACACCCACCTGAAGAATAAGAAAAATCTGTATAATCTAAAAAAATCTTAACTTTTTTGAACTCATAGGAGAGATGAGGTTGCAAGGCAACTAGGTGAAATTAATTGCAAAGGGCAAAAGTTCCCTTGCAATTAATGAACTGATTTGTCTTGGGCAGAAGAATAGATAGCCACCACAAAAAGGGAGTAAGAAGAAAACACTGAAAAATACTAACAAATTATTGAAGGACAGGTGTAAGCTAGCCTGACAGTTTGGGATCCCTGAAAGCCCCAGACACAAGAGGAATTTGCCTTCACTTGCAAACTCTTTTCCATGGGCTATACCGGATACTCACAAAAATGATTGAAGCCAGGGAAGGAGAATTATGAGAGTCCCTTCTCTGAAGCACATGGTCGTGAAAACCTGCTCACTGCCTGAACCTTTCTCTTATATAAAGAAAGTCTAATCTTCTGCAGAAAGGTAGAAAACTCTTTCACCCCCACAGGCCAGGCAAAGATCCGCTGCCTCTGTGGAAGAAGTTGAAGCAAAAGCTGCCTGACACTGAGGGTGGGGTAGGGAAACTCTCAGCCCTGGTCACAGTCATTGATAAACTGTTGATGAGATAAGAGTAGAAGGAAAACCTGTCTGCCTGGAGGGAGGGGGAAGAAAATACCCCTATCTTTCTTAGCATGACTTCTGAGTACCAAGCAATAAAAGTTTACCCCTGGGAGGAGGGGTGGAAAGTCATTCCAATATTTGTTCCAGGCAAAGGTACACTGATGATAAGGGTGGAGTAGAAAAAAAATCCATGTGCCCCTTGAGAGTGGTAGAAAACTCAGAGATCAAAGATCTTGCATTGATACACAGCAGAAGTGTGATACTTGAGGAGGGGCAGGAAACTTTTTCCCACTGAAGACACCCAAACATACAAGGCAGAATTTGTCTGCCACAGGAGGAAGGGACAGAAATGCTGAGTAAGTCCCAACCCTGAGGTCCAGGTGCATAAGGGCTTGCCCAAGACCAAAGCTAGACCAAGAGAACCAAGAACTCTCTCCTACCCCACCATGAGCTTCACACCAAGTCACAAACAAAAGTAGTCTACTGTTGGGGTAGGAGCAAGACTCTCTCTATGGTATAGGAAGAAGGGCTTCCTAAAAGCTAAGGGTGAGGGTGGAACAGGAACACTGAACCCCTGCCCCCTGCACTCCAGCCTCCCCTCCCACTCCCACTAAACTAAACATAAGATAGCAGGAACTTACGGGAGGAATTTGAAGTCTTTTGTCCACTAAAGGACAAAACCCAAAACCAGTTCACCTAACTGATTATACTGATTCAACCTTCCCAAATTAAATAATCTAAGAAAAGAAATGGTATGCCCATTTTGGGATGTAAACATTACCTCAGTCTCTACTGTTCTTTCATACAATATATGGCACCTAATATAAAATTACAAGATGTGGTAGTTTGAAACTGTTATGTCCCATGTTCTTAAAGCTAATTCATTCTGATGGGTGTTAACCTATTGTAAGTGGGACCTTTTGATGAGGTTACTTCAGTTAAGGCATGGCCCAGAGTGGATATTAATCCTCTTATGGAGTCCTTCATAAACAGGATGAGTACAGAGAAAAAGAAAGAAAGCTACAGAAGCAAGAAGCTGAACTCAACAAAGGGAAAGACCATCAGATGCCTCCATGTGCCTTGCCATGTGGCAGAGGACTCAAGGATTGCCGGCAGCCAGTCTTTGGGAAGAAAGCATCGCCTTGATGATGCTTTTAAATCAGAGATTATTATAATATCTTCTTCATAGAGTTGCTACTGGGATGAAATGTGTATAAGCTGATTTCACAGCTTAAAGGAATAAGAAAATGAGATGCAGAAAGATGAAGCAAATTTCCCAAGATCATGTAGCTAATACATGGAAGAACTAGGATTCAAATCAGAGAATGTAGCCTCGGAGCCTGTGCTCATAACCCCTGTGCTTCAGCTGCTTCTCTCAATGCCAGGACTTGGGTCCTGGGCAATGAGAGTGTGGGGTGGGGAGAGGCCATTAGTAACCACTAAAGGAAGAGTCTTTAAAGGGAAAGTCATGAGTGATAGTGTAAACAGTGAGGTCCTGTAGATGGAGAGTACTTAAATCCCAGCGCTGCTCTTTTAGCCATGTCATGGTAGGGAAGCCACTGAATCTTTCTGAACCTCAGTTTTTGTATCAGCAAAATAAAATAACAACTACTTCATATTTGTTAGGAGGACTGAAGAGATTGCATAAGCTGTGGATCCATCAGTACCTGCCATATTATAAGCATTCAAGAAATTATAATTATGTAATAAAATGATAATTATATAATAACAGTTATTATGAAAACATATTTATTTCCCCTTAAATTCTATTTATATCATCTAACCCAGTAAAATAAGGGGATATTAGGGGATAGCCAAAGGCCTTTCCTGAGTAGCTTCCTGATTAGCTCTCACATTACCATCTCTCTTCTTGGAATGCTACTGAGTTTATGTAGGAGTTTGCACTGGTCATAACATAGGATTAGGTGATCCAATTGTGGAGGACAAACAGAACCAAGAAATGGATATCTTATGACAAGGTGGATTATAAGTGGGAACATTTAAATACCTGTTTTGAGGTATTTAATTAGGAGGCTACATTACAACTGAAATAATATTATTGACAGTTTATTTTAAAATAGTGTATAAGTCAGGGTTCTCTAGGGAAACAGAATCAACAGGAGATATCTGTCAACAGTATGAGATTTTATAAGATTCTCTCATGTGACCGTGAGGATGCACAAGTCCAGGTTGTGCAGGCGGGCTGCAAACAATGGGCTCCGATGAAAGTCCAATGAAGGTCCTTGATGAGTTTTCAGGAGATGCTGGCTGTCCAAAGACAAGCTGGGAAATTCTTCCTGAATGCTGAAATCACTTCCCCTTTTAAGGCATTCAACTGATTAGATAAAGCATCACTCATTTTGATGTAGATGTATTCAGCTATCTATGCAGTAAACTCACTGGTAACTGAAGTCCATAAATGTCCTTGTATTACAATTAGCCCAGTGCCTGCTTGGCCAAACAACTGGGCACAATTACCTGGCCGAGTTGACATATTAGCCTAACCATCACAAATAGCATTCATAAACATCCCAAGCAACAGCATACTACTCTTTATAGAACAGATGTTTTCTTGAAGAATTGTACATGGTAAAAACTTCCTCATTTTCCTCATTGTTATCACTTGGTGATGGGTTTTATTCATTTCTCGTTAATCTTCAATTGACACTTCAGCTTAAAATTTCTTTACCTCCCTCCTCTCTGATCTTAACTTATCATTAAAGCATCAGAGATTTGTTGGTTGAATGCATCTTTTCCCCATAAAGCAAGAAACTTTTCTAAAGTTAGCAATGATCTCTTAATTTATATTCTGAAAATGGAGGAATACCAATTCTCACATTAAAAAGCTATAAGTGGAATATTGTATGGTAGTAGCATACTTATTCTAATACAAATGCTTATCCGATACAAGAGTTGTTTAAAAGTAATTTTACGAGACTTTTAAAGATACTGATTTTAGTAAGGAAATAAAATATACCTTCTTGTTACTTTTTTGCATAAATTCCTTGTAGAGTGAAATATTCATTAAGATATAATCGGACCCATTTCAGTGATGGTGAAACAAAATGTAGGGTCCTTCGTTGCTCCTTGCCTGCTCATATGCTTTTGTGCAACATCAATGGTCTCCACCATTTCTGTCCCAAGTGTGATTTTTTTCTTTCTTGATATAGTTGTGTTATTTGAGGTTTTCTCTGTTGATTCTTCAGTGGTTTCTCCTTGACATTAGGATAAAGTCTTGATTTCACCACATGTTTTAGGAGCCTCCCCACTATCTGACTTAGCTTCCTCCTTAATCTCACTTTTATGATCTGTGGAATCTATGGACATCTGAGCTTCTTTCAGTTCTTGGAATGAGCCATGCACTCTCCCTTCTAGGCCTTCTCATCCTAGTCTGGGGAAAGTGACTCTATTGTCATGTAAACTTGGGAAATATGTGCCATCACCACCCATTACATTTTCACAATCCATGTAGGCAAATTAAAAACTAAGAACTCCTGGGCTTAAAATTGTCTAAACTCAAACTTCCCAAATTTATTTTTGCTGCATGTCTTTTTCTTTTTTTGTATAGTACTTTATCCCACAGAACTGCAGTTTCATTGTACTTAGCTTGGAGAAAGCTGATCAAGAAAGTCTGTCTTTGTGGGTCTCGTCAACTCTCTGGCAGTCATAGGTTCCATTCCACCATGCAGGAGACACCACTAAAGACAGCTTGCTAGCAGGGACTTCCTATCTTTTAGCCCATTCACTCAGCCCCTGGACACCCTGGACATCCCTACTCCCCCCTAGTCGTGAGAAGGAGTTCCACATTAGGGCGACCAAACAAGCGTATTTGTTCACAGGCAGTGAGACTAGAGATAAGGGAGTGAATTCTTCAGGCGTTACAGCAGAATTGCTAGGATGTAGTGACATCCTCTTGTTGGAAGTAGGGACTAAAGGAGAAGGTAGAGTCAGTGATGACCTTGTTGGTGAAGCTATTCACCAAGAAAGAAGATAGAAAGGAGGGGAAGGATGCCCATCATGCCAGACACTGTTCTAAGTTCTGGGCATATGGCAGTGACTTAGAGCTCTATTTTTGCTTGTCTCACTTTACCTGTTGGGATTAGAGTGCTATGGAATATCGAGTTGGAGTGACCTAGAAATTCATAAATGCCTTCAGGCAGACAGATCACGGGAGCAAATGCACTAAAAACTATTTTTGGAAATTTACTTCTTGGGGGCAGATGTGGCTCAAATGGTTGGGCATCTGTTTCCCATATGGAGGGACCTGGGTTTGATCCCTGGGACCTCCCGGTAAAATAAAATAAAAAAGATTTACTTCTTGAACAATTTGCACAGCTTAAAGTTCTCTCATTAAAATACTCTCTCTTAATCTGCTATTAAGAACACACACGCCTTCTGCCCTTAGGAGCTCTGAGAAGCAGCACGAAATGGACAAAGCAAGGTGATGAGCTGTGGTTCCTGGATTAGTCTTTTCATCCAGAAGAGCACAAAAGAAATCTCATGAGCAGTATAAGCCATATTTGAAAGCAATGTGTCTGTCATCAGCGTTTGATATGTGCTGAGCACCTTCTAGGAGCTAGGCTTGGTGCTAGATGCTTTCATGTATGCCATCTCATTCTCCCAGACATGTACAATTTTCAAGTCTGGGAGTAACTGAAAACATGCCATGGAGATAACTCTATTCTGCCCTGGGGGAAAAATGTATATTTTGCAAATGAGCCAACAATAGACATATTAAAGTCTATGCAGTTCAACGTAATTTCAAAGTCAATTTTTAAAGATGAAGACAGATTAAATTTCATCAAGAGGCTTACTAATTTTATTGTGTTCAACTCTTCTAAAGAGAAACAAAATTATAAACTAGAAACTAGTTGCAAACTATCAAGAGGTCTTAGCTTTCCTAAGACCAGTATATTACTAAGTACATCCAGTCTTTCACTTAACATGAGTTCATTCTCGGCTTAAACTTTTAGAAATCCATATGTTATATTCAAACCAGAGGGAGGAAGTGAATATGCAGTACATTCTATAATAAATGGTGAATCAAGGGTCTTTTCTCCTATGACATCAAAAAAAAAAAAAAAAAAAAAAAGAAGGCAATGAAGTGTTTCTCATTTTCTTCTTTTGCTCTCTTATGTTTTACAATTTTTCTACAATGAAAATGCAGATTCGGGACTGAGAAGGACAAATCGGGGCCTGCCGGCACGGGGACCACTGCTCCCGGCTTCACAACAAACCGACGTTCAGCCAGACCACAGTGCTGCTCAACCTGTACCGGAACCCACAGAACACGGCCCAAACTGCAGATGGATCGCACTGTCACGTGAGCGACGTGGAGGTGCAGGAGCACTATGATAACTTCTTTGAGGAGGTGTTCACTGAACTGCAAGAGAAGTATGGGGAGATTGAAGAGATGAACGTGTGTGACAACCTCGGGGACCACCTCGTAGGCAACGTCTATGTCAAGTTCCGGCGGGAAGAGGATGCAGAGCGGGCAGTGGCTGAACTCAATAACCGCTGGTTCAATGGGCAGGCTGTGCATGCTGAGTTGTCAACTGTCACCGATTTCCGAGAGTCATGCTGCCGGCAGTACGAGATGGGGGAATGTACCCGCGGTGGCTTCTGCAATTTCATGCACCTGCGGCCCATCTCCCGGAATCTCAGGCGGCAGCTCTATGGGCGGGGACAACGACGCAGGTCGCCCCCAAGATCCCATACTGGCCACCGTCCCCGAGAAAGGAACCGACGGCGTTCCCCAGACCACAGGCATGGCCGCTTCTGAGACCCTGGTCCCCTTGCCCTCCATCCATGACGGGCACAGGCATTTCTGGCCCCGACCCCCCCTCAAAACTCCCCTCCCTCTCCATCCCCATCTTCCCCAGGCCCTGAGGCTCCACAGTGGACTCTGTTGGACACAGACTGTCCCCTACTGCCCCTTCTCTAATAAATTTCCATATTTGTTCGGTTAAAAAAAAAAAAAAAGAAAAGAAAATGCATTACTTTTGTAATGACAGGTTAAAAAAAAAAAGAAAGGAGGAGAATTGTAGAATTATTTTGCTAAATCCTATAAAAGCATTAAATATAAGAACTTACAAAAGCCAGTTACTAAACATTAATATTGATTTGTTCATGTGATAAAACTGTCACAGTGATATCATGTCTGGTCTGTTTTTGTTCATTTAAGATGAAAGAGCCCTTCGGGAGAGTTTGATATATTTCTCTACCTTGCCGTCAGCCTTTTCTCTCCATCTCTACCTCTTCTGGCATGGTGTTAATGAAGTTCGATTTCTATGTTCAAGACCATTTGGCTGGTACCTGGTCCTGATGTAAGACCTTTTGTAATTACAATTATTTAAATAGCCACAAGCCTTGACAAGACTGTTTTTCCCAGAACCAACTAATCTATCCAGCTCTCCCCAAAGACCCAGAAGTCTGAATATCTGCTTAACCATCTTCATAACTAATGGATGACAAGAAAGGGACAAGGTATATAAAAACATACAAAAGAAGCCTGCAAAAGATCAGCTGCATAAACAAGAATCTAATTCAGATTAGATTAGACTCAAAGAGAGTCACGAGTAATAACATAGACATAGTCAGGCCTGAGTTTGAATTCCAGTTTTGTCACTTACTAGTTAAGTAACCAGCAAATATTTCTAATCACTCCAAACCTTAGTTTCTTCATAAGTGAAATGAGGCATATAACAAAGTTGCTGTAAGGTTAAGGTGAGATGGCATACATAGCACCAGCAGGCACATGGCTTTTGTACAATGGAAACAATCACACTTATCTTTGTGGGAGATTCTGGAAGTTATTTGAAACAACACCCATAAAACATGTATCACAGTATTTGGCATATACATAGTGATGGCTTATTATATGGTGTGAATGTTATTTTTCTCATTGAGTACTCTGATCCTCACCCCTCTGGAGATGGGCAGGTTGAACTACTGCCCAAGGGAATAGAGAAGGCCAATTTCAAAATCCAGAGTTATTGGCAAATGAAGTAGGGCCAGGTCTGGCTAAAATAGCTGGCAGAGGAGTAATGGAAATCTCTTTATATTTCTGAAATTTCTACTTTAATGGGCTGCAGATCAGGACACATAAATAAACAAATGTCTAATACTACTATTAACTCAGATCTTCTGAGACCCAAAATCAAATGAGAACCAGTGTCTGAAAGATAGGTTAACAAGGGAGAGTAAGAGAAGAGCAGGCTTTGAGCCATCACCCATATGGACATAATCTATGGTAAAGGGATAGAGTGTGGTTGCATGTTGGGGGTGGGGCAGATGAGTGGTGATGTTCCTGGGTTTGGTGGTGCAGCACTGGCAGGTGGGTGGATTAGGAAGGGCAGGTTCAAATTCCCAGGGCATGTAACTGTGAATCTTGACATTCCATGGGTTGGGATAGGGTGGTATCATGGGCCCTGGGGGGCTGGGGGGAAGGCAACAGTCAAGATCTAATGGGGTGTTTAGTGGTCATGGGGAAGGTTTTTCATTACCTTACAGTAATGGACACAGGACATGGTAAATATCATCAAAATTATTAAACTGTATCATCTAAATTGTAAAAAAAAAAAAAAAAAATCAAATGTCAGATCCTCAAATGTTATATCAGGGCATTTCTGAGTTCTGAAGACTAATGAGCCTTCACTAAGACCAAACAGAATTGAATATATTCTTATCTACTGTCTAGTAGAGAAAGGATGGAGATGTTGCTGAGAATGTATTCATTTCTTCATTCAAAAACAAATCTACAACCCTCACATTTTGTGCCAGAGTGGAATGGTGAAGTCTTCTAATATAGAGAAGTTAGTGAGTTACTTACATTCCCCCTATGGGCCCTTTCATATAAATGGATGGATAATAATATATATGGTATGATCATTGTTGTGTGTATATTAAAGTTAATATTCATTTTTCCTTCTGAACTTTATTTGTTGCCTTTGATATTCACATAGAAAAAATTGACAATAAAGCAATAGCTTCCCATCAAAACAATACAAAACAAATTTCACATGCAAAAACATAATCATTCATCAGTTTCATTGACCATGAAAAATAACAGGCATTTACAAAAGGTGGGTAAAATGCTTTTGTGGTCCCTTGTCAATGATATCAACAAATTTAGATTTTGCAAATCAAGTCAGCCACCTCCAACATAATTGAGCCTATAAGGACTCTAGGCTATAGAAAGAATGTTGTAATTGGTGCTGAACCATACAATGGCACATTTTGTTTTAATATTATTCACAACCTATAATTTTTAATTAATGCATTTAAATTTTATATAAGATAATAAAGGATTTCCATTTTAAATCACCTAACATAAGTAGCTATCCTATTAGTAATTGGTGGATGTGCTAGTACATAATTTCTATTCACAAATTTATTTTAAAATTCTGCAACCATCACAGAACAGAGATTGCACTAAGATTCAAATTCTATCTGTGTGACAGAAAACTGAAGGCACACAACAAGATTCAAAAATGTCTTGAATGATTGCTTGCTTACCACCACCCAAATGAGTTCCAGAACCATTTTTCCTAACTGTTGTACTTTGTGGTGGCTTTGCTCCAACATGCTGGGCCTGGACCCTAGCCTCTGTTCCTGACTTAAAGGATTTGGGCTGAGTTTGAAGGGGAATATATAGAGGCAAGAATAAAAAAGTCTGTTAGACTAGAGAGTTGTCTGTTCACTTCCAACACCATGCATATTTGAAGGTTGGCTCCATGTTCCCATATCCATTTTGTTTAACTTTTAGATTGATCAAAGTGCATAACCTACATTGCATTTTAAATTAGAAGCTTTTCCTAAGAACTACAGGAAAACAACAACCCACTGTATATATTAAATGGGTTTCTGGCAATCTTAGATGATATTCTGGGCTTTAGTCATTATCAGAGGTGCCTTCCATCACAGGTATGACTGGGTCTTCCCCACACCAATAGAGTCTGTGGGGCCCACCCACCACCATTCATCATGGAGCTCTGTAAATCAAGCTCCAACTCTGTCTCTTGCTGTCTGTTCAGAACCAATGGTCTCACTATTCAGACCCTTTTGATTACATTCAGAAATTCATTGAAATCATTAATATTGGAAAAGGGAGAATATTTTGTTAGTGTTTAGAAGACAAAGGAAAGACAAAGTCATTCAAGGTTTCTAGTAACTTTCAAGCACTTGAAATCGCTCCCAGGTAGCTTGTCCTTGGAGTCAAGACAATTGTGAGATTGCTCATTAAGTGTTCAGGAATATGGACGATGGGGCCAGACTGCCTGGGTTCAAATCAAGGCTCTGCCACTTAAAAGCTGTGTGACATTGAGCAAATTACTTACCTCTTGGCACTTTGATTTCCCCATCTATAAAATGGGGATAATAATAATACCTATGTCATAGGGCTGCTAACATTAATGAAGTAATACCTGCATTTACTTAGAACAGTATTTAACAATATTTATAGGACACATAATAAATATTATATTTAAAAAATTCTCACTCTATCATCACACAAGCACATTATATTCTTTCAGTTACCTGGTCTCAGTTACCTGGTCTCATTAATACCTCTCAAAATCTTCTCTTTCTGACTCACATGGTCATGGTTTTGGTCCCCAAACCTCATCATTTCTTAAACATGGATGACTGCAATCATACTCTCTCTGGTTTCCTTGACATCCCTTATCCCCTTCTACTGACCACCATGGGCATCTTTTTACAGTCTAGTGCAATCACTCCCATGTCTCCAATATCTCCCCATCAATGTGGAATAAGGTTCACATTCATGATATGGCATCCCAAGCCCTTCACACTCTGGCTCCAGCATGCTTTTTTTTTTTTTCTAAAGGAGGCACCAGGGAATGAACCCAGGGTCTTGAACATGGGAAGCAAGTATTCAACCACTTGAGCCACATTGGCTCCCCCCCAGCATGCTTTTCTAGCCTCATCTCCCACCACTCTTTCTACCACCCTTGTGCCTGGTCATATGAGCTACTCATGGTTTCTCTCACATGCCATGCTTTATCATATGTCCATGTCTTAGCATACAACATGTCCTCTGCCTGGATCAGTACCCCACACATCCCTCTGTCTACCCGCTCAATTCCTTACCCTGCAAGCATCTGTCTCAAATATCAACTCCCTCAATGGAACCTTCAAAATTAGTCAGTTTCTCTCTCTTTTGTATCCTACAGCTCTTTCATTATTCAATGATTAAAGCACTTCTCATGTTATAGTGTAATCACATCTCTACCAGACTATGAGCAATTTGAGGGCAAGGATGTATCTTGCTCATCATACATTCATTGATTCAATTATGGTAGAGATGGGACAAAATTATAAACAAGGTATACTTGACTCCAGTCTTTGTGGAGCTTATAGTCTAGTAATAGAGCCAGGAAATAAATATGCAAGCAAAAAAATTAAATAATTATGCAGAGAATGCAGAGAATCAGGAAGGAACAAACATACTGCTGTGTTGAAAAGTAACAGGAGGTGACATTTCTGTATCCCCAGTGCTGAACATGGTGCCTGGCTCATAATAGATGTCCATGACATGTTTAATAAATGAACAAATTAGTAAAGGCATTGCACACTTACAGTCTGTACTTAACCACTTTCATCATATGCTAGGTACAAAAGAACAGAATTCTCTTTAAAAATATACACTGTTGGTCTTAACAAATGCCTACTATGTGCAACTGGTTGTGAGACCATGGCCTAGTAAATGCCAGGCACAAGCTGATACAGAATCCAGCTAAGGCTCTGAAACTTCTATTTAATGTAATCGTTCAACTCTGTAAATTATCATTCAACATCTATTTATTTACCTACCTACCTATGTTTCTTTCCAGTCCTCTATTTATAAAAGGATGTAGATGGCTAATGATGAGAAATAAAATACAACAAGATCACAGAATCAATTCACAAAGAATGAAAAAGGAAAAAAGGGTCAGAGGATCAAGTAATTTTTCTTACAATTGATATTCATAACAATAACATAAAAAAATAAATACCTTACAATCTTATGGTGGTTTGAGGTTTAAAAAGCAATTTCAATACAATGATGATAACATAGTTCAGCAGACTAAAAGTGATGAACAGTACTAAGTCTTTCACTCCTATCTGATGTAAAAAAAAAAAGCAATTTCACTTCACACTCATAAGGTTAGCTATAACAAATAAACAAACAAACAACAACAAAAACAGAAAACATCTCTACCAGACTAGGTGTTGGTGAGAATCTGGAGAACTTGGAACCCTCATACATTGTTGCTGGGAATGCAAAATGGTTTAGCCCTTGTGGAAAACAGTCTGGTGGTTCCTCAAAAAGTTAAACAGAATTACCATATTACTTAGCAATTCTGTTTCCAAAAGAATTGAAAACAAGTACATGTACCTCCATGTTCATAACAGCACTATTCACAATAGCCAAAAGGTAGAGACATTCCACATGTCCATCAACAGATGAATGGATAAATAAATTGTGGTATATCCATACAATGGAATAGTATTCAGCCATAAAAAGGAATGAAGTACTGATGCTTCCTACAATGTGGGTGAATTTCCCAAATGTTATACTAAGTGAAAGAAGCCAAAAACAAAGGTCACATACTGTATAAGTCCACATATATGAAATATCAAGAATAGATAAACCCATAGAGACAGAATACAGATTAGTAGTTGCCAAGGAATGGGAGGAGGGGGAATGGAGAGAAGCTGCTTAATGTTTAAGGATTTTACTTTAGAGTAATGGAAATGTTTTTGGAACTAGACAGAGGTAGTAGTTGAACAACATTGTGAATACTCTAAATGCCATTAAGTTATTCACTTTTAAATGGTTAATTTTGTGTTATGTGAATTTCTCTTCAAAAAATTATTATTTTAGAAAGCAATCAGCAGAAAAGAAAGTACTTTCATATAAATTGTTTTGATTATTCCTAACTATGTATCTCTTAAGTAAATACTAAGATTGCCATTTTTGAGGTGCAAACTTAGAAGTTCAGGAAGGTTACATGTCTTACCCAAGGTCACAAAGCCAACACCTACTGTAGTCAAGAATCTAAGACTCCTGAACTCTATGTTCATTAGTTAAAACTTAACTCCCTTGCCACGTGGCACATGTGCTGTCTTCTTGTCTCTGAACAGGTAAACATATTGGGCCTTTATGTTTGAATCTGTCTTGATTAGGAAAAACCATCTGTGGACTGAAACAATTCCTAAATTATGCACATGAGTATAATTTTCTCTTGTTCCTTCTGTGACACATAAAGACTCTCAGTGTCCCCAGTTAGAAATGGTGGCAAATGGAGTCATCAGTTTATGGATGGCTGCAAATAGTAAACATGCTCAACCTACTGAAGCATAAAGGAAAAACACCACTTCTGACCTATGATCCACGGTATAGACCTGTTCATGATAGTTGATGGATCACTTCCTTTGGCCTGCAGTGGATTTAAAATGGGTATTCTTTAATTAAATACAGTCAACAGGCAAGCCTTCATCAATGCAACCAGATCAGGAGAGGCTATTGTGTTTACTTATTTTGGCTAACAAGTAGTTGATTCCATTTTCAACACTATTATCTCAAATACTGTACAAATACACCCCTAAAATATGACAAAATTACTATGGCAACTTACTGCTGTGAAACATTTACATAGCCTGGTAATTCATCAACACAGATTAGGCAAGCTACTGATGTAGAACTGCAGGGAAATTCCAGTTCTTTAGAAAACATGAGTCTATGTCAGAATCAGGCAGCAATTTGTAGGTTCTAAATCCTGATCCCAGAACTGTTTGAGCTTGAAATGACACCTACAGTGAGCTGTGGTTCTCAAAGTGTGGATACTAGCAGCAGTAATATCTGTGAAACTGTAAGAAATACAAATTCTCAGGATGTGCCCCTGACCTACTAAATCAGAGAATCAGGTGGGGCCCAGTAATCTGTTTAACAAGCCCTCCCAGTGATACTCAAATTTGAGAACCACTGACCTAGAAAATAAATCTAAATTTCCCCTAATTTGTCCCATTGGTTGACTCAAAGTTTACTTCTCCTCTGATAGGATTATAATGAAAAGGGCTTTCAAGTATGCCATTCTAATTTTCTAGCCCGTCTAGCAATCCAGTCCCATGAAAATACTTGCCATTTCCTCATTATGTCAGATACTTCTGTGCCTCCTGTTAATTCTTTTGCTTGAAAAAATTGCTAAGTCCAGCTTACCCTTTAAGACCCAGTTCAAATGCCATCAACCTTGGGACAGGTTCTCTACTTCTTCAGCAGAATTAATCACTACCCTTTTGTCATTTTATAGTAGGTTGTATACATTTTTCCCATAGTCTTCATCATATTATATGGTGATAGTTTAGTGAAATATATAGATTTCATGTTTCTTTCTTTGCTTATAGTTCCTAAAAGGGCATTCCTATACACTAAATAGAGAATCTCCCCCTGAGAGGTGGATATTGTTTTTGTTTTTTACTTTGTTGGTTTTTTTTTTTATAGTTTTATTATTATTTTTTAGTTATTTATTTGAGAGATTGAGATTGATGTCAGTTCCTGTTGGCTTTCCTATAACCATGACTCTCAGGATACTTTATTTACTGTCCATGGAATTTATGAGAATATCATTATGATAAACCTTATACAAGCCACTTTATCTGAGTGATTTTGAAGGGGCTTCTATTCTTTTTAAACACAAGAGGTCTGAGTGAACAATTAGCTTCCATGTTGACCTTCCCCACTAAAGTATGACAGTATTGATGGAAGGAATAGTTCCTAATTCATCTTTGGGTTTCCATGCCTGAGCATAATACTTAGACCATACTAGAACATCAACATACATTCACTGAGAGACAGAGGTGATACTATTGGGTCTCATGGAGTTAGAAGGGCATTAGAAGGGAGCTAAGGGAAGGGGCAATGGTGTTTAAAGTCCTGAGAAGCCAGTTGTGAACTGGGGATTCCCAATGGTCAGAAAGGTTTACAAGGTCATTGTAGGAATCAGAATGAACTTCTGAGGACTATTACAGGTAAATGTTAATCATCATTAAAGAAAGATGACAGGATTTACTGATACCATGGGTCAAAGTTGTGACAGCAGGTCAGTTGAGTGTCAGCATTCTCAAGTTACAGATCATATGTTCAGACAAAATCTAATTTAAGAGTATCCAATTAACCAAGATGGTGGTAAGATGCTCAGGGTGCTGTTCCCCCACAGAATTTTTGAACAACAAGCAAAAACTGGCAAAGCCATCTTCCTTGAAATTCCAGAAAACAATTAAGGCATTGAAGTAACTGAGTGAGTGTTGAATCAAGAAAATGCAACTTTAAAAATGGTATAAGAAGCTTATGGCATCCTAGCTGGCCTCCCCTAACCCCTTCCCTGCATGGTGTTGAGCCAGCATGTCCTCCCACTGTGGGGCCCTGGCTCTGTTCCAGAGGGAACAGAGTAATCTCTATGAGGATACTGGGTTGCCTGTATGTCGGTGCCAGTCTATTGGGTGGCATCCTGAAAGACTGAACCAGGAAACTCATCTTAGTCTCACTCTCTCAGAACTTACAGGTAGAAAGAAGCAGCTTGCCTCAGCTAAAGCAGTGTAAGAAACAATTAAGTCAAAGCAGCTTCTGGCAAAGGATTACCCACTTAAGAAATACAATAGAACACCCAGGACTTGGGGGAAGTCTATTTCATAGAGAGTAGAGGGGTCATTCAAATTCCTGTAAACAGGAAAATTCCTAAAGCCACTAGTGAGAATAAGCCAGGAAAAAAAGAAGGCTCAGAAAAGACAGAAAGGACTCTGCATTTTACTTTGCTTCAGGCCGATCTTCTCCATAGAGGACTAAACTGCAAGAGAGCACCAGCCGGCACAGAGCAATTTGCAAAGACTGTGTAAGGTGTTTTTGTTTTTGTGTGTTTGCTTTTGTTACTTCCTAGTGCTCAAGGAAATCTCGATCATATTACTAGCTGGATAAAAATTTAAGGAACAGAGAACTCAGGGACTAAATCACAGAGTTAGCACTTTAAAATATTAAAATGTACAGTGTGCAACAAAAGATTACAACACAAAGAAATGGAAATGATGGCCCACCCAAAAGAACAGGATTAAAAAAAACAGTAACCATCAACAAAGAAGACCAGGTTCATGTTATGAGATATGATATGATATGGAAGAATCTAGGAAACATTAAGATCAGTAAAATAAGCAAGGCACATAAGGACAAATATTGTATTATATCATTTAAAGGAGATGAATAGAAGGAGCAAATTTGCAGAGATAGAAAGTAGATTAGAAGTTACCAGAGGCTGGGGCTAGGGGAACAAAGTGGAGAAGGGGGAGTGTTAAAAAAAAAAAAAAAGCACTATATTTAAATGCATTACATGTAAATCTTGTATTTCAGTACTTAATACAGTACCTGGTTTAGTGGAATTCAATAAATATTGAAAAATGATTTAAAAAAACCCTATATAGCACTGGTTACATTAAGCCTTAACATATAAATTAGAGCTAATTCCACTTTGTTCTTTTCTCCAGATCTTATTAGATTTTCTTTTTTTAAGTGATTAGTTCATACTCAATTATTCCTAGGGCTAGTGTGGGGTCCTTAGCTCTAGCTAAAGGAAACTCAGCCTGCAGTACACAGCTGCCTGCATGCCCGAGGACACAAGTTAAAATGTAACAAACCTCCTCACAGGAAAACAATGTACAGGTGGTTTTGAAGACTGTAATGTTCTCTAGGCTGTACAATTCCTTTCTACAATAACATCATCATACCCCATTTATGTAACTCTGTTATGAAATGTCTTTGTTCTGAGACCCTATATATTGCCCCTCATTTTCCTGCCTCTTTGCAGAGCTCTACTTCCATTATCTGGCCTGCCACCACCAGAAAATCTCTCCTGTCCATAAGTCCCAATAAATAAAGCTTATATCTGACACCTTGCTGAGTGTATCCTTTGGTCTTGTCACCACCTCGACCTGTGCCCTTCAGAAGTTGGGTTGTAACAATTGGAGAGCCAGCCAGGAGACTGAAGGATCACTGGCAGTAGCAGGCATGAGCTGCAGAAAGGAAAATTCCATGGGGGAAATCCTGGGTTGGCCTTTAATGTTCATGTGGGAAGGGGTGGCTGCGCTCCAGATGAGTGGGGACCACCAAGAGAATATGGGGCACTCTAAAAACTCCAGCAGGTATAACAGGTAGCAAATCAGCTGCATTTAAATAAGAAAAAGGGAAACAGCCAGATAGCAGGGCCTATATCATGGCCCCTGTCAGGAGTCTTGTGGGTGGCTATTGAGGCAGAACAAGTGGCAAAGACCTCTGTGTACCATGTAGAAGAAAAGTTAAATTTAAAAAGGAACAAGTGCCTAGCACAGGCAGAGATGAAAGATTCTTTAACTGATTCCTGTGCCAAGTTAGTGATCAGTTAGAAACCCTGGCTTATAGATATAGTGGGGCTAAGGGCCACAGGCTGTCTCGAGTCCAGGTCTGGAGGATATTAACCACAGTTGGGTAGACCCTAAGGCATGGGACTCTGTGGACTCCTCAGATGAGGAGAAAGAGGAAGAATGGGAAAAGGGCTAAATGTGACAAAATAGGAAAATGTAAGCTGGAGAATTAAGAATCATTGTTTATCCTGTAATTCCCCAATTTAAACCTTTTAACAGCCTTAAAATGAGGGTAATTAATCCAATTACCGATTTCAGTAAGCAAAGAAAAAGTCCTTAAAAGCTATGGAAAGATCTTTTCTAAATTATAATCAAAACAAATTAAACAATTATAATATATTCCAAAACCTAGCAGTCAGTGTGCTTTTAAGGTTTTTCACAATTTTAGAATTTTATTAAAAAAGAAAAAAGACTTTAGCATCCTGCAGAGGGAGGAAAATAAAAATATTTCTTGCATAAACTATAATTGTTCCAATTTCATTTGGCTTGGGTGTAATCTCCCTAAGCTTATAGGACACTAATAAAATAAACTAGCATTATATGTATTAAATCTTTAAAATAATAAAAATTGTAAGTTCGTGTTTAATAAAATATAAACCTGTCCTAAAGTGAAATACCTAGTTTTCACAGAACAGAATGAAAAACATAAAACAAGACTTAAATGGATAAAAGTAAATTCCACTAGTTGCTAATTATAATTTAATAAACTTATTTAAAAGTAAAACTAACATAGGAATTTTGCAAAAGCATTTTCTAAACTGAAAAATTTAATTGACTAAATCCAGGAAGCTATTAGTAATTAGAAACCCAAATTAATATTGATGATGACAAAAAGTAACTTCATAACAGGAAAACCTGTCAGAGGCCACTTCAATCTGCATATTAAAGTGGTGGTAAGGAAAAAATGATCTTAATTCCATTGGAAATCTTAGGTTTTCATAAAATAATAAAAAGGTAGTTTTTTTCTATACTGCTAAAATGAAATAACCGTTAATTAATGTAATCATGGTAAAGGTGTAAAAGTAAAAAGTAAAGTACTAAAAATAGTTAAGTTCATTTAATATGTTATAAATTGCATTGGAAGTGTTTAGAAAATGTATAAAAAACTTAAAGAGATAAACAGGTTAGTATAGGAAACAGGGAAGGTGGCTAGTCAGAATAAAGCCCACCAAAGACCCTAGTCACAAGGTCCAGTTTAAAAGTCCCAGGTTCAAAAAAGGCCTGAATAACTCCAAACAGAAAAGCCTCCTCATTAGTTCCCTAAAAGCTAACAGGTGAAGGTAAAAAGGCAACCAATCAACAGAAAATAGCTGAGACCCTATGTGTGTCTATGTGAACTTTCCTTATGCCTAAACTAGTTTTTGAAAACTTAGAGAGTTTAAAAGGGAAACATGTTTGGTATTAAGAGAGCCTCCTCATAGGATTCCCCTTCCTGGTACTTTGTTATCTACTAATGAAAATGTTGCTTGTATACAGTTAAACCAACACAATCTGTCTTGGACCGTAACTCCTGCAAATTGGACAGTATAAGACACCTTGCTGGCCTAGCAAAGTACAACACATGAACAAGTTTGGAACAAGACCTTCTCATTACATAATGTTCAATGTTTGTATATATTCTTGATCACTCTCATAATGTTTACAAGTTTTGAATCATATGCATAAGCATATGTTATATGATTAATCAGCTATTAATCCCCTGTCTAATTGGTTTAACTCCCTCTCAACCTTGGCAACATGCCTTTATAAACTTACTAGCGTTTGGTAGAGGACTCTGAGTATTCTGTTGTATGCTGTACTGTTGTTGTGAAATGTAAATGCACTGTGTGTCCTATGGGCAATGCATACTGCTGCTTAGGGGTAGGTTGTGGGGGTCCAATGGGTCCCCAGCCCTGGCTAAGGGAAACTCAGCCCACAGTACACAGCTGCTTGCATGCCCCAAGACACAAGTTAAAATGTAACATTCCTTCCTACAATAATATCACCAGGCCTCATTTATGCAACTCTGTTATGAAATGTCTTTGTTCTGAGACCCTATATATTGCCCCTCATTTTCATGCCTCGTAGTGGAGCGCTACTTCCATTATCTGGCCTGCCACCACCAGAAATCCCAATAAATAAAGCTTATGTCTGACACCTTGCTGAGTGTGTCCTTTGGTCTTGCCACCTCTCCGACCTGTGCCCTTCAGAAGTTGGGTTGCAACAATTGGTGAGCCAGCCAGGAGACCAAAGGATCACCAGCAGTAGAAGGCATGAGCTCCAAAAAGGAAAAATCCATGGGGGAAATCCTTCAGAAGCTAGGTTGTAACAGCTGAAATAGACAGCTGCATGATTTTAGAAAAGTATGCTATCAGAAATTTCCAACTTCTTTCTTAGCTTTTGGCTATGAACAGCCTAGATTATCTCTTCTGTAATTTTGAAAACTAGGGTCTAATATTTTCTTCTCAACCAATGGTTGCTAAGCTTATAACTATCTTCCCAATATCAACTAGCAAAAGGAAAGAAGCCAGGAACAAAATAAAACAGTATCACTTCTCCAGTTCATGGTTCTTATCTCCCTCACCTTTTCTCTAAACAGCAGGACAAGAAAAGAGAACACTGCAAACTACATCTCCACATCAAAGGAAGGCTGCTTTTAACAATCTGATGGGACTCATTTTCCACTCTATTTAAAGAATAAAGAAGTCTTTTTCCTCTTGAAAGACATCTCCTGCTGCTGACTGTTCTTCCAGATATTGCTTGAAATTAAGTTCAATGGTGGTGTCTTCACTGCTGAAGCTGCCATGCAACTTGCAACTTTTATACTTTAGGCATAGAAAAAGGCATTAAAAAGGACTTTACAGACTATCTAGTCTAATCCAATCCCTTTGAGTAAGGAATTTGCTTCTGCTATATCTGTTTCAGTAAGAGTGCTTTCAAACTAATATTTTAAAGATTTTGTTTCTATACCTGTCTATATACACATGTAGAAAAACACTCAAAACAGAAACAATTCTAAACAAAGTATTTCATAACCACAGTGGCTCAAATTTCTGTGGGCTTCAGAACTACTGGAAGACTTGTGAAAACAAGTTGCTGTACCCCATCCCCAAGAGGTTCTGATTCAGCAATTTTTATGATGAGGACAGAGAACTTTCATTTCTAACAGGTTCCCAGGTGATGATGAAGTTGACAGTCCAGGGACCACCCTCTGAGAACCATCATTCTAGAAGCACAGCTCTTCTACCTGCTGACCTAAACTCATACAAAGTTACCATTATTAATTGCAGTATTTGAACAAATGACTTTCCATTATGAAATCCTGAATAAAGAATACCTCTGAAACCTTAACTATTCTAAGTGCTATCTTCATTTTTTTCTTTTTTTAGAACAGACTTTTGTTGCCTAGGGAACAGACTGAGCTGCAAGAGGTTTCTTAACCAGAGTGTTGGTCAGTTTAGGAGTTTTTATTTCCTGCAATCCAAGAAATATCTTCAAGTATATCACTTCTCTTTTCCATATCTCTGCTACCAATCTCCATATAGGATTATTATTATTATTATTTTTATCACATCCTTGTTTTAAAATGATGAAAAGTAAAAGAATTAGACTGTCCTTTCCTACAAGAATTTAAAACAATGTAGTGTTTACACATAGAAGTCACTGCTTCTCACTTATGTCCTTTTTGTGTACATTATAAAATTGTATAGGATTTTATCTTCTTTCCTCTGTGTTTGTGGGACATACATCGTGAGAAAAGCATCATGTAATTAACAGGATATTGTAACTTTATTAGAGTTTTGACTTTATAGAATAGAGGTGCTTCTAAAAAATCGACTATAAATAAACCTGGATGTCAAATCCAGTTCTCTTACTGGCTTTCATCATGAAATTAAAAATAAGCTCTTTTGGGGAAAACTTGGTTCTAACACATAATAAAATCATGCCTAAGAATATCATAAACTATTTAAATAGAAAAATGGCAATTTTCTGATAAAAATATTAACAGCCAACATGTGTTATATAATATGAACACTGAGTAGCTAGGGTCAGTCTCATGTTTGATACACTTGCTTAAAGGTAGAAAAGAAAAATAACTATCAGCCTAGCTGAAAAGAACTTCCTGGATGAAAATATCACTAAGATTTTGCAAACTCCTTAACACTGAATAGTAGGGTAATACGCAACTTACTTTGGTTGATTGGACCGGTAGTACACTGTTTGAGGAAGCCACTGGCTTTTTAAAAGCACCTTTTGACTCTGAAATGAAGAGAAAATTACAAGAGCCAGCAATAGCAAAATACAGCAATAAATAAAGCTTGTGATCATATGTTCACTAAAACTGTAGGCCAGGAGACTCTGAAGCTGCTGTAAAGCTAGTCAGTCTGGCATGGTATGTGAAATTAATTCCTAGGGATTAATATTTTAGTAGAGAATTTATTTAAGAGGAAATTCAGCAGTGGTAGGACCACGGACTCACAGCCAGGCAGCCTAGGTTCTATTTTTGGCTTTGCAGCTCATAAAATCTATGACCAGAACTTTCCTACCACAAACTAGCAGCATTGGCAACATTGGGGACCTTGTCAGAAATGCCGACTCTCAATCCTGGCCCAGCCCTATGAATAATCATCTGCATTTTAAGAAGGTCCTCAGATGACTGATAAGCACATATGGAGAAGACACTGGATGCACTGCCCAGTTTCCTCTTCCGGACTAAGAAACTTACTCTCCTAGTGGCTGCAGATGCTGCCCTTCTCTGGAAATTGCTCTTCGCTTCTCCAAGGTCATGCTCCCTTTTCCAAGGGCAGCCTTCGTCTGATGACTGGCCACTGTGGAATTCCTGGCTTCTCAACCTACTTGGAATCACCTCAGCTTCAGAGCTCCCCACGGTGTCAACAGAAGCTTTTGTTGAGACTACATTCAGTCCAAGTTCTCTTTCCACCCAATGTTTCTTCCTTTCCAGTCCTTCCATAGATTTTGCTTCTGAGAGTACTTCTTTTTAAACTTATACACACTCATCTCCATCTCTGTTCACTTCCTGGAGAACCTAACCTTCAAATCACTGATATTTGAGAAGTTCAGACTTTGGCTCTTCAGTTTTCTCATCTGTAAAATGGATATAATAGCCATATCCTCTTCATGGGTTGTTGTGAGAATTAAATTGCTTCGTATTTCCTGAGCACTTAACAGTAACTGGTTTATTCAGTATTAGATAAATGTTAGACATCACTATATAGTGGGTCTATGAGTAAAGAATTATGTTAACACCTGCCATGTTCAGATTCCTGGTTCAAAGGAAACACTACCGGTACTATGAAAACATTAGGTTCAAGTGGGGAATAGTTTATTTACTTATGTATTCTGTTACTGTGCAAAGGCTGATGGGAAAAAGTGTTGGAACATATACACTTTACAATTTATCTGATTTAAGATTAAGAATGTCAAGTTGCTAAAAGCAAGCAGGTTACGCTGTCTTCAGAACTTTGCAGTGAAACTCTTACTTCCCCTTAGGGAGAGAGCAGAATATAACAGAGAAGAGCTCTATGACATGAGTCAAAAAGACTGTGATACATGGAAGCATTAGAATCAAATAATTTCAGGGGAGAAAGGCATCTTATCTATCTAGTCCAACTATTCATGCAGGAGCAGATAAATCTAGTTGCCAAATCTAATAGATATGCTTAAACTTTATCTTGTTTCTCCTGCCTGCAGTATTGAGAGTGTTGAACATTCTCTCTTTCCAGAAACTGTAAACATACACAGCCACACACACGTACAAACACACATACTCACATCCTTGGAATTAATGCCCTTGACCTTGGTGGACCTCGAGTTTGGCCCTATTTGCACTTTATGACTCACACTATCTTCCAGTGGTACTCCATTTCCTGAGTCTCCACTGGTTTCTGAGGTCACACTTTTAATGCACAAATCACTAGTGCTCAAGTCCCCAACTCATGTGATGGTATAATTCTAGTTTTTGTCAGATTCCCCTCCCTGGGTCCTTTTGGGAATTCTTAGGGTTTTACACAGAGTTTCTTCTGGATGCTTTCTTCTGTACTGCCTCCCTGCAAGTGCGAGGAGGGTGGGAAATATGCCTTCCTGGATACTTTTCAGTGATAAGAGCATTTTGATGGCAATCTTTAACCATACTTTACAGAAAACTTGGAAACAACAGAAGGTGATTATGTTATCTATTGCTGCATAACAACAGACGCTTGAAACAACAATCATTTATTATTAATTACAATTTTGTGGACTATGTGGACTTATGTGGATCCTTCTGCATCATGTGGTGTAGGCTGTGGCTACTGTAAACTAGAGGCTCAGCTGAGCTGGAATGTCCAGTTATACAAGACAAAGACAAAGTAAAAGAAGCAGATTCCACAATTTTCAGAAACAGAGGGGTATGAGACCCAGATATAGGTCTTAGAGACCAGAAGCTGGATTTTAATACCCACTTGGGACAGGAGATATGACTGGGGCCTGGAGGAGGCGGGGAACTAGAACTGCATATAGATCTTCATGTAAAGAGATCTATAAACACTCTGCTCCATCCTAGAGAAACTTGTCTACCTGAGTGTCTGGGTAAAATTACTGTTTTGCTTGAGCCATTGAAACCACAAGTCTATGCTTAACATTGTTTAGGGTATCTAAATTTATACCCTTCATGTAGTGTGGGAAACCCAAGTGGAGAAATTAATGTAAAACATAGTCTGGGACGAGTGAAACTCCTATCCCTCTATCAGAAACCAGGGCAAAACCATTTTGCATGAACATTTAAAAAACCTAGGATGGAGGGAAATTACATGGAGGGGGGAACACGAAATAATGGTTCACAATTAACAATTATTACTCATAGGAGAATTCATCGAAAACTTCATTGAGTTCCCAATTTGCATGTTTGTACTACATAAAAAATTTGGAAGCCATGTAAATGTCCATAATAGAGGTAAGTATATCCTAGTAAATATTCTACAGCAATTAAAAGAATAGATTAGATCTTCTTGTCAACATGACTAAAGTACAAAGAAGAGTTTTGAGTGACAAAACCAGGCTGCAAAAGGAAATTGATTTATGCTGCCATTTATGTAATATTTTAAAAACACAAAATAATACTCTAATATATTTGGAGGAGATTGTTTGCCAAAATGAATACAGTAATTTCCTTTCATGTGTCCATTCCTATGTCTGCTCCCACATTGATAAAGCTATATGATGTGCTTTGCCCACTAGGATAATAGCAAACTTGATGCAATCAGAGAGTTGAAAAGTGCTTGGACTCCATGGCTTGCCCTCTCTTGCTGTTTTTTGGTGACCCCCACACTGTGAATGATCCTGGGTCATTCTGCTGAATGAAGAGAGGCACTTGGCCAAGCCATTCTTATCACCCCAGCTGACACTGATCCAACTGTCAGACATGTTTGTGAAGCTACTTCCAAGCCCAGATAGAGCTGCCCAGCTGACCTACAGAATTGTGGGAAATAATGTTTGTTGCTTTAAGCCACTGAATTTGGGCTTTTAAATCTACACATCAAAATATAACTGATGTAACTGTTCATAGAGAATCCATGTGCAGTAAATGTCTAAAAGCATGGATGGATAGAATAAACCCCTCTTTGGATAATGTTTACCCCCTGAACAATGATTCTGGATAACTACCTCTGTGAAAGAGGAATGGAATCAACTTTACTTAAATGTTTTATTTCTTAAAAATAATTACAAAAATGGCTTCTGGTTCCAGATCTGATATATAAAGAGCTTGGAAGTATTCACTCCTATCTTTACAGCAAGAAAAAAGCTGAGAAAAAGAAACAACAACAGAAAATCAATGACTTTTCTTGATTGAAATTACACTGAATTCATGACTAATTTTGGAAAAATTGATATATTTATATACAAAATTTAATCTTTCTGTTCAGTAACATCTGTCTCTCCATTTATTCAGGTATTTTATGATATATGTCAGAATCAGGATTTCTTTTAAAGTTCTAAAATTTGTTCCAATTGTTCATCACACTTTTTGTTGGGTTCATTCTTCCAGTTTTTGTTGTAATTGTTAACAGGATTTTTCCCTGTTGTGAAACCACGGGCAGGCCAAAACCAGTTTTGAGGGAGATGTCCTCTGTTCTTATAACCTTTTCTTCTGAGCTTGTTTAACTGCAGGTCATATAACCTGAGCATGTGCAAAAAACATTGACTCTTGTCCCTTAAATGACCTTTGAGACACCAGAAACAGAGGTCACGTCCCTTGGAACCAAGGTTACAAGGACAGGGAAACATCAGAAGCAGATAAAATACAAGAGGTCCATCAATAAGGAAAATCCAGTCAAAATCCACTCTACTACATATGGACAGTTCTAAAATTAACCAATTGAACTATGCCAAGTCAAACCTCCCCATTTTGTCCCACCTCCCCATTTTGTCTCACCTCCCATTCCCATAAAATCTCCCTTAACTCTCAGATAGGAGAAATGGATTTGAGCTTTGACTCCTGTCTCCATGCCAGTAAACCTTACATTAAAGCTTTCTTCCTTCCTTCCTCCCTCCCTCCCTCCTTCCCTCCTCCCTTCCCTTCCCTTCCCTTCCTTTCTTTTTTCTTTCCCATGGAGGAGTCTGTTTTTTGTTTTTAACTTTTAATTTTTGTTTTTTGTTTTTTTAAGGAGGTACCAGGGATTGAATCTGAGACCTCGTACACGCAAAGCAGATGCTCAACCGCTGAGCTACACCCACTCTGCTAAAACTCTTTCTTTTCTCAAAATCCTGATGTCATAATATTGGCCTCTGTGAGCATCAGGTAGTGAGCTCAGTAACAGTTGCATTTTTTTCTTGTTGGTCATTGCTGCAATATAGGATAGATGATCTTATATCTGGTGGCAAGTCCTTTTTAAATTTTATTTTTTGCTTTAAGTAAGCCTTTAGTGAACCATGTAACTAGTATTTATTTACCAAGAACTTTCACACACCTTATAAGTCATTTGCCCTATACTTTCACAGATATGTTTGTGACCAATGTACAACTATTAGATTTAACCCTATTAAAAACTTCACCTTGTACCATTTGGACCAATATTGCAGCCTATCAAGATTCTGATATATGTCTTACTTAGAAACCTAATTTATCAACACAACCAAATTGCCATACAAAACAAGTTTTCAAAAGGACAAAAAACTCATTTTGAACTCTAGCTCTTTGGGAAAGAACCAAATCACAGACCCATCTACCTATCTCAAAAATGTCAGCAGATAGCAGGATTTACTTAACAGACCTTAGTAGATGACTGTATTGTGAGCAATTCATGTCAAATTTGCCTCACAATAGAGCTCACATAGGGGATTAGCCACTGAAATAGAAGTCAGCAAAGGATAAAAAGATAGAAGCATTTGGTGCTGGGCTGGAAAGGATAGTGAGGGAAAATGAAATCAGTATCTCAAGAGACCCACCTACTAATTTTGAGTCATGAAAAGAATAACATTTGACCACTTCTATGGTTAGGCCCCCAATTTACTTGGCAAGTGGTAAGTTTGATAAGGAAAGAGTAGAGAAAATAGAATTTGAAAGTCTCAGGAACTTAAGGCCATGACATGAATGAGCACATCTGAATGGATGTGGAAGGGTCGTTTTCGCAAGCAATTTGCAGTGTTTATTTGAAGTATTAGTAAAGGATCCAGATATTAGGAAAGGGTCCAATGACCAGCCTTACTGTATTATTGTGAATGTTATTACTCATCCTTACCCCTGCAGGGAAAGGAGAACTCAAATCTCCTTCTCCCCCTTGCTCCTCTCAAGATCCAATGCATTCACAGGCAAAGTTGAAACAGCAATCTTGATTACAAGTGTCCTGAGTTTTAGAACAATGCCTTGTTCTCTTCATTTATCTAACACATGTTTATTGAATGTTTCCTTTGTATGCCTCACTGCTGGATGCTAGGGATAAGGACATGGTCTTTGCCTTCACAGAGCTTCGATATTGGCTCCCTCTGTAGTAGATCTCCATTCATTTGGCCAATTGAAAAAATACTTTTCATATTTTCCTGTATGTGAACTGCCAATGACTAATGAGAAGTCTTGTAGATATTTGATGGCTTAACATCTTCTATATTCAATTCAATTAAGTATCTTTCAGCAACTTTATCTTCTTGAAACTCTTACGGTCTGCTTCTCTGGAAAACAGATCTTTGTGACTGACTTGATAAACTGCTGGGATATTTTTACTGCAGGGTCTGAGTTTAGTCTTCAGAGGTTTCACAGACATGAACGCTTTTTTTTTTTTCAGTTCAATTGTCTCCACAATCTTCAAGAAAGGCCCTAATCCTATGTATTGTAAAGTCAAACTTTATTTGTTCCCTTTTCATAAAACCTATGTTTGGAAACCAGAAGGAGTAGAAATCTCTGAAACTTTAAGCTCTTAGATTTTCTTTTGGTAAAATTGGAAATCAGGTTTGTGTGGAGTTCACTGATTGCTAGAATGTTTTGGGTGTTCTAAACTACACTGGTTTGGCCAGTAGGTAATTTTTAACATTGGGTTCGAGGTGCATCTTATCACTTCTTATAAATTATCAGAAACAAATCATATTTATTTAGTTCTCAGTGGAGTGATACAAGGAAAACTCTTCATGCAATTTAGGATCTCATAGACTTATTGAGCAATTCATGAATCAGGCAGCATCCCATTCAAAAAGTAGAAGGAGACTCCACCGATGTGGTGGAAAGGAGAAGTTCATAGAGTGTGAATGCAGAAGCAAGGAGGATATATTCTGATTGACTGACATTAAGTTTCCATTTTACTTAGTGGGGAACAGGTGGTTGCTTAGGAATGAGGATGTTAGCTGGCCATAATTGGTAAAGATCTGGCTGTATTTAAATTTGGTCTTCTGGACAAGTTGGGCATTTACAGCAAACAGAAACTTGCTTAGGTTATTTTATATATTTATTTAATTTTGTTTTGCTGACATGGGGCTTAGCCTGGATACCTCCACTTTAGGCCTACTAGATTTTATTTATCAAGAGTTTTAGTGTTATGCCACACCACCCTTAAATTATTTACACTTTGAGACTGTTTTGAATCAAGGTTGGCATTTGAACCCAGTTTCCATTGGAGCACATTTTAAATCCCTACCTATTAAATCATTTATTCTAATTTTTTTCTATACAAATCGAAGTGGCAGGTGGGCTTGCTTTTCTTTAAAGAGTATCTGTTTTCCTTTGTAATTTTCCATAAACAAGAATGAAATTGAAACTCTATAGCCTTAACAGATTTTAAAATTATATAGTTATTATGCCAAGATGCCAGGGAGACAACATCATAAGCAACTTACTTTGGAACACCTGCTAAAAATATTTTTTCCATAAAAGGTATGTTTTTTCTCATGGATATTTATAAAAATAAGTAAACACATACCCTATGGTGAGACAGCATCATTTCATGAAAACATGAAAGAAATATACATTAAAGGGAAAACAACAACACACAAAAAATAGAATCCAATCCACTTCAGTTTTTGAAGGCATTTGTGCAGAATAATTGACATTTTTAAAACATGTCATTAGCAAATTGAATTTGCATACTCAGTAACTTTCCAACATGAAATACTGTATGAAATACAGTAAATACATGTGATTCTTTTGAAGTTTTGACAATTGTTTCTTCATTCCCTAGAACTCAGTTAACTAGGTTTTATACCTTATTAACTGGGCACATGTCCATGCAGCTTGGAATTATTAAGAGAATAGGGTTAAATTCACCTTTAAATGGGTGGTATATAAAGAGTCTTGAATGGATATGATTTCAAATTAGCCCCTCTTATGGCCAGCTCTCTAGAGCTAAATGAGCTCATATTGGATATTTAGATTGACCCTGTAAGAAAGAATGTAAAAAGGACCTGGCACAGTGTTTGCCTCATGGTGCAAATTATCATCTAAGGAACATAGGCTGGCTGCTTCTGCAGGTCCCCAGATGGCTATATCAGTTAGGAGTTTTTCATAGGAGGTGACTGAAACTTATCCTGATGGTGCAGGTCCCGGGCTCTGCTCTATAGTTGGGCTTCCCTGATAGGCTTCGTTTCCCAGGCTCCTGTGACACCTGCTTTGTCTAATGAGAGGCACTGGTGGGAATTTAGAGGGCAGGAGGGTGGGAGAAGGCAGGGCATTTCTCTCCTCCTTCTCTGACTTCAGCAGCTTCTGTTGCATCTGAGTCTCTTTCATTGTTCTAGTTCCTGCCAGACAAGTCTACTGAGATTTCAGCTTCTTCCAGATGACTCTGGGCCCTAGGCTCTGATAACACCACTTTCTCCATTTGTTCCTCCAGCCTAGAGGTGATAGTAGATTTCTGCTATTGCTCATCTATAGGATGTTTCTTTCCTTTGAGTTGGCTTCACAGATCTTCCATTGCCCGTTTACAATACATTGCATCAAATTTTCTATTACAAATCACTTAAAGTAGTTTGTTTTCCTTGTTAGACCCAACTGTTATATTGACTACTTTGAGCAGGAAAAAGGGATTTATTGAAAGGCATATAGGGTAGTTTACAAATTGAAGGAATAGCTAAACAAACAAGGCTTGAGAGTGGAGGAACGAGGGCCGCTTCAGGAAACACAGTATCAGAAATTCAAGGCTATCTCTCTAACATTCCCATTATATGACTCAGCTCCAACTGCTTTCTGCCCCATGTGTATCTCTACTGGAGATTCAAATTCCCAGAAGAGGAAATTTCATTGGTAAATCTTGGGACAGAGACATACCTCTGTGGTTGTGGCAATGACTGACTTAGCCAAAAGGACCCCAAAGAATAGAAGGCAGAGCAGTTCCTCAAAGGATGGGATGCTGGACTGACATATTTTCCACTACTGTACATTGACCTTGCCATGGCTGGACTTTGTTTCTAAATGTTACAGGCTTAGGACATTGATTTTGTGGGCATATGGAATGTGTCATTGTCCTAGGAATAGACTCATTTTAATAAAGTTTTCTGAGATTGAGTCTACCAAAAGGCCAATCTACTCATTTATAATGAAAAAGACAACTGGCAAGTAAATCAGGTGTTTGAGGTGGCCTGACAAATACATTCCTTCCTTTTAGGCAAACCACAGGAGACTCATCTAGTAGAAGATTCATTTGTGAGCATGAAGTCAGAGCCAAGGGTGTTATTTGATCTTGAAAGGTGTCTCTGCCAAGGTGGTATGAGACAGTATTACTCACTCTACAGGCTGGGTTCTCTGGAAGCAGATGCTGAGATAAGATGGGGTGAACTGTGTTTATTAGGGATTAACCCTGTGGAAAGAAGAGGGGGGCTGCAGGATGGAGAAGTTAAACTACGATGTAGGCCTAGCCAAACCTTGGCTTACTGGTGGGAAGATCCAGAGCACATCCTGCTGATCAGAGTTGTCTAGTGTTGGGCTAAGAGAGCCATGTCTTTCCACTCCTGCCTCACTTGGTCACGGAGTATGTCCTGCCCTTGGAGGAGCATGACCTTGGTCAAGCGACTCTCGGCAGCTGAGGCCAACTCTAAAGGAACTGAGCAACATATCTCCATGCCAACCACACTCACTGTGGAAGTAATCTTTCCCTGGTGGCAGTGCAGTTGGAGACACTTAGCCAAGAACCCCACTCCTCTTTCAACAAAACCTTTGTAATCTTCCAGGCTCTGTGGCTTTTGGGACCCTGTTTCTGTGTATTCCAGTGAGCTTTGTCTGTTATTCTCCCTTTTTGGAAATGCATTTAGAGCTGACCAACTCCTTTCTGCTCACCCTGTCTTTCTTAAAAAAAAAAAAAAAAAAGTGCATACAATGAAAGTAATTTCTACTCAAAAATATCCAATCACTTTGTACTTTTACCTCCTTGAGATGACTGCTGGATAACTGCTTGGTATTTTGGGTATTTCCAAACTCTCTGGACACACAGGAACAATCTCTTGTTTTGTTCTCACCTGCCATAATCTCATTCTGTGTGGGTTGACATCACTAGATAGATTCTGAGGACAACTTTGGCTACACTGACCACACATAATAGGCACTTTTAAATATTGGTCTCTTCTTTCTTTCTTTTCCTCTTCCTTTCCCACTCTTTTTATATGCATGAGTTTAATAAGGCATTCAAGAATGAACTGGAGGGAGCCTATGTGGCTCAGTCGTTGAGTGCTGGCTTCCCACTTATGAAGTCCTGGGCTTGAATACCGGCCCTGGTATCTCAAAACAAACAAACAAACAAACACACAAAAATTAAAAAATCAATTATATGTTTCATTATATATCTCGCCATAACCTCCAAAATTATGTAGGAAAGAGTGTAAACTACTATGTAAACTATAATCCATGCTTAGTGGCAATGCTTCAAAATGTGTTCATCAACTGTAACGAATGTACCACACTAATGTAGGATGTTGTTAATGTGGGAAAATGTGGGAGGGGTAGGGAATGGGGCATATGGGAATCTCCTCTATTTTGTATGCAACATTTATGTAATCTAAGTATCTTTAAAAAATATATTAAAAAAAAAAAAAAAAGAATGGACTGGATCTTGTGATAAATTCTAGTCTGGCCTTGTGTCCCCGTGTGCCTTAGCTGCTCAGGCTGGATGCTGCATCACACACTCTGGGTTTACCTGAACCAGAATACATTATAAAGATGAATAATCCTTAACACATCAAGACAAAAGAACCATCAACAAAGCATACGGTGTTAAAACGGTGGCAGTGTTTGCATTTCATTGGTAACGTCATTGATAATTGATAATGCTGGTCACTATCAGTTGAATAAGCACAGTTGTCCTTTTCTTCTCCATAAAATCTACCACAAAACCCCAAGTTAAAGTTGACACATCATTATTAGGTGAAGCAATTCTAAGATCCCCCCAGACATGATTCACAGCCCATGTTATTCATGGATTTCAAGGGGAAAGGAGGGACTAGGAGGTTGGATATCAATTACTTTCATAAATCAAATGACAGGTTATAATGCATATACATATGTATGGCATGGAAGAAAAAATAGGCAATTTAAAGTTGAATATCAAATTAACTTACTTTATATCCCAATTCAATCTTTCACAAGATATTGCCCCAGATGTATTTTGGATGTTATCACTATTGTCTATGTCTGACATCACCTATGAACACTTATCCATCACTCATCTTGCCTCTAGACTCATTCTTTTTCTCAAGTCCCCCACTGTCCTCTTTCTTTCTGCAATTCTCTCCCTTATCTCCACTGAACATTGCTTCTCATAAGGTGGCAATCCAAAATCTAAGCATCAGAGAGCCAAAAAGCAGAAGGACAACATCATGGCTCAATAAGCAAATGTTTAATTATTTAAACAAGTTTAAGGCTCACTTGACAACAAATAAAAACACATGCATATTTAGTTTTTATTCACACACCATCTCATAACATCCCAATAATGTCTATAGTATGCCTATTTGTGTAATTGATCAGGGCTTGTATGCACATATAGACATAAAGTGTATATTTTCTCAGATATATTCATTTCTGGAGATCTGTTTTGACCTACTCCAATTATGCTTCCTGGAAGCCAGAGTCCTCAGGTTCAGCTGTTAAAATTTGGACCCTATTCATTTGGCCTAGAGCAGAATAATAGAAAAAATTTGTCTGGGCATTTGTGGCTTGCTTTTGCCACCTGCCATTTTATGCAGTCAAGTGTTGAAGCTGCTGCCCCAAATGCATTCTCTACATTGATGTATTTTTCTTATACTGTGGGGTTATGATCTTTCTCTCTTCTTTTTTTATCAGCTAGACTGTGTGATAGTTTTCTTTTTTCAAAATGCCCAATCTATGCACTTGTGAGCATTTCGCAAATTGAAACAACAAATCTGTAACACCTTGAGAAATGTCCCCAGGTTGAAGCAAATGACAACCTTCCTCTGTGATAGGTATCCCCCACCTGCCTTAGGCTATGATATGTGTGTCTGTGTGTTTTGTCCATATGGTCCTGCCTTATGTTATCTTGTTCTAGCTACACAATAGGAAGTAATTTCAGAGATAACAATCAGAAGTAAATTCAATAGTCCCAAGTTGATTCTTAATGAAAGAAAACCTTTGTATTTCATAAAACTCTAGACCCTTAAATAGCCAGAATATGCAAAATACTAAATGACCTAAATCAAATAATAGTTTGACTAATTCCTCACACATTTTCTTTTACCATTAACAGGACAGATTTCACCAGTTTGATCGTCTTCCATTAACTCAAACTCCCAAATCATGTCCTTTCCATAACCTGCTGAGGATTCTTGGATGAACTGGATTCACCTTTCTTAATTAATAGCTTTCTGTTCTATCAACTCTAACCTCACATGAGAGAATTTTTGGGTGGAGGAGTGATGGTATTGTTTTATACCATGATTGCGGTGGTGGTGGTTACCTACTCTTTGCATTTGTCAAAACTCACAGATCTGTGCCCTAAAAATGATTGGCTTTAATGTGTGTAAATTATACCTCAAAAAAAATCTGATAATAAAAAATGGCTCTGAACATACAATTTGATTCTATTTATATGTAATTACAAATCAGGAAAAATTAATCTACAGTAAAACATTCAATCTCAGTACTATTGATACTTTGGTCTGAATCATTCTTTTTTATAGAAAAGGCCAGCTTCAAAGACATGCAACCCATGTGGTCACACAGGGCCACCTCTTAGAAGGGCCCCGTACTTGATTTAGTGTTCTGCTGTTGCCATCTTGAAATTCTTAATGATTTTACCTTTGAGCTAGTGTTTTGTAAATGAGATCCAATGGGACCATGGAGAATGTGCGTGAGCAGAGTTGATATGCTTGTGACTTTGTGTGAACGCAAAGGCTCGGGGCCATGGCAGGTAGGAAGCAGTGTGAGCACTGAGCATTTGGCCTGGCTTCTTGGTGCCCACGGATATGCACATGGTAGTCCATGGTGCTGCAGAGCCCCAAAGGAAAGGGCTGGGATGGGACCTGGTCCCAGAATTTTGGTGATAATGGCAGCAACAGTCACCAAAACAGCAACAATGGTGGCAGTGGCCATAGCTCCAAGAGAGGAGGGTCTCCACATGGGGGTAGAGCTAAGACCCACAGTAGGAAGCCAGCTTACCTGTCCATCCTTGTGTCATCTGCACAAACTCTCCAACTTGAGTGTCAGGATAGGAACTCAGTCAGTAAATGTTGCCAGTAAATTACTACAAAATTAAAGCATATACATGTGCATTGCAATAAAGTATATCAGAAGTTAGACTTCTTCAGAGTTGAGAGTCTCTGGTTTTGAAAATTACTACAACACTACAAAACAAATATCCATGGGCTTAGAAATAGAAGTTAAATTTAAAGATGGTCACACTATATGGAAAAGAGCATTGCTTTTATATGAACCTTCAGTTAAGCCAATTGTTGATGAGGAAGGCACTTTGTAAAGTAAGTCTTCTTTTTAATTGAATGTATAGCTATAGAATGCATGAACAAATATTTTGAATTATATACAAATCACAAAGCCATTTTATTTCTTGTACAGCCTTTACAAGTTATAGGAAGTGTAAGAGGAAATTTTAAAATGACATTGTATAAATTTACATTTAAAATTAACTTCAGATTTATATGCAACTGATTTGTCTGAGGAGTTAAATTTTTTTAGAAAAATTATACTGAAAGAATCATTAGCTCTAGATGTACTAAAATTTATATATCCTAATGTTGCCATATCTTATGAAATACTCTTAACAGCTTGAGTAACAGTTGTATCAACAGAAAGATCCTTCTCAAAATTAAAAATTATCAAAAATTATTTGGGATCTTGTATTTGTCAAGAGTGGTTGATGTCACCTTCAATTATATTGGCTGAAAATGAAGTTACTAGAAGTATAAAGTTTGATGACTTAATAAATGTACTTAAAGAAAGTATATGAGAAAAGTCTTATGATCAATAAAGATATTCTATTAATAAAGTGATATTATTTGTTATATTATTAAAAAGTATGACATAAAATGTTCAGCTTATACATTTATATTGGTACTTAAGTATCACTATTTTCCCTATTACATTTTATAAATCATAACCTATTTTTAAAGGAAAAAGCTTCCCATTTTAGTATATTCACCTGTACTTTCTTCCCTGTTGTTTTCATTTTGCATTGGGTTCCACAAATTTTATAGGTGGTCCTGGTTCTGTGGGGTTGGCCTGTGTAGTGTAGGATATTTAACAGCATCCTTGGTTTCTACCCACTAGAAGCCAGTAACATCCCCAAGTTGTGACATTGCCAAATGTCCCTGGGTGGCAAAATTGCCCAAATGAGAATCCCTGATTTAGAGTGACAGAAAGCAAAGGTTGCTGGGAGCTGGGGTGGGCATGGGGATTGACTGTGAAGGAGCACAAGGAAACTTTTTCAAGTGATGGAAATATTCCATATGTTGACTGTAGTGGTATTTGTAAAGATGTATATACTTGTCAAAACTCATCAAACTGTACACTTAAAATGAGTGTATTTTGTTGATTATAACATATCACAATAAAGATGATTTAGAAAAACAAAATACAAAAAATCTAATGTTAACATAGTATTCAAGCCTTTAGCAAATGTTTGCCAGTCTTATTTCTTATCACTCCTTTTTTCAGAACCTCTTGTCCAGGGAAACCAACCTCTTAGTTGGTCTTCATGTAGCTTGTGTATTCTTTTTTTTTTTTTTTTTTTTTTTTTCTATATTATTCTGGTATTTATTTATTTATTATAACTATTATAGAGCTATTGAAAAGGTATAATAATGATTGAAGAGATGAATTCACATCACTGTGAATATAACAAGGACCAGGGAATTTACAAATGGAATAAAAAAGATATTGGTTTAATATATCTCAATAAACCAGATTTGTTAAGAAAAAATTGTGCGGAAGTCAAGAAATGCATGCCCAAGTTGAGCCATGGATAATAGTTTTAGTCCTGTTTCAAAAATGTTCTGGCAGTTTTTTTTTTTTTTTTTTTTTTTGAAATTTATTTTTATTTTTTATATATATATATACATATATTTTAAGAGGTGCTTAGATTACCCAAAATATTACACGGAACCCACTGGGATTCCCATGCTGCCCACCTCCCACACCTCCCACCACATCCAACACAAACATCTCCCATAGTTTTGCCCACAAACCTCAATGAACTTACACATCCTGGAGCCTTGCCACAAACCATAGACCACAGTTCACACTGTAGACCACACTCTCTCCCACTCAGTTATGAGTGGTGTGTGCTGATTTAAAATGGCCTACATCCATTGCCACAACAGTACTCAGGACAACCTCCAACTCCCAAAGAAGCCCCTGTATTTCAACTGCTCATCCCCTCCCTACCCAAAAACTGTCAAGTGGCCACTGGCTCCACCTCATTGTTATAATTTCTTGCATTACAAGAATCACCATATGTGAGCAAGAGAATACCATCAAGTCCACTCTAGTCCATAGTTCTTTCCCCAATCCAGAGGCGACTGGGATGGTGATGTCCACTCCAACTCCAAGTGAGAGAGGGCTTA
>JAKSZT010053887.1:101341907-101378164 GCA_026826555.1 Tolypeutes matacus
TAGAGAATTCGTGGCTGGAAGTTTTTTTCTTTTAGTGTTTTGACTATGTCATACCACTGTCTTCTTGCCTCCATGGTTTCAGCTGAGAAATCAGCACTTAATCTTATTGTGCTTCCCTTGTATGTGATGGTTCTCTTTTCTCTTGCTGCCTTGAGTATTTTCTCTTTGTCTTGAGCATTGGACAATTTGACAAGTATATGTCTTGGAGTTGGCCTGTTGGGATTTATACTATTTGGGGTGCGCTGTGCTTCCTGGATCTGCACATCCATCTCTCTCAATAGAGCTGGGAAGTTTTCAGCCATAACTTCCTTCAACACTCCTTCTGTTCCCTTTCCCTTCTCTTCTCCTTCTGGGATGCCCATAATGCGTATGTTTGTGCGTCTTGCATTATCGGTTAATTCCCTGAGACCATAGTGGATTTTTTCTATCTTTTTGTCTATCTTTTCTACAATCTCTTTGATTTCAACTGTATTGTCTTCCATATCACTAATTCTTTCCTCTGCCTGTTCAATTCTGCTGCCATGTGAGTCCATCGTCTTTTTCATTTCTTGACTTGTGTCTTTGTTCACCATTATATCCATTACCTTTTTAGGTGTGTTAGCTATTTCTTCAGTATGTTCTCCCAGTGTCTTCTTTATATCCTTAATTTCTTCCTTCAGTTCTTTAAGTTGATCCATGATATTTGTTTGGATAGCTTTGATTAGTTGTTCGATGTACTGCATTGCTTCCTGGTTTTTATTTTGTGCATTGGACTGTTCCATGTTTTCCAGTTTCTCAGAGTCATTTGTATTTTTCTGCTGCCCTCTGGTCATCATATTATCTTGATGGGTTTGTTCAGTTGATTAGCTTTTCTCTATGCTCTAGAATTTTATTTAGCTGTTGGTTCTGCGTGTGAGTTAAGTTTTCTCTTTGGCAGATTTTCTTCTTATTTTATTTCATTGCTTCTTTCTATGTTCCCTTGAAGGCAAAAGGTTAGGGCCAGAGGAATCAAAAGATGTAAGGAAGGCAGAAGGATAATAGAAATATTGATAAAAGTTAGAAGAGGGGCAAAATGAGACTTAATGAGATGAATATTTAACTTGTGTAGGCAGTGTAGAGTACTAGGAAAAATATGGAGTTCCTACAATGGACTGGGAAAACAAATGGAGGAATATATATATAGTGATTTAGAAGGCTAGAATTATGAGGAGGGAGAGAAATAGTAAAGAAAGGTCTGAAAGGAAAAAGTTTATACTAATAAAAAAAAAAAGTAAAAAGAAGAAGAAGAAAACAAAATAGATGGGATAGAAATTGACACCCTTAAGTTGTGGGCCTATGAAAAAATGTTGTCTCTAAGAGCCACAACAGAAAACAGAAGGCAGAAAGATGCAGGAAGGATAAGTGATAGTTTGTAATACAGAATCAATATATACAGCGAGTGGGAAATTACTGAATAAGAAGCCCAGCAAAGAAGCAACAAGCTGGCAGCACCTATTTAAAAAAAAAAAAATAGAAGGAAAAAGGAAGGGTGGAGGAAAAAGCAAATAATAGCAATAGACCAGAAATTAACAGAGAGAAACCAAAGATCCACACAGGGAAGCAGTCAAACAGAGCTAAGGGGGGTCAATGATTCCCCTAGGGTCCACGTGGATCCTTCCTGCCTACTTGTGTTTATCAATGAATTTCCCCACAGGGTTCTATATGCAGGTCCTGAAGCAGCTTTTGGCTATTAAACTAAATTAACAAGAATTTATTTTTCATTTGTTGAGGTGACCTCACTTTTTTTTTTTTTTTTTAATTTAATTTTTTGTTTTAGCCAAATGCAGGACCCAAAATAATTCCTCCTCTAGACCAACCCCCTTACGGAAGGGACCCTAGCTGGGCCCGTGGAAATTAATCAAGCACGTCCCACTTTCCGGACTCCCCAGGTTAGCTGAAGCTCTGATGTTAGTCAGTGAGGAGTGCTAAAGACAGCGGATTCCACCCCTTCTGGCACCAAGCTCCAGCGTCACCGGGCTGCTCAGTAAATCAGTTTGAGTGCAGATTCGCGTCTGCTCTCAGCCTAATGGTGCTTCAGGTCGGCTTATCTGCTCCCCAAAGCTATGGGGCGGTGCAGGCAGCCAGATCGATGTCTAAAAATATAAAATACCTTTCCCTGTCTTCCAACAGAACCCTCCCTTTTTTGGGAAGTGTCCCTTCCTCCTGGCTCCGCAGCGGCCCAGGTCTTATCCCTGGGTGGCTAGGGAAATCAGCTGCGTTTCCCAACCAAAATCCCCCCTCCGGTTCACCAGGTGTTGATTAGCTCGTTTGCTCTGTTCACACAAGGTCCAAGGGGCGTCAGGCAGCCAGATCCCCAGAAAATAAAAAATTTTTGCCCCGCCCGCAGCTCCAAATGGCCGTTTTATTTAATTTTATTTTTTTTCCCCTAACCACGGGGTTCAGCCGCCTGTGCCAACCTCCACCGGCAGCCTCAAAACTCATGAATCTCCATCATTTCGTCCACGCAGATAGATGTCCCAAGCTTCTCACTCCACGCGTGCACAGCACAGACCCCCGGGCAGGACCCCGTCCACAATCTGCCTTGCTCTGGGAGCTTGCAGTGTGCGCCCTCCTACACTAATGCCATCTTGGCCCCTCTCGCCATCAGCCTTAGGTACTCTTTTATTTCTCATAGCAATACTTTGTAGTTTCTAATTTTTTTAAAAAAGTGTATTCATTAGAGATCTGTGGGTTTAGAACACAATCATACATAAAGCGAAGGATTCCCAAGGTTTTGATATGTTGTGTTATCATTTTCATTAGTTTCAAGATAGTTACTGATTTCTTTTGAGATTTCCTCCTTGACCCACTGATTGTCTAAGAGTGTGTTGTTTAACTTCCATATCTTTGTGCCTAATCTGTTTCTCTGGCCTTTAGTGATTTTCAATTTCATTCCATTGTGGTCAGAGAAATTACTTTGTATAATCTCAATCTTTCTGAATTCATTGAGAGTTGTTCTGTGGCCTAGCATGTGGTCTATCTTGGAGTATGATCCATGTGCACTCGAGAAGAAAGTAAATCCTGCTGTATTTGGGTGTAGTGTTCTGTATATGTCTATTAGGTCCAAGTCCTCTAATGTGTTGTTCCGAGTCTTTGTTTCTTTATTGATTCCCTGTCTAGATGTTCTGTCTAATGGTGATAATGGTGTATTAAAGTCCCTCACTATAATTGTAGAGGCATTTATTTCTCCACTTAGTTTTTCCAGAGTTCGCCTCATGTATTTTGAGGCACCCCAATTAAGTGCATAAATGTTTATGATTGTTCTCTCTTCTTGAGAGATTACCCCTTTTACTAATATATAGTGTCCATCTTTGTCCCTTACAATAGTTTTGAATTTAAAGTCTATTTTGTCTGATATTAGGATAGCTACTCCTGCCCTTTTTTGGCTATTGTCAGCTTGTAAAATTGTTTTCCAGCCATTCACTTTCAGCCTCCTTGAATCCCTCGGTCAAAGGTGGGTTTCTTGTAGACAGCATATAGATGGATCATATTTCCTTATCCATTCTGCCAATCTGTGTCTCTTGAGTGGTGAATTTAATCCATTAACATTCAGTGTTATTACTCGTAACGAATTTCTTACTTCAGCCATATTTTCTTTGGGTTAGTGTATGTCTTATGTTGTTTTGTTTCTGTTTTTGTCTTTTTAGTTGTTTTTTAACTCTCCTCCAACTCTCTCTCCCTTGTTTTTTCCTTTCAACTTGTAGAACTTCCTTTAGTATTTCTCAAAGTGCAGGTTTCTTATTGGCATACTCTCTTAATTTCTGTTTATTTGTGAATATTTTGAACTCTCCATCATTTTTGAATGCCAGATTTGCTGGATAGAGAATTCGTGGCTGGAAGTCTTTTTTCTCTTAGTACTTTGACTATGTCATACCACTGTCTTCTTGTCTCCATGGTTTCAGATGAGAAATCAGCACTTAATCTTATTGTGCTTCCCTTGTATGTGATGGTTCTCTTTTCTCTTGCTGCCTTGAGTATTTCCTCTTTGTTTTGTATATTGGACATTTTGACAAGTATATGTCTTGGAGTTGGCCTGTTGGGATTTATACTGTTTGGGGTGCACTGTGCTTCCTGGATCTAGACATCCCTCTCTCTCAATAGGGTTGGGAAGTTTTCAGCCATTATTTCCTTCAACACTCCTTCTGTTCCCTTTCCCTTCTCTTCTCCTGCTGGGATGCCCATAATGCGTATGTTTGTGCGTTTTGTGTTGTCAGTTACATCCCTGAGTGCCTGCTGGATTTTTTTCTATCTTTTTGTCTATCTGTTCTACTATCTGTTTGATTTCAGATGTATTGTCTTCCACATCACTAATTCTTTCTTCTGCTGTTCAAATCTGCTGTTATTTGAATCCAGTGTCTTTTTGATTTCTTGCATTGTGCCATTGATCCCCATCATATCCATTATCTTTTTATGTATGTTTACAATTTCTTCAATATGTTCTCCCAGTGTCTTCTTAATATCCTTAATCTCTTCCTTCACTTCATTAAGTTGGTCCATACTATTTGTTTAGACAGCTTTGATTAGTTTTTCGATGTTCTGCATCTCTTTCTGGTTTTTAGTTTGTTCATTGGGCTGGTCCATGTCTTCCTGTTTCTCAGTGTGGTTTGTAATTTTTTGTTGCCCTCTAGTCATCATTTTATCTTGATCAGTTTATTCAGTTAATTAGCTTTTCTCTCTGCTTATAAGGGGGTCCAGGCAGCCAAATCTGGAGAAAGGAAACCCCTCTCTACCTTCTGTCAGAACCCTCCCACTCTCAGAGCATGCTCCCTTTCATCGGGTTGATGGGCAGGAGTCGTGGCTCAAACCAGCCTTTTTCCCTGAGGGTGGGTCTCAGCCGTCTGTGTTAACCTCCACAGGCAGGATTAAAACTCATGAATCTCTCCCAAGCAATCCACGCCATGGAGCTACCTCCAGACAGATGTCCCCGTCCCCGAGTAGAATTATTTTATTAACATACAGTCTCTGTTGTTTCTCTAACCCTGAAATAATGCATATTCATAATATAAAACTTTTACTGGGCTGTCTCCTGCTTTAAGCAACATTCTTGATGAGGTGTCCATTTGGTTCAAGGCTAGAATCTGTAATTTATTCCAAATGCATCCTGTATCTGAGACACTTACAATCTCTGCAGTTATGTTAAAAACTGTATTTCTATATGTGCATAGAATAGAAGAGAATGTTAAGAATGAAAAAGTTATGTAGAAATTGTTTTTCCTGGAAGCGGCTGTGGCTCAATCAGTGGGGCTCCCGTTTACCATATGGGAGGCCCCGGGTTCGGTTCCCGGGGCCTCCTGGTGAAGGCAAGCCCACCCGCACGGCGTGGTTGGCTGGCCCAGCGAGCACAAGCAGCAAGGGGGGGATAAATGAATAAATAAATAAAATCTTTAAAAAAAAAAAATTGTTTTTCCTTTTAAACATTTTTCTCCAATAGCTATTATTTGGCCAGTAAAATTATGGTTTCTAGAATAGTCGATGGCCTGGAAGGATATATAATCATGATAAACAAGAAAAGAAGCAGGATATAAATTTGTATATATAATGTGATTCCATTTTGTGTATTCATAGGAAAAAAGCACTGGAAAGAACCATAACAAATTGCTAGTATTGATTCTCACTCAGTAATGTAATTAAGATTATTTTTATTTTTTCTTTATATTTTTTCATTTTGCAAATTTCTTGCAATAAGAATGTTTTTTTCTTTTAATAAAAATAATTACTTTTTCCAAATGTAGCTTTAAAGATAAAAAACTCTACGTTAAATATTGTTAAGTGGGACAGGTGGAGAAAATGAAATCATGAGAGAAGATCTAGAAAAAAGAAAAGTACAATTTAAATAGTAATTGGATTAGGATGTGGGATTATGATGACTTTTTAATTTCTCAATTTTCTTTAATATCATTACCCTTCTTTTAAAATGTAAAAGCCTAAATAAAAATAACTCCTCAATGAATAATTCTAATAAAGCACTGAATTAAAAATTAAAACAATAAAAACTTAAATCTAATTGGTAAACAGAATCAGCACCAAAAAAATAATAGAATTCTCTTTTTACAATAGAAACTTATAATGTAACCAGAACTGCTCTACCTAGATGCAGTAGCATGTGAATGAGGGGAAGTTGCTGGGTATTGAAAGATACCTGGAGGCAGAATAGGGAAGAGGAGCCAACACAGGATTTGAGACCAACCTACCTGGTCTTTAAGTCTGAATCCACTATTTACTAGCTGAGACACATCAGGCAAGACACTTCATTTTCCAAGTGCTGGTTTTCTCATCTAGAAGGTAGCCAGCCATGATGCTAATTGCTCTTCTCAGGATTGTTGTGAGGAGCACAGGTGAGTGAATATACATGACAAGGTTGTGATAGGTTTTTTTTTTTTAAACCTGAGGTGCATTATAAAAATTCTAACGGCTCTGCTGTTAACTCCTGCTTAGACACACAACAACTGACACAAGCTTTATGTGGAAAAGGTCTCTATCTACCTATAGGTGGGCCTAAATCTATCCACTAAATATCATTTTTGTGTATATATTAATTAAAAATTGATTTCTCAAACTCTATAATGATTCTAAAATTCAAATTACTGCTGATTCATGTTTAAATAAACTTTTTAAAACGCATATACCACTATTAGAACTTTAACACCAGAAATTAGTTTCATCTTTTTAGGATGGGATCATTTCTTTTGCTAGCTTCATGTTTGTGAGATTCCTTCATGTTGTGTGTAGCAGTCGTTTGTTCATTTCCATTGTCATATAGCATTCCATTATGTGACTACACTGCAATGTATTTATCTACCCTACTGTAGGTAAACATTTGAATTGCTTCTGGCCACATGCATAATGCAGTTATAAATACTCTTGCACCTGCCTTTTGGTGGACAAATGTACTCAATTCATTTGTGGAGAGAGATTGCTGGGTTCTAGGATATACTTAAGTTCATCTTTAGTTGATACTGACACTTGGTTTTCCAAAGTGGTTCCCATTTCATTAAAAAATATATACATATATATATATATATTTTTTTATTATGGGTAAAAATCAAAATTCTCACAATACATACAAACATTTGCAAAATGATATATAAATATATATGCATATAAAATATACATATTTTTTTAAGGAAGAAAAATATATATTGTATTTTATAGGTTAAATCCTGTTATAAATGAACGTCATTTTTATGGGACTCTACCATCCACTTCAACAACATTCAAACAATAAAAACCCCATTACAAAAAGAACTTCAACACTCCTTTGGAGCTGGCTATTAATGAATTTATCCTGCATATAGGGTACGCATGAAAAACATTCTGGAAAGATACTCAGAATATCTGTAAGCATGAAACCATTTCTCTACATTTCACTTACTGGTCTTGAATCCAATTATATGTGGGCTAGCTGTAACTGCACGCTTGTCATCCTGGGGTGGGGGTGGAGAAGCAATTTGAAGCTAAAGGGCACTCGGCTACAGTTAATTCATGTGGCCACAAATATAGTCTATACTTTCTCCCCAAAGAAAGAGTAGATACAACTTCCTAACCATTTCTAAGAATTCATGGGATAAAGGGTTATCATTACAGTTAATACATACTCAGTTTTGTTAAAGCCATAGATTTTATTCTAGAAAGGAGAAAATACCTGGCATTAATAGATGAAGCATATGAATTGTGGAATACTAAATTAATTTCTTTCTCTCTTGGTTAACAAACAATTATATACATGGGTGGGATTTATATCCATTGCAAAATTGTTAGTGTTTTGCATAATGTCAAAGAAAGACCGTATTTTCGCTTGAGTGTCCTATAACCTTTCTCTAGAACTATTATTCTTGGACTTTCTACAAAAGTTACTTTTCCAATAATTTATTAATTATAATATTTGAGAACAGTAATGTGTGGATCTGAATACTTCAGCCAAGCAGCTAAGGCAGCAAACTTCCTCTTTTTTTTTTTTTTTTTTTTACTGGGAGGTCCTGGGGATCGAACCCAGGTCCCTCCATATGGGAGACGGACGCCCAACCAGTTGAGCCACATCCAACCCCGAGCAAACTTCCTCTTAAACTTGCTCTCCTGCCTGAATTTTTAAATGCTAAATTAACCCTTTCTCCCTCATTTCTCAAGCGGAACCCAGAAGAAAGCAGCATTTCTTGACTGTCACCACAAGTTCCAGGTTGAATCTTCTCTGTTCTTCAATGTATAACAAATACTTCTGGACCTGTAGCTCATGCCTGTGGTAATAATCTTTTTTTTTTTTTTAGTATATTTTAAAAAATTTATTTCTCCTCCCCGTTGTTGTTTGCACTTGTTATCTGCTCTATGTGTCCATTCGCTGTGTGTTCTGCTGTGTCTGCTTGTCTTCTCTTTAGGCGGCACTGGGAACCAATCCTGGGACCTTCCAGAGTGGGAGAGAGGCGCTCAATCTCTTGCACCACCTCGGATCCTCAGTCTGCTGCATCTCTTATTGTCTCTCCTCTGTGTTTCTTTTTGTTGTGTCATCTTGCTGTGCCAGTTCTCCATGCAGGCCAGCACTCCTGCTGGGTCAGCACGTCGTGTGGCCTAGCTTGCCTTCACCAGGAGGCCCCAGGAATCAAACCCTGGACCTCCTATATGGTAGACAGGAGCCTAATCGCTTGAGCCACATCCACTTCCCCATAATATAGTCTTGTTCTCAGAGAAAGAGTTCTCTAGCACAGGTAAGATGAGCTGAAAGTCATCTTGGATGTAGGAAGCACTGTTTGATGCCTCTAGAAATACGGTTGTGATTAATGGGATGAGGATGTCTGCCTTTTCTTTAGCTCTAGAAGTTGTTAGGCAGGTGGTTAACTCTTTAGATAGAGAGGACAATTCTTTTACACAGCACCACTGTCCTCTGGGAAAGGGTTCTGCTCCTTTCTATGGCTGTCACTTCCTGCTTCCAGCCATGCAGAACCAACGCTGATGTTTTATTGAACAGTTCAGTTGAGCAGGCAGTAAGTTCTGCTAGGCTCCAGATTGCAAATGTTTGGATATCTTCTATTGAATTTTTATTGACTTGCTCAGGACTTTCTCCTTCTAACTGTTTTTCTCCTTCCTCTGCTAATGGCTTGGTTAAAGATGTCCTGATCCATTCATAGATGGTATTTCTTGCCCTAGCAAGTTTCTCTGGTTTGGAGGAGATGTGCAGCTGGGAAAACAACTCTGTTATTTCTTTGGTAAAGTCTTCATCCCATTTTTTCTCTTCTTCCTCTTCCTCACAGAACTCTCCTAAGGAAAAAGCTTCTTTGAGTTGCTCCAATTCAAGTTTTAGAGTCTCTAATTCTTCTCCACTCAGAGAATTAAGGATAGAATTTAACTTTATTTCACTTTCTTGGGAAAGCATCTCCAGGGCTTCTAAATGTGAAAGGCCTTGAAATTCATCAAAAAGTAGCCTATAATGAGTTTACTTGTCCATTTCCATGGTAACTTCATTGGAGGTCCATAATTCTTTTTCTTTTGCCTCTCAAAAAACCTGAGACAGGGTAGAATTCTGGTTCATCAGACTCGTTTTTTTTTTAAATCCAGGATCCCCTTCTGCTCTTACATCCATTGTCTTTTTCCCAATGAATTCTAAGGCACCCAAGTTCCCACTGATGATGCTCTTTCCTGTGCTCTGAAATGCAGTAGAGATGGTTGAGAATACATCAAATTGCCTAGCCACTGCAGAGGTTTCATCTTTGGAAACAGACTCCACCGCCGCTGAGCAGCTCCTACTGCCCAGAAGTACTTGATCAGCGCCGGGGCACCTCACCTGCTGGAGATCACTTCCTGATGGAGCAGCCGCCTAAAAATATATTTTTATTATAGAAGTTGTGAACTTACAAAACAATCATGCACATGTGTAGAATTCCCATACAACAATCCTTCATCAACACACCATTCCATTGTGGTACATTTGTTACAGATAATGAGATAATATCATCAGACTATTACCACTAACTATGGTCTATAGAGTACATTTGGCATAATTTTTCAATACCCCACTATTATTAACAGTATATTTTTGACATTGGTGCAAGAATATTACAGTATTGCTGTTAACTATAGTCCATTGTATTTATCCCATGTTTCTCCACATTCCTACCACTCTGCAATAGTGACGTACAGAGGACATTCTTGCAGGTGTACTATTAAACACAATTCTCATCCACCTCTGGGTTCACTGTGTTATTCAGTCTAGATTATTCTTTATCTTTCTTTCAATTGACATTTACATCCCTAGACTACCCTTTTCAGTCACAATCCCATTTATAACCCAGCTGCTACTCACTATAATATGTTACTATCAATTCTATCCATTTCCACACATTTAGTCTAATTAATTAAAACTTCTGCATATATTAAGCATCAGTACTCCTTTACAGCCTTCCTCTTATCTCCTAATAACCTACACTCTAGGTTTTAACTCCATGTGCTTATTCTTTGTATTTAGTTTATGTTAGTGAGACCACGCAATATTTGTCTTTTTGTGTCTGGCTTATTTCACTTAGCATAATATCTTCAAGATTCATCCATGTTATCATATGTGTCCCAATTTCATTTATTCTTACTGCAGCATAGTATTCCATAATATGTATATACCACATTTTGTTTATCTATTCATTGGTTGATGGACACTTGGGTTGTTTCCATCTTTTGGAAATTGTGGATAATGCCACTATGAACATTGGTGTACAGATGTCTGTTTGTGTTAGTTTTCAGTTCTTCAGAATATATTCCTAATAGAGGAATTGCTGGATCATATGACAGTTCTATATTTAGCTTCCTGAGGAACTGCCAAATTGTCTTCCACAGAGGCTGCACCACTCTACAATCCCACAAACAGTGAAGGAGTGTTCTTATTTCTCAACATCCACTCCAGCACTTATTGTTTTCTTTTTTTTAAATAATGGCCATTCTACGTGGTGTGAAATGATATCTCATTGTCATTTTGGTCTATATTTCCCTAATTAGCTAGTGATATTGAACATTTTTTATGTGCTTTTTGGACATTTGTGTTTCCTCTTTGGGGAAATGTCTATTTAAGTCTTTTGCTGATTTTTTAATTGGAATGTTTGCTCTTTTATTGTTGAGTTTTATGAGAAAGAAAATCAAACCCTTATCAGATATGTGTGATAGGGTCCCTCTTTCTTTCTTTTGGCTATGGATATCCAGTTCTCCCAGCACCATTTGTTGAACTGACTGTTCTTACCCAGCTGGGTGGGTTTGACAGGCTTGTCAAAAATCACTTGACCATAGATGTGCTGGTCTGTTTCTGAACCATCAATTCAGTTCCATTGGTCTATGTGTCTATCTTTATGCCAGTACCCTGCTGTTTTTACCACTGTAGCTAGGTAATATGATTTAAAGTCCAGAAGTGAAAGTCCTCCAACTTTGCTTTTCCTTTTAGGATGTTTCTGGCTATTTGGGGCACCTTACCCTTCCAAATAAATTTGATAACTGTGTTTTCTGTTTGTTTAAAAAATGCTGGTGGAATTTTTACTGGGACTGCATTGAATCTGTGTATCAATTTGGGTAGGATTGAAATTTTAATAATATTTAGTCTTCCAATCCATGAACATGGAATGTTCTTTCAGTTATTTAGGTAATTAAAAAAAAAATTTTTAGCAATGCATTGTAGTTATCTGAATACAATTATTTTACATCCTTGGTTAAATTCATACCTAAATATTTGATTCTTTTAGTCACTATTGTAAATTGACTTTTTTCCTGACTTTCTCCTCAGATTACACATTACTAATGAATAGAAACACCACTGATTTTTGCTTATTGATCTTGTATCCTGATACTCTACTGAAATCATTTACCAGCTTTTGCAGCATTTTTGTAGATTTTTTGGGACTTTCTAGGTATAAGATCATGTCATCTGCGAATAGCAAAAATTTTACTTCTTCTTTTCAGGTTTGGATGCCTTTTATTTCTTTTTCTTGCCTGATTGCTCTAGCTCAACCTCTAGCATTATATTGAATAACAGTGTGACAAGGGGCATCCTTGTCTTGTCCCTGATCACAATAGGAAAGTTTTCAGTCTTTCACCATTGAGCACATTGTTAGCTGTGGGTTTTTCAAATATGGCCTTTATCATGTTGAGAAAGTTTCCTTCAATTCCTATCTTTTGTAGTATTTTTATCAAGGAGAGGATGGTGTATTTTGTCAAATGCCTTTTCTGCATCAATCAATAGGATCATGTGATTTTTCTTCTTTGATTTATTAATGTGTTGTATGACACTAATTTATTTTCTTGTGTTCAACCACCCCGGCATGCCTGGTATAAAACCCATTTTATCATTATGAGTAATTCTTATAATGTGTTGTTGGATTCAATCAGCAGGTATTTTGTTGAGGATTTTTACATCTGTATTCATTAGGGAAATGTGTCTGTAATTTTCTTTTTTTCATAATATCTTTACCTGGCTTTGGTATTAGGGTGATATTGGCTTCATAGAATGAGTTTGGTAGTATTCTTTCTTATTCAATTTTTTGGAAGAACTTTAGTAACATTGGTATGTAATCTTTGAATACTTGGTAGAACACACCTGTGAAACCATCTGGTCCTGGGCTTTTCATTTTGGGGGTTCTTTGATGACTGTTTCAGTCTCTTCACTTGTAATTGGTTTGTTGAGGTCTCCTATTTCTTTGAGGCCCAGTGTAGGTGGTTCGTGTGTTTCTAGCAATTTGTCCATTTTAAGACATTTTTGGCTATAGCCTTCCAAATAAATTTGATAATTGACTTTTCCATTTCTGCAAAAAAGGCTGTTGAGATTTTTATTGGGATTGTGTTGAATCTGTAAATCAGATTGGGTATAACTGACATCTTAACGATATTTAGTCTTCCAATCCATAACATGGAATTTCCTTCCATTTATTTGTCTTCTTTGGTTTCTTTTATCAATGTTTTGTAGTTTTCTGAATACAGATCCTTTATGTCCTTGGTGAAGTTTTATTCCTAAATATTTGATTCTTTAAGTTGCTATTATAAATGGAATTTTCTTCTGACTTCCTCCTCAAATTGCACATCAGTAGTGTATAGAAATGCTATTGATTTTTGTATATTAATCTTGTATCCCACTACTTTGCTGAACTCCTCTATTAGTTCTGGTAGCTTTCTTGTGGATTTTTCAGGGTTTTCTAGATATAGGATCATATCATCAGCAAATAGTGTAAATTTAACTTTTTCCTTTCCTATTTGGGTGTCTTTTATTTCTTTATCTCGCCAAATTGCTCTAGCTAGAACTTTTAGTACCACATTTAATAATGGTGGTGACAGTGGGCATCCTTGTCTTTTTCCTGATCTCAGTGGGAAAGATTTCAATTTTTCACTGTTGAGTACAATGTTGGCTGTAGGTTTTTCATATATGCACTTTACCATATTGAGAAAGTCTCCTTCTATTCCTATCTTTTGGAGTATTTTTTATCAAGAAAGGGTGCTGTATTTTGTCAAATGCCTATTTTGCATCAATCAAGAGGATCACATGATTTTCCTTCTTCAATTTATCAATGGGGTTTATTACACTAATTGATTTTCTTGTGTTGACCCACCCTTGCATACCTGGGGTAAAACTCACTTGATAGTGGTGTATAATTATTTTAATGTACTTTTGGGTTTGGTTTGCAAATATTTTGTTGAGGATTTTTGCATCTATATTCATGAAGGATATTGGTTTGTAATTTATCTGGTTTTGTTATTAGGGTGATGTTGGTTTCCTAGAATGAGTTTGGTAGTGTTCTTTCCTCTTCAATTTTTTGGAAGAGCTTGAACAAGATTGGTATTAGATCGTCTTTGACTGATTGTGAAGCCATCTGGTCCCGGGCTTTTCATCTTTGGGAGGTTTTTGATGACTGTTTCAATCTCTTCACTTGTGATTGTCAGTGTAGGTTGTTCATACATTCCTAGGAGTTTTTCCATTTCATCTATACTATCTAGTTTGTTGGCATGCATACAGTTGTTCATAATATCCTCTTATGATCTCTTTGATTTTTGTAGGGTCAGTAGTAAAGTCCCCATGTTCACTTTTTATTTTATTTATTTGAATCTTCTCTCTTATTTTTTCTTTGTCAGTCTAGCTAAGGGTTTGTCGATTTTGTTAATCTTCTTGAAGAACCAACTTTTGGTTTTGTTCATTCTCTCTATTTTTTTCCCCTCAATTTAATTTATTTCTGCTCTGATCTTTTTTATTTCATTCCTTCTACTAGCTTTGGGAATAGTTTGCTGTTCTTTGTCTAGTTCCTTCAGCTATGTAGTTGGGTCATTGATTTTAGCTCTTTCTTCTTTTTTAATGTAAGCATTAAGGGCTATAAATTTCACTCTCAGCACTGCCTTCACTACATCCCATAGATTCTGATATGTTGTGTTCTTGTTTTCATTCATCTCAAGATATTTATTGATTTCTCTTGCAATTTCTTCTTTGACCTACTGATTATTTAAGAGTGTGTTGTTTAATCTCCATTTTTTGTGAATTTTCTCTTTTTCTGTTTCTTGTTAATTTCCAACTTTATTCCATTATAATCAGAGAAAGTGTTGTGTATAATTTCGATCTTGTTGAATTTATTCTGATCTGCTTTGTGACATAACATATGGTTTATCTTAGAGAAAGACCCATGAGCACTTGAGAAGAATGTGTATCCTGTTGTTTTGGGGTGCAATGTTCTGTATATGTCTATTAGATTTAGTCAGTTTATCATTTTATTCAGGTCTCTGTTTCTTTATTGATCGTCTGCCCAGATGTTTTATCCAGTGCTGAGAGTGGTGTACTGAAGTCTCCAGCTGTGATTGTAGAGATGTCTTTCTCCCTTCAGTTTTGCCAGAGTTTGTCTCATGTATCTTGGGGCATCCTGGTTAAGTTTATATACATTTATGATTGTTATTTCTTTCTGGTGAATTGCTCCTTTTGTTAATATATAATGTCCTTCCTTGTCTTTAAGAACAGTTTTGCTTTTAAAATCTATTTCATCCAATATAAGTGTATTATTCCAGTTTTTTTTTTTTTGTTTTTTTTTTTTTTTGGTTACTGCATGTGTGGAATATCTTTTTCCAGCCTTTCACTTTTGTTCTACTGGTATCCTTGGTTTTAAGATGAGTCTTTTGTAGACAGCATATAGATGGCTCTTATTTTCTTATCTATCCCACCAGTCTGTGTCATTTGATTGAGGAGTTTAATCCATTAACATTCAATGTTATTATTGTAAAGGCAGTTCTTATTTCAGCCATTTTGACATTTGGGTTTTATCTGTCATATTTTATTTTCACCACTCTTTTTACACCTTTAATTACTTTTACTGATTTAAGCTTCATTTCTAGCTCTCTTCCAAGCCTCTCTCTTGTCTTTTCTTTTCAGGCTGTAGCACTCCCTTTAGTATTTCCTGCACAGCCAGTCTCCTGGTTACAAACTCTTTCAGTTTCTGTTTATCTGTGAATAGTCTAAACTTGCCCACATTTTTGAAAGAGAATCTTGTCAGATATAATATTCTTGGCTGGCAAGTTTTCTCTTGCAGTCTCTTTAATATATCATACTACTGCCTTCTTGCTTCCATAGTTTCTGATGAGAAATTGGCACTTAATCTTATTGAATTTTCCTTGTATGTTATGCATCACTTTTCTCTTGCTGCTCTCAGAATTCTCTCTTTGTCTTTGGCATTTGGCATTCTGATTGGTATGTGTCTCAGAGTTGATCTATTTGGATTTATTCAGGTGGCAGTACATTGTGCTTCTTAGACATAGATATCTATGTCCTTCAATAGGGTTGGGAAATGTTCTATCATTATTTCTTTTTTTAAAAATATACTTTAACTTTTTTTCCCAAAGATACTTAGATTACATAAATGTTACATAAAAAACATAGGGATTCATAATTTCCTCAAATATTCCTTCTGCCCCTTTTCCCTTCTCTTCTCCTTCTGGGAGAAGACACATATGTTTGCATGTCTCTTGCTGTCATTTAGTTCCCTGAGACCCTGTTCACTTTTTCCATTCTTTTTTTTCATCTGTTCTTTTGTATGTTTGCTTTCAGAGGCCATGTCTTCAAGCTCACAGATTCTTTCTTCTGCTTCCTCAAATCTGATGTTATATGCCTCCAGTGTATTCTAATTTCATTTATTGCAACTTTCATACCATGAAATGTGTTATTTTTTCTATGTATGCTTTCAGATTCTTCTTTGTGCCCACCCAGTGTCTTCTTAATATCCTTAATCTCTTTTGCCATCTCACTGAGTTTATTAAGGAGATTTGTTTGAACGTCTATGATTAGTTGTCTCAACTCCTTTATGTCATCTGGAGGCTTATCTTGTTCCTTTGACTGGGACATATCTTCCTGTTTCTTGGTATGGATTGTAGTTTTTTGTTGGTGTCTTGGTACCTGGCTTACTAGATATATTTATTCCGGGTACAGTTTCTCTCTTTAGTTTAGGGCTTTCTTGCTCTTTCTCTCTTGCTGGTTGTGTAATAGGAGCTGAGGATGTAGTTGGTGCTGTAAGCTGTGGAGGCTGAAGATGCCCACATTACCCTAGGGACCAATGAAGCTTCTCCCACTTTTCATCTCTGCCAGGGGTAGTGACAGAGCCACAGCCATATGTAATAATACAAGTCGTGCAGGCCAAGACCATCTGTAGTTACCTCAAGAGACTGATGAAGCTTCATGCCCCTTCCCTCCCCTGGCTGGGGTGGGGATGGAGTTGCAGGTGTGGGCAACAATCTTTGCCATGTGGGTCCAAAATGACTGCAGTTTCCCAGGTAGACTGATGTAGCACCAGCACCCCTCCTCCTCTGACAGGGGAAAGAATGAACCCTCTGGAATGCCCAACAATCTAATCCATGTGGGCCAAATGGACCTGCAGTTGCCCTGAGAGGCTGAGGGAGGACTGTCCCTTCTGCACTTTAGGGGGTGGGGATGGAACCACAGGTGCCCAACAGTTCAGTCCATGTAGGCTGAAAGTGTCTGCTGTTGCCCAGAAAGGCAACTCCCCTCCTATCCTACTTGGGAGCAAGGATGGAGCTACAGGTGTCTGACTATTTAGTCTGTGTTGGCCCAAAGCACTTGCAGTTACCCAGAGAGACTGGGGAAACACCGCCCCCTCTTGTCCTAATTGGGAGGGGTGGGGGTGGAGCCACAGGTGCCCAACAGTTGAGTTCATGCTGGCCAAAAGTGTGTGCAGTTGCCCAGATAGGCTGAGGAAACACAGCCCTCCTCCTATCCTATTGGGTATGGATATGGATCCCCAGGTGTCCAACTGTTCAATCTGTGCTGGCTGAAAGCACGTGCAGTTACCTGTAGATGCTGGTGCAGGTCCTGCCAGCTTCATCTCTGCTGGAGGAGGGGCTAGAGCCTAGGTTAGGGCTGCAGTAGAATCTGGGTGGAAAGAAGCTGGTCCCTACTGTAACTGTGATTTTCAATTGGCCCTGCTTCCCCTCATGCTGGGGGGTGGAGTTAAAATGGCAGCTACTGGCTTCTTTCCAAACTTGGACATGTTCAAACTTCAGCTGTTCTTAGGGTTATACTTTAGCCAGATGAATTTACTAATTAGTAGCTGAAGTTGGTTTCCACCGTCTCTTCTTCCCCTGTTTTTGGGAAATGGAGCTTTCAGTTCCAGCAACGAAATAGCTCCCAAGGCAGCTTCTGCCACCTGCAGAGGAGGGACACTGGCCTCCGCCATTTTATTTTAACAAGTTGAACACAAGTTACTTTTCCTCTCACCACCCCATCCATCTTTCTGTGACAATCCAGCCTTTGTGATCTCCAGTCTGCTTATCCGTGTGATATTACCAAGGCAGGCAACACAGGGATGAACCCAGAGGAAACCCAGTTTCTATTTCTAGTTCTGGCATTTACTCACACAACTATTAAATAAGAAACAAGAACCCTCAGGGGCATCCTACAGTTTAATTAGAAAACACAGAAAGTTGGGGTGGTAAGATGAGCAAAATTTTTAAACGTTCTACCTATTAAACATCAAATGCATGTTTTTGCCTGCAAAGGAATCACTTCAGCTAGACTGTGTCAGATCACACTGTTATTGCTTAAAATCCGATGTACACTTTTTTTGGTGGTCACCTCCAGAATCTAAATTTAATTATCATACACCCACATAGAGATTCAAATGACTGAGGACCGGAAGTAAAAAAAAAAGGCAGGATTCTTTCTCTCAAGGAGAAATATAGTGTAATAAAACTATTGCTTTCGTACTTTTTCTGCCCCGCACCAGTTCCTCCATTTCCCCACTCCTTTTCTGGCTAAATAGGGGGTGGCAACCATGAGGTGTATAGCTCAGATCCCCCTCCAAAGAAACTTCTTTGGCGGGCAGAGCTGACTGACAGAGTCTAGCTCCTATACCTTCAGATCCGCTGTGGTGCTCACACCCCAGGCTGCTCCAAGCCAATGAGTGGGCATGCAATGGCAGTGGGGATGCCAAAGCTGACATTCCTGCCTGGTGCAGCACTTTTCCAAAAGGCAGCGTTTTCTTGGAAACATCAGCCTAGCTGAGACTTTCTTAGAAATGTACTATGGCCTGAGGCTCTTCCTACTCAATCAGTCTTTCCTTGATGCTTTTTTCTGCTTCCTTCTAATTTATCCTTCATTGTTTCCCTCAATAAATCTCTTAGAAATCTAATCCGGTCTTTGGGTCTGCTTCTCAGAGGAATGGGACAGGGGTAAGTGCAAGGCCAAGGGTAGCCACTCATCTCTCCTGTTGATGGCCTCAGTGATTTGTCAAAGCGGTGAACCTAAGGCCCCTGCTTGACCAATCAGAATTCTTTCCCGGGGATTTGTCAACCTCCAACAGATTCTAAAGCAATAAGGAAATAAACTCAGGCTTGCTTGAGGCCATGTATCCTAGCAGAGGAATCCTGTCTGCAGTTAGAAAGAATGAGACCAAGTGTTACAGAGAAACAGGAGTGGGGGAAGGATGGGAAGTGCTTTGGTAGGGCCTGAGGGAATCTGGATTCTGGATTCTGGATACTTCCATATGGAGCAGAAGTATCTGTCTAATTATGTTTCCTTCTAGATCAGTGGCCCTCAAAGTGTGGGCTACAGGCACCTGGGAACCCAAGAACCTTTCAGAGGATTTACAAGGTCAAAACTATTTTCATAATAGTACTAATAGTATTTACCTTTCTCACTGTGTTGATATTTTCACTGCAACAGCAATAGTGCATAAAACTGCTGATGTCTTAGCATAAATCAAGGCACTGTCATCAAATTGTACCAGTAGTCATTGTATTCTTCACCCATCCACTCACAAAAAAATAGCTAGTTTTATTTAAGAATGTCCTTGATTAAGCAGGTAAAAATGATAAATTTTATTAGAGCATGACCCCTGAGCACATATCTGCCTAATATTCTGTGTCAAAAAAAATGGGAAGTAGGCATGAAGTACTTCTGCTCCACAGGGAAGTATGATGGTTGTCTGAAGGAAAAGCACATATGCAATTGTTTGGATTGCAAGCTCAACTTTTTTCATGGAGCACCATTTTTTACTTGAAAGTACAACAGACAATTAAACTATGGTTTGAAATACCCAAGTGGTTAGCAGACATTTTCTCAAAAATAAACAAAATAAGCCTGTCATTTCAAGAAAAACAACTCACAGTATGTGTTGCCAATGGTAAAATTCAAATATTCACATAAAAATTAGAGTTTCGGAAAACTTGTATCTGCCACCATGGATTTGACAGCCCCTCAATACTTAAAGACTCCTCCTGATATGATCTATGCTGCTATTAATGAACATGATTTTTTAAAATATTGTAAAATGAAATGTGTCAACATCTGAAAGAGCTGTATAACTCAGCAAATCAATATTTTCCAAATGAATAGTGCATGTTGTTACAAGATCATGGGTAAGATCCATTGAAAGTGCAAGGTGGAATGATGGATTTTAAAGTAATGTTAATATATGAAAAGTTTATTGATATGGTTTCAGATTTAACACTGCAGCTAACCTTTAGGAAACCACCACTTGTTGAGTTTAGGTATAGTATCAAAGAAGAATTTCCACAATTATCTGAAAAGGTTCTTCTCTTTTCTAACTGCATATCTGGGTGAGGCCAAATTTTCTTTTTAATTCAACCAAATCAACATATCACAGCAGATAGAAGACAAAAGTATTAGTGGAACGCTCTGGGTTCTGGGCTTCTAGGTTCTTAGCTTATGCTGCATAAAAGAATTTAAGAACACAACATAGGGTAGGCAAGGGAGCAAAGAGTTTATTAAGAAACAAGAAAAGAGTCCATAATCCTAGATAAGGATTGCAGGCTGCTGCAGGATGAGTCACGCACGTGGGGCCGGGGGTTAGGCCTTTCAAGACCTTTCCTCCTCCCCTTTCCTAATGTTGGGGAGGGGCTTGTATTAGTCAGCCAAAGGGGTGCTGATGCAAAGTACCAGAACTCTGTTGGGTTTATACAGATATTTATTTGGGGTAGAAGCTTACAGTCATAAGGCCCTAAAGAGTCCAACTCAAGGTACCATAAGAGATACTTTCTCACCCAGAGCTGTTGCCACATGTTGGAACAAGATGGCTGCTGATGTCTGCAAGAGTTCAGGCTTCCTCCTAAGGCTCTGTGGTCCCAGCTTCTTCCAAGATCAGCTATAGGCAGGGATAAGTCTTGTCTCTCCCGGGGATTGCTTTTCTCTGGAATCAGTTGCTCTGCTCTCGCCACAAGGCCAGCGTAAACTATCAGGCTAACAGCTCTTCTCTCTTCCCAGGACCTCTGCCGTGTCTAATGGAGCCTTCTTTCTTTCCTCATGTATCTGCTTCTCTGTGTATTTATTTCCTGGGGCTCCAGCATTAAAACTCTAACTTTCTCTTCTGCCATGTCATTTTCTCTGTGAGTCCCCACCCACCAAGGGGGCGGGGACTCGACGTCCTACTGACATGGCCCAATCAAAGCCTTAATCATTATTTAATCAAGTAAAAGTGAAACCTCTGAATCCACTCCAATCTCATATGCCCAGAGGAACAGACCAGTTCACAAACATAATCAGTATTTCTTTTTGGAATTCATCAATAATATCAAACTGCCACAGGCCCCCAGCTGTGCCGCTCTGATTGGTTACCTTACAATCCCTGCCTGTTAGCTCTCAGGGGGCCAATGGGGAAGCCTGTTTGGAGTTATCCGGGGCCTCTCCTTGACCCTGGGAAGAGTTCCAAACGGGACTTTCTTGCTTTGCTCTTTAGTAGCAACCTTCCCCTCAAGAGGTTTCTGGGCGGGGTCTCACGGCCATGTTCTCTGCCAGGTCTCAGCTGTGACAGGACGTCTTCCCTCGTCTTCCCTATACTAACCTGCCTCAGAAACAGAGATGAGAATTCAGCTATCTTTTATTAAGTCATACATTAAGGAGATTTGCAAAATTACAAAACAGTGCCACTCTTTCTTATTAATTTTTAAAAAAAATATAGTTATCTTCTCATAGTTATACATTACTTATGTTTACCTATAATGGGTTTATGATGTAATTTTTAAATGAATGAATATTTAAAAATTTTCCTAGATTTAATTTCTAATACCATAATGATTGATAGATAGAACCCTTGTAATAAAAAATTCTTTGGGGCCATTAATTTTTAAGACAGTTCAGGGTCCTGAGATCAAAAAGTTTGAGAAATGCTAGTCTAGACCGAATCTGGGAGGGCAGAGGCTATGTCTGCCTTGGTCACTGCTCTATCCCAAATGGAAGATATTTGAAAAATAGCTAACAATATTTGTTGAAAAAGTGACTGACTGACTGAATGAATGAGTTACATGCAAAATGGACCTTGCAAAAGGAACAGTTGAAAAAAAAAGGCCAGAAATAAGAAACAAACAAAAAAAAAGTTTTAGGAGAATAGTGAGCCATTAAGTATGTAAATAAGGTTAACACAGTGAATAAAAACTTAGGCTTTGAACACAATCTTGATTTCAAATCCTAGCTCCAACCTTTATTAGCGAAGTCCCTTTAGACAAACGAACCATTCTGAGCTTCAGCTTATTAGCTGTGTGTACTATTATAAATTATTACCTCTCTGTGCCTCCACTTTTTTATCTGTGTAATGAAGAAAATAACAGCACATGCCTCCTAGTTTTGTGTTGACAGTGAAGTACTTAAAGCTGCACTGTCCAACTCATTTGCCATTAGCAACAAGCAGATATTGAACACTTGAACTATAGCTAGTGTGACTGAGGAACTAGAATTTTCATTTTATTTAATTTTACTTAATTTTAATTGATTGAAATTAAAATTTTTAAATTGAAGAAGCAGTCTTGTCAATATGGATGAAAATAGTAAAGGAAATGATTTTTGGTACTTGATTCAGATATTAGAAACCTTTTAAAGGTGTCTGGAAGAAATAGGTATTTGAATCTTTTTCTACAGTACATTTTATGAAATCTAAACACAGAGCAGGTATTTCTAATGAAAATTAGCAATGAAATTGAAATGTGCTGTAGGTGTAAAATGCACATTGTATTTCAAAGACTTAGCACCAAAATATCTTAATGATTTTTTTATTAATTACATGTTGAACTGATAAAATATTTTATAAAAATTAATTTTACATGTTTCTTTTACTTTTTTAATGTGGCTATCAGAAAATTTAAAACCACATATGTGGCTCACATTATATTTCCATTGGGCGTCAGTTTAGCACCTTGTAACCACTATATAAAGTGTTAGCATTTTTGTTTTATTATTATTTAAACCATAAAGATGATAATATTTCTCTTATAGAGTCATTTAAGGATAAAATATTATGTAAAGCTCTTATCACAGTGCGGGGTACATAATAAAGGCTCAGTAAATAGTACCTCTCCTTGTTCAGCAGGGAGGGCATCACAGGTTCATGGGAGATGGTTGATAGATGATAGAACTGGAAAGAGAGGTGGGGGTTGCATACTATAGAAAGTTTTGAAAACCAGGCTGAAAAGTTGAGGCTTAATTCTCTATGCCACCGAGAGCCACTGAAGCACATGATCTGAGATGTGTTTTTGAAAGATAACTCTGACAGCATGTATCCTCAGGGGAATGGCATGAGTTTTAGAAACAGTCCTAAGCTATTCAGAGCAAAGTCTGCTGAATAAATTGGGTGATCAAGCTGGGAAATGACGTCTGGGGTTGCAAACCAAGTCTCAGTTTGAGTGATGAGTCTGATTTCATGGGAAGCTCATAATCCAGCTTTTTAGGCAATTCTGAAGTTTCACAGGCATTTTTTAAAAACTGACAGAAAGCAGCATCGGCTTTAAAAGATTGTCTTACACTATTATTATTTCAAAGTGTGTACATTATGGTGTATTTACTCAATCAAGCAAATAAATAGTCTCACTACATTTTAGTGTACTGTGTACACCAGGTAAAAGACTCTTCTGCTACAACTTTTTAAAGAAAATTCCTGATTCCAATCATCCTAATCAGCCTTCTAAATTTCTCTTCTGTGTAAAAAGCCCACCATCCCCTAGGAAATACCCAGGTACTGAAACAAACAAAATGAATATCCTTTACTAGTCAATCCTTTAGTTAGTATTTCCCTTAAAATCAAGCAAAAGAGCTCTCTGTCCTAGGCCCCAGACCTTAGAGTGTTCTGGGATGACCCCACTTCTGTTGTACTCCTCTCCTTCATTAGTTATTAAATGCTGCATTAAAAAAATCACTGAAAAACTTGGTGTGTGAAATGGCAGTAATCATTTGTATCTCTTACAGTTTCTGTGAATCATGAATTCTGGAGTGGCTTGGATGGTGGTTCTGGCTCAGAGTCTCTCATAAAGTTACAGTCAGATGTCGGCTGGGACTGTAGGCATTGGAAGGCTTAACTGGGGCTGGGGTGTGTATGTCCAAGGTGGTTCTGGTTGTTGATAGAAGATCTTAGTTTCTCTCCATATGGGCCTCCTCATGTGACTGAAGTTTCCTCACAAGATGGTGGCTTGGTTCCAAGGGCAAAAGCACTGAGAGAAGAGATAGTCAGGCAGAAGATATATCCTTTTTATAACCTAGCTTTAGAAGCCATGCAGTATCAGTTCCAACATATTTCCAAACCTACAGGCCAAGAAGTCTGCGGGACCAAGGGGGCATGCTTACATAGAGCTAGCTCTCCGCCTTCTAGATGTTTACTGAATAAGACAGTAACCATTAGCCACACCTGGCAACTTAAATTTAACTAATTAAAATTAAATAAAATTTAAAATTTAGTTCATTATTCACACTAAACAGATTTCGAGTGCTTAATGGCCACATGTGGCTAGTAGGTAGCATATTGATAAGCCCAGATATTGAACATTTCCATCATAAAATGGGACATTTCCATTCTATTGGACATCACTGATCTAGGGTCAAATTCCAGGACTCTGAAAATCCTTGTACAAAAGGTCCCAATCTCATTTTTCAGGCCATTTGCCTCTCCTCTGCATTAATCTTTGCAAGGGTTGACAATGCTGCTAGTACTTTGAGGTCTGATGGGTAGCCAGAGTGACTGTTGGCAGGGTATGCAGAAGGAGCTAGATTTCCATGCTGGGATGTCTACACACTTATGCACAAGGCCACTCAGAGAACAGAATGGAACCTGGGACGGGAAGAGTAGGGTGTGTAGGCCACAAGCTTGGGGCTGGCTACCCACTGCCACCTTATTCCAGCATGAAAATGTCAAGGAATCTCAAAATTATAAACTTAAATCTGGCCTTCCATGTTGTTATGAAGGTACATATGTCAATGTAGAAGTATAAAACTTACTTTACTTAATGGTTTGTTAGCTTACTCTACCTTTTAAATATTTAGATATAGGGTATATAGGCCTCCAGTTGAGCTCTTGCACTGGATCCCAACAATGTTAAGGGTGCACAAGACTTTAGTTTCATAGATTCTTACTCTGGGGAAGACAAAAACTTAAGTGTGTGCATGATTGCATTAATATTGTAATGAAAACATTAAATTCCAAAAAAGGATCATGTTATATATCAGGCCCAAGGTGGTGGCACAGATTGGGCAGAAGAACTTGCTTTATCCCAACACATATTCCATAGCTAGAGCGTTTTCTAAGACTAAGATTCTAATGTAGATATCAATTGTATATAAGAATATTTTAAGGGAAATGTTAAAGTCCTGAAAAGAAAAGACTCCATGGACAGGTTTGGGAATGAGGTTGTTTTAGTTTCCTAGGCTGCTGAAAGCAGATACTATGAAATAGGTTGGCTTTAACAATAAGAATTTATTAGCTTACAGTTTTGAGGCTGAGAAAAATGTCCAAATCAAGGCATCATAAAGACAATACTTTCTTCTCAAAGACAAGCTGCCACCTGGCAAGGTGCATGGAGGAACCTGCTGGTCTCTCCCTTCTCTTCCAGGTTTTGTTGTTTTCAGCTTCTTGCCTCTATGGCTTTCTGCTCTCTCTTTGTATTTATCCCACTTATAAAGGACTCCAGTAAAAAGATTAAGACCCACCCTGGGCTATGTCTTAACCTCATCAAAAGGTCCTACTTTTATAGTTTTGGGTATAGGTTTATACCCAAAGGAATGGATTAGCTTTAAGAACATTATTTTCTGGGGTATATACAGTTTCAAACATCACATTCCACTCTCTGGACCCCAAAAAGACAGCTGCCTATATGCTGTCTATATGCAAAATACATTCATTCCATCATAACATCCCCAAAGCCTTAAGTCATTTCAGTAACAATACTAAGTACAAAGTCTCATCAAAATCACTTGTAGGTATGATCTGCCCTAAGTCACATTTCCCCTCCATCTGTGGACCAGTGGAACCTAGAGAACAAGTTATCTGCTTCCAAAATACAATGGAGGGACAGTCATGGAATAAACATTCCCATTCCCATAGGGAGATATTGGAAGGAAAACAGTGGTCACAGGTCCCAAACAATTCCAATACCCTACAGGGAATACTCCATTTGATTTCAAGGTCTGAGAGTCATCTATAAAACTGTGTTTTGTCTTTTCGTCTTGATGGAGCAGCAGACCCCGCTTTCCAAGTGCTCGTGAAGCAACCATACTCTCCCCAAATACTGGGGTGATAGCACCAACTTCTGAGAACACTGGGGGATGGCCAGACTCTCAGCATTCCCCAGGGAATAGGTTTCACCCTCTGAGAAAACTGGGGTGGTGGCCTGACTCTCTGCAATCGCTGGGGAATATGCTCCACCCTCTCTGAAGACTGGGGTGGCAGCACACTTTCTAAACAATGGAGCAGAAGACCTGCCCTCTTCATGTGCCAGAGCATACTCACCATTTCCACACACGTGGTGGGCTTGCTTTCTTGGCCAAAGAAGATGTCTTTGATCCAGACCTCAGCTTCCATGGTTCTGCCTTTGAGGTCATTTTTCCTTCAATCTGTCCCTTTTCTGTCCCTTTTGGTCCAGACTGGCAGTGGTTCAATCCATATAGACCTCATAAAACCTGTTGTTTTCACATGTAGTACACAGGGGTCTAGACCATCAGACAAAAGAATTTTCCACAAATTCTTTCTGGACAACTGCATGTCCAATCCTGACTTACACCATAATGGCTGACTGGATCCCTGTTCAATTAAATCATCACATGGAGCATTATTCTCTGGGGACTCACTTTCCAGAAGCTCAGAATTTTCCAAACCATCAATTTCTGGTTTCTTTGTGCCTAAGAGTTCAGTTCTCAGCTTATCCCTTTCTTCTTGCATTTTTTCTATAAGCTGCAAGGAGAAGCCAGGCTGCACATTTCACATTTAGTTTGGAATTTTTCTCAGCTAAATACCCAAGTTTGTCACTTTCAAATTCTGCCTTCTATCCAGCATCAGAACTCAATGTTGCCAAGTTCTCTGCCACTTTAAAACAAGGGTCACCTTTCTTCCAGTTTGTAATTCATTTCCATTTAAGTCCTCATTGGAAGTAACTTTAGCATCCATATTTCTACAAATAGTCTCTTCAAAGCAATCTAAGCCTTTTTTTGTCCAGCACTTCACAATTCTTCCAGCCTTTACCCATTATCCAATTCCAAAGCTGTTTCTACATTTTTGGTATTTGCAATAGCAACACCCCACTCTCCTGGTACCAAAATCTGCTTTAGTTTCATAGGCTGCTGAAAGCAGATACCATGAAATGGGCTGGATTTTTAGCAATGGGAATTTATTAGCTTCTAGTTTTGAGACTGAGAAAAATGTGCAGAACAAAGCATCATCAAGGCAATGTTTTCCTCCCAAAGACTGAATGCTGGTGATCCTTGGGTCCTTTGCCACATGGCAGCATCTGCTGGTCTCTCCCTTCTCTTCTGGGTTGTATTGCTTTCAGCTTCTTGCTTCCAGGGATTTCTTCTCTCTTTCTCTCCATATACATCCCATTTATAAAGTACTACCATAAGAGGATTAAGACTCACACTGGGCCATACCTTCACTGAAGTAACCTCATTAAGAGGTCCAACCTATAATAGGTTTATACCCTCAGGGATAGATTGGCTTTAAGCACATGATTCTGGGACACATACAGTTCCAAACCACCTAGATGTATTATAGTAGCTCACCTACTTCTCCTTTAGTGGTCTGGAGCACCCACCTCCCTGGTGTTTGACTGTTGGCTGTTAATAGAGAAAACCTTCCTTTCTTCTTTGAAGAGTTGCCATAGACTGAATGGAGCCAATTCACCCAGGATATTATTCCCCACCTCCATTGATTGAGGTTAGCCCTGTTTGTTCATGGAGGGACAACTTTGTAGTATTATTTATGCCCCAGAGATCCCTATGGATCAGGCCAAGGCTAGACTTACCTGTGACTACATCCTTGCTTAGCTTCTTCCCCTGCCCTATCATGATGCATTCCTTCCCTTACAAGTTTCTCTCAAGAGTACACTCTCAATAAATTCTGTGCATCTGAATCTCTCTGTCAGGCTCTGCTTCTAGGAAAACTGACATAAGACAATTGAACTTTGTAAGGTATAAGAATTGAAAACTAATTTGATCCCTTTCATAGCTACAAGCCCATATCATTGATTTCAAACTCATCTAATTAAAAATTTCTCCATTCGGTTTGATGCAAGCTTGAAATCCTGCAGTGGGGAAGAGAGGGAGGTAGGGCTAGACTTGTTTAACTATTCTTCCTCCCATTATCTATTTTGCTCCAGATTTTCCCAGAGAGTGAGATGGAGATAGAAAAGGGGTAGAAAAGATATTTTTCACAGGTGTAATTGTAATCTGGCAGTGATGTCCTCTGGTGAGATGGGTGTCCAAATGCTAACTCTTTTTCCCCAGGGACATATTTTGAGTTTCCTAGAGATACCTTCCCCTACCAACACTCGCATACACACACACACACACACGCACATTTCTTAGAGATATATCTCCCCACCAACATATACACACACATACTCACATATGCACACACACACACACGGGACCTTCAACTATAATTCCTTGGCGTGATGATGCCCCTTCTGGCTGGCCATTCGTGACTCCTCTTCACCATCCTCAGCATTTACATGCAGTGGTCCTCCTGCATTATCCTTCTGCCAAGGTCACTTCACTTCAGGAAGGATGCGTTCTCGGAAGGGTCCTTTTCAAGACAACTCAAAGCAGGAGCCCTTCCAAGAGGTCCAGATCTTTGCTCCACCAGCAGTGAGCGTCTGCCCTGTGCTGCCCTCTGTCTTTCTGCTCTGCTACTGCTGTCTCATTAGCTACAGTCTCTTATCTTTAGGCTTTTCCAGATGTGTTACATACCTAAATTCTAGGAGATGAATGATTTTCTTAACACATTACCCTTACTTGGCCTAAAGTGATAGAAAAGTACTTTTATTCCCTGGAAAGTGGAAAATCCACAGTTCAACAACCAACTATCTCTTAAGAAATACTCATTTCCCCACTTAATCTGCAACCCTCCCAACTCTGGCAGAATCAGACTTCAGCTACCCTTTTTTGCAAGTCCTACGTAGATGGTCTAGCTGGTTTAGTAGTTCACTTTAGAATATGGGACTATTGGCCCATACTCTTTTTAGCTTGGAGACCTCTGCCAAACAAACCTCTGAGTTTTTAACATCCTTGTTATATATGATAATAATAGCTAAATTTATGTTATACTTACTATGTGTCAAGTAGTGCTTCAAATCCTCTTCGTGTGTTAGATCACTTAATCTTCACACTTATCTAGAGGCAGGTACAATTTTATCTTTATTTTATAGATAATAAAACCAAGGCACAGAGGAGTCAAGAGTGCTCAGTGAGTAAGCATTGAACCCTTGATTGCAACACAGGCATTTGGGCACCAGTACACGTGCTCTAAGTCACCTTAAGAAACTGCCTCTCTTAGAATCCAGCTTGGATTCCTCAGTCTGTAATCCAGGTTCATTACTGGGATCCCACTGAGGGTACTTTTCTTTCAAGTGACCTCTGGAACAGCCAACCCTTGTCCTCTGAAATGTTCCTTGAAACATTGCACTATTTTTTTCCACCTAATATATCTTTAAACAAAAATACCTGTCAGCAGTTGGCACATGGAGAAAGTCACTATCAGTTTTCCATAAGTTAAAAACAAATATTTTGGGCTGTCCTGTGAAAAGATTCTTTTTCCAGATCAGCGAGTTCTCTAGCTGACGAATGTACCCAAACCCATATGGCTGCTGATTCCTGACTACACATAAAGTGGCCCTTCTGCCTCAGGAACTTTGGATTGAAGAACAAAGCTGTGCCCTTGGCCTGGGCAGCTGAAGGCCTTTCTACATCACGGGAAAGACACTTTTGGCACACCCTCCTTGTTCCTTTTCCTCTGCCCATATGCCCCTGACCTTGAAGGCTTTTGTGGAGTTATTACAAAATACTGTTCTGAAACAAAGCTATATTTATGGTAAGAGTCACATCACTTCACCCAGTTATGAGTTCAGTAGACTTTTCCAAGCAGAAATTGAAAGAACACAATTATGATATAAAGAAGGATATCCACCAATAAGGCAAGATTCTCAGTGCAGGTACCTGGTTGGCCCATGAGGCTGATTGTAAACTCACTTCTCAGTTCATCGATAAGGGGAAGCCTGGTTTCAAACAAGTCCTGGATGGGTTGCCTAAACGCCTAAGTTCTTTCAGTGGATGGCCTGAATGCACAAAGCTTAGCAAGCGTTTTCTTTAATATGCATGCAAACAAGAAAGAGAAATTCCCAAGAGCCAGAAACTGAAGGAGCCTTTAGATGGAGTTGAAGCTATGAAGCCCCCAGGATATGAGTACCGGCTGTTCCTTAAGAGCTAAGGTTTTAATCTCCAAATAGGAAGCAGAGTCAGAAAGGTATGCAGCCACAAATGGTCCCTGCATAATGCCCTGCCACATCAGTGGCCTAAGACTGAAAAGTGTCATTTGAAAATTTGCAGGCCCCTGGTGGAAATATCACTAGTGAAAAGTAGCACTTTAGGACTGAGCAACGTTGGTTCAGGACCTACCTGGTGAACTCTTGGGCCTGGCAGAACCTGCCCACGGGATGCCTCCAAACCCAAGGCACCCCGAAAATTCCCAAGAAAAATGAGCTCTCCGATGTCCATCATATGGCAATAAGTACTACATTTAATGGCTGTTAGGAGATGGGGGAGTAGCAAAGGAGTACTCCAAATGCAGAGTGAGGTCCTCTAGAGCTCAGATATTTTATTTGTTTACACTACTGTGTGCCAAAAACCATACTGGGCCCTTTGCCATTTGTTGTCTCAAACCTTCCCAACTTCCCAACAACTGCATTCCGCATGTCTTTAACCTGGGCAGGGTAGCCTTCCTGTCTGATACTCATTGTAAAAAGTGAGACAAAGTTCCACATGCCTATTGCATGCCTGAAATCCCACCAAAGATTCATCCTTTGGGATTTTGACAGCTTTTCCATCTTTATATGCACACACACACACACCCATACAAGATTACAAACACTGGAAAATATTGTACCATGGAATGAGCTCTGAAATAGGAGTGCTGAGATCTGGGTCGGTTTGGACAACATTGTTCTGGCTGTGAGACTTCCGTTAGATTGCATACCTAGGATGGTGTACAGCACATAGCAGATGGCCAATAAATGATTGTTTATAATTTTCATTATCATGCATTCCCGACCAAGGGCTCAACATCCCATACATCATGGTCCTTACCAACATGTCATAAAGTCAAATGGAACCCTGATGCCATGTGTGGCAAAGCATGCAAGCACAGCCCTTTTCCAGAAAGGGTCCAATCTCACTCATGAAAATTCTGGAACACACTCAGAACACAGAGGATAGCACAAACATCTTGTACCAAGTTCTGCTCACGTGGGTTGGGAAGCTCCTCTCCCCTTCTGGCTTTCCTCCCTCTTCTTTTCCATCATTCCTAGTCCAGGCCACCTGCTTCAGTCTCCTTTGTGGCTGTGTGCATAAATCCCACTGCCCGAGGCTTTATCTTTTTCAGAGTAGAGCAGCAAGACAGGCAAAGCTCCAATGCTGATGACTTCTTGAAGCATGACCATGATTTGATATTACACTAAAAGTTCTCCTCCTCACCAGAAGAAAGGTTAAGGTAAACAACTAAGGTCAAGTTGGCAGAGAAACTTGTCCCACCATAAAAATATTCTATTGTAAACCCTATCATCATTTTAGAAAGAAATATTCTCTGCTGATTTCTTTAATTTAAACACAACTCAACTGTACACATTGATGATACAAGGGGCCCCAATAAGCATACATTTAATCTAAAACCAAGCCCTGACTCTAATAATCATCAAATATGCAATTACACATAATTATGCCTTCTAGTAATTTAGAGTGGAGTGTAATTTGAAAGACCCAGGCAGAATTATTAAAAAACTATTTCTTAAAGTTGCTTCAAGCAATGTGGGAGGAATTTCACTGCCTGACCCTGAAACATATTACAAAGCTACAGTGGTCAAAGCAGCATGGTACTGGCATAAAGATAGATATATCGATCAGTGGAATAGAATTGAGAATCTAGAAATAAACCCTCACCTATACAGTCAACTGGTTTTTGACAAACCTACCAAGCCCATGCTGATGGGAAAAAACAGTCTCTTCAACAAATGGTGTTGGGAGAACTGGATATGTATAACCAAAAGAATGAAAGAGGACCCCTATCTCACCCCCTATACAAGAATCAACTCAAAATGGATCAAAAGATCTAAATATAAAAGCCAGGACCATAAAAACTACTAGAAGAAAATGTAGGGAAACATCTTCAAGACCTTGTAGTAGGTGGTGATTTCTTGGACCTCACACCCAAAGCATGTGCAACAAAAGAAAAAGTAGATAAATGGGACCTCCTCAAAATTAAACACTTTTGCACCTCACAGGACTTTGTCAGAAGGGTGAAAAGGCAGCCAACTCAATGGGAAAAAATATTTGGAAATCACATATCTTATAAGGGTTTAATATCCAGGATATATAAAGAGATGTTACAACTCAACAATTAAAAGACAAATGACCCAATTAAAAAATGGGCCAAAGACTTGAATAGACATTTCTCTGAAGAAGAAATACAAATGGCAAAAAAACACATGAAGAAATGCTCAACATCACTCATGATTAGGGAAATGCAAATCAAAACTACCATGAGATATCATTTCACACCTATCAGAATGGTCACTATTAAAAAGACAGAGAACTACAAGTGTTGGAGAGGATGTGGAGAGATAGGAACACTTCTTCACTGTTGGTGGGAATGCAGGATGGTACAACCACTATGGAGGACTGTTTGGCAGTTTCTAAAGAAGTTGAATATAGACTTGCCACGTGACCCTGCAATACCACTCCTGGGTATATACCCAGAAGAACTGAGAGCAGTGACACGAACAGACATCTGCACACCGATGTTCATAGCCACATTATTCACCATTGCCAAAAGTTGGAAACAACCCGGGTGTCCATCAACAGATGAATAGATAAACAAACTGTGGTCTATTCACACGATGGAATATTATGCAGCTGTAAGAAGAAATGAAGTCATAAAACATATGGCAACATGGATGAACCTGGAGGACATTATGTTGAGTGAAGCAAGCCAGACACAAAAGGACAAATACTGTATGAATGCATTACTATGAACCAAATATATTGTGTAATATATTGTTTGATTCAAAAAAATAAATAAATTTACATGTATCCATTACATTTAATTGAGAAATGTAAAAAAAAAAAAAAAATCATCATTAGCTTGTTCTGCTATCAGTCCAGCAATAGCAGTATCCTGTTTAATATGTTCATTTTCATCTGATTGTAATGGGTCAAGAGCAACAGCAATAAGACTACACAAAGACCATACATGAAGGGGAATTATTTCTCCCTTTTAATAAGCCCTTTTTAAAGCTTTCATTACTAACTTCCATTGTTTCAGGTTTAAAATATCCCACCCTTGTGGCTAAAACCAATAACAATGTTTCTGTACAAGAGAAAATGTTCCTCAAAAGCCAAGGATTTAAGTTACACCAGTGCTTTTTAATAATGTTTTTTAACACTCTAGAGTACTCTTGAAAGTTCAACTGCTGATTACCCATAACCCTGATGATTCCAAGGATGTAACTTAGCTTTTCTGTTTTCTTTTTCTTTAAAACCACTCTCAGGAGCTCCTTGGTCCATGCACTGACTGAAAGAAAAGTTTCATTTTCAGAGCCCCACATTGGGTGCCATATGTTGGCGTTCAGGACCTGGGTCCATGAAAATGGTGCCACGGATAAATAGAATGAGACAAAGAGAAGAAATAACTGGAACCAGGGACTCTCCACCCAAAGGGAGAAGAAGAGCCCTGCCACAATAAAAACTGTGGCTTTTATTTGGCTTTAGAACAAAGAAAATACATGTGCGCATGTACAAAGGCAATGGATACGTGACAGTTTACACTTTAGTAAAGTCAACAAGTTTTAAGGGTTAATGGCTCAGTTCTCTTTACATTCCTGCATGTAGCAGACCTTGTAACTCTTTAGTAGCAGACCTTGTAAATCTTTATCTAACATATATATGTTACTCTCTCTGAAGCTCAGGATGTCTACCCCACCAGTCTCCTCTCAGAACTTATCTCAGTGTCTTGAGACTAAAGGTACCTGTATCCTACTTTCCAGCCTGTCTCCCGCATTCCAAGGCAGCCTGCTTTCTGTCAGTTGTCATGGCCTTTATTTGAACTCCATCACTGGATCAATAATGATTTAACATGACTACTCTTAAAAAAGATTTTGAGTTTTTCTGCCTCATAAATTATGAATTTGCGTTTTATTTTCTGCTATAATTCATTACAATAAGATGCAAAGAATTCCCAAATAGGAATTTGATTATCCAGAAAGAATTATGACCTAAATGGAAATTAAATAACTAAATCAATGATTTATTTCATTCTTAGAGATTATTATATCCAATAGTTAAAGCTGTAATATAAAAATTAGAATTATGTTATAATTAATTTCTATTATAGTAGAATTATTATTTACATTTGTAAATGTTTGTTGCTGTACTATTTCTTCTAATTGATAATATTAACTCTAACCTGGCCTTACACTGATTTTTAAAATTTGTAATTTCTTTCTATTTTTAAAATTTATTTTACAATTTTACAATAAAGGCTTTTTAACCACTAAAAAAAAAAAAAAAAAAAAAAAATCATGCTGCTATCACCCAAACTCCTAAAAAAACAGTCTCCTTCACTGCCCTGGGTTCAGGATGGGTTGAGGAGCTTTCCCAATCTTTTTTTATCAACAGAAACAGTAAGCACCCTCTCTGGGCAGGAGTGCATGGGGCTTAACCTGCAAGGAGGACAAACACACAGCTATGAGCTCTGGAAAATTTCAGCCATCAAACCACCCACCTCTTCAAGACTAACCATACAGTATTCTCAAAAGGACCACCTGGTGTTTAATTCAGCCTATTGTCTTTAAGAGTAGCACCAAGGGGTGTGCTATAGAAAGAGCAGTTGCTTTTTGTGCCCTCAGAAGCTTGGTACATCCTAACTTTAAGTCCAACCACTCAGAGTTTTATTTCACCTCTCCTTGAACCTGTTTACATTTTTGGCTTACACAGCCTCCTGTGACAATTCCATTTGCTTCATACTTGCTGTGTAAGGCAATACTTCGTTTACTGTGTCTTAAAACTATCTCCTTTAAGCTTCTAAAGGTCACTTCATCTACTCATCAGTGTTTCATTTATTAGGGGTTGGGCTGCAACCCTATCAAAGATTATTTGGTCCTTTGAAAGGGCACTTATTGAGCAATTGCTATATGCTAGGCACGATTTTAAGTGCATTTATATGTCTTAACAAATTGAAATCTCATACAACCTTGTGAGGGAGGGATCTATATACCTTTTTTGCAGAAGTAGCTCAGAAATGTTAATTAACTTGCCCAAGGTCACACAGCTAATAAGTGGAAGAGCAGACATTTGAACACAGTCTATCTGGAACCAGAGCCTACATATTCAACCATTCATTATACCACCTCTCAAAAGGTAAGAAATAGACTCCTCCTGTCAGGGCTCCTAAGTATTTTTCAGCTTATGGCTTGTAGCACTTGCTAGGATGAAATAAAAGCTAGGATGAAATAAAACCACATATTTTTACCTCAGAGGACTTGCTAGAATGAAATAAAACCACATATTTTTACAGACAAAACCAAGCCAAGTGAGGAATTACACATCAATTCCATTCCCCTTTGTCAGCGGCTGGTCTGTCCTCTCAGAATGTGGGAGTGACTGTCACATTACTCAGTGGAAAATGTACACTCATTCTCTTGGGCAGGTTGTTTCCAGATCATAAAGAGGGGATTTAGGCAACGTGGCAACTTAACACCAGCTGGAGGAACTGCATTTCCTTCTGCGGTAGTTTTTAAGGATATCTTTCTACCAGATAGAACAACCAGACCAGGGAAGACTCAGTTGTCTTTCCCACAAGCTTTCAACATGTTGTCATATACACACTAAGCTGAAGTGCTCCTTGACTGTTTTAGGTGCATGTCTTTTTGCCCCAACAAAATTACAGTTTTTTTTTGAAAATTGAGAATGACTTATCCATGAGTCTAACATTGTCTTCTCCTGAGGACACACAGTAAAAGATTCTTGATTTCTACAGGCCTGCTTTGTATGAGAGACCTTTCTCCAACAAGACTGACAGTTTTCTAAAAGCTTCTGAAGAATTTTCCTTAGCATGGAACTGAATTCTGGCTAAGGCCAGGACTTGGAGACCATAATGAGGTGCCCCTCCCCAAAACTGGGAAAGAAGGCAAAAAATAACTCATGACATGAGTTTGCTTTTTTTTTTTTTTTTTTTAATTTATTTTTATTGTGGGTAAAAATCAAAATTCTCACAATACATACA
>JAKSZT010053887.1:101378264-101476158 GCA_026826555.1 Tolypeutes matacus
CTATTCCCCAGCCCCCACTCCACCAAACTCTTGTATTTCTAAGCTGAGCTCTCCTTTGCACCACGACTGACCACTGAAACCACCACCATTTCCACCATCCCTATGGGAAGCAAACACTTCTTATTGAGGAGAATGAAGCTGGGTTGTCCTAGAAGTGGAATGGATGGAGCCTGGTGATTTGAGGAAGAGTGTATTAGTCAGCCAAAGGGGTGCTGATACAAAATACCAAAGACTTGTTGGGTTTTATAAAGGGTATTTATTTGGGGGTAGAAGCTTACAGTTACCAGGCCATAAAACGTAATTTACTTTCTTCACCAAAGTCTGCTGCCACTTGTTGGAGCAAGATGGTTGCCGACATTTGCAAGGGTTCAGCCTCCCTCTTCCTCTTAAGGCTCCATGGTCCCAGCTTCTTCCAATATCAGCTGTATGAGATAAGTCTCGTTTCTCTCCCAGGGCTCGTTCCTCTCTGGTCTTAGCTGCTCTGCTCTCTCCACAAGGCCAGCTATAAACTATCAGGTGAATGGTTCATCTCTCTTCCTGGGGTCTCTGCCATGTCTAATGGAGCCTTCTCTCTTTCCTCATGTATCTGCTTCTCTGTGTATTTACTTCCCAGGCTCCAGCATTAAAACTCCAACCTCCCTCCTCTGCCATGAGGTTTTCTCTGTGAGTCCCCACTCCCTTAGGGTGTCCTAATCAAAGCCCTAATCATAATTTAATCAAGCAAAAGTGAAACCTCTAAAGTTAATAATCTAATATGCCCAGAGGAACAGACCAGTTTACAAACACAGTCCAACATTTCTTTTTGGAATTCATAAACAATATCAAATTGCTACAGAGGGGAAGAAAGAGAGAGGTTGGCAGAGCCATAAGAGGGAGTTTCCCTGAGAATAGAAGGGGTAGCTTAGGGGATTTCTTACAAATGGCAGGCAAACACAGGACCTCAGATAGGATGATGGCTGAGGGGTGTCCTTGGATCCAGGGGCCCTGAGTGCCTCGAATGAGAACAGAGATGAAAAAGTCCTCTGTCTGCAAGAAGATCTCTGATATGGTAGAGAAACAGCCCCCAATTTCAGGTAGGGGTAACAGTGGTGACCACCATAATGATAGAATCAGGTTCCTCCCCTGACAGCCATTTAAATGCTATAAGATTCTCATATAACTCCAGGAGAGTAGTGGTATGACCTCAAAGCATTTCTGAGCTGAATTTGTCAACATCCCTGGGAAGTATGGCTTAGGCCAGAATAAATTTGATTTAGAAAAACAAAGATGTTTAAATGATCTTATAGTTTAAATTTTTAATTAAAAATTTTAATTAAAAATAAAGAAAATGATATATTTAATATACAGGTGTTACAGAATAAATTCATACCCAATAAAAATTAAATATGATCTCTAAAAGTTATAATCTAGGCCAGGGGTTGGCAAAGCACAGTCCATGAACCAAGTCTGGCCTGATGTCTGTTTTTGTCAATAAAGTTTTATTGGAACACAGGTATGCTCATTTGTTTATATATTGTCTATTGTTGCTTTCACACTACAACAGCAGAGTTAGGTAGTTGCGACACAGGTCATATGGCTTCAAATAATTACTATCTGCTCCTTTACTGAAAAGATTTGCCAACCCCTGTACCTAATTCTGTACCATCTTCTATTGCTCTCAAATTGTCCCATATTCTTCCCAACCAAACTCTTTCAAAGAAGAAAGTATTGCTTGAATCATAAAAAATTTTGGTTATAACCTTTGATGATTGATTTTTATGCATCCAGTGATATGGTGGAGCTTATATGCTCGTTTTTCAGTCTGAATATTGACCTTCTTATTTGTTGCTATTATCATTATCCAATTCTCTATGTTACTTTCTGGTTTAAAAATAACTTTCCCTAACTGGAAGGCAAGACAATTCAGGCAGAGTTTAATTTTCTCATTTGTTGTGATACAGAAGAATTAGAACAAAAGTTTAGTCCTTTAAAAAATTTCCTACTTAAGACTGTATATAACACAGTGAACCTGATGTTGGATGATGGACTGTGGTTAAGAATACAAATATGAGAACATTCTCTCAAGAACTATAACAAATATACAATACTAACACATGGTATAGAGGATGGTTTGTGGGAAAAATACATCAAATATAAGGTATGGACTATAGATAGCAATAATATTATGGTGAAGTTCTTTCATCATTTGTAATAAATGTGTCACAACAATGTAATTTGTTGGTGGTGGGGTGATGTATGGGAATACTGTATGGTATACACGATTGTTTTGTAAACTCACAACTTCTTTAATTTAAAAAAATTCCTACTTAGAAACAAAATTCTCACTCTCTCTGTGTGTGTATCCAAACACACACATAGATATAGATAATTAATTTTGTGTAAAAATATTTTTTATTTAGCTGTAAGAAGAAACACAAAAGGCTTTTTATTTATTTTTATTTTTATTTTTTTATTTCAATTTTTAAAAGAACAATCATGCATATTGTATTAGTTACCAAAAGACTGCCAATACAAAGTACCAGAAATGTGCTGGCTTTTATAAAGGCCACTTATTTGGGGTAAAAGCTTACAGTTCCAAGGCCAGGAGAAGTCCAAATCAGGGCACCATAAGAGGTGTTTTCTCACCGAAGTCAGCTACCACATGGCAAAGCAAGATGGCTGCCGATCTCTGTGCAGGTCTCTGGCTTTCTGCAGCTTTAGGCAAACCTGACATAGGGCTTGTCTTTTATTGGGCCCCCTCTCTCTCTCTCTGGCCCTCAGTTATTTGGGCCTCTCCTGGGCTTCTCTTTGCAGCTCAACTGTGGGCAAAACCTCTCTTACATGGCATTATAAAATATGGCAGCTTCTTTTCCCTGTGTCTGTCTCTCTCTAGTCTCCATTTTTATAAGACCCAGCAAAAGGGCAGAGACACAACCTGAGTCATGCCTCACTGATGTAGTCCAATCAAAAGCCATAAACTGATCTTATCAAATAATCCAATCAAAGAACCCACAAACAAATTTAATGCAATCAAAGGGAATCATACCTGCAGGAATAGATTAGTTTAAAAACATAATCTTTCTCTTTTTGGGATTCATAAAATAATTTCAAACTGCCACACCCACCCTCTGAATCCCAAAAAGACATATCTTTCTATGTGCAAAATATATTGATTACATCACAATATTCCAAAAACTTTAAATCATTTCAGTAGCAATGTTAAATACAAAATCACATCAAAATTAGTTATAGGCACACAGTTGTCTTGGGGCAAAGTTCCATTCTGGCTGTAGACCTGTGAAACTAAGAAAAAAAGTTATCTGCTTCGAGCATACAAAGGAGGGACACACATAGGATAAACATTTGCATTACCATAAAGGGAGGTTGAGAGGGAAACGGGTTCACCAAGAGTTCCAAAAATCTGTAAGACATACTCTATTACATTTCAAAGTCTGAGAGTCATCCTTGGAATGATGGTTTCTTCTCCTCAGGGCCTCATGGGGACTCACCCTTTCCATGGACTTGCCCAATGACCATACTTTTAGTTCCACCCTTTTCAAGCATCTGGGTAGTGATCCAGCTCTAGATCCCAACCTCCAAGAACATTGGGGTGATGGCCACATTTTTCCAAGCTCTGGGGAACAGGTCCAAACCCCTCAGAACAGTGAAGTGGCAGCAACATTCTCCCTAATCTTTGGCATACAGGTCTAAGCCTCTCAGAACAGTGGAGTAGCAACCTGACTCTCCCCAACCACTGGGGAATGTGCTCCACCATCTCTGTAGCCTGGTGTGTCCAAACTCTTCCTGAACAATGGGCTGGAACATCCACTCTCTTCAAATGCCAGGGTAAACTCACCCTTTCAGCACACATGGTTGGGGTCCCTCTCTTGGCCCGAGAAGATGTCCCAAGTCCAGACTTCAGCTTCTATGGTTTTCCTCTTGAAGCTATTTTTCCTTCAATCTCTCCCCTCACTGTTCCTTTTAGTCCAGGCTTACAGTGGTTTTGTTCCTAAAAATCTCACAAAAAGCATGTTGGTTTAGCATGCAAGAAATGGGTCCAAGCCATCAGACAGTATAACTTTCCACAAGTTCTTCTTTGATAACTGCATTTCCAACCCTGACTTACAAGTTCCAAATTTAGATAAGTTTTCACATGGGGCACTATCCTCTGGGGGCTTGTTTTCCAGAAACTTGGAATTTCCCAAATCAGTCTCTGGCTTCTTTGTGCCCAGCAGTTTGGTTCTTATCTCATTCCTCTCACATTTTGCTATAAGCTGCAAGGAGAAACCAGGCCACATTTTCCACACTCATTTTGGAAATCTCCTCAGCTTAATGTCCAAGCTCATCATTTTCAAATTCTGCCTTCCATCTAACATCAGGAGTCACTTTTTCCAAGTTCTCTGCAACTTTAAAACAAGGATTGCCTTTCCTCCAGTTTCCAATAATAATTTCATCATTTCCTTCTAAGGCCTTATTGGAAATAACTATAGGGTCCATATTCCTACCAATAGTCTCTTCAAAGCAATATGGGACTTTTCTATCAAGCATCTCACAATTCCTCTAAAAAATACCCCTTACCCATTTATAAAATCATTCCACCATTTTTGGTAACTGTAGCAGCATGACCTCATTCCTGGTACCAATTTTTGTCTTAGTTTGCCAAAGGCTGCTGATGCAAAATACCAGAAATGGGTTGGCTTTTATAAAAGGGATTTTCTTGGGCTGTGAGGAGTCTAAAATAGGACACCATAAGAGGTGCTTTCTCATCAAAATCAGCTACCACCTGGCAAAGCAAGATGGCTGCTGATCTCTGCTGAGGTCTCTGACTTTCTACAACTGGTGGACCAATGTGGCAAAGGGTTTGTCTCTTACTTGGCCATCTACTCCTCTCTCTCTCTGGGCCTCAGCTATTTGAGCTTCTCAGGGGCTTCTCTTTTGCAACTCAGCTGTGGGCAAAAACCTCTCTCACATGGCAGGATCAAAGATGGCAGCTTCCTTTTCCTGTGTCTGTCTTTCTCTTTGTCTCTATTTTTTCAGACCCAGCTAAAGGATGGAGACAACCTGACTCACCACTCACTCATGTAGTCCAAGAAAAAACCATAAATCAATCTTACAAATAATCTAATCAAAGGACTCTCAACTGAATTTAATTCACTCCCACAGTAATAGATTAATTTAAAAACATAATCTCTTTTGGGGATTCATAAAATAATTTCAAACTGCCAGAGTGATCCTTCCATTCTTTTGTGTATGTATATCCAATTCTTCCAGCACCACTTTTGAAGAGACTACTATTTCCCCATTGAGTGGACTTGGCAGTCTTGACAAAAATGAATTGGCCACAAATGTGAGGGTCTATTTATGAACTCTCAATTCAATTCCATTGGTAAATATATCTATACTTGTGCCCATACCATGCTGTTTTGGCTACTGTAGCTTTGTAATATGCTTTAAAGTCAGGAAGTTTGAGTCCTCCAACTTCATTCTTTTTCCAGATGTTTTTTTGGCTTTTGGGGGCTCCTTACTCTTCCAATTAAATTTGGTAATTGGCATTTTCCTTTCTGCAAAGAAGGCTGTTGTAATTTTGATTATGATTGTATTGAATCTGTAAATCATTCTGGGTAGAATTGAAATCTTAATGACATTTAGTCTTCCAATCCTTGAACACGGAATATCCTTCCATTTATTTAGGTCTTCTTTGATTTCTTTTAGCAATGTTTTGTAGTTTTCTGTGTACAAGTCCTTTACATCCTTGGTTAAATTTATTTCTAATAAATTTGTTTCTTTTAGTTGCTATTGTAAATGGAATTTTTTTCCCCTTGATTTCCTCCTAAGATTGCTTATTAAGAGTATATAGAAACACCACTGATTTTTGCATGTTGATCTTGTACCCCACCACTTTGCTGAACTTGTTTATTAACTCTAGTATATTTCTTGTCAATTTTGGGGATCTTTTTATTAAGAGGATCATGTCATCTGCAAATAGTGAAACTTTTACTTCTTTCTTTCCGATTTGGATGCCTTGTGTTTCTTTTTCTAGCCTAACTGCTCTGGTTAAAACTTCCAGTACAATACTGAATAACAGTAGTAATAGTGGGCCATCCTTGTCTTGTTCCAGATTTTAGAGGAAAAGTCTTCAGTCTTTCACCACTGAGTATGATGTTAGCTGTGGGTTTTTCATATATGTTCTTGTTTTGAGGAAGTTTCCCTCTATTCCTAGGTTTCTAAGTGGTTCTGATGGATTTTGTCAAATACATTTTCTGTGTCAATGGAGAGATCATGTGGTTTTTTCCTTTGTTGTGTTAATGTGGTGTATTACATTAATGGGTTTTCTTATGTTGAACCATCCTTGCATACCTGGGATAAAACCACTTAATCATGGTATATAATTCTTCTCATGTGCTATTGGAGTCCATTTGCAAGTGTTCTGTTGATTTTTGCATCTATATTCATAAAAGAAATTGTTCTGTACTTTTCTTATGGTATCTTTATCTAGCTTTGGTATTAGGGTGATGTCGACCTCATGGAATTAGTTAGGTAGGACATAGTGTCCTCTTCAAAGTTTTGGAAGAGTTTGAGCAGGATTGCTATTAATTCTTCTTGGAATGATTGGTAGCATTCACCATGAAGCCAATTGGTCCTGTACTTTTCTTTGATGGGAGTATTTGATAAAATACCTTTACTTGTAATTGGTATGTTGAGATCTTCTATTTCTTCTAGACTCAGGGTAGGTTGTTCATGTGTTTCTAGGAAATTGTCCATTTCATCTAGGTTGTCTAATTAGTTGCATACATTTTTCTTCATAGTATCCTCTTATGATCCTTTTTATTTCCATGGGTTCAGTAGTAATGTTCCCCCTCTCATTTCTGATTTTATTTACTTGTGTCTTCTCTCATTTTTTCTTTGTCAGTCTAGCTAAGGGTTTGTCAATTTTATTGATCTTTTCAAAAACCAAATTTATAGTTTAGTTAATCCTATCATGTTTCTATTCTCAATTTCATTTATTTCTGCTTTAATCTTTCTTTCTTTCTGCTTCCTTTAAGATTAGATTGCTGTTCTTTTTCTAGTTCCTCCAAGTGTACAGTTAGGACTTTAATTTTCAGCTCTTTCTTCTCTTTTAATGTAGGGCTATAAATTTCCCTTTCGGCACTGACTTCACTGCATCCTTTAAGTTTTAATATGCCATGTTCTTATTTTCAATCATCTCAATATAGTTACTGATTTTCCTTGCAATTTCTTCTTCAACCCACTGATAGTTTAAGAGTATGTTATTCAAATTCCCTTTATTTGTGGATTTTCCAGTTCTCTGCCTGTTACTGATTTCCAGCTTCATTACATTATGGTCAGAGAAGATGCTTTGTATATTTCAATCTTTTAAAATTTATTGAGATTTGTTTTGTGACTCAACATGTGGTCTACCTTGGACAATGATCCATGTGCACTTGAGAGGAACTTATATCCTGCTGTTTGGGGATGTAATGTTCTGTATTTGTCTGTTATGTCTGGTTCATTTGTCATATTATTCAAGTTCTATTTCCTTATTGATCTTCTGTCTAGATGTTATTATATCTATTGATGAGAGCAGGGTATTGAAGTCTCCAAATATTATTGTAGAGGTGTCTATTTCTCCCTTCAGTTTTGCCAGTGTTTTTTGCATGTAGCTTGGGACACTGGGGTTAGGTGCATAAATATTTATGATGGTTCTTTCTTCTTGGTGGCTGGACCCTTTTATTAATATATAATGTCCTTATTTGTCTCTTATAATAGCTTTTGACTTAAAGTCTATTTTGTTTGATATAGTGCCTTAGTTTGCCAAAGGGCTACCAATGCAAAGTACCAGGAATGGATTGGCTTTTATAATGGGATATTTATTAGGATAAAAGCTTATAGTTTAAAGCTGTGAAATACCCAAATCAAGGCACCATCAGAGATGCTTTCTCACCAAAGGCAGATACTGTTGATCCTAGTGTCCTACTACATGGAGATCAGGCAAGATGGCATATCTGCCACCCTCTCTCTACTTTCTCCTTGACTCAATTGTAGCCCATCAGTCATTTTTCCATGGGCCTCAGCTCCTTGAGCCTCTCGGGGTTTCTCTCCTTGAGTGTAGCTGTGGACAGCCCTGGAGTTTTTACTTTCACATGGCCAGATCAAATATGGCAGCTGCCTTTTCCTTTGTGTGTCTGTTTATATCAATTCCAGTAACAGGGTGGAGACTCAACCTGAGTCATGCCTCACTGACATAGTCCAATCAAAAGACCTCACATCACATTATATTGAGTGAAGCAAGCCAGACACAAAAGGACAAATACTGTATGATTGCCCTATGATGAATTAAATATATTATGTGAAATATAAGTATATTATGTGAAATATGAATATGGGTAGAATTGCCCATGTAAGATAGTTTTTCTTTAAAGCTGAGCAAGTGTAAATTAATAAAACAAAATGTTAATATCAGAGAAAAAAAACCCACATTATACCAAGTGAAGAAGACCAGACACAGAGTACTACATATTGTATGACTCCATTTATATAAAATGTAAATATAAATCAATTCATAAAAATAAGAGGAGATTAGTGGTTATGTAGGTCTGAGGAAGGAATGCTGAGGGGTGTGGAGTCTTTCTTTTTGGAGTAATGAAATTGTTCTTAAATTTTTGATATGATGAATGCACAACATTGTGATTATACTAAAAGCCATTGATTATACACTTTGGATACAATAGCCAGAAACAGCAGCTATGTACAGTGGGGGAAGCATAGAGAGATTGAGAGGTGAGGAATTTTCTTGTTTGTTTGCCTGATTTTGTTTATTATTATTGAAATAATGAAAATGCTTTAATAATGATTGAAGTGATGAACACACAAGTATGTGATTATACAAAATAGCATTGACTACACATTTTGGATGAATTGTATGCTTTATTAATTAATATGCATCATAAAATTATGTTTTAAAAAAAGGCCCCACACCCACAAGAATGGACTAGTTCAAAAACATAATCCCTTTCCTTTTGAAATTCATAAAATAACTTCAAACTGCCTCATATAGTATAGTTACCTCAGCTATTTTTTGGTTATTATTTGCATGGAGTATCTTTTGCGAACATTTCACTTTCAACTTATTTGTGTCTTTGGGTCTAAGGTGAATCTTTCATAAACAACATATAGTTGGCTCATTCTTCTTTATCCATTATCCCAATCTGTATCTTTTTTTTTTTTTTTTTTTAAGATTTTATTTATTTATTCACTTATCCCCCCCTTGCTGCTTGTGCTCACTGGGTCAGCTAACCACGCCGTGCGGGCGGGCTTGCCTTCACCAGGAGGCCCCGGGAACCGAACCCGGGGCCTCCCATATGGTAAACGGGAGCCCTACTGATTGAGCCACAGCTGCTTCCCCCAATCTGTATCTTTTGAATGGGGTGTTTAATTTATTAACATTCAGTGTTATTACTGTAAAGGCAGTACTTATTTTAGCCATTTTGGTAATTTGGTTTTTATGTCATATCTTTCCTTTGTCTTTCTTTTCTTTTATTGCAACCTACTTTACTTTTGTGATGTATCTGACTGATCCTGTCTTCATTTCTGTTTCTGTATAATTTAAAAATACTTTCTTTGTAGCTACCCTGGGGTTTATATTATACTACCTACATCTATAACTTAAATTTAATAAGATACCAACATATCTTCAATAGCATACATGTTCTCTGATCGCATATCTCTCTGTATCCCCTCTTTACATTGTTTTTGTCCCACTTTACCACTTTATATTTTGCATGTGCATTATCAGGAAATATGCCTTTTTTCTTGTTCAATTGTATTCTGATTCTTACAGCAATTAAAGAGTAGAATTGTAGATTGGTAATACAGTACTATTGGGTTTTGTATTTGCCCTTTTAGTTGCCCTTAGTGATGATCTTCATTTCTTCACACAATTCCAAACCATTTTCTCTTGACTTTTTCTTTCAACCATCAGAACACACTTTAATAATTCTTGTAAGACAGGTCTTTTGTTGATGAACTCTATGTTTCTATTCATCTGTGACTATTTTAAATTTTCCCCCATTTTTGAAGGCCAGTTTTGTTGAATAAAGAATTTTGGGCTGGCAGTTTTTCTCTTTGAGTACCTTAAATATATTATACCACTGCCTTCTCACCTCCATAGTTTCTGATGAGAAATCAGCACTTAGGCTTATTGAGGATCCCTTGTATGTGATGAACCACTTTTCTCTTGCTGCCTTCAGAATTCTCTCTATCTTTGGCATTTCACATTCTGATTAATATGTGTCTTGGAGTAGGTCTATTGGGATTTATTCTGTTTTAAGTACATTGGAATTCTTGGACATGTATAGTTATGTCTTTCATGAGATTTGAGTAATTTTGGCCATTATTTCTTCAAATAGTCTTTCTGCCCCTTTTCCCTAATCTTCTCCTTCTGGGACACCCATGATGTGCATGTTTGTATGCTTCATGCTGCCACTCAAATCTCTGAGTCACTGCTCATTTTTTTCTCTTCTTTTCTCTATTTGTTCTTCTGACTGTATGATTTTTATTTTCCTGTCTTCTAGTTCACCAATTCTTTCTTCTGCCTGATCAAATCTGCTGTTGTATACCTGCAGTGTTTTTTTTTCTTCAATCTCTGCTAATGTGCCTTTTATCTCCATAATTTCTGTTATGTTTCATTTATACTTTCAAATTCTTCTTTATGCTCACACATTGTCTTCTTAATATCCTTTATTTCTTTATACATATTTTCCATCATCTCCTTGAATTAATTTAGGAGATTTGTTTGAACTTGTTTGATTAGTTGTTCCAAATTCTGTGTCTCCTGTGAGGATTTAATTTGTTTCCTTGATTGAGCCACATCTTCCTGTTTCTTAGTATGGCTTGTAATTCTTTTCCTGTTGCCTAGGCATCTGATTATCTTGATGAGTTAACACTGAAGGTAAGCTTCTCTCATCTAGGGTTTTATTATTAGTTGGCTTTGTGCTAAGGCTCTTCTTTGGCACTTGGTCCAACTTATCTTAGACCTTTAAAGTAGCGCCTTTTTAACGATCAGATTTTCTAAGCTCTTCTTCATGTGATTCTTGCCCTGGATATCCAGTACAATTTTTAAGATTGTTATTTTTTTGTGTATTTGTGTCACTGCCAAGAGAAGCTTCATTTCCTCTGTTCCTTCTCTAGGAATCTTGATTTTTTTCTGTTTGTTTTTGTGCATAATTTTCTCCCTAACTCCTATGATTTGTGTAAATTCTCTCCCTCAGTCAGTGCCCCATTTTCCTTACACTTTTCAGTTCTGGGACCCTTCTTCCTTACAGAATTCAGCCCCATCAGGGTATTCTTCCCTGGGCAGCCAGATGAGGTCAATCCAGAAAAGTGGGTCACTCCAGAAATGTATGTGTTGCCTTTAGGTGACCCAGCCAACAGAAACTGAATTGACTGAGCACACCACTTGCCAGGCTTTCTTCTGAGGTCTCTCTCTTTCCCGTCCCCTCCCCAGGGACCCTTTTGTATGCAGCATTCTGGACTTGGGACCCTATGCCTGGATATGCATGGGATTCTAACTTGCTGCTATGAGTGGCTCTATAGACTGTTCCCTGGTGGGAGGGACCCAGGCCACTGCCTCTGAGCAACTCCCAAGTTGTGGGACCAAGTGAGGGGGAGGGAAGAGAACTGGTGGTTTTAGGACAGAAATTTCCTACTTGATTTTTTTTTTTTTCTTTCATTTTGTATTTGTGTTTTCCTTCTCCAGTATCTACCATTGTCAGAGTCCTAAGCAAGTGGGATTTATCCTTTTATTCATTGAATCTCTGGGGAGTTTTTTTCGGGGTATGTCAGCATGTTGATGGCGTCTCTCTGACCATTTCTTCTTGAAATTTCTTCTGACCATTTCAATTAATCAAGGGTAGTATTTTCAACAAATAGTGTTAGAATAAATTGCTATGCAAAAGATGAACCTTGACCTAACATCACTCTTGAAACAAATATTAACTCAAAATGAATTATAGCTCTAAATGTAAAATGTAAAATTGTAGAAATTTTAGAAGAAAACATAGAAGAAATTCTTTATGACGTGGGGTTAGGAAGAGAATTCTTAGACATGACACCAAAAGCATAATCCATAAAAGAACAAAGTGATAAATTAGATTTTAAGAAAATTAAAAACTTTTGCTCTATAAAAGACATGTTAAGAGAATTAAAAGAGAAGTTACCTTCTGGAAGAAAATATATGCAAAATCACTTATCTGACAAAGATCTTGTATCCAGAATAAATAAAGAACTCTTAAAATTCAACAGTAAGAAATAATACAATTTTAACATGGGCAAAAGCCAGGAATAGACACTTCATCAAAGAGGATATAAAGATTGCACATGAAAAAATATTCAACATCATTAGCCATTAGAGAAAATCAACGACTAGAATGTCTAGAATAAACAATCCTGATAATATCAAATGCTGACTAGGATTCACAACAAGTGTAGTTCTCAACTGTTGCTGATACAATTGCAAAATTGAATAGCCAGTCTGTAAAGCAGTTTGGCAGTTTCTTATAAAGTTAAACATACATTTACCATATGATCTAGAAATCCCACTCTTGGGTATTTACCCTAGAGTAATTAAAACTTATATTCACCCCAAAACCAGTACATGAATGTTTATAGCAGTTCTATTCATAATTATTTGAAAATGAAAACAAGCCAATGACCTTCAATGATGTGTTAGTTTCCTTTGCTGCTGTAACAAATTACCAAAAACTTAGTGGCTTAAAACAACACAAATTTATTATCTTACAGTTCTGGAAATCTGAAATGGGTCTCACTGGGCTAAAATCAAGATGTTGGCAGGACTGCATTCTTTTCTGGAGGCTCTAGAGGAGAATCCATTTTCTTGCCTTTTCCAGCTTCTAGAGGCTGCCAGAATCCCTTGGTTTGTGTCCCCCTTCTATCTTCAAAACCAACAACGGCCAATTGCATCTTTCTCACAATGCCATTTCTCTGGTTCTGACTTTTCTGCCTCATTTAAGGACACATTTGATTACCTTGGGTGTACCTAAATAATACAGGATAATTTCCTTATTTTAACATCAGCAAATTAACAACCTTAAATTCATCTGCAACCTTAATTCCCCTTTACTATGTAACATAGCATATTCATAGGTTCCAGGGATTAGTATATGACCATCATTGGGTGGCCACTATTCTGCCAATCACAAATGGGGCAATTGTGTAAACAAACTGTGATATATCCATACAATGGAACACAATTCAGAAATGGAAAAAAAATGAACTTTTGATACACTCAACAGATCTGTGGTTACCAGAGGATGGAGTGTGGAAAGATGTGACTACAAAAAGATAGAACAAGTGGGCTTTTTGTGGTGATGGAACTCTTCTGTGTACTGATTATGGTGGTGGCAATACAAACCTATTCATGTGTTAAAATGATAGAATGGTAAGCCAAAAGAAAGAAGTCAATTTTATTTTATGATAATAAAATAAAATAAAATAAAATAATTGCAATTGCACACACATACACACACAAATGTCGACTACATAATGCTAAAAAAACAGAAGGAGAATAAAAGCAGCCAAAGACATTATACCAGACTCCAGCACTTTTGTGGTCAATTCAAAAGAACTCCCATAATTTTCATCAAAGCTTCCCTTAAAATACTTAATCTATCTGAGCCTCTGCTTTCCCACCTTAAAATGAGGATAATAATATTAGCCTTATTTGGTTATTAAGAAGATTAAATTAGTGTGTATATAAATATTGTCACATAATTGATATTCAGATGTGTTAATTGCTTTGTTTTTGCCAACCTGTTGGTGTTTCTTAACTCTTGGGTCTTCTTTCTTCCAAAGACTGAGAATCTTCAGAAACTGAAGCAACTCAGTGATAAAAATGAGGAGACAAGGATTTAAAAGTGGACCCCATGATGTCAAAAAGGAAGGTCCTGAGATATACTAGCTTCTAACAGAAACATTATGAGGTCTGTCTATGGGAAAGATTTTATTCCTGTTTCTAACATAAATGTAATCAGAGATTTTCATCATTAACATATTTACAGATGCCCTCCCTGCCTTCTTCTGGTTGTTTCTATCGGCTTCCCATCCATAAAGCTTTTCCCTGGAATACCAAGTGGCTAAAGAGGTGGGCTAGAATGGAATGGCCATCCATACATTTATTCTTTTAATCAAGCAGTGGTTAAATACCTCCTGTGTGCCTGGCATTGAGCTCAACCCCAGGGACACAAACTTGAACTAGGCTTCATTCCAGATCTTGAGGCATTCATAGTCTAAATGGTAGCAGAGGGTAGAGGTGGTAGAGTCTACAAATTTGAATGTTAAAACACGTGAGTTTTTGGACGTACACTTGGTTGGAGAGCCACAGAAAGCTCCCAACTTGTATTCTAAAAGAAGAATTAAGCAGAAAATGTGGTGGGTGAGGGAGCCTACGAAAAGGGAAGTAAAAGTATAATATCTGAGAAGAATAGCCAGGAACTAAAAATGTTAAATGAAAAAGAGCATATCCCTTTTTATCTAGATTCATCCTGATGCAATTTGCACTTGTCTTGCTCTCAGAATGTGAGGATTATTGTCTACTTGGCAAGTGAAATTTTGTAAAATGACTTGAATTTCTCATAGGGGGAAAATAGTGTTAATCATGAGCAAAAGGCCTAATGAGAATAATTATCAAGTGGCTACAGCTGATGAGTTATATTATTAATCACACTGAGTTCTAATATTAGCATAGCATTAGAAATGGACTCAGAGAACTTCAAATCTGCCACACTTAGTCCATTTTCTCCCAGGGAGAATGATCATGCATAAACCAGACATGTATTTGAAGGCTCTTGCTAACCCTGTTTCCTTACAGCTCAATGAGTTAAGATCCTTCTGTTAAACAGGGCCTACTGTGGCAGTTTGAGATTATTTATGACTCCCTAAAGAAAAAGATTATGTTTGTAAACTAATCTATTCCTCTGGGTGTGATACCCTCTGATTATATTAAATTCTGTTGAGGGGCCTTTGATAAGATTACCCGTTAATATTGCTTTGAGGGTTTTTTTTTTTTTTTTTAACTTGTACATTTAATAATTGAAAACATAAACAATTAAAAACTAAAAAGTAAACACAGATGAATAAATATATACATTTCTCAATTAAATGTAATGGATACATGTAAATTTTTTTTTTTTTTTTTGAATCAAACAATATATTACACAACATAGTAATATATTCATAGTAATGCATTCATACAGTATTTGTCTTTTTGTGTCTGGCTTGCTTCACACAACATAATGTCCTCCAGGTTCATCCACATCAGTAAGGCATGACTTGGGTTGTGTCCCCACACCCTTGGTGGATCTGATATAAATGGACACTCACACAGACAGACAGACACAGAGGAAGAGAGAGCTCTGTCGTTTTTGATCCAGTCATGTGACAGAAAAGAGAAGGCTAAAACAGCCAAAGCCCTGCCCTTTATAAAAGCCAAGATTTCTGGTTCTTTGCATCAGCACGCCTTTGGCAGCCTAATACAGGCCCAAATAAACATGCGACCTGGTGGGAAAAGGTGAAGAATATCTGTTTTCCTTTATCTGCTATATAACATGTGGAACTTGGGATTTTTGAAGTCTGATCATGGCCTATTTTGAATTACTAAGAAAAAAACAAGACAAAGACCTCCTTGGGCAATGTTAGAAAGTTGTTCTTTACTGACAAGGTGTTATCCATTTGTGCCCTATGCCTCCACCTACCATGTTGCCAAATTGCTTATAGAGAGGTATGATGGGACTTGGAAAGTTATCAACATTTTGAAGTCTGTTTGTAAAACTCCATGGAAATGCTTTATCTGTCAGGTTCTTACTGCTTTGTTGTTGGGTCTTCTTATACTCAAGCAAAACTCACTAGAAGTTCAAAGAATTGAACAAACTCCATGGTGCCAGCAGTTTGGTTCCACTATACTGATGATGCTTACCACTGTCAACCTGCTCTGTTCCATAACTTCCTTGCTGCCTGGAGGGACCTCTCATTTCATTCTCTGTCTAAATGAATCCGTCTTTTCCTAAGAGGCTGGCCTCTGGTCCCACTGCCATAAAAAAATAATCACATTCTGGTCAAGTTCTGTCTTCATGCAAAGCCTGATAGCACTCCCCATTTAGCACTTAATTGGTGCATCTATTAACATTTCAAATGTGGTCCCACAGGTACTTCTGCTTGTCAGGAGGAAGAAATAACAGAGAGGACTTGGAAATATTTTCCAGAAAGTCATAATGGTGGAGATAGGGGTATTACAAAGCAAAAGTATAATTAAATACTTAAAAATAACATAACTCTTTACAATCATACTTTTTTTTTTGGGGGGGGATCTCTTTTTTTAAGAGAAGTTATAGGTTTACAGAAAGATCGTGCAAAAAGCATAGAGTTCCCATATACTCGTCCCCATTTTTAGCATTTTGTATTAGTGTGGTAACTTTGTTACAATTGATGAGAGAATATTATTATACTTGTACAATTAACTATAGTCTATAGTTTACATTAGGATTTAACAGTCATATGTTTTAAAAGGTTAATTTATATTAAGATAAAGCAATGTTGTATGTTGCTATGGTTACCTTTTCTGAGGTCCTGTTTGTCCATGGACACCAAAGCTGCAGACAAGCCTGGCTTTTCCTTTTACAGTAAGAATCCATTTCTGCTCCAGTTGAATCATCTAATTCTCGGCTTTCAGGCCTTGAAATCCATGAAATCCACAAAATTCATCAAGTGCATCAAATTAATTAAGAAATATTTTAAGATATTTCTTAAAAATATCTTTCTGACTACCATTACTAAGAAGCTAATAGCAATCCATCCCAAAGATTTATTAAGTGCCTCACCTGGCAAAGCCTTGTGGTAGAACCAGAACTGTTTAATTCACAGTTCTTGCCCTTAAGCGTTTTGCAACACGGAATGGAGAAGGAAAGAACCACAACAGGGGCAGCTATTAGATATCAGAGGAGGGCCTGATCATTTCAGGCTGGGGAAACAAGAAAGGGTTTCACAAAGGAGGCAGGCATATATTTTAAAGAGAGGAAGACAAGGAGAGAAGCAAATTTGGAAATGTTTTAGCATAAGATTAGTTTCATCTCACAGAAGTCAAAGGACATGTAGTAGTTTGATATTGTTTATGAATTCCAAAAATAGATATTGGATTATGTATATGAACTGGTCTTTTCCTCTGGGCATATTAGATTATATTGGATTCAGAAATTTCACTTTTACTTGATTAGGCCACATCAGTAGGATGTTGAGTCCTTGCCCCTTGGTGGGCGGGGACTCACAAAGAAAACTGCACCACAGAGAAGGGAGTTTGGAGTTTTAATGCTGGAGCCCTGGCAAGTAAGCACACAGAGGAGCAGAGCAGATGAGCCCAGAGAGAATAGAGCCCCTGGGAGAGAGGAACTCAGGGATCCTGAACTCTTGTCAGATGTCGGCAGCCATCTTGCTCCAACATGTGGCAACAGACTATGGTGAGGGAAGTAACTTATGCTTTATGGCCTGGTAACTGTAATAAATACCCTTTATAAAAGCCAACAGATTTCTAGTATTTTGCATCAGCACCCCTTTGGCTGACTAATACAGGACATATGAGTTTAAATCAGAAGGTGCATGGGTAGTCCCAAAAGCTAGTCAAGAATGATCAAGACTAGGGAGGCGGCTGTGGCTCAATCAGTGGGGCTCCCGTTTACCATGTGGGAGGCCCCGGGTTCAGTTCCCGGGGTCTCCTGGTGGGGGCGGGCCCGCCCGCACGGCGTGGTTGGCTGGCCCGGTGAGCGCAGGCAGCAGGGGGGGGATGAATGAATAAATAAATAAAATCTTAAAAAAAAAAAAAAAAAAAAAAAGAATGATCAGGACTAAGCAATGGCCATTGGATTTAGACTTTAATGATCAGTTTAATGGAAGGTACAGTTTCAATAGAGTGGTGAAAACAAAAACCAATTGCACAGTGATCTCAGACTCGTGAAGATACTACTTACAATGAGAGAGAGCCAATTATATTTGTAGGCAAAAGGAAAGGATTCAATGTAATAAGAAAGAGAGAGAAATGATAGTAGTTAAACCAGAGGAGGCAAAGCAAGCTGTAATCACAATGTTCATTGGGAGGAGGAAAGCCCTGGAGAGAAACAGGTCACCTCTTCCTCTTTCTGTTATTCTCTCTCTTGGGACCTGGTTAATTTTCTTCATGTCTCTGGTCTCAATTTATAATAAGCCTGTCTCATTGTAGAGTTGTACATGTATTTGCTTGTTTGCATGTCTATTATTGTCCTTCTCAGAATGCATGATGAGGGCAAGATTATGAGCTACATGTAATCTCAATAAATTATTCATAAATGAAATGGAATATGAGGAAAGAGGGAACAAGTAAAGATGCAGAAAGATGGAGAAAAGGAAGCTGAGAGTGAGTGTGTTGATCCCTTGACCTTCTAAGAGGAGTGTCAAGGTCATTATTGAGAGTGAGGTCAGAGTGGGGCCGGTGGTGAGGAAAGTAGATGGTCAGGAGCAAAGAAGAGAGCACACAAAGGGTAACAAGCAGCAGCACCAGGCAGGGCCTCATCAAAGCTGGACGATGTGACTTGGGAGTGGACCCAAATAGCAGGGCTTCGTGACATTCTCCAGAAATTCTTGGCAGTGTCTGTGAGGTGAAACAAAAGAGAATGGGAGTTAGTAAAGGCTAGAGTTGGCAAGACCAGTATAGTAGGAAAAGATGGTATCAAACTTTATAACTAGCCAAGCCTTTCATCCCTGATTTATGAGTCTGTATATGTTTGATTCCTAACACAGCCAACTCATTTAAAAACGAAATTCTCAACATTTTGTTAAATAGTGCCTTGTGATGTCTTTTGTTCAACCGTGTCTACATTGACTTCGCATCTTTGTTGACAAAGTATAGACTGCATGTTTGTGGAACATGTATGCCTGGGAGTCAGAAACTGAGTAGTCACATCAAGCCCTTTGATTTTCTGGGAGCAGGTGGGAGGCTTTGGAAGAGGGTTGGGCAAAAGGGCTACTGGTAGAGAGGACCAAAGGTGCCATTTGTTATTGATGCTAAAAAAAAATATGAAAGTGTAATCATCTCCAAATCCCTTCAACTTCTCTATTCAGTGATTCTCAAACATTGGCATTCTTCAGAATCACTTGGGGGTGTTAGTGGGCCCATAGTGCTGGACCCCACCTCCAGAGTTTCTTATTCGGTGGGGCTGGGGTAGGCATGAAGAATTTTCAGTTCTGACAAGTTTCCAGATGATGCTGATGCTGCTTGTCCTAAGACCCCTCTTGTAGAAACGCAGTTCTAAGGCCAAGGGCTGTCTTTTAATGCTTCTACATACTCCTCCTCTTTTTGACTTTTTGTGACTGGAAGTGTTTTAGTTTCCTATGCTGCTCAAAGTAGATACCATGAAATGGGTTGCTTAATTAATGGGAATTTATTAATTTACAGTTTGAGGCCATGAAAATGTCAAGATCAAGATATCATCAAGGCGGAGCTTTCTTCCCAAAGACCGGAAGCTGGCGATCTTTGATTCCTCTCCCACATGGCAAGGCATATGGAGGCATCTGCTAGTTTCTCCTTTCTCTTCCTGTTTTGTTGCTCTTAGCTTCTTGCTTCCATGGCTTTCTCTCTCTTTGTCTGAATTTCATCCTCTTATAAAGGACTCCAGTAACAGGATTAAGACCCATCCTGAAAGAGGTGGGTCACACCTTAACTAAAGTAACCTCATCAAAAGGTTATGCTCACAATGGGTTTACACCCACAGGGATGGATTAGATTTAAGAACATATTTTTCTGGGGTACATACAGCTTCAAACCACCATAAACAGAAATGTGTATTGAGCAACTACTATGTGCCAAGCATTATACTTATTTTTCAGGCAGAGCCTGACCCAGAGATGGCCCTCAGAAAATATTTTTTGAATAAATGAATGGTGAACAAAACCTGAGCCCAATTCCTAAACCCTCATGGAGTTTACAGACTGTTGGAAGAGGCCTACATTAATATAATAATTTCATAAATTAATGTACAGTTAAAAATTGTGATACATGCTGTGAAGATAAATTATAGCATGCTATTAGCAATACTAACCAGAGAGATTGGAATAGCCTGGGGGAAGGAAGCATGATGAAATGGGGACCTGAAATCACTATTGATTTTTAAATTATTTCATCAGGATAAAAATGTTTTGGGGGAGTTAGGAGCAGCATAATTCACCCTACTGGAAGTCCTTCCTCCAAATTCCACAGTACTGAGCCAACAGAAAGTGCTAGATAATTGTTAACTGATTGAACATAAACCAGTTAGCAACTATCTGAGTAGCTTTGGGTGAGGTAGTAAAGCTCTTTGGGCTTTAACCAACTCCATCATATGTAAAATAAGAGGGTTGTTTCTATAATTGTTCCAGGACTGGAGTTCTCACATTAGCTGCACATTGGAATCACCAGGGGAGGTTTTCAAAAACACTGACTCCTGGGCCCCACTTCCCTCTGGGACTCCCCTCTGATTTAACTGGTCTGGAATGCAGCCTACGTATTAGGATTTTTAAAAGCTATCCAAGTGGTTCTAGTGTGTAACCAAGGTTGAGAATCACTGCTTTAGGTGATTCCTATCATTGATTCAGCAGCCAAGTTCCAAGATACTATGAGTTAAATACCCCAAAGTCATAAGTCTTCATTCTTAGTTTCTAAACCAAAATATATTCAAATTTTTGTTAAGACTCCCAGAATGAATCTCTGTTTCAACAAAATTACAATTTCTTTCTCTTGGGTTTACAGAAAAGTTCACAGTAATTTTATTCAACTTGAACTCTCTCTGAAATGTAACACAACCCTGATCTTTGCAAAGCTCATTTCTTTCCAGGTTCTGTGGGTCTTGCTCATGGCACCTGTTATCGTTTTATTCAAAAGTTCTTAAGAGTGACTTCAGCCTGATGCCTAGGAAGAGACCTGAAGAAGCATACTTCCTTATGAAAATTCTGTCCTTTTTGCTTTTTATATTTAATGGAATGAGAGGTCCTTGTTTTAAAATGTTTTTTTATTTTTGTCTCAAACTTAAGTATATTCAGTAAGTTTTTCCCATCTTGACTTGGTTAGCTCAACTAGAAGCAAAAATTTAAGATTTATTTGTTGCCAGTTATCTTAATCTAATCCAAAGCAGAAAAATCCAGTTCATAATTATTATTGGTGACACTTTGCCTTGATCACTGTGAACTTATCTCACCCCCCCATTCTCTTCTTTCTTATGTTATAATACTTTGTGTCTGAGATCTTCTGATTTCCTAGTGGTGTGCTGATAAATATTTAACAACCATTTGTACAGCGTTATTCACAATAGCCACAAAGTGGAAGCAACCCAAATGTCCATCGACAGATGAGTAAACAAAATGTGGTTACGATGGAATACTATTCCAATATAAAAAGAATGAAAATCTGATACATGGGACAACACTTACACAGGCTTGAAACTTGAAAACATTATGCTGAGTGAAAGAAGTCAGACACAAAAGGCCAAATACTGTAAAATTCCATATACACGAAATACCTAGAGAAAGCAAATTAGTAGAGACAGAAAGTAGATTAGAAGTTACCAGGGAGCAGGGAAAGGAAGGAATGGAGAATTACTGCTTAATGGGTATGAAGTTTATGTTTTGGATGATGAAAGAGCTTTAGTAATGAACAGTGGTAGTTGTAGAAGAACATTGTAAAAGTAATTAATGCCACTGAATTATGCACTTAAAAATGGTTAAAATGACAACTTGTATATGTATATATGTGTGTGTGTTATCACACCAAAAAAAAAGTTCCTTGGAGGTGGTGGGAAGGAATCCGGACTTGTAGCATTTGCCATTTTCTGTGATGTAAAGACTCTCACCAGGGTTTATTTCAAGCTGCAAACATGATGTTTTGAAATGCAGAGTTTGGAAGAGATGTGCACTATTGGCTCTCATGAGCTGGTACCACCCAACTCCAGCCATTACTGCTCCCACTTATTAGACCCTCCCTAGGCAGAATAATATAATCTGGTGGCTTATTATTCGGTGAGAAGTAGGATTTCCTTCCATTTCTTCTAAAACAACCTTCCCACCCTCGGTCTCAATCTAAACTGCATTTATGTTTCCTTAAGATCCTTGCACTCATCTCACATGAAAAGGCAAGAAATGTAAGTTCAGAAGATTCTTGGACTTTATCTATACTTATATCACCACAACTGGGCATTTTCAACAAATCACTCAATTGCTCAGAGCCTCAGTTTCTCCTTGGAGAAACAAGGATAATAATAATATCAACCTTACACAATTGTTATTAAGCATGGAAGGGAATATTACATGATAAGCAGTGCTTCTCAAATTTGAATGTGCATCCGAATCACCCGGGAGCTTACCGAAATAGCTTCCTGCCCTATCCTCACCCCAACCCCCACTTAAGTTTCTGGATCTGTAAGTCCCAAGTGGGGCTCTAGATTCTGTACTTCTAACAAGCTCCCAGGGGATGCTGATGCTGCCTCCTGGGACACACTTGAGTAGATTTGTGATAAAGCACCTTGTGAATTTTTAACATGTGAACATAAGTAGTTAATAATATGTCGAGGAGGATTGTGGCTTAACGCTTCACCTGTTCTAGGGATATATATGTTTAAATGATTTCTCCAAGGAGACAATAGTGGCTTTGACAAAAGAATGCATTTCACCAGAGGGTTTAATGTATTACACACTGAGATTTAGGGATGCTGGGAAGGCACTGTGTCCTTTGGAATGGAGCATGACAGTGTCTTCATCCCGAGGAATTCCTCAGTCTCTCTATGGGTATATGTACACACACATGCACACACACAGAACTTTGTAGATCCCCAGGCCTGATCCTGTTCCTATGCTTCTCAACTCAGGGCTAATCAACTGGTCCACAGGGCAGAATCAAATCCTGTTCATTTTGCCACTTAAATACTTTTCAATTCCATTCTCTTCTTTCCATTTACCACCACGATCACCACCCTAGACAAGCCTCCACCTTCTCTCATCTCGATTACTACAAGGGCCTCCAATCTGCATGCTCTCTATACCTCTCTAACTCATTCTTCACTCTGCAGCCAGAGCGATGGACTCAAATGTAAATTTGATCATGTCACCTTCACTCCCAAAGGCTTCCCTCTTGTTCTCAACTCCCAAACAAAGCCTGCAAGGCTCTTTATAAGCTGGCCTCAATGAAATCTCTCTAGCGTCACTTTGGACAATTCCAGCCACATTAGCAATTGTCAAGAGAAAACTCAAAAGGAGATTTAATGAATAAGAAAAGAAATGTTCCTTTCAATGTTTGCAAGAGAGTCCAGCCTTCAGAAGAACAGGACACCCTAAAGGATAAAGCAGGTGTTTAAAGGAAAATACTACAAAGTTACAATCAGTCCATTTATTATTTTAATTGCTCAAAAATCAGAAGTTCTTCACTCGATTATCATATCTGCAAGGAACCTTATACACCTGCAGACATCTAAGTTATAAAAATCAGGAATAAAGTTGTTTTTGATTTTCAAGATGGGACTCCAGGCTTTGTCCCAGGATTAGACAGGGTGTTTCTGGTGTTTGTGATTATCTCAGAATGCACAGTTGCTTTTATTTTTCCCTCTGGTCATGTATGCAATGTGTATGCTTATTTATCATAGCGACAGGACAAGGTGCTCCTTTCATATGATAGGACAAGGGTTCCTTTCATATGATCTTTCAGTCCTTGTATTCATCCTATGTCTTTCCTTTATAGGACTTTTGTAAATGTTCTTCCCACTAACTGGAACATGCGTCTCTATTTCTTCCCCTACTTAATTCCTATTGTTCCTTCAGATTATAGCTCAACTGTCACTACAGTTAGGGAAGCGTTCTCTGACCTCCAGCCTAGAACAAATTCCCCTAATATAGCCTCTGATAGCACGATGTGCCTCTCCCTTGGAGCATTTGTCACAAAGTCTGCATTTGTGCATGTGATTTAAAAATTAATCTCTAATTTTCCCAGTAGACTCTAGTAAACCCCTGTAGGAACAGACCATGTCTATCTTTGCTCCATCATTGCAACTCCAGGCCTTGGCAGGGTACATGGCATACAGGCATACAGGAGGTGCTCAATAAATGATTTTAGGAATTCCATGTACAGGGCAACATTTAATTATCACTTGATTCCCTATGAGGTGTTCAAGATATACATTACTTTTGTCATTATTTCCCATTTGATTGATGAGGAAATTGAGGCTCAGAAATACCTAAGTGTCATGCTATGGTCAAAATGACTTCTAAGCAGAGGATTAGAAACAATCCCTCCAGGCTAAATCACAATCCTCTCTGGCTTTAATGAATCCTTCCTAGTGACGGGTCAACTGAGTTGCAAACTCATGTAAAATATTCCAAGAGGGGAAATAAATAAAAGGGAGAGACAATCTTTCAGAAGCTGTCCTAAAATATCTGGCTTGAGAAATGTTAGATCAGATAGTCTCCAAGACCTTGAAAAGAGCTAAGAGATTGTGAACTCTGCAATTATATAACCAATGAAAAACTCCCAGATATCTTGATTCATGCTCTCTGTGCTTAGAAACAAGCAGATATCAAAGTAGACTGAAAATACTGTTACTTGTTTAAAGCTAAAGTTTAAGGAGTAGGCACCTGTTTGATTTCACATAATAAAATGTTAATTGAACTTCACAGACCAAAAAAGTAAAACTATGTTGTTTGTACAATGTCAAATATATCAAGTCTCCAGTAAATCTTTGATATCAAAACTCAGTGTAGGGGAGCAGGTGTGGTTCAAGCAGTTGGGTGCCCGCCTCCCACATGGGAGGTCCTGGGTTTGGTTCCCAGTACCTCCTAAAAAAGAAGATACACAGACAATGAGCAGACACAATGAGCAGACACAGTGAGCAGCCAACAAGCGGAAACAATGAACAGACAGATGATGGAGCCATCTTTGGGTAGAGGGGAGAACTCATGTAGAACAAAGACCTAAATATAAGAACCAAAACTATAAAATTCCTGGGAGAAAACAGAGGGAGGAATCTCCAGGAACTTGTTAGGCACTGGTTTCTCAGACTTTACACCAAAAGCACAAGCAAAAAAATAAAAATTAGATAAATGGGACTTCATCAAAATTATAAACTTTTGTGCAAAGAACTTCAGAACAAAAGTAAAAAGACAACATACAGAATGGGAAAAAAGATATTTGCAAACCACATATCTGAAAAGGGTTTAACTTCCAGAATATATAAAGAAATCTTACAACTCAACAACAAAAAAAGATAAACAACTAATTTAAAAATGGGCAAAAGAGTTTGTGGCAGTTTAAAGCTTTTGTGGACCCCAGAAAATCATGTGCTCAGGTCTAATTTATTCCTGTGCATGTAAACCTATTGTAGGTGGGACCTTTTGATTAAATTACTTCAGTTAAGGGCCTTTGATTAGATTGTGTGGCCCAGGGTGGGTCTTAATCCTCTTACTGGAGTCTTTTTTTAATGAAGGAATAAAAAGCTGCAAATAGAGAAAAAAGCTGCAGAAACAGGGAGGAACCCAGAAGCTGAGAGATAAGTCTCCTGGAACCAGACCTAAAATCAACAGAACACAGAAGCTGTGAGGAAGCCTCTTTCTCTCTCTCTCTCTTTTTTTTTTTTCCAACTACAAAGAGGGACGTTTAATAATAAAAGATCAATACATAAGGAAAACATAACAATTGAAATTACATGTGCACCTAACATCTAAGGCTCAAAATACCCAAAGTGGAGATTCAACATTGCACAGTAGGGAATGGCAGGTTGCATGCCTACTCTAGAAGCTGCAGGAAGTCAGGCAGGCTTGCTTGGACCAGGGGAAGCTTTAGGGTCATAGGGATGATCAGAGAGGGCAGCTGGAGAGGGGTGACCAAGCTGAGTACCAGGGGAGTGGGAAGCTGTGTCATCAATCCAGTGATGGGGTGCCCAGCTGAGCACCAAGGGAATGGCAGGTAATTAGCCAATTTGGCCAGTTATGGGATGCCCAAATGGACACCAGTTCAGTGGCAGGATGTGGTACAAATAGGCCAGTTTAGGGGTGCCCAGACAGGCACTGGAGGAGCAGCAGGGCATGGATCAATCAGGCCAGAGATGGTGTTCCCTGATGGGCACTGGAGGAGAAACTGGCAGTGGGGTAATCTGGCCAGAATCTGGGGAACTATCCAGAGGTCAGAGGCTTGAGAGGGAGGCATGTTATTTTTCTGGCTAAAGGTAGCCTCTTTAGCCAGAAACTGGAAGCAATGAGGCCCAGAGTAGAGGGAAGAGACTGGCAGTTGCCACCATGTGCCTGAATGTCCACAGCTGCAGCTCAGGGAGAAAGATCTCCTTATGATGCCTTGATTTGGATACTTTCATGGCCCCTGAACTGTAAGCTGTTAACCTAATAAAGCCCCATTGTAAAAGCAAACCCATATCCAGTATATTGCTCCCAGAAGCTTTTAGAGAACTAAAACAGTTCTCTGAAAGCTGTACAAAACAGACTTGTACTGACAGTTCTCTGAAGAGGATATACAAATGGCCAAAAAGCACATGAAAAGATGCTTAACATCATTAACCATTAGTGAAATGCAAATCAGAACCACATTGAGATACATTTCATACCCTCTAGAATGGCTACTATTCAAAAAATGGAAAATAAGTACAGGATAGAATTTGAAGAAATAATAATACTCTTTTGTTCGTTGCTGGTGGGAAAATAAAATGGTGCAGCCACTGTGGATAACAGTTTGGTAGTTTCTCAGTAAGTTAAGTATAGAACTACCATATGACCCAGTGTATTAGTCAGGGTTCTCTAGGGCAACAGAATCAACAGAAGATATATACGAATTGTCTCATGCGACCGTAGGGATGGGCAAGTCCATATTCCATTGGACAGACCATGAGCTGGGAACTCCAATGAAGGTTTTCAATGAATTCCCCAGAAGAAGCTGGCTGGCTGAAGTAGAGATGGAAATTCTCTTTTCTTACTGCTGAAATCATCACTTCTCCTTTTAAAACCTTCAACTGATTGGATGAGACTTCTCTCATTGTTGAAGGCAATCTCCTCAGTTGATTGTAGATGAGATTAGCTATAGATGTAATCAACTTACTGATGATTTAAGTCCACAAAATATTCTCACAATAACAATCAGGCTGGTGCTTGCTTGACAAAAATCTGGATACTATAATTTGACCAAGCTGACACATGAACTTAACTATCACACGTGGCAATCCCATTTCTAGGTATATACCCAAAAGAATGGAAAGCAGGGACTCAAACAGATATTTGCACACTGATGCTCATAGTAGTGTTATTTACAATTGCCAAAAGATGGAAGCAACCCAAATGTCCATCAACTGATGCATGGATACATAAAATATGGTATATGCATACAACAGAATATTATTCAGCTGTAAAAAGGAATGAAGCTCTGACGACTTGGATGAATCTTGAGGACATTTTGCTGAGTGAAATAAGCTAGAAACAAAAGGACAAATGTTGTATGATCTCACTGATATAAAATAATTAGAATAAGCATATTCATTGAGTCAGATACTAGAATACAGGTTACCAGGGACTGGTGTGGGAGTAGGAAATGGGCATTTAATGCTTAATTGGTACAGAATTTCTGTTTGGGGTGATGGAAAAGTTTTGGTGGTAGATGGTGGTGATGGTAGCACAACATTGTAAATGTAATTAACACTACTGAATTATACATTTGAATAGGAAAATTAAGATTGTATATATGTATATTACTAGAATAATAATAATAAAACTCTAGGACTCTACCACACAAACTCTGAACCTTAATGTAAACTATGAAATATGGTTTATAGTACAATTATGATATTCTTTCTTTATAACAAAGGTTACAATGCAAAAAATACTGCAAAGTGTTAATAATATATGGGAACTCTGCATTTTCTGCATGATTTTTCTGTAAATGAACTTCTCAAAAATAAAGTATAGAAATAAAGAGTGCAGAATCCCATAGTTATGGGTGGAATGATTGAAGCAGCATTTTTCTCCATGCTTCCTTTGAAAGTATCAATTCCAGGCTTAATCCGTTTGGCGCCTCTGTACTTATATGTGATTTGATGGGGGAAGCACAATATGCCCTAGTTTTGGCTTGAGCACAGCATCTCAAAACTCTAGTCTCTGCAATTTATATTCACCTATAAAGCATGGAATACACTTATACTTAATTGCCTCCTTGTGTTGCTCAGAATTTTGTGCCTGAGTTGATTAGGAGTGGCTGGCTCTGAGATCATTCCACTTCAAGAAATTATATCTTATTCTCCCAGTAGTACCTCCTTGCTGTCTCTGAATCCCTCCGGATTGATGGGGTGAGGGGTAAGGGAGGGAGAATAGAAACCCTTTGGATGAGTGGCTATAGGTGCAACAGAAAGTTGGGGTAGTCCAAACAGCTGTCCACCTGATATCTGTTGGACAAGAATATCCAAGGACATAAAGCCCCAAAGTAAAGGATAGCATGGGCCATTTGGGAAGCAGGGCTTCTTGCCAAGTGATGGGTAGAGTGTAATTCTAAAGTGCAGTGGGAGCTGGTGAGGGCACGGAGGCCTGCTTGCTCCATCAAGAGCATAGAAGGCACATTTCTATTGGCACATAAGCTTGTAAAGTAAAGAGGCAGCCCTGAGAAGCCCGTAGAGGTCTCAAGGACAATTTTCCTTAAAATTTAAAAATGACCCCAGAGGCCAGAGGCCAGAATTGCAGGTGCAAGTAATACCAGACAAACTTTACCAAAAGAGACAAAAATCACAAGAGAGCTAAAAACAGCTGAGAGAAGCAATCAGTACAAGTCTGGAATTTCAAGGAAGCAGGGCTTTATTAAAATTTTTAGTACTACAGTGTCCCACTCGGTCACCTTCCCTGTTTACTGTGGGAATTGATCTCCCTGCAATCTACACTGTTACAGTGGAGACAGCAGGTGAAGGAACCTGGCCCTACACACACCCAGGAGATCCTTTTTGGGGGGAATTTGGAATTGGAAATAAGAGATTTCAGTTGGTTTGGGTGCTTCTGTCTTTAATTGAGGCAACATAAACCTGGCTGTGGTTATTTTGTCAAGTGAGCTGGAAAATAAAGGTATGGTCTAAAGCAAGAAGAAAGAATGAAGCCGATGCACAGAGAACAGTGGGGACAGGAGACAGAGGGGAAATTTCCCTGGTTCCTGGGACCTAGCTCTACTCTGCTGTAGGGTCATTTGAGATACCCCAGAATCCTTACATTCATTTCAATTTTTACTTAAGCTAATTCCAATGGGACTTTGTGACATAGAGCTGCTTATTAAAAGAAATACCAGAGTATTCACCCGTACAATATAGTTTCAGCAACAAGAACAGTAGCACTGTAGAGATAAATGAAAGCCACCCAAATGAGAACAGAGTCTGTTTATTCAGAGCTTCCTATAGCGAAGGGGTAGGCCACCATCACTTGTATTTGGCAGAGGCTCAGAGGCAGGCAGAAGAGGAGGAAAATTTTATAGTGAAAAAGTGGGAATGCTTAAGGTATGCTCTGATTGGAGATTGTTGGCACGGGTCAGATGGAGGTGGGCTGACTAGAATAGGGGCATCTTATGTAATTAGTTTGGGAAGCTTGCAGGTGTTGACCAAGTCCCAACTATTCTGAGCTGATTGCTGTAGAGGTTATGGTTTGGATTTCCAAGCTGGTTGCTGCAAAGGTTGTGGGTCAGAGTTCTGTTACCATATATGTTCTGGCCACTATCCATTTATATCTTCAGTCTCTTTGTACAAATATTCTTTGAGTACCTAAGTGATAAAACAGAAGTTCTCAGTCTTGGCTATATTTTAAAATTACCTGGGCTACCGTAAAAGCCCAACATGGACCAATTAAATCAGGATCTCTGGGGATGGAGCCCAAACATCAATATTTTTAACACCTCCCCAGGCAATTCCAATACCCAGGTTAATAAGCAAATGTATAAAGAATTGACATGTTCTTTGATAAGGCTGCTGACAGTCTTCTGTTCATTTTTTTCTGGAAGAAATATTATTGGCAAGGGCTTACACAGATGGGGTAGACTGGTAAAACTCAGAAGCCATGAAATGTGGAAAGTGGCTTCACCAGGCATTGAACAGACACTTAATAAACATGAGCTGTAAAATAAATGTGGTTCCTAATATTTTTGCACCTTTACAGGCCATTCCCTGGTGCCAAAGGGTTTATAGGGTTTAAAAAGGGAGATTTCAAAGATATATTAATAGCCCTCATATATGTAGCACAGGCCATATTCTAGCCATTATACTGAGCATTTTGTGTGTTATACTACCCAGGCTTCACAGCTTATATCTCACAAGGGTGAACAGAAATGTTGATTTATCGCAGAGGTATTATTTGCCCCTAAATGGTCAATTTAGATAGTCTATTTATTTAACAAGCACATATTGAGCACCTACTATATGCCAGACACTATTCTAGGTTCTGGGAATATAATAGTGAAAATAATAGGCATGGTTTTTGTCCCTATGGAGCTTAAAGAAGAGCAGGAGAGATTAAGATTAATAAAATAATTATATGATATGTCTTTACAAATTGTATTTGGGTTTTGAAGGAAAGATAACAAGGAGCTAAGAATTGGCAGGCGTTTTCTGCAAAGGACCAAAGCATAAATATTTCAGGCTTGTGGACTACACAGTGTCTGTTGCAACTACTCAACTCTGCCAATGTAGTATAAAAGCAGCCACAGGCCATACATAAAGGGACGGGTGTGGCTGTGTTGCAATCAATCTTTATTTACAAAAATAGGCAGCTGTGTGGATTTGGCCCAAGGAGAATAGATTGCTAGTCTCTGGATTATAACATAGAGACAATCTAATTTGGGGAGTGAGGGCAGGGGATTCTTTAAGGAAGTGATGCGAGCATTGACCGCAAAAGCTGTCTTTGCTATTCTGGCATCCCAGTGTGTCTTGCAATCTTTAAGTCTAAACTATTAGTAATTAGTTTGTTGTTATTTAGTTAGCTGTTATGGTAGCATTTTGTTAAACTGAAGCCAGAATCATGTGTGTCATGAGAAATACCCAGAATTCTGTTCTGCATTAAAATTTGGAATCAGAGTTGTTCTCATTTTGAACTTGTTCTATTCTTCCAGGTTGCTCAAGAAAAAAGGGCAATGATAGTTGACAAAAACTTTCTGGAAAAATGGAATAGGAAGGCAGCAGTTTTTACATTTACAGTTAACTCTGTATTAGAAGCTTTATCTATGTATGAGAAACCTAAGGAAGACAAAAATGAACCAGAAATGTTTTCTCTGAAACAAATCCATGATTCTGTACCTGTGGGGGTGGGGATTCTATAGTTCCTGAGGGGAAAATGTTCAAAAATATCTTCTTAAAGTTATCAGTCAAAACATGGGGTTATTTGAAAAGAGTCAGAAAGAAGCAGATGGTCATAGTTATAAATCCCTTCTTTCCATTCATAGACCAGTGCTTTTCCAACAGCTGGAAATTTCTGCAAAAAAATAAAATAAAAATTGGATATTCAATAATGGCACCATTGACATTTTTTCTTTTTTTAAGATCACAGATTCTTTAAAGATCAAAAATGATTCCACTTTCAATATTTTATTAATCAAGTCATAGTCATTTTTATGTAGCATAAATTTCTTTTTGTACTTTATTTTTATTAATTATGTCTTCAAAAATTTTTAGCAGAATGATATTGTATGTTTAGTGGCTTTTTTCATTAATGGTTTCATTTCCTTTTTGTAATAGGATGAAATATTTTTGTATTTGAAATACATTAAATGTCTAATTTCTACTTTTTAATTAAATCTATTTTAGAGGAATATTACTCATTTGATACTTACAGCAACCCTATGAGGTGTGTACTGCTATTATCTCCATTTAAAGATGGAGAAACTGAAGCTAGGAGAGGTTAAGGAACTTGCCAGGGTCACACAGTAGTAATTTTCTGAGCTAGGATTCAAATTCAGGCAGCTTTGCTCCAGAGTTCATGCTCTTAACCACTATGTTATTCTAACACTGTTTGAAAAATAAAATAAATGATGTTAAAACTTGAAAACAATATTGAAATATCAGCAGTGTCATTTTGCTCTAGTACTGCAGTTACTACATTTGAGCAGAAATCTGAGGGATGGGTGGGCATTAGCTAGGTAGAAAGGGAGAGGAAGAGCATTCAGACAGAGGGATCACATGGGCAAAGGCCCCAAGGCAGGAACTGCCATGGCCCCCAGAACTGAAGGAAGGCTTATAATGTCTATTTATCCTGCATCTGTTCATAACAACCAGAAGGTTTCATTTTTGACTGCTAAGAAAGTATATGTATGTGCTGGGAGCCCTAGCATGGGTGGAAGATAAAACTATAGTTTCATATAGTAATAGATTGTTGATACCTACTTCATCATGGTGCAAGTCCATGGTAGCCATTCGACTGGGAGAGTTGAACTTTTAGATAGTGAGGGGAATAGAACAGAAGTAATTGGTTTGGGGACTTATGGGTGATGAAATATAAAGGAAGAGCAAGATGATGTAAAATAGACTAAAATAATCAAGAGGCCCACAAATATAAATCACTCATCAAAGAAAAAGGTTATTGTGTTCCAGGGCTAAAAATGGTCAGAGGTGGTACTTTCTGTACTTCCTCCAGCTCAAGGTCTTTGCCCTTAACCAGACCTCTCTGCAAATGGTACCCATGCCTGGGTCACAGAGCAAGAAAGTTCTCTTCTAAGTTCTGCATAAGATTAATGTTCCTGTGACAGTTTGAATTTTGTGAATCCCAGAAAAACATTATGTTCTTAAACTAATCTCTTCCTGTGGGTGTGGGGCCCTTTGATTGCACTAAATTCAGTTAAGGGGCCTTAGATTAGATTACTTGATAAGATCAATTAATACCTTTTGATTGGATTACATCAGTGCCATGAGACAGCTTGGATCTATGCCCTCTTGCTTGGTCTGATATAAACAGAGACAGAGAGAGAGACACACAGGAAAAAGGAGCTCTGCCATTTTGCATGCAAGAGAGGACTTGAGGATTGCTCGTATCCAAAGCTTACGCACAAAGCCCCCAAGAGGGAAATGGTGAGCCCAGAGGAGAAGGGAGAGACTTTGGCAGATGACCCATCATCTTCCTTTACCATGTGGCAGCATGCCAGGATCACCAGCAGCTGACTTTGGTGAGAAAGCATTTCTGATGGTACTTTGATCTGGACATTTGCTGGCCTCAGAACTGTAAGCTTTTACCTAAATAAAATTGCCATTATGAAAGCCAACCTACTTCTGGTACTTTTCATCAGCAGCCCGGTGGCAAACTAAGACAGTTCCTTATTAATTCACACTCCTTCATAAAACCCTCCTGCACACTTTGAAGATTTAGAATTACCAGAAGGGCCATTGTGTCTACCCACAGTCAGATGCTCCAATCCCATCCCCTATTTCCTCCGCTCCCCCAACCCAATTTACTTTGACCTTGGATGGCAGGGGTGCCCTTCCTCCAGAGGTGATCCTTCTGTTATCAGAGAGATTCCCTTTTTAAACATTCTTCCTAGTTCCATAGCTACTCATGTTCTTTCCACATCCCAGCCACAAGTGAAGCTAAGGTCTGACCAGGGGCTTGACATGGTATTATCTTTTAAGAACTTTCTTTATAATTCACATATTCCAGTACCTTTTTTTAAATCATCATTGTAAACATGCAAATTTAAATAAGATTTTGTCAAAATGCTTCTTCAGGGGAATAAACTCAACTTGGGTGGTCACTTCCATGGCTCTTCCCATACCCTACCCACCACAGATAGCTCAGTCCCCAGGGACAGAAAGACCTTGCCTTCCCACCACCTTCTCAATGACTGCAGTAGGACAGTCCATCACCCTTGTTACTCCAGGCTATGCTCCCACCCCATTCCCTGGCAGGACAGCATGGAGTCCTCCCAAGCTTCCCTACGGGAAGGGGAGAATCAGTTCCATCCCCACAAGGAGTGACTCCAAACCCAGTCAGCATTCCTCATTCCTCTTCTAGATACTTTTATATCTCCCAAAGCATTCTAATGTCCCAGGTTGACACTTTTACCTTTGGATTATGTCATCAATGAATTTTTTAAGTGTGGCCTCCAGACAAACATAAGCATGATGCAACAGATGTGACCAGCCAGTGTTGGATGATGCCATCATCATTCACTCTTATTCATTCACCAGATATGTGCTGTGTTTGCTATACACCATCCACTCTGCCACACAGAAAATAATATGATATGTACACCCACAGAAGCTTGCCATTTAGTGGTGGGCAGACTCATACAGTTATAACTATAATACAGTGCAATGACTGCTTGGCAGCCTTAATTTTTAGACCCAAATTTATACTCTACTATGCTTTTATTGAGGTAGATTACAATACACATTTGCATATATATATATATATATATACATTTGCTTTTATGGCAAGCACATTATACCCTATGTGATTGTAAAAATATTTGGTATCAAAAATCTTGGTAAACAATTGTTGGGACTTCTTGCCCAAACAACTGAAAAATCTTATGGCAGCTGAGGCTAGAACAAGCAATTGTTTAATACCAGGCCAATTTATCATGTCATGGAACAGGTGCAGGGAGAAAAACAATTGTCTGAAACAATTAGGAAAACAATCATGTTTAGAAAGGAATACTAAAGGGAAACCACTGAGAGGACTAGACTAGCTATTTTATTTTGGTAATTAATAATCGTAAACAAATGAGCTGAGGATTGCCAAAATTATCAAAACAATTAAGCTTCTGCTAAGCTACAAGACAGTCCAACACAGCTCTTAGGACGTCAGTTAAATTGTATGACAATGTGATTGAAGAGGCCACCTCCAAAAGGCTTAGTTCAAAAGACCCAGATATGGTTCTACAAATATTGCAATAGTTAAATAGCTCAATGTAAACCAATGGCTCTGAAACTTGAATGTGCATCAGAATCACCTGGGGGCTAAGTTAAAACACAGATTACTGAGCCCCATCCCCAAAGTTTCTAAATCAGCAGGTCTGAAAATTTCCATTTCTAACAAGTCCCCAGGTGGCGCTACTGGTATGTCGGGGACCTTACTTTGAGAACTGTTATCAGCCCTGGCTTTACATTAACATCACCTAGGGAGCTTTTGACACATGCCCAGGCCTTCCTCAGAAAAATTAAATCAGAATCTCTGTAGGTGTACCACAGGCTGCAGTATTTTAAAAGCTCCCCAGTGATTTTGTTGTGTAGCTAGAGCTGAGAACCACTAAATAGGGTATAAGACAGCAGAAAACACTAGCAACTGACACAAATTATGTGAGAATGGTTATGTGGTGAAGAAGGTAATAAAAAGTAAGAATTCAAAGTCTGAAAGCCTCAACCAAAATCCCAAATGGGACCTTCAGAAACAGGACATTCATGCTTCAGGATGACATTAGGTGTTGGAAATTTCCAGATGAAAAAAAAAATTGATATGTAGCATAGCATAGGAATTTTACCTAAATCTGATTTGTAAGGAGGGAAATATGAGTATTTTGTACTGAATAGCTTCGAAAAGAATTATGTAACCTGGAGAAAATTGAGAAATCACCTCCCAAAATGTAAACACCCTAGTAGACAGGAATGAATTTTACTCTTGTTTGTGTAAAATTTCAATACTCTTGCTCTGTAAAAGATACACTACTGCCAGTGCCTCCCACACCCCAACCCATTTGAAGGGAAAGAGCTCTGCAGAAGGGTTGGTCTAGGTGGTCGTCAATCTTTTCAATTTATTCTGTCCTGCCCTCCCTGCCCCTGCACACACCTCCAGCTCCAGCTGATTGCCTTGACACAAGGATAACAAATCATTTGCCTATGGCAAGTTCTGATGGGGCTGGGGGTTCTATCCAAACAGAGATGCCAGATATTTGCTGAGCCAATCAGATCTTCTCTCTCATTTTTGGACTTGAAAATGGGGGAAGAATAACACAGTTGATGGCATGGGCAGATGTGAACAATCCAGAGAAGAGCAGATAGACTGAGAAGCTGATCTTGATAATGGAGGAGCCCCAAACCCAAATTCCTGAAATACCTTAAACTGTCTCAGCTCCTTGTCCTTCTCTACTTCCGGGCTCCAGGAGGCCCAACCCTTCTGGGTGGATTTCCATGAGAATTTTCATCCTTCATTGACCTGAATATAGTTTTAGAATAGTTCTGTCTCTTTTCTGAGGTTACCTGAATCTCTGTTACTCTTGACCAAAAGAGTAGTCTAATGAGCAGGAGTCTGTTATACAGGCAAATTCTCACTTCTCCTTCGGTTCTGTCCACTCCTCTCACATTTATGTGGGACTGTATGTCATGTTATGGACACGATCTTGGACTTTAACACAAGAATATTGGTTTGTTGAGGAACTTTAAAATTTTACTTCTCTGGGTTGGGGTTTGTTTCTTTGGCTCTATTTAGGGTTCTTTTCTACCTCATAGGATTGTGAAGGAGATGAGGTAGAGAAGTCTGTCAAGCATTTAATAGAGTCATGTATATGCAGGCTCTGGAGTCAGATTGCCTGGGTTCAAATCTTGGCTCTACACTTACTTGGCTGTGTGACCCTAAATAGGTTATTTAACCTCTCTGAGACAAGGGCCAATAATAGAACACTCCTCATCCAGTTGGGAGGATTAAACTAAATATAAATGTAAAAATCTTAACCCCATGCCTGGTATAAGGTAAGCATTCCATCAGTGCTAGCACTGTGATTGTGCACAAATATTAGAGATGATGTACCCATTTAAAGGGTTATCTGAAGAGGAATGGAGTCTCACAGCTAGCATTCATAAAAGGGCCTGACAATCAAATTGGCATCTCACCTGTAACTTTCTTATACCTGTAACTGTGAGTTGAGTTAAAGCTGTGGTCCAGGAAGCCATCTGGAAACTTAGGATAAGCAGCAATAATTAATTGTTGGACCTCCAAGGGCTTCTAGGAAGCAAGGCTGCCCATGGGCAATTAAAATAGTCATGGAGATAAGAAAAGCTCCACTAATTAAAACATAGCACATGCAGTCATGAGGAATTCCTCAACCCACCTGTGACCACCTTACACTTGCCTCATCCACTCTGACATTTCAAGTCCTAGACCTGCCTTCTGGAAAAGACAGACATGTGAGATTACAGGAGGAAAAGACAAGTGGGAGAGCCCCTACCAGAACTGAAGCCTTTAATTCTAAAGCCTTAGTCAGCAAGCAAACTAAAACAATTAACAGACACACCAAATCAGTGTGACTTTTTCTACCTTTAATGGCTCCAAAAGTTTATAAGAAATAAGAGATGGCTGTGAAACTGCCTGTGGTTGCAAGGTCCTGGGAAATAGAGAAGTAGGTTTTACTAGGCCTCCAGATATAAAAATCAGGGCTGTCAGTTTTCCCAGATTCTGATCCCCTACAGAAAATTTTGAAATATCATATTTCCAAATGCATAAGATTACAGTAAACTTTCAGCCTTCCGAATGGTTGGGAGAAAGGCTTTTCACATCTGGATTGTTAGGTAATTAGAATAAAATTAAATTAGTATTAAAAATGAACTGATCTATCTCTGGATCAAATTGTCAGCCTAAGACACTCAAGGTAGTGATTCCCCTGCAGAATCTTTGGCAACTAGCAAAAACCAGCAGAGTCATCTTCCTCAAAACTCCTGAAAACAGTTAAAGAGATATAGTAACTGAGAGTCCCGGAAGAAGAAAAAGAGAAAGGAGCAGAAGGAATATTCAAAGAAATAATGGCAGAAAACTTCCAAATTTAACCAAAGACATGACTATGCACTTTCAAGATGCCCAGCAAACATCAAACAGGGTACACCTGAAGAGAACCATGCCCAGACACATAGTAGTCAAACTGTTCAACGTCAAGAACAAGGCAAGAGTTCTGAAAGCTGCAAGAGAAAATGAACATGTTATATACAAGAGGGTTCCAATAAGATTAGGTGCCCATTTGTCATCAGAAACCATGGAGGCAAGAAGGCAGTGTTACACAATATTTTTAAATGCTGAAAGAAAACAATTGCCAACCAAGAATTTTATGTCCAGTGAGACTTTCTTTCAAAAATAAGGGAGAGGGGGATGGATGTGGCTCAAAAGGTTGGGCGTCTGTCTCCCATATGGAGGGACCTCCTGGTAAAAAATAGATAAATAAATAAGGGAAAGGTTAAGACATTCACAGATAAAATTAAAAAAGCTGATAGAGTTCACACCACTAGACCTGCCCTACAAGCAATGCTGAAGGGAGTTTTTCAGATTGAAAGGAAAGGATACTAGACAATGAATTGAAGTGGAATGAAGAAATAAAGACCTCCAGTAAAGGTAGTCAAAAAAGTGACATAGTCACCTACCTTCTGTTCCTCAACTTCAACATTCCTTTTGCCCTGGATGGTCAGAAAGCCACTTCTACTACCAGCTTTAAAACTGCCAACTCCTTACTTCATATACTTGCTTATCTTACTCACTGAGACTCAGTGGGCTCAGGGATTGAGTTGGGAACTCCCAATTTTGCCAGATTTTTGCCAGCATCATCATCATCACCTAGGCTCTGTCTTCTTCCCAGTAGTAATCATTGGGATAGAAAATGAACCAGTGGCAGAAATCTGTTTTGAATCTGCTCATCATCCTTCCCTTCTTCTGAGTGCAACACTCCCCCTTTCTTTGAAGAAAAAGCTTACTCAGGTGGGGTCAATTTATTAGGACAACGTTCCATGTGCAGCTGGAGAGAGTGACTGATCCAAGTTCGGCCAATTAGATATGTTTCCCTGGATTTTCCTAACTGGAATACTAACTATTCACCTCTTTCTTTGATTACTTATAAGAATGTCTGGTTTTTTTTTTTGGCCTCAGGTAATTGGAGTTGGGTTTCTGTCACTTGCAACCAAAAAAAATCTTAAATGATACAAATCTGGATCCTGTTTTCTTGGTAATATACTCAAATTCAGGGCTCAGATTATCTGGAAAATGGGAAGTTTCCTTATTTGCCTTTTGCTTCAACTTGAGATCATATGCCTGCTGTTTTGTGACTTTCTCATTCCTTTAGTGTGTTTCTAATGTTGTATTTGTACACATGTGCATGTTTGCAAAAACAGTGTAGTGAAGATGCAGTAATCAATTACGAAAATGCAAATTATTGCTATAGGGTGAATTGTTGTTTTCAGTCACTTTGTCCCCTGTCTCATAAGCCTCTTATAACATATTCTCTTTTGCAATCATTCATTTACTCATCAATTCTTTAAATACCCCATAGGTACTTGGGTAGACAAATTAAAAATAAATAAAGTAAAATAAATAAATCTTAAAAAAAAAACTAGTCAGAGTAATGAAAGATAGTTTAGCGGTCAGTGATAGTATCTGCAAGTGCTGGAATGATGAATATATGAGTCTTTACCACACAATCAGAGGTGGCAACCTTAAAAATGGGCTCTGCTTTTGTGAGGTTGGATTAGAAATTTATTACTTTAATATAAATTTTCAACTGATGTCAGAGTTTTAAATAATAACAGCATCATTGCACAAAATGTGGGTGTTTTGTCCCACATTAAAATGTTTGCCTTAGTAATGGGAAGTTCTTTGAAATTGATATCCTAATTATGCAGACGTTCATTCCTATATGAAATGGAGCAAAGAAGATCCAGTCCAGCCTTGCCCAAGGCCAGAAGATATCCTACTTTTAAAGAGGCCTTATTTGAAGGACTTCAGTTCCACTGGAATAAAAAATAACATTTATTTTGAATGGGCTTCTTAAGGTCATAAATTAGCCTGATTGCCACAGGGAGATCTAGAAAAGAGAAGGTAGGAAACCTATTTTAAGTGAACATTTCAATGAGGTTTAGAAAAGAGACTTAAGAGCACAGTTTGGGAGGTTCCTTAAGAGTGGTAAATTTGTTTTGCTTATTTTCAACCTAGCTCATTTTAAATAATTGGAAGGCTTGCTATTTAAAACAAACACATTGTAAAAGGTTTTCATAAATGAGGCATATTTTTAACTATATTAACAAAATAAACACTTTCGTTCACCATTATATAAGTCAAATGCTCATATATTGAATTTGCTTAAAACAAGTCTATAATATTGAAGGAAGGAGAAATATTGGGAGTTTCTCTTTCTCTCTTTCTTTCTATCCCCAACATAAAGATGAAAATAAGAGATGCATGTTTAAAAATCTTGATTCATTCAGAAAATGTTAATTAAGCACCTACTATGTGTCATTAATATCCAGAATTTTTTTTTCTTGTGTCAGTCAGCGTACACTAGGTTAAGTTGCAGTGACAATTTTGAAATCTCAGTTATTTAAAACCACAAAATTTCCTTTCTTGTTCATGCTAAACTACATATCCATCGTGAGAGTCAGTCAGGATCCAGGTTAATGGAGAAGCCATAATCTTGGAAGTTGCCAGTTGTCACAGTAGAGGGAAAAGAGAATGTGGTAAAGCATACCCTGAATTAAAGGTTCTGCCCAGAAAGATTTCAAATCATTGTCCAAAGCAAGACACATAGCCATACTTAACTTGTAGAAGGTGGAAAAATTAAAATGTTACCATGTGCCTAGAAGGTCAAGGTGCTAGAATATTTGTGAAATAGAACATTTGTGAAAGTTTTAATGAATATCTGGAGAAGAATATTCCTCAGGTTCTCAAAGCATGAACAGTAAACCCTACTTTGTGTTTTTCTGAGATGAACTCATGAACTGTTTTCAAGGAACCTATTTTAAGTGAGCATTTCAATGAAATGGTGACAAGTATGCAAAAGTACATCATGTATCAATTATTTATAATCCTGGAGACAGTAATAATGCCCAAAGAATATTCTAACAAAAATAGCTAGTGTTTATTAAGTGCTTACTATGTCAGACACTTTGTATGTATTAACTCATTTTATACTTGTAACAACCTTATGAAGAAGCCACGATTATTATCCACTCTTTACATGCAAGCAAACTGAGACACAGGAAGTTTAAGTAATTTTTCAAGGCCATACTGCTACTAAGTAGACTGTATGTTTTGTTTTTTTTTCCCCCGGGAGGTTCCAGGGATCGAACCCGAGCCCCTCTATATGGGAGGGACACCCAACCATTTGAGCCACATCTGTCCCCTTGTATATATTTTTAATGATTAAAAATACCATACCAAGAAAAATACCTTCAAAGCATGCCTGCTTAATCACTTATTATTTACACAATTAATAACAACAAATAAAACTAAATACACATGTAGTTGAAGGAACATTTCAGTAACTGGACAAATAAACCTAAATTTTAATGCTTTGATATTTCATTTTCATTGCTATCAACATTCCAAAATTCCTGTTTTTAATAACACTGGATATTTATACTAAATTGTTACATCATCTTCAACCATGTCATAATCAGAAATTAGATATTTTATAAAACTCCCCCATTTTTTCCAAGAGCCATTTGATATTCCCAGCAACAAAGACATTTGGCATTTTATATGAAATTTACCTTATTGACTCTAGGGGTCAATTCCTCCAGATTGGTGTAATGAACAATTATTGTTTTAATTGCATAACCTCCATCATATCCCTACTACCTTTTGAAAATTGCCTCTTGCCCAACTTCTGTCCCATTCTGTCAACATGGAAACCTCTGGACCAGCCATCTCTCATAGCACCCACCATCCTTTTGGATGCCTCTGCTTCTGTGGCACCCATGCACCCAAACCCCAATTCTTTTAGGAACTGTATAGTGCAACATTCCAAGGTTCTAATGTCCTAAGACTGATTAAAATAAAACTATTTCACCCTTAGCTGTATGGTACTTTGAAAATAGTAACAACAACAACAAAAAAGTCCAGTTAAAATGCATTAGGATTCTAATTTTTTTAATGACCAGAGAAAAGTGCTCTTTATTTTTTAAAAGTTGTCTTCCTGCTTTGTCACCTTGCTTGGGAGGGCTGATAGCCTAAAACTTCCTCTCATGGGCCTGTATATGGGTGAAGCCAGAAAACATCACCCTGTTTGCCTCCTTAGCAGATGCACTGCTTGGGGGAACTTGAAATCAACCCATTAATTTGGTCCACATATTTGCATTCACTTTACCCTGAGCCTTCTTAACACCAAGGATTCAATTATATCCCTTAGTCTTTATCTAGAGGCTCCTAATCATTTTAGTCTGGCATCTAACTTGGATCCAGTCACCAATCACTTCAAAAAATGGGTCCATGGTGCTGATTTTATGGGTGAGAAGAAAAGAGCTTTCCCCCTCAGGTCTAAATCTACAGAGGGAAAGGGTATTATTTAGCCTGATTCTCTTTGAAGACATCTGGAGGGAAATTGGTGGAAGCTAAGCACAGGGTACATTAGAGGAATTCACTGGTATCTGGTAAGGAAGAGGAAGAGCTTTTCCTTAGAATGCTCCTCTCTTATCTCCTATGGGTGATGCCTCCAAACTCTCCAGGGCCTACTGTAATTGTTTGTGAGTCCACCCTGTGTCACTTCCCTGTCCCTTCTGAGAGGCTTGTCATCCAGCAACACTCTGTACAAATGCTGTCCTAATGAGACAGCAAACATGGGATAGAAACAAGGCTTTTTCCCAAAGCAACATGTTCGTGGCCTGCAGAGTAGGAAAGAGAAAAAAGAAACAGAGCATTCCTAAAATTAGTCCTTGAAGTTCTTACTCCAATCTCTTTTCAGAAGTGTTTACATCCTCTCTGCTTCCCAAATCAAAGAGTCTGAGAATCTAGTAGCTTCTGCTTCATAAGAGTCACTACCTAAATCTGTGGCTGATTGTATTTTTCCAGAGATGGCTGCACCAATTTATATATCCCATCCCACTTGTTATCCTTACAATGTGATCAACACTCTTCCCAGTGAGCAGTGGGATCTATATTCCCTTCCTTGAGCATGAGAATGCTCCAACAAATTGATTATTGCAGAAGGGATGCTATGTGACTTCTGAAGTTAGGTCATACAAAAGAGAGAGCTCCCACTTGGCTGTCTCTACTCTCTCACTTGATTTCTCTCTTTCTGGACATTCACACTTTGAACCCAAGCACCATTCTGCAAGTAAGCCCAAACTAGCTGTATTAGTCAACCAAAGGGGTGCTGATGCAATATACCAGAAATTGGTTGGTTTTTATAAAGGGTATTTATTTGGGGATAGAAGCTTACAGTTACCAGGCCATAAAGCATAAGTTTCTTCCTTCACCAAAGTCTGTTGCCACATGTTGGAGCAAGACAGCTGCCGACGACGTTTGCCAGGGTTCAGTCTTCTTGGATTCCTCTCTTCCTGGGGCTCCGTTTCTGTCTGGGCTTAGCTCCTCTGTTTCCTCCACAAGGCCAGCTGTGAACTGTCAGGTAAATGACTTGTTTCTTTTCCTGGGGCCTTCTCTCCTTCCTCATCAGAATCCCAACATCAAAACTGCTCCAACACTCTCCTTTGCATGTCTTTTATCTTCAAGACCCCACCCACCAAGGGGTGGGACTCAACACCCTACTGACATGGTCCAGTCAATGCCCTAATCATAACTTAATCATGCTCAGATTAACAGACCAGTTTACAAGCATAATCCAATATCTATTTTTGGAATTCATAATTATATCAAACTGCCAAACGGCTACACTAGTCCACGCAGAGAAACCACATGGTGGGTGACGCCCATATGGAAAGGACCTGCAGCTCAATGGGTAGCCAGTAGCAACTGCTAGACATGTGAATGAGCAAACCTTTAGAAGATACCAGTTTCCTTCAAATCTCCTAAGTGATACCCAGATATCATGGAGCAGGGTAAGCCATCTCTATGGTGCCCTGACCAAATTCCTCACCCACAGAATTCAAGAACATAATTAATGTTTGCTTTATTCCACTAGGTTTTAGAGGAATTTGTTATGCAGCCATAGTAACGGAAACAAAAGTTTTCCAGGTATTTTATCTCTCATTTCATCTTTATATTACTCTCAGAGTGACCTTTTTTTTTTTTTCAGAACAATTTCTTTACTCAAAAAGAAAGACTCCACACCCCCTATCCTTCATTCCCCTGTCCTACAAAACCATCAATATAATTTTATCTCTATAAATCAATCTATATTGCACTCTACACAGATGGAATCATACAATATGCAGCTCTCAGTGTCTGGTCTCCTCCACTAAGTACAATGTTTCCTTTGGGTCTGATATTAACATTTTGTAGTATTAAGCTACATTTATTCAGCTTTCAAAGAAATATGGTTTTATATATGCAATCTTACCCATATTCATATTTCACATAATAAATTTATATTTCACATAATATATTTAGTTCATATAAGCAGACTCAATACATTATTTGTCCTTTTTTGTCTGGCTTGCTTCATGTAACATAATGTCCTCCAGGTTGATAAATGTTGTCATGTTCCATTTCATTTATTCTTACCACTGCACAATATTCCATCATGTATATACATGGCAAATTGTTTATCCATTCATTAGTTGATGGATATATGGGTTGTTTCCAACTTTTTAAAAAATATTTTTTATTTTTAAAAGATATTTAGATTATATAAATGTTACACAAAAATGTAGGGATTCCCACATGCCCCACTCCCCACACCTACCATACCCTCCAACAAAATCATCCATTAGTGTGGCACATTCATTGCAATTGATAATTGCATTCTGGGGCTTTGCCATTAAGCATGTACCATAGTTCACACTGTAGTCTGCACTCTCTCCCACACAGTTCTGCTTGTTATGTGATGATATAAAATGGCCTATATCTGTCATTGTAACTCACTCAGGATGTTTCTCAAGTCCCAAAAAAGCTCCTGTATTACATCTGTTTTTCCCTCTCCCTGCCCACAGAGCCTCCAGTGGCCACTGGCTCAACATGAATGTTGTAATTTCTTTCATTGCTAGAATCACAATATGTCTATAGTAAAATACCAGTAAGTCCACTCAGAGTGACCTTTTGAAACAACCTAAAGATTATGTGATAGCATCCAGAGTAGAAACAGGATTATTTCTGACCATAGACATATAAACAAAATAGGATTTTGTTTCTTAGGTTGTAAGATAAGGGAATTCTCAGGGTCACAGATTAAAGCAAAACAGTTGGAAGATTTCTTATCTTTACTTCTTACAGGGAAGCAGAGCTTTTTTTAACTAAAACTCTGTTCCTCACATTGATAAGACCCTAGAGCCCACAGACATTATATTTGTTTTTATAGCTCCCAGGCTGCCTTTTAACTTCTAAAGAGTCACAAAGAGTAGACAGCAGCCGCAAAAAGAGACCAATGATAACTTCAGTGCCCATTAACTTGGGAGGAATCCAGCTCAAGTGGCCTGCGAAACTGGTTTTCAACTTACACTGAAATGAATAAGAACCTCTTTAGTAAGGAAAAGAGTGGGTAAGGAGCAAGTTAGAAATGTTACAGGGATTTTAAAAAGTAATAATAAGAAAAAAAATCTCCAATAATCATTCTGTAATTGAGGGACAGTTCTCATGTTAACTCATATTTTCATGAGTTCCAAAGAGATTCTTACTGGACCTCCCTTTCCACACCCTAGATGTGTTCACCTAGCCTCTAGCTTTCAATCTCTCCTCTTTCCTGACAACTCCCAAATTTGTATCTTCAGCCCAGATCTTGCTCTAAAAGATAGATTACTCTAAAAGGTAGATTTGTATATATCCATCTGCCTACCCAACTTCTCTACTTGATGTCTAACAGGCATTTCAAACTCAACTTGTCCAAGAATGAACTTGTTCTCCCCAAATGCCCCCATCTGTACCTTCCCTGTCTCAGCTAATGGCAACTCCATCCTTTCACTCTCAGGATAAAAATCCTGGCCTCTCCTTGGAACCTCTTTTTCACAACCCACAGCCCATCTATCATTCTATTTGCTCTATCCCCAAATCATATCCAGAATCCAGCTACTTCTCATGACCTTCACCACTACTATTATCGTACAAGTCAATGTCATCTTTCAATGAGATTGTAGTAACAGCTTCCTAGCTGGTCTCTGTGCCTCCATCACTGCCTTCCTATGATCTGTTCTTACCCCAGCAACCAAAATGATCCCTTCTGAATTTCAAACAAAGCATTTCCTTCCTGTGCTCAGAATCCTTTAATGACTCTGCATCTCACTCATAATAAAAGCCCAAATCCTTAAAATGGCCGTGAAGGGCTTCTATCCCTGGCTCTTACCTTCTCCTGGTGACTCATTCTGCTCCAGTCTCACTGGCCTCTTTGCCGTGCCCAGAAGATGTAAAGCATTCTCTTGCCCAGTGCTTTTGAACTCGTTCCCTCTGCCTGGAAATTCCCCCCAAACCTCAATATCTGTGTGGCTCAATCCCTTACCATCTCCACCTCGTTATCAAGGCCTTTCCTCGCCATGCTAGTTCAGGCAGTAAATTCCATACTCTAGCATCCCAGGTTCCTCTTCTCGGTTTCATTTTCCTCCCAAGTACTTATTACCTCCAACATTAAATAAATAAGTAAATAAGTAAATAAGTAAATAAATAAATAAATAAATAAATAAATAAATAAATAAACATGTTTGTTTTTCCCCATTTAGAATGCAAGATCCGTAAGAACAGGGATTTTTGGTCTATTTCCAAAATACCAAGCCATTCTCTCAGACTTCTAAAATTAGATCAGGGAAACGGACGTGGCTCTAGCAGTTGGGAACCTGCCTACCAAATTGGAAGTCCCCAGTTTGGGTCCCGGTGCCCCCTAAAGAAGAGAAGCAAACAGTGCACCTGCCACAACAAGCAGATACCTAAACAAGCAGATACCACAAGCCAACATATGCCCCAGCCTGTTGGGAACGGATGTGCCTCAGGCTGGTGGGCACCTGCCTTCCATGTGGGAGGTCCTGGGTTTGGTCCCTGGTGCCTCCTGAAGAAGGTGAGCAAACAAGAGCAGACAGATGAGAGAACCATCTTGGGAGGGGGGGGGGCATAAATTTTAAAAAGTTCTACTTAAAAAAAAAATTAGATCCCTATACCATGATTTTTAAACATGTAAAAGATATGTCCTTGCATAAAATGTGGAGGGAAAGGATAGTCTCCACATAAGAAAGCAAAAAGTTTAATTAAAATTCATAGAAAATGGGCAGAAGCCTGATATAAATGAGTATCTGCTTTATGATTCCATTCATATGAAATTCTAAAATAAATGAAAATAAGCTATAGTTATAAAATCAAAATAGTGACTGCCTCTGGTTTTTGTGGTGGTGGTGGTGGTGGTGGTGGTGGTGATTGACTGGGAGGGATGAAGAGAACTTACTGGAGGGAAAGAAATGTCCTATATCTTGATAGTGGGTTATATTATTTTTAAATAAAAAATCATAAAACTATATACCTAAGATCTGTGCATTTCATTGTGAATAATTTGAATTTTAATTAAAAATTAAAGTCAGAAAGAAAGATGAATTTTAGCCTTAGAGCCTGTAATGATTAATTTCATGTGTCAACACGGCTAGGTCATGGTATCCAGTTGTTTGCTCAAGCACTGACCTCCTTGTTACTATGAAGATATTTTGTAGATGGGATCTACATCTACAGTCAATTGATTGCATCTACACTTAGTTGATTGCATCTACAATCAACCAGGGAGACTGACCTCAGCAATGTGGGAAGTTTCCTTATCCAATCAGTTTGAGATAGCCAGAATTGAGGGTTTCAGAGGTAAGGAGAAGAATTTCTGCCTCAACTTCAACACTTGTTCTTGCCAGAATTTCAAACTAATCAGCTTCCCATGGAGAATTTGGACTAAGGACTTCAGTATCATCTTTATTGGGATTTTCAGCCTTCAGCCTGCTGTATGGAGTTCAGACTTGCTAGCTCCCATGGTCATGTGAGCCAATTCTTTATAATAAATCTTTTTACTACATATATTTATTATACACACATACATCCATATACATGCATCTATTCATACATATATACATACATATATATTGTTGGTTCAATTTCTCCAGTGAACCCCAACTAATACAGAGTCCAAGTAAAAAATAATAGCAGTGTTTTAAGGACAGTCCACACAGCCAGGAGTGGTGGAGCTGGGTGAAGCCCGCATGACTAACCCCCACTACAACTGTCTCTGCAGATGGCTTGTCTTGACAAAGCTGAAGCTAGAAAGGAAACATTTTTGTTCATTTATTCCAAATGTATAACTAAGTTTTAGTTCAGGATCATGTGGATAAAGAGAATATGAATACTAAGTAGCCAATCCAGACCAATCGGTGCCTTAGTAGGAAATTGCAAGGAAAGATAATCTGTGGAAGCATAGGGATAGAAAAAGATTAGATTTTGTCTCACATGCCACAATGCATTTTATTTCTGTTCATCCATATTTCACCTCGTTTAAAGTTTTGAAACACATTTAACCCTGTCTTAAGAACAAATGAAATAAACACATGGCTGTGAAAAGTAACAAAGAATGAAGTTTGTATTGAATAGCCACCATAACCTAGATTAAATCATTTCAAATGAAGCCCATTTAAAATTTGTGGCAGCCTTAGCCACATTGTCATGTGCGGCCTGTTTTTAATTCACCTTTCTTTATACAATAGCTTTTATTTAATGTGAGGAAAGAGGAGAATAAAAGTGTCACAGAAAAGTTAGGAGCCTTATATCACATTATTTCCCAGTAGTCCCTTCCTTTAATGATTGAATTCTATACATCTTCCTTAGTGAGGCAAAACAAACATGGGTTTAATTGGAGTCCCAAAAAGAGTGAAAAGAGAAGAGGGACAAAAGTATGTGAAGAGGTAGTGGCAAAAAAGTTCCAAATTTGGTGAAGAATATCAAGCTACAGATTTAAAAAAGAAGAAGAAGAACTAGGAACACCATAATCAAACTAAGAAAACAGGAAACTCTTAAAAGCAGCCAGAGAAAAAAAAGACCTTCAGGGGAACAACAATGAAAATTATGACTTCTCATAAGAGGCAAGCGAGGCCAGAGACAAACAATATATTTTAAGTGCTGAAAGTGGAAATGCCTGTCAACCCAGAATTCTATATCTAGTAAAAATATCCTTTGAGAAAGAGGATTAAATAAAAGCATTTTCAGAAAAATCAAATTTGAGAACAGTTGTTGCCAGCAGATCTGCATTACAAGAAATGCTAAAAATAATTATTCAGATTAAAAGGAAATTATGACCCTGAGGGGACGACTGGGGAAGAAGTCAGAGTAGGCAGCTCCAGGACTCAGTCCTTTCACCAAAACAGCTATTAAACAGGCAGAAACTGTCTGAAACAACTATTTTGAAACTCCAGAAGCCAGAAGAACACTGTACAGCATCTAGGGAAAAGCAAGAGGAAGAGGCTAATAAATTACGATAAAGAACTGTAAACTGCTTTCTCTGGGCAGTGACTACTGGCACCAATCCCCCACTCTCATGGCAGGCTACTGCAGGGTCCATTCCCTGGCTAGTGGATGATGACAGAAGGAACATAAAACTCCTCTTCCCCAAGAACAGGGGTGTGCATGGCTGACAACTTTTAACATACTTTTAAATAACCAATGAGTCAAAGAGGACATCAGAAGCAAAATTAGGAAATATCTTGAGGTGAATGAAGATGAAAATACAACATACCAAAACTTGTGGGATGTGGTAAAGCTAGTGCTGAAAGGGAGATTTATAACTCTAAATGCTTAAATTTAAAAAAAGAACAGCTTCAGATCAGAGAACTAACCTCAAAACTGGAAGAATTAGAAAAAGAAGAGCAAAATAAACCCAGAGAAAGCAGAAGGAAGGAAATAACAAAGATTAAAGATAAATGAAAAATAAAAAATTGAAAAAACAAAATCAAAAGTTGGTTTTTGGAAATCAATAAACCTTTAGCTAGATTGACAAAGAAAATAAAAGAGAGGATACAAATAATGAAAATTAGAAATGAAAGGGTGACATGATTACCATCCTTGCTGAAATAAAAAGGCATATAAGGGGATAATATGAACAAATGTATGCCAATAAATTATATAACCTGAATGAAATGGACAAATTCTTAGAAACATACATACTACCTACATTGACTCAAGAAGACATAGAAGATTTCAACAAAACAATTACTAGTAATGAGATTGAATTAGTAATCAAAAACCTCCCAATAAAGAAAAGCCCAGGACAAGATGGTTTCACAGGAGAATTCTACCAAACATTCCAAGAAGCTTTAACTCCAATTCTGTTTAAATTTTCCCCCAAAAATTGAAGAATAGAGGACACTCCCTTACTCATTCTACAAGGCCAACATCACCCTCACACCAAAATCAGATAAAGATACCACAAGAAAAGAAGACTACAGACAAATATCTCTTATGAACATAGATGCAAAAATTCTAAGCAAAATACTAGCAAACAAATCCAATAGCTTATTAAAGTAATTATACAGCATGATCGAGTGGGATTTATCCCTGATATGCAAGATTACTTCAACATAAGAAAAATCAATTAATGTAATAAAACTACATTAACAGAAGGCAGACATGATCATCTCAACTGAGGCAAAAAGACATTGACAAAATATAACACCATTGTTTGATAAAAACACTTAGAACACTAGGAATAGAAGGAAACTTCCTCAACATGATAAAGGGCATATATGAAAAGTCCACAGGGAACATCCTACTTAATGGTGAAAGACTGAAAGCTTTCCCTCTAAGACCAGGAACAAGACAAGGATGCCCACTGTAACCAGTTATTCAACATTGTACTGGAAGTTCTTGCCAGAGCAATTAGGCAAGAAAAAGATATAAAAGGAATCCAAAATTGGAAAGGAAGTAGTAAAACTTTCCTATTTTCAGATGATACGATCCTATCTACAGAAAACCCTGAAAAATCCACAACAAAGCTTCTAGCTAATAAATGAATTCAGCAAAGCGGTGGGGTACAAGATCAACACTCCAAAACCAGTAGTGTTTCTATACACAAGCAACGAACAATTGGAAGAAGAAATCAAGGGAAAAAAATGCCATTCACAAGAGCAACCAAAAGAAACAAATATTTAGGAATAAATTTAACCAAGAATATAAAGGGCTTGTTAACAGAAAATTACAAAACATTGCTAAAAGAAATTAAAGAAGACCTAAATAAATGGAATGATACTCCACATTCATGGGTTAAAGACTAAGTATCATTACGATGTCAATCCTACCTAAAGCATTTATAGATTCAATGCAATCCCAATCAAAATTCCAACAACTTTCTTTGCAGAAATGGAAAAGCCAAGCATCAAATATATATAGAAGGGAAAGTAGCCCTGAATAGCTAAAGCCATCTTAAAAAACCAATCAGTGTTTTAATATTTGTGTTTTCTTTATAAAATTTAGATGCAATTTGTTATTGAACTCTGTTTCCAATTTTGGTATGTATGTGAACATGATAATACAACCTTTTTTTTTTTTTTTTTCCTCATATATGAGTATAAATAAAATAGCATTTAAGAGTATAGTTTGAAGCACTATAGAGGTCTCCTCTTTTTGAAACTTTTCTTCCAAAAGTTAAAAGAACATAGTTAACAGAATTCACTCTTTAATCCATATGAATAAATAGTGTTTCTTGTAGATACAAGTTTGGAGACTCTTTTACCTAGAATAAACCATCAGTTGGAAAATAAAAAAAAAAAAAAAAGAAGACTGAAGTGGGAGGACTCACACTTCCTGATATTAAAACTTATTACAAAACCACAGTAATCAAAACATCATTGTACTGGCACAAAGGCAGACATATAGATGAATGGAATAGAATTGAGAGCTCAGAAAACAGCCCTCATATTTATAACCACATGATTTTTGACAAGGTGGTTAAGACTACTTAATTGGGAAAGAACAGCCTCTTCAACAAATGGTGCTGGGAAAACTGAATCTCCATCTGCAAATAAAAGAAGGAAGACCTCTACCTCACACCATATACTAAGATCAACTCAAAATGGTTCAAAGACTTAAATACAAGAGCTAGAACTATCAAGTTCTTAGAATAAAATATAGTGAAGCATCTTCAGAACCTTGTGTTAGGCAATGATTTCTTAGACTTTACACTCAAAGCATAAGCAACAAAATAAAAAAAGATATTTTATTTTTATTTTGACCACATCAAAATTAAAAACTTTTGTACCTCAAAGGACTTTATCATGAAAGTGAAAAGAAAATGTACACAATGGGAGAAAATATGTGGAAACCACATGTCTTCTAAAGGATTAATATCCAGTATGTATAAACAAAAAGACATACAACCCAATTCAAAACTGGGCAAAAGACTTGAACAGACATCTCTCCAAAGAAGATATACAAATGTCCAGAAAGTACATGAAAAGGTACTCAAAATCATTAGCTATCATGGAAATGCAAATCCAAACCACAATGGGATACCATTTCACATCAATTAAAATGGCTGCTATTTAAAAAAAAAAAAAAGGAGAAATTACAAGTGTTGGAGGGTACATATAAAATGTTATCTAACATGGATATCAAACCCTTATTGGATATATGGTTTCCAAATACTTTCTCCAATTGAGTAGGCTGCAATTTTATTTTCTTGACAAAGTCTTTGAAGATCAAAAGTGTTTAATTTTTAGCCATCCCATTTATCTATTTTTTCTTTTGTTCCTCATGGTTTAGGGGTTAGGTTTAAGAAGCTACGGCCTACCACAAATCTTGAAGATGTTTTCTTACATTTTCTTCTAGGAGTTTCCTGGTTGTAGTGTTTATATTTAGGTCCTTTGTCCATTTTGAGTTAATTTTTTAATAAAGTGTGAGATAGGGGTCCTCTTTCTTTCTTTTGGATATGGATGTCAGGTTCTCCCAGCACAACTTGTTGAATAGATTGTTCCAACCCAGCTGGATGGGCTTGACAGCCTTGTCAAAAATCACTTGACTGTAGATGTGAGGGTCTATTTCTGAGTTCTTGATTTGGCTCCATTGGCCAATATGTCTATCTTTATGCCAGTACCATGCTGTTTTACCACTGTAGCTAAGTAATGTGATTTGAAGTCAAAAAGTGAGAGTCCTTCAATTTTGTTCTTCTTTTTAAAGGCATTTTTTGGCTATTCATAACCCCTTAAACTTCCAAATAAATTTGATAATTGGTTTTTCCATTTCTGCAAAAAAGGTTGTTGGGATTGAATTGAATCTGTAAATCAGTTTGGATAGAATTGACATCTTAATGATATTTAGTCTTCCAATCCATGAACTTGGAATGCCCATCCATTTATTTAAGTCTTCTTTGGTTTCTTTTAGCAATGTTTTGTAGTTTTCTGAATGCATGTCCTTTATGTCCTTGGTTAAGTTTATTCCTAAATATTTGAGTTTTTTAGTTGCTATTATAAATGTAATTTTTTTCTGACTTCCTCCTCACATTGCTCATCAGTAGTGTAAAGGAACGCTACTGATTTTTGCATATTAACCTCGTATCCTGCCACTTTGCTGAACTTGTCTATTAGTTCTAGTAGCTTTGTTGTGGATTTTTTGGGGATTTTCTAGCTATAGAATCATATCATCAGTGAATAGCAAAAGTTTATTTTTCTTTTCCTATGTGGGTATCTTTCATTTCTTTGTCATGCCTCATTGCTCTAGCTAGAACTTCTAGCACAATATTGAAGAACAGTGGTGACAGTGGGCATTCTTGTCTTGTTCCCAATCCCAGCAGGAAACTTTCAATATTTTACCATTGAGTAGAATGCTAGCTGTGGGTTTTTCATATATGCAGTTTACAATGTTGAGAAAACTTCCTTCTGTTTCTATCTTTTAAAGTGTTTTTATCAAGGAAGGATGCTATATTTTGTCAAATGCCTTTTGAGCATTTATGAAGTGCATTATGTGATTTTTCTTCTTCAATTTATTAATGTGGTTTATTACACTAATTGATTTTCTTGTATTGAACCATCTTTGCATATCAGGGGTAAAATCCACTTCGTCATGGTGTATAATTCTTTTAATGTGTTTTTGGATTCGGTTTGCAGGTATCTTTTTGAGGATTTTTGCATCTATATTCATTAGATAAATTGGTTTTTAATTTTCTTTCTTCATAGTATATTTATCTGGTTTTGGTATTAATGTGATGTTGGCTTCATAGAATGAGTTTGGTAGTCTTCTTTCCTGTTCAATTTTATGGAAGAGCTTGAGAAATACTGATATTAGATAATCTTTGAATGATTGGTAGAATTCACCTCTGAAGCCACTTGGTCCTGGGCTTTTCATTTTTTGTAGGTTTTTGATAGCTGTTTCAATCTCTTTACTCATGATTGATTTGTTGAGGTCTTCTATTTCTTCTAGGGTCAGTGTAGATTGTTTGTGTGTTTCTAGGAATTTGTCCATCTCATCAATGTATTGGCGTACAGTTGTTCAGAATATGATCTTATGATCTCTCTTATTTCTGTGGGATCAGTGTTAATGTCTCCACTTTCATTTCTGATTTTATTTATTTGCATCTTCTCTCTTTTCTTCTTTGTCAGTCTTAGCTAAGTGTTTGTTAATTTTGTTGATCATCTCAGAGAACCAAATTTTGGTTTTGTTAATTCTCTCTATTGGTTTTCTTTTCTTAGTTTCACTTATTTCTACTCTGATCTTTATTATTTCTTTCCTTCAGCTTGGTTTGGGATTCGTTTGCTGTTCTTTTTCTAGTTCCTCCAGTTGTGCCATTAGGTTTTCAATTTTAACTCTTTCTTCTTTTTTAATGTAAGTATTGAGGGCTATAAATTTCCCCCTCAGCACTGGCCTTGTTGTATCCCATGGGTTTTGATATGTTGTGTTCTTGTTTTCCTTCATCTCAATATATTTACTAATTTCTCTTGCAATTTCCTCTTTGACCCACTGATTATTTAAGTGTGTGTTGTTTAATCTCCACATATTTGTGACTTTTCCCTTTTTCCATGTTATTGATTTCAAGCTTCATTCCATTATAATCAGAGAAAGTGCTTTGTATAATTCCAGTCTTTTAAAATTTATTCAGACTTGTCTTGTGACCCAACATATGGTCTACCTTGGAGAAGGAGCCATGCCTCTTGAAAAGAATGTATACCCTGCTGTTGTAGGTGCAATACTCATAAATGTCTTTTAGGTTTGGTTCATTTACCATATTATTCAAGATTTCTCTTTCCTTATTCATCATCTGTCCAGATGTTCTATCCAGTGATGAGAGGGATGTATTGAAGACTTCAACTATTATTGTACAGACTTCTATTTCTCTCTTCATTTTGCTAGTGCATGCCTCATATATCTTGGAGTTAGGTGCATAAATACTTATTATAGTTATTTCTTCTTGGTGAATTGTCTCTTTTATTAATATATAATGACCTTCTTCATCTCTTATAACAGTTTTGCATTTAAAATATCTTTTTTTCCAACATTAATATCACTACTCCAGAACTTTTTTGGTTACTATTTGCACAGACTATTTTTTTCCAACCATTCACTTTCACCCTGATTGTGTCCTTACATCTGAGGTAAGTCTGCTGTAGAGAGCAACTGGATAGCTCTTTTTTAAAAAATCCAGTCTGTCAGTTTATGTATTTGATTGGGGAATTCAATCCATTAACATTCAATGTTGTTACTGTAAAGACATTACTTACTTCAACCATTTTATCCTTTGGCTTTTTATTGTCATATCTTACTAGTGTCTGTATTTTCCCCCCTTTAGTTACCCTTACTAATAATCTTCATTTCTATACTCTTCTCCAAGTTTCTTTCACACTTGTCTTTTCCTTTCAGGTTGCAGCACTCCCTTTAGTAGCTTTTGCAAATCTGGTCTTTTGTTAACAAACTCTCTCCAGTTTTGTTGTCTATGAAGACTTTAAACTCATCCACATTTTTGAAGAACAGTTTTGCCGGATAAAGAATTCTTGGCTGGCAGTTATCTCTTTCAGTACCTTAAATACATCATACCACTTTCTTCTTGCCCTCATGGTTTCTGATGAGAGATCAGCACTTAGTCTTATAAAAGTTCCCTTTTATGTGATGCATTGCTTTTCTCTTGCTGCTTTCAGAATCCTCTTTTTATCTCTGGTAATTGTCATTCTGGATTAGGTGTCTCAGAGTAGGTCTATATGGATTTATTCTGTTTGGGGGTTCAGTGTCCTTCTTGAATATTGATATTTATGTCTTTCATAAGGGTTGAGAAATTTTCTGTCATTATTTCCTCAAATATTCTTTCTGTCTCTTTTCTATTCTCTTCTCTTTCTGAGACACTGATAACATATGTTTGTGTGTTTCATGTTGTCATTCAGTTCCCAGAGAACCTGTTCCAGCCTTTCCATTCTTTTTTTTTTCTGTTCTCCAGTCTTTTCAAGTTCATTTGCTCAGTCCTACAATTCAATAATCTTGTCTTCCTTTGATTCAAAGCCACTGTTATATGCCTCTAATATATTTTTAATCTCATCCATTGTAACTTTCATTCCCATAAGCTCTGTTACTTTTCTTTACAGGCTTTCATATTGTTCTTTATGCTCACCATGTGTCTTCTTAATATCCTTTGTCTCTTTAGCAATATGTTCCTTCAACTCCTTGAATTGATTTAGGAGATTTGTGTGATTATCACTGATTACTTGTCTCAAATTCCGTGTCTCATCAAGATTATTGGCTTGTTCCTTTGGCTAGGCTGTCTTTTCCTGTTTCTTAGCATGGCTTGTAATTTTTTGCTGATATCTAAGCATCTGAATATGTTGGTGAATTTACTCTGACAGTCAATATCTCTCTCTTGCTTAGCTGCTTTGTTTCACAGTTCTTTGATTTTTGATTCAACTTATTATAAGTCTTCAAAATTGCCCAGCTTAAGTTATCAAAATAGGGCCAGAGACTCACTAATGGGTCACAGATCTGCTCCAAGGGTTCTGGGACAAGAGATTCCCAAAGCGGTTTTTTCTCCTTGCAGCTTCCCAGCCAGTCAGCAGATGGCTGTTGTGTGTGAGTTTTTCCACGTCACTGTCTCTCAACCTCCACTTGCCCATGATTCTGAATTCATGAGATTCAAAGTGAGCTCTGTCGGCCAAATTCATTGAAGAGAAACCACCCACCTCCTTCTGCCATACCTTCTCTCTTTCCAGGGATGAGACCTCTGTTCATCTCTCAGTTGGCTGCAATGAACCACGGGATTTATCCAAGCTTTTTGCCTTGATAGTAGTAGATAGGTGTTGTTCTGCCATGGGGGTTAGTAACTCATGATTTTCATTTCAGGTTCTCCCATCTCTCTGTCCCTCACCCTCCTGGAGAATGTGCAGTGCTCTCCTGGTCTACAGATCCCCAAAGCAGCTCCCTCAGGCATCTTTTTACCCTTCCTCCATTGTTTTTGTGAGAGAGTTGAGCCCTGCTTACCTACTTGACACCATCTTCCCCACTGAAGGAAGAAACAGACAGTTAAATGAACTTCAGATGAATCCACAAGGCGAGAACGCATGCCTGGAACTGAACGCAGTTCCTGGTCTAGCTAGAATGTGGGAAAGAAACATAATGGGAACTGAAAACAGTTCCCTATCTTTCTAAAAGAATAGGGAGTACAAGTAGGAAGGTCAACGTGCTTGCATGAGAAAAGAGTCACTGCTTAAAAACCATAATAATAAAGCCTAGCTATTTTTAGATGCTATGATATTGAATGAATAAAAGATAGGGTCACAGCAACCTCGGTGCTGTTCTGCCTGAGTGAGCTGCAGCCCTCTGCTTCAACTACATCAACTTGTCTGACTCTTCCTTTTGCGCCTCACACTTAGAACAACACCCCATGATTGTTCTTTAAACCCACAACTTACTTAATAAACAAACAAAAAAAAATCATAAGTAAAATAAAAAGAAAACCATACCAGATAAAAATGTGTATTTGCTAGAGATAGTAAGGACAGAGGTAAATATAAAAGGATAGGTTTTTTTTTATTTCAATGTTTCTTAATTTCTTAAAAGACAACAGAATGTGAAGTAAAATATTTTCATTGTCTTTTGGAGTTTAAAACATAAGTAAGAGGGAAGTGGATGTGGCTCAAGCAATTGGGCTCCCGCCTATCACATGGGAGGTCTGTGGTTCGGCTCCCGGTGCCTCCTAAAGATGACAGCAAGCTGGCACGATGCACAAGTGGGACAAGCTGACACAACAAGATGATGCAACAAGAGACACAAGAAGAGAAAAATGAAGACACAGCAGAGCAGGAAGCAGAGGTTCCCGGGGCCTCCTAAAGAAGATGGGCAAGACAGTGAGCTGATGCAACGGGCAGGTGTGGCAAGCTGATGCAACAAGATGATGCAACAAGAGACACTGGAGAAAGAACATAATGAAAGACACAACAAAGCAGGGAACGGAGGTGGCTCAAGAGATTAAGCGCCTCCCTTCCACATCAGAGGTCCTGGGTTTGGTACCCGGTGCCTTCTAAAGAAACAAAGATGAAGAGACACAGCAAGTGCAAACAATGAGAGGGTGGGGAGAAATAAATAAATAAAATAAATCTTAAAAAAAAAATAAGTAGGAGTAAAATAGAGTATATGAAAATAAGAGCTCAAAAGACAAAGAATGTAAATGAAATTATATGTTGTAAATTTCTTATATTTTATGTGAGGGGATACAAGATTAATCCAGGAAGACAGTGATAATAGTAGAAAATATTGGATTAATCCAAAAAGACAAGAAAGGAGAAAAAGAACAAATATGAAGAATGGGAAAGAAAAAGTAAGACCTAAAAATACCACATTAATACTTACATTAAATGCAAATGAACTAAGCACTTCAATAAAAGAGATTGTCAGATTAAATTTATGTGTTTTCTATATGAGAGGCACTTTAAATAGACTCAAATAGATTTAAAGTAAAAAAAAAGTGGAAAAAATAATACATGCAAAACATAAGCATTGAAAATTAGTGCAAGTGCATTAATATTGGATAATGTGCATGTCAAGGCAGAGATTATGCCCAGAAATAAGAAAAAATTCATGATGATAAAAGGCTTAATTCTTTAGGAAAATATAGTAATTCTAAATGTACATACAGCTAAATAAAAAATAGCACCTCAAAAAACATCAAGCTAAAACAGACAGAAATGGAGAAACAGATAAAAACCACGATTATGATTGGAGACTTTAACATATTTCTCTCAAAAACTGATAAAAACCAGTAGTTGAAAAAATCAGCAAGGACATAGAAGATTTAACAACTCTATCAACCAACTTGAGCTACGGACAATTATCAAATGCTATCCCCAACAAATCCAGAATATCCATACTTTTTAAGTACATAGGGAGCATTCACAAAGTAGACCATCTGGGCCTTAGAATAAGTCCTAATAAATTTCAAAAGAGTGAAATCTTACAGAGAATATTTCTGATCAAGATGGAATTATATTAGAAATCAATAAAATATTTAGAAAGCCCCAAATATTTGGAAATTAAGCAACACAATTTTAAGTATCTCATGAGTCATAGAAGAAATCATTAAAAAAAATAGAAAATAGTTTGAACTGAATGATGAGAATACAACATACTGAAATGTATGAAATACAGCTAAAGCAAACTTTAGAGAAATTTTTAAAAATTTATGGCTTTAAGTGCTTATATTAGTAGAGAAAGAATTAAAATTTAAAAATCTAATTTTCCACCTTCAGAAGCTAAAAAAAGAAGAGCAGCAAGTAGGGTAAGATAATAATAAATACATGAACAGAAATAAATAAAGAAGGAAAACCAAAGGAGAAAATTAACAAAGTCAAAATCTGATTCATTTAAATGATTAATGCAATTGATAACCTCTAGCAAGACTAAAAGAAAAAAAGAATTATTGATATCATAAGTGAAAGTGTTGGGTATACCACAACATGTTCTACAAAAATTAAAAAGAAAATAAGGGAGTTTCATGAACAAACTTATGAAAATTTGACAACTAAGTTGAAATAAATTCCTCCAAAAACACAAATTTCAAACACAGAAGAAAGAAATTTTTTAAATCTGCATAGTTCTGTAATCACTAAAGAAATTGAATCTGTAATTAAAAGCCTTCCCACTAAGAAACTTTAAGCACAGATTGTTCACTGGTATATTTAACATACGTATATGGAAGAAGTAATAGCAATTTCACACAAACAGTTTCAGAAAACCCAGGAGGAAGGAACACTTCCCAACACTGGCCAACTTTTTTAAGGCCAGCATAACCCTACTGGTAAAACCTCACAAGGACATTCAAAGAAAAGAAAATAATGTACCACAAAAGTCTAACAAATTATTAAATCTAACAGCATATTTGAAACAACATAACCAAGAGACATTTGTTCCCAAAATGTAATGAAGATCGAACCTTCGAAAATTAACGTAAGTCACTACGTTAACAAAATAAAGGAGAAAGATCAGGATTATTTCAATAAGCACAGAAAGGGAATTTGACAAAATTCAATATCTATTCATGTTAAACACTCATCAAACTGGGAATAGAAAGGATCTTCAATCTGATAAAAGGCAACAACAAAAATCCTGCATCTAATGTTTTCCTTAATAGTGAAATAGAGAACACCTTCAGCTTCAGATTCGGAGTAAAGAAGGATCTCCTCTCTCACCATTTCTATTTAACCCTGCCTTGGAGGTCCTAGTCATACATTAAAGCAAGAAAAAATAAATAAAGAAAGAAAAGGCCTAAAGTTTAGGAGGAAGAAATAAAACTGTCTTTATTCACAGTGAACAAAATTATGTAAAGAATCTACAAAACAACGAGTAGACCTAATAACTGAATTTAGCAAGTTTATAAAATATCAGGTAAATATACAAAAAATCAACTGCGTTTATATATTTTGGCAAAAAACATTTGTCAAATAGAATCCTAAAAATATCATTTATGGTAGCCCTAATATACATGTATACAATATTTATATATTACATATAATTTATAATACATACATGTATAATACTTAGGAATAAATTAACGAAAAACAGGCAAGTCCTATGCCCAAAGACTACAAAACATTCCTGAAAGAAATTAAAGAAAACCTAAGTAAATGGAAGTAAAAGAACAATGTTGAAGACTCACCAGATAGGGTAAGTGCCTGATTTCAAGACTAACTATAAAGATATAGTAATCAAGACAGTATGGTATTGGTGAAGGATAGATAAATAGATTAACGGAACAGATTAGAGAATCTAGAAATAGATCCAAGTTTTTAAATAGGCAAAAGACTTGAATGGACACTTCTCAAAGTAAGGTAGGCAAATGTTCAAAAGCACATGCAAAGATGCTCAATATCATTGGCCACCAGGAAAATATACGTTAAAACCATAGTAAGATATTATTTCATACTCACTATAATAGTTAAAGTTTAAAAATATGACCAAACCTAATGTTGGAAAGGATGTGTAAGTGGAGTACATACATTTCTGGTAAAGTGTTGGAAATCTGTTTGGTGATTTCTAATAAAGTTAAACATATAACTGCCTTACGACTTAGCAATTCTACTCCCAGATAAAATTACCTATTTGGACAAAAGAAGTGAAAATTTATTCTCCCACAAGACTTTATAGCAGTATTATTCATAAAAATGAAAAATTGGAAAGTACCAAATACCCATCAACATGACAATTGTGGTATATTCATAGAACAGAATACTGTTCACAATAAAATAAAATGAATCACTGATACATACAGAAGCATGCCTGAAACTCAAAAACCTTATGTTGAACAAAAGAAGCCAGACACAAAAGATAATATACTGTATGAGTTTATTTATATGAAATTCATGAATAGGCAAAACTAATCTATAGTAGAAAAAACTAGAAAAGCGGTTGCATATGGGGGTTGACTAGAAGGAGGACACGTTAATTTTCTAGAGTAATAGAAATTTTCTACAGTATATCTCGATAGGGGTACTGATTCTATGCTTGTATACATTTGTTAAAATTCACTGAACTTTACATTTAAGATCTGTGCATTTTACTGTACTCAAATTTTACCTCAATAAAAAATATATAACGTGACAACTAGTAAGTCTGTATGCTAAATTTTCTCATAATTCTCTATACTCTTCCCTACATAATGCTCATCACACTTCAATATTTCTATTTGTCTTCCTTATTCATCTCATTCATATCTTCATAGGGATAGGCAGCATAACTTTCTTATCACAGTACCTCCAGAATCTAGCAGTATTCAGAATATAGCAGGTGCTTAATAATTATTTGTTGAATCAACAAGTAAATGAGAGCAAAAGAAGCTAAGAGATAATCTGCCTAGAAGCTTAATTAAGGTGGTCACTGAGTTTGAGCATTAAACTGTCTTTAAGCATCCTGGTAGCCAAGGCAAAAAGAGCAATATGATCAGTCTTATTCTTGGATTTGATAGAAGGATGTGTGATATTGGGATGCTATTAGATGGTATTATGATTAAGGTACTCAGGAATGCCTAAGTCCTACCAATAAACAACTACTTCTTGCAATGAGGTTCCTAAATGAGATGAAGCACAAAAGAGGCAAATGAAGAGATGTTGATTGCACTTCCTTTTTAGCTGAGGCAATTTATTTTTAACTGGCCCCTACTGTAATTCAGAGAACCTTTATGAGCTGGCCTGGATAACATGATATGCCCACATTCTCTTAGCTACCAAAGTATCTTCAGACCAAAGCACGCCATGAGGACAGCTTTACCTAAATCCTGAATTTCCCTTCATCCCTGATCCAAATCCAGGGCCCAGATTTTATCGATATAATTCGAGGAAGGGCTCACCTAGCCTCAGTAAGATCTCCAGAACTGTCACAAAAGAGGGATTTGAGGGGTTGAGAAGTGGACAGAGGTAGAGTAGCTCAAGAGTATGGGCTATACTGCCCATAGCCTTGGGAGTTCAGGCGAGGGCAAAAGAGAGCTGTCATTTTGTTTGAGTTAGGGTGTCCTTTTAATTCCACAGGACTGTAACATAAGGTTATTCTGGCTGTGTCCTGGGAATACAGTCTTTTTAGGCATAACAAGGTGATTTTTGCCATAAGTCAAGGCCCTTCTTTCTCAAGCACCCAGGTCTACCCTGGGAGGTGAGTATAAATATAAACTATTTCTTGAGCACAGAGAGAGAATATGGACTGTAATGAAAGAATTTAAAATGCATAGCTATTGATGAAACTGGATGCTCTAAGCTAAAATTGTGCCAACATACATAATAATATCTTATAAATATGTTTTTTAAATAATTATAAGTGATGCACAAGTGCTATCCGCGAAGCCTAGAACAATGTGAAGCATTTGTTAGGTATATAATAAATAAATATTTATAGAATGAAAATTGAGATGCATAGTTTAATATGTACTCTTACAACAGTGGATCTGAAACTTTAGATTGCATCAAAATTACCTGGAGATTTTGTTCTAACACAAGTCTTTGGGCCCCACATCCAGAGTTTCTGATTCATAGGTCTGGAGTGGAGCCTGAGAGTCTGCATTTTTTTTTTTTTTTTACCGGGAGGTCTCGGGGATCGAACCAGGGTCCCTCCATATGGGAGACGGACGCCCAACCAGTTGAGCCACATCCGACCCCCCGAGAGTCTGCATTTTGAACAAGTTCCCAAAGATGCTGATGCTACTGGCCCAAGAACCGCACTTTGAGAACTGCTGCCTTATAACATTAGGAACAGTTTAGTCCAGTGGTTAAGTGCCCAGGTGTCACAGGAGTCTGCGTTGGCACTCATCTTTCTTGGCTGTATGAGGGTATATAAGGCTTTAAAGCTCTCTGATTCTCCTAATCTGCCTCTGGGCTTATGGTGAATTTAAACGAGATGGTGCAGGTATAGCACCGCCCAGGACAAGTGCTCAATGAACATTAATTATTGTTATTGTAAAGAAGGTCCAACATGTAAAGCCTTTAACATCTAGCACATACTACTCAATAACTGTTCATTATTTTTATTATTAGCAAGAGTCACAGTGATCTTTCTAAAACAAAATCTGATCCAGCATCCATACAGCAAGGTGTAGGCCTCATAGCAGCAGACATTCCGTAACCACACTCCTGCCTGAAGTCTTTGGCTGGCTTCCCCTGCCCTTCAGGACAAATTCCAAAATCCTTACTTTGGCATACCAGGCCTTCTGTTTGGGCCCTACTTATCTCTTTCTAAGCTCTTCTCTCAGCAATTTTGCTCCATCTTCTTTTTCTCCCAGCTTCAAATCTATGAAACAATTTGACAGTGTCAAAAAACACATTCTCTGATCTTCTCCCTCTGGGGCTTTCCCTTGCCTTGAATATCCTCCCCTGCCTACCCTATTGCCTGTTCCATCTCCACTTTTCCCTGAATACCTACTTCTCTAAAATTTTCTCTGACTCACCCTTAAGTCTAGAATAGGCACCCCCAATTTATGAGCCCAGAACACCAGACATTTCCCCTATCATAATCTCATTCCAATGTATTGTTGTCAGCTATTTATTTTTCTTCTCTCCTCTCCATGTCTGATTGATGTCATGTCCTTAGTACCCAGCACAGTACCTGGCACATAGTAAGTACTCAGTAATATTTAGTGAGTGAATGGAAACAGAGCAATCATCTGGTTATTTTAACCCACCAGATAATTCAGGTCTCCATGTCAATTTTGTCTATAGATTAATCTAATTTAGCAGCATCATGGAATAACTAATCAGGAAAGTGTCAAGAAAATAATTAGCCTATTGCCTGAGCCCATTGTGGGTAACTATTATAAGTGTAACTGGAATAATATTTTAAACCATGTAAAAGGACATTTCTCTCTTATATTTTCATATAAAATATCTCCTTAGCCAATATAAATTATTAAACTGGGGAAGAAGTGGACAGGGAATACGGAGTGGAAGGGAGAAAGAAGACAATTAGGAGACATCATAGAAATACAAAGAAAAAGAGTTAAAAAATTAGATTCTGGTAGCCAACATAGGATGCTTTTGAGCATACACACAAACCACCACCAACCATTTAAAAAAATCAGACTTAGTAAAAAAAGAAAGACTTTCCAGATTCTTTTATCTCTCCTTTTTAACATATCAAGAAGTAGAATTTTGTGAATATTCTCATTGTCCTGACTTTGTGATAATCAGGATAGGCTAAACATTCACTAAATTAGAAACCATGCATGTGTCCTCAGACCTAGTTTTTCTCCCTTGGTCTGGTTTTTAGAATACTGGTGATAAACTAAGCCTGATTTATTATATAACCATCCTGTATGGGAAAAGACTGTAACTTTGGGTATCTTTGGTCAACCTTAAGAGATGTAACAGGGGGACAGATGTGGCTCAGGTGATTGGGCGTCCGTCTCCCATATGGAGGGACCTGGGTTTGATCCCTGGGACCTCACGGTAAAAATTTAAAAAAGAAAAATATAGAAGGTGCATGGGCCACTAGGCCCCACGCGTGGGTGCGCTGCCAGGCCCCACACACAGGTAAGCCGTCAAGCCCGTGAGCCATGCAGGAAGATGATGATGTAACAGGAGAGTGACACAAGGGAGAGCCAAGACGAGACTCACCGAAAAACCAGGAACTAAGGTGTGCAGGCGGTAGGATGCCTCTCTCCCACATCAGAGGTTCTGAGGATCGAATTCCAAAGAAGACAGGAGGAAAAGGACGAGAAGAGAGGGCAGGAAATGGACACAGAGTAGCCCAGCTAAGGGGCACAGAAACAACAAAAACAGGGAGAGGGTAAAAATGGATAAAATTAACTAACTAAATAAATAAATAAATCCTTAAAAAAATGTATAGGGGAGGAAGATACGGATTATAGTTAGTAGTAATACTTTGACGATGCTCTTTCATGATTTGTTAACAGATGTTTCACAACAATGCTGGGTGTTTGGGGGGAGAATGATGTGTGGGAGCCCTGTATGATGTTATGCATGTTTGTTTTGTAAGTTCACGATGTTTACTGAACACTTATAGTTTATGTATGTTCATGTATGAATGATATACTTCAATAAATTGTTTAAAAAAAAAAACAAAGCAAAGAAGTAGAATTTTACTTTATGCCCAGGGTGGGGAGAAAGAACATGTAATACTGAGAGGGTGCAACACCCAAAACTTTCTACCACTGGTCCTGTGGATTGTGGGGAGTGGGTGAGGAGAGAGGTGAGAGAGGAAGGGGTAAGCAGGTGTGCCCCATTGTGGCAGTCTGAAGGTGGGTGGACCCCAGAAGATGATGTCCTTAGAGCTAATCCATTCCTGTACATGTAAACCTATTGTACATGGGACCTTTTGATTAGATCACTTCAGTAGGGCATGACCCAGGGAAGGTCTTAATCCTTTTATCGATGTCACATATAAATGGAGGAATAAAAGCCTCAGACACAGAAAAAAAACAGAGAGGCAGAGAAACTCCAAGAAGCTGAGACAGATGTACCAGAGCCTAGAGGCTAGAATCAGTGGCACTCAGAACAGAAGGAGTCCCCTGAGAGGCCCAGAGGAGAGGGGAGAGATGAGCCATGTGCCTGATCACCCACAGCTGGAACTTGGTGAGACAGTGTCTCTTGATGATGCCTTAATTTGGACACTCCCACTGCCTCAGAACTTTAAGCTTTTAACCTAATAAACTCCCACTATAAAAGGCAACCCATTTCAATTTTTTAAATTTATGAATTTATTTTACTTTTATCCATTTTAACGCCCTCTCCCCGCCACTACCCATTTTTGCTGTTTGTGTCCATTCGCTGGATAATTCTCTGTGTCTGTTTCCTGCCCTCTCTTCTCATCCTTCTCCTCCTGTTTTCACTGGGATTCCATCCTGAGAACCTCCGATGTGGGAGAGAGGTGATCTGGCCCCTGCGCCACTTCAGTTCCTGGTTTTTTGGCGCATCTCATCTTGGCTCTCCCTTGTGTCACTCTCCTGTTATGTCATCATCTTGCTGCATGGCTCGGCAGGGCCTGGCATCTCACCTGTGCGCGGGACCTGGGGCCTCGCCCACGTGTGGGGCCTGGTGGCCCATGCGCCTTCTATATTTTTTCTTTTTTATTTTACTGGGAGGTCCCGGAGATCGAACCCAGGTCCCTCCATATGGGAGATGGATGCCCAACCATTTGGGCCACATCTGCCCCCAATCCTTTTTCTGGTATATTGCATTGGCAGCCTTTAGCAAACTAAAATGCTTGTCATTAATGGAAGAGGGGACCTGCTCAATTCAGTTTGGGGCTTTGGAAGAAGATTCCCTCAGACCAGCTCACAGATATCCACATCAGAGAAAATGTGGTTCTTCATAATTGCCAGGCAGGGAGAGGATCTGGGTTGGTTCTCATATGACATAGATTGGACCCAAGAGTTCTCACATGCCCTGGGATGGGAAGGATGCAGGATGTGACCTGCCGTAGTACTGCCAAGGCAGAACGAGGCGACCACACAGCTCCTATTTACAGCCTGCTCAGGGCTAGATGGCACTCAGAGGAGTTTGCAGTGCTAAGGAGAAGGACATGAGTCCACATTATCCAGACTCAATCATGACAAGAGAGATTAGTGCCAAGTGGCACCAGCCACAGGTGTCAGCAGCAGAAACCAGAGGAACATCCAAGGATGGGACCCGAAGCTTGAGTGCAGCCTTGACCAAGCACTCTCTAGCCAAGACCATTGAGGATCCAAGTGAAACTGTGACACTTGAAGGACACATTTTTCTCTCAGTTACCATAGGACCACATGAGTCACATTCTCCCATTATAATCCCCAAATAGCATTTTGAAGAAGAATGCAGAAGAAATCTAAGATGCTGAGCATTTTATCTAAGAGCTTTTCCCAAAGGGGCTATATGGTAGATTATTTGGGGGAACATATGGCTGCTGTTATAACCCCTCTCTGTATCCATGCCCTTTGCAACATGACTTTGCAATTCCTCCCATGGGGCAAATGTTTACTCGGCACAGGAAACCACAGGTGCAAAGGCCCTAAGGCAAGAAAGAGCTTGGCAGAGTTCAAGAAACATAAAGAAGGTCAGCATGACTGGAGCACAGTGAGAAAGGGAGAGGCACGATATGAGATGAAGTCAGAGAGAGGACAGCACCAGATCACCCATAGCCTCTCCAACTAAGAAATCCCTGGTAACAGTAGGAGGATCAGAACATAAACCGCTGTGGCATGCTCACACACGAGTACAGCTGAACCTGTTGTTAAAATATCTAAGTGCTCTGGGTGTGGCCAGAGCATTGGCGTTTTTAAAATGCTCTCCAAGTGATTCAATTGTGCAGCCCAGGTTGAAAACCTCTCTCTTAGAGAGATACAAGCCAATGTAGATAAAGAGTGGAGTTTTGCCTTTGCGGTAAAATCTATGGATGCAAACCTAGAAAATTAAGTTTTTGCTGCATATGAACTAATAAAGATAGATCAAAATGGAGCATGATTCCTTAAAAGATGTTTTGTCAAAGAGTTCTAGAGGCTGTCTTTGTGGAATGGTATTCTGTCAAAATGCTATGAGTCCTGACCCAAACTTAGGCAGGTAAACTACTTGTATTCTGCCAGTACATAGCAAAACTCTGGGCTTTTTGAAATTGAAATCCACACAAGAAGAAATTCTAAATATGAGCACTCCTACTACCCACCCCTTCCCCCAGCCCAAGACTTGTCCCTTCTTGAACTTCACTTCCTACCCAAAGCTAACTGTCAGCCTGAAGAATGGACACATGCCAGGGACTCCATATTATGAGTAAGGAACCCAGCCCCAGAGATCAAAAACTGGACCTTGGTGGATTAAGATTGCTTTCCAGATGGATTTCTTACCTCTCCAAATGCTTTCTGTTTACTTCTCTAGCTGCCCAACAAGTGAGAGATGGCTAAGATGGAAAAGAATCTGAAACATTTAGAAAAGGTTTAACCCAATGAAGAGTTCAGAGGAATTGTTGAAAGGGAAATATGCATCAAATGCTGGGCTACAACATAAGTATTTTCTACATTCATTGGGACCCAGAGAAACAGCAAAGCACATTCTAGGGCAATGAATGTGCTTCATGCTAGCTCTTGTTTATCCATGCTAATGAAGGGAAACAGTGGTGTGGGTTTTCTGAAATAGCAGCTGATTTTAATGAGCAGACTGGTTTTGACTCTGGAAATCACTACTGTGCAGATAATTTGTCTGAGCATGTTTCAGTTGGATAGTATGGAATGTGGCCAAGAATGCTAGAGAGAAAGTGGTTTCGGATTTCAAACCTCACCAGAGAAAAAGCACAAACCAGAACTATCTCTAGATAAAATTATCCAGCTGGTTTGGAAGGGAGCTAGGCAGTAGTAATAATAAGCTCTAAATTGTGATTTAGAAGGCAATAATTCTTGTCTCTGGTCTATTGTGACCAGATGTGCAGCCCTGGGTAAGTAACCTATCTGTGCCTCAGTCCTCATTTCTAAAATAAGGGGAATGGACTAAATGACATCTAGTAGGATGGTTCGGTAAACTGGAATTTAATATTCATGTGTGAGGGAGAGAGAAAGTATTGATATATGGAGAGCCAAGGTTTCTGGGGAAGAAGTAGTCAAATTTGCAGTTGGAACCCAAGAGGCACCTAGGGGATGAGTGTAGAATGGGATCAAGACCCCCACACTTTGTCTCAGAAATTAAAACTGGAGTAGATGAGAGCTGGCCCTGACTAAGGCCAAGAGTCAGGAAAGGACCACAAGACTGCTCAGATAAACTTACCACAAAGGACTAAAAATAGGATCAGCAGTGTGGCCTAGGAGCTGGAAAGGGAATGTGTTCTGGAGGCTGTAAGGCAGTGCACACTGGGACTGGCCTCAACCCAGGAATCAGGTAGAAAGGGTTGAGTCCCCAGGCTGTGTGAGTGAGTTCTAGGAGCTACAATGATGGGAGTCCAGGACAGGTGGTCTGGAGCCCACTCCTGGCTGAACCTACCCCTAAGGCCTGGGTCTTTTTCTCCCTTGCCCTTTAAAGAAGAGCAGTGGCCCGAACTAGAGCCTACATTAGCAGCTTCTTCTGGAGCCTCTGGAGCCAGCAGCTTCTGGTGAGAAAGTGGAGTTCCCAGGCCTTCTGGTAGACTAGGAGCTAAAATGGAAGTGATTGGCACTGGCCCTGAGCATTTCAGGGGAGGGCAGCTCCACAGATGGAACACTATATTTCCTGCTCATTGGACAGGTTGGAGATTATGTGTTCAACTTTGGGACTCCACCAAAGGGTGCCTTATTTTCATCCAAATCTATATAAATTGGGGTACTCCAATTACAGATCTATAAGATCTCTTATAGCTCTATTTTGTGATTTTAGTGTATGATTAAAAATAAAATCCAAAGACTGACTTTAATTCATAGTTTAGCACATAACTCTATCTTTAAGTTTGTAGATGCTGGGACTCCTGTATATTAAAAAAAAAAAAAAAAAAAAAAAAAAAAAGGAGAAAAGTGGAAACAAGAAATCCATCTGTGACCATTAAATAACCTAAAATTAACACAGAAGGTGTCTTGCTGCTTACAATCTGTGCGCTCACTCCATATGCATTCATTAGAGATCACTAAAATGAAAGCTGGGAATGCAAAAAATAATTATATAGCTTGGATATCCGAAAATTCTTTCTTTCAGAGAACAGATTTGTATGGATGTGTAAAACACAAGTGTGTTACCCTGAAATTGAAACTGAAACACACACTTGCTTTAGTGAAAGATGATAATTATATCAATTTCCTGTTTAAAACTGCCCTACACAATAACCATCAGCATTGTAAACATGCATACTCTTTGACTTGGCAATTTTATTTGTAGAGACTTATTTTGCTGAAATTTCACACATGTACACAACACTAAATGTACATGAATGTTTACTGTAGCAACGTGGACAGCAAGAAAAAAAAAAGAGAATTGAAATGCTCATTAATAAGGAATTTGTTAAACAAATTATCAGTCAATCCATATGATGGAATATGCTGCAATTACTAAAAAAATCAAATACATCTTTATAGCAGAGAAATAATTTTATATTAACTGATGTGGTTATCATTTACAATTTTTTGTTTGTTTATATGTCTCCCATATCCATTCTCTGCTTTAAGTCAAATCTATATTGAGGCCAGGGCTTTTATTGTTTCAGGGAGGTATGGTTACAAAGAGCACAGATCACAGAAAGATTATTCTTAGCATTTAGCACCAAAGATAAGAGACCAAAAGAATGAGATTCTTAGTCTAAAAGCCTAATGTTTGAATGCCAAAAGGCAAAGTTCAGGATCCAAAAATAAAATAAAATAGATTTGGGAAGTCTACATGATGAAGGCAAAGCCATTATATTTGGTTAATTCCTGGGCTTACTTGGTGAAAGAACTAAATGAACAAGGAGCCCAGAGAGATAAAGAGACTACTGAAAGGGAGCTTTCACCTTGAAGGCATTTGCTCAACTGGATGTACTTGAACATCAGTACAAGAAGCAGAAGACAAAGTCTAGGACTTTCCAGGGTGCAAAGTCTACTATGAACCTACCCATTAAGCTGGACTCCAAAGGGTTGCACTTTCAGTATAAGAATTAAGTAGAAATAAACTGACCCCTTAGATCTTCTTTAAGGAAACCTTAAAGAAAATTGCCCAGTCTCAAACCTTGGTGGTAAGGGGAAGGAGAAAAATGTCCCTAATAAGAACTCATAATCATGAACTATCCTTCCTAGGAATTTGCAAATAAATGCTGAAAATTCGTAAGCCAGTCATTTACAGTGGTACCTGACTGTGGTGTCTCCCAGGATTTAATATATGCACATAAATTTTCTTTCTGGAGGAAACCAACTTTATCCCAGGCCTCAAAGAATTTCCATAGATCAAGTTCTAAATAAAATAAAGAACTCAGTAAAAAATTCACAAAACACACTAGTAAATAAATGAATAAATAAACAAAATTTTAAAAACCATACTAGGAAACAAGGCACCATATGAGAGAGACAGCAATAAAAGAGGAAGCAAAATAAAACTCATATAAAATTTCCAATGTATGAGTTATTATATGTTTGTTCATATATTTGGAAAACAAAAGAAAGACTTGAGAAGATAAGGAAGTAACAAACAGATTTTAAAAAGAGCCAAACAGAATTTCTAAAAGTGAAAATACCATCATTGAAACCAAAGAATAAGGGAAAAGTCAGAGAGAAAAATAATATAATTCAACACTGATATAAGTTTCTGAGAAGGGTTGCTCACCCTGTCCCCTTCCTGTGGTTAAAACCCCAAAGGGAATTGATAAAACACTTCAATAATTTGGAGAGTCCAAAAGTAACCATCTGTGTGTGGGGAGAGCACAAAGGTTTATTCCTCCAACTCTTCTCCCATTAGACAGGAAGAGTTAGACCAAGCTATGTTATAGTAGGACTTTCATAGATTAAAAAATCAGTTGATGTATGCTGTACATTTTTCTTTCCCTTATGAATTCACAAAACCAAAACTACACATTTAAACATAGCCACCAGGACCCAAAGGTTAGCAAGGAGATACTATTTCAGAACATCAGCAATCACATTTCTACTCTATGCACAAAACATGACTCATTTAAATTAAAAGGCCAATTTTCCCATTTATGAATAACATTCCAGTGTTAATTTCCTCACCACTGGGACTATTATTTAATAATCACAATTTTGATGGTTCTCTAAGTCCTTTCTGAGCAAGGTTTGTTCCATGTACAAGCAGCATCGGTGTCATCTGGACATTTGTTAGAAATGCAGAATCCCAGACCTATAAAATCAGGATCTGCATGTTAACAAGATCCTCAGGCAATTCATTTATCCATTCTAGTCTGGGAAGTACTGGTCAAAGTATTCTTACTGTCCTACTTTATAGGTAATAACCATGCTTTGAAATAGATTGATAGATGATGATAGATGATAGATATATATATGATAGATGATAGATAGATAGATGAATGATTTTTTAACTTTTCCATTTTTAAATAATTTCAGAGTTACAAAAAGTCTCAAGAGAGTACAAAGATTTCCCATTCACCTTAAGGCCCCAAAAGTTAACATCTTACATAACCACAGTACAATAATCAAAATTGGAATTTATTCAATACTTTTACCACAGACCTTATGTAGATTCCACCAAATGTCCCAGTAATGTCCTTTTGCTGTTCCAGGATCCAATCCAGGACCACACGTTGCTTTTGGTTGCCATGTCTGCTTTTCTACTTTAATATGGAATAATCTAGACCAGCACTTCCCATAGAACTTTCTTCAATGATGGAAATGATCTCTATCTGCACTGCCCAACAGCAGCCACTAGCCTCACATGGCTGCTGAGAATGTGGCTAGTGCAATGGAGAAACAGAAATTTTTTTACATTTAATTTTAACTAATATAAATTTAAACCTCCATAAAGGATCATATTGTTTTTAAAAAAGCAAACCACACATATTGCCAGCTGTGACATCCCAGTCCCAAAATCTCTTTAAAGCAAAGCACAATGAACAATCCTTTCATAAGTGTGCAAGGAGGGCATTTAGCCAAGTCCAGTTGTAATGACACACAAGATCCTTCCTAATTTAACCCATTGGGTCTAACTTCGCCACCTGCCCCTCTCCTCCACCACCAGTGCACCCACAGTCCCACCACCAGGAAGCACCATCCCCTGAGCATCCTCAGCCCTGCACATCTCCAGGCCTTTACGTATGCACAGCTTCCTCCGCCTTGTGGGCAGGAGTCCACAGAACTCACCATCCTACTGGCACTCTTCTGAAAGTGAAAGATGTTGCTAATAACTACTTGGGAATACCTGGACTGTCCTGAGAAAACAGGGATAACCTACTTAGGCATCCTTCCCCTCAGGTAAACTCCTTATCTTTTAAGCCCAGCACAAATGTCACCTTTTAACAGATAAGACCTTGCTCTCCTGGAGCTTTAGATGAAGGGTGATGGAAAATACAAAAGTAAATATATTAAAGAACAGATGGTTAGAGACTGAGAAAGCATTGGAGAAAATTTAAAAACCAGGTGATATGATGCAGAGTGGAGGAGGACTAGGAGGGGAGTGTTCAAAAAGGTCTGTCTGAGGAGGTGACTTTTGTCTGGAAACCTAATTGTCCAGAGGGGATGCGCATGCAAAGATGGGGGAGAGGCTCTGGATAGATGAAAGAGAGCAAATGCTTGTGGCCTCTGTTGCTTGAAGCAACAAATACCGTGGAAAGGGGGATTTATTGGAGGTTTTAAGCACCGGGATGTCACTGTCTCATTGACAGTTTAGGGAAAGGAATGAGAAAGAAGTCCACAGAGCAAAACACAACTAGGGGAAGGGGATGGATGCTGTGTCTGAGAGAGAATAAAATTTAGTAAAGACAGGAAAAAGGATGTGAGAGTGCTGGAAAGAACGATATTTTTACCTGCTCCAGACTAGAGATGGTGACGATGGCACAGAGAATGGACAGTGCCAGCAATGGCTGATATGATGGGCAAAGAAATTTTCCTAAATCTCCAGGGGGATCAGAGGGTGATGGCGAGAAGACTTGAAATTGGAGAAGTATAAAGGCTACTGTTTTATTTACTTTTAAATATATCGTTACGTTTAAAATTTATCTCAGGCCAACTAAAACTCACTGGGAATTGAGCTGAATTGAAACTCAATGTAGAAGAGGCAGTTTGGGATGTTGGATTTTTCCTCCCTGAAGAAATATTCCATGGTGATAAATATTTTGCAAATTCCATCTTTTCTGGACTTGGTATTCTGTTCAACTGGTCTATGTGTCTATCCTTTTACTAATATGACACTGTCTTGATTTATAAGCCTTATAAATACTTACTGTTATAACAAGTTTTAAAATCAGAAAGTGTGAGTCTTCTACTTTTGTGTTTTGTTTTATTTTTTTCAAAATTGATTTGAGTATTCTGGAATTCCATCTTTAAAAAACTTTTTAAAAAAAATTTGTGGAAATATTTTGTTTATTAAATGTAGCTGGTTCATTTACTTTTATCTGGGAAAAATAAAGGAAAGAGAAGCTGTCGGATCAGAATACATTTCACTGCAAGTAACAATATCCGTAATTTCAAAAGAGGAATTTGTTTTTCTCCACATAAGAGAAAGTCTGAAGACAGATGCCTGCCAGCATTTGGTTCAATGGCTCAATAAATAATGTCTAGGCTCACATCTTTGTGGGTGTCTTGACCTCTCCTTTGTGGTCACAGAAAGGCAGCTACAGTTGCTGCCACCTTGTCCACTCAAGATAGATAAAAGGAGGAAAGAGAGAGGGATAACTTAAGTCTCCGTGTCCAGAACTGTGTCACATGGTCTCCCCTGGCTGCAAGAAAGGCCGGGAAAGTGAGTATTTTATGGTTTTTTGGACTTTATAATTGATGTAGGATAGAAAGAAAGGGTTGATGTGAGACTTGCAAGTGTCAGTCTTTGGTGTCTGCCACAAAGTGTTAGTGAATAAGTTACCAAAAAATGATTCATTGACTTCTGCACCCCACTCCAAAATCAGCAGATGGACTGGAGATAAAGTGTCCATTTTGGCCACATGATTTTCAATGCTGGATGAGAAACATCTCAGTGCCTCCTGATTCTGCTTCTCCCTGTCCTGAGAGTTAATTCTCCCCCAGCATTCTTACAGGGCTCATACAGACTCTGAGAGTCAGGGAGACCAGCAAGAAAAACAAACCTAGTCTTTTGCTGAAGGACAAGGGTGACTTTATGAACAGGCTGCAGCACAGCCCTCTTTAATAAAATTTTAAGGAAAGAATGTTGGAATTCAATGTGTGTCCATGAATTGCCCACTGCAGTTCCTGAACGCAGTGCTTCCTTTCTTTCATTCAGTAAACCTGTATAAGGCTTGTATGTGCCAGGCACTGGATGTTTTTACTCCTTTGCCCTTTGTTATTGTTCGCTGTCATAGTTTATTGGATTATTTTTCTCTCCAAATGTTTATGGGGATATGTGTGTCTGTGTATTAAAGGTATAAGAGAATATGCCAAACCTGCAGAAATGAGGCCACCATAACTACAGTCCTCTCTGTTCTCCAAAGGATGGCTGTTAAGAGCACTTCTCCCACCCTTTTGAGAAGGAGGGTCTGTGGTGTATAAAAGAGTGTCTGTGAGCAATCTGCCTCTTACAACATCTGGGCACTTATTCATGCATTTATTTATCCAAAAAATATTTATCGAGGCCATTTGCTAGATTCTGGGGATGTTTTGGTGCACCAACAGACATCTTCTCTACCCTCATTGATCTTATACTTGCTGTGGAGTAATATTTTAAAAATATTAACCGATGCTATTTTCTCCCAATAGCTCACTTTTTTCTCTCCCTGCCCTCACTTAATTAACTAAGCTGTGCCCTGGCCTCGGGGAAGAGATATAATAAGGTAGAAAGCAGAGGAAAAAGGGGAATTCTTGTTTGTTAGGAAAATGGAGATGATACTAGACATAGACAAAAATGTTTCACCAACAGGGCTTCACCCCACACAGATAACCCACTAGAGGAAAAATAGTTCTCTGAACTGAAAGAGGAAGAGAGAAAGAGGTCAGAGGAATTGCCACAGAGAAGTCAGTGAGGTGGGAGGGAGCAATCCTGACCTGAAAGGGGACATTGGATGGGTACAAAACATAGCCCTGCCAAAGGGCATAATGAGGAGCATCTGTGAGTAACCAGAAACCAGGTGGTAGCCAAGGGTGCATTTTTCAACTGCCTAGGGAGCTCCAAGGGTATACCACCCATCCCTCAAATATTGGCCTATATCAACCATCCTTTCCCCCGACATCCAAAATCCATACTTGCTTCTTGTTCCTGGCCACACAGGTAGACTATATTTTCCAGCCTTCCTTGCAGTCAGATGAAGCTATATGAGTGAGTTCTGACCAGTGGAATGTGGGAAGAAATGATATACACTATTTCCCTACAGGTCCGTAAAAACTTCCCATGCAATGTCCTGTGTTCCTTCTTTCTTCTTCTTAAGATGTCCTTAAGGCCCTGAGGGATGGCAGAGTCACAAGATGTAAAGAGCCTGGATCTTGGGTCCCCTACTTGAAATAGAGGCACTCACAGAAGCCACCTGCCCAGGAACACCTGCATTGGGATAAAAAAAAATATATATATATATATTAATACTTAGATTACATAAATGTTACATAAAAAATATAGGGGATTCCTATATGCCCCATTCCCTCCCCCTCCCAAATTTTCCCATGTTAGCAACATCCTTCATTAGTGTGGGACATTTGTTACAATCGATGGACACATTTTGGAGCTTTGCCACTAAGTGTGGATTATAGTTTACATTGTAGTTTACACTCTCTTCCACACAATTTTGTAAGTTATTACAAGATATAGAATGGCCTGTATCTGTCATTGCAATGTCATTCAGGATAATACCCAAGTCCTGAAAATGCCCCCATATTACACCTGTTTTTCCCTCTCCCTCTCCTCAGAACTTCCAGTGGCCACTGCCTCCACATCAGTGATAAAAGTTCTTCCATTGCTAGAATCACAATAAGTCTATAGTAGAATACCAGTAAGTCTACTTTAGTCCATTGTTCATTCCCCAACTCTGAGGATTCTGGGATGGTGATACTCATTCTACCTCTAATTGAGAGGGGGCTTAGATCCCATGGGGCAGATGGATGGGATTCTCTTGCTTGCAGTTGCAGAATCTCTCTGTTCCTTGGGATGGTCGCTGTCCATCATCATCTCCTGGGTGAGGTGTCCTGGGTGAGTCCGATGAACTAGAGAGTAGTAGTGCAACTCTGTTCAGATTCCGGGCCCAGCTGGCACATGGACAGCCCAAAGATTTAAGTCTCTTGGACATACACCTATCAACTCTGTTACTAAATGTATGTTCACATAGAAGGGGCAGAAGAACCATGTTAGGGAAACCACAACTGAGTTAACTTGGTCACACTTGGGAGCATAAATTCCCAAGTAGTGCCCACTGACAGGGCACCAAACTCCTGAGCTATCTGTCCTGCTTATAGTGTCTGGATGGCTCCAGAGTCCTCAGGGGTCCCGTTATTTGAGGCAATATTCACTTGGGCAGTTAATGAGATCCTGCTGAAACATGCATAAGCATAACCTCTGGAATGACCTCCCGACTCACTTTGAAGTCTCTTAGCCATTTAAATTCATTTATCTTTACCCTTTCCACCTTTTGGTCAAGGTCTTTTTCCAGTTGCATTGCTTGATGGTGCTTGGTAGTAATCCCTTGGTGCCAGGGAGGCTCATTCCCGGGAGTCATGTCCCACAATGGGGGGGAAGGTATGCATTGGGATCTTGTGTGGAAAGGATTTAGCTTTTACTGTGCTGAGACACTAAAATATTGATGTTGTTTATTACAGAAATTTTAGCCTGCCCTGACTAATATACCTAGTAACCACCCAACTTAAGTAGCACTTTTCTGATCTTGGATGAAGGGGCCACTGAGTCCAATTTACTCCTTATCTAAATTACCCCATGAGGACAGACACACTGTTGCAAAATACTAGGACAAAATAACTCCTCTAAAAGTAGGGTGGGGCTTGATAATCTATCATGGCAGTGTGGTAATGAGGAAAGGAAAGGTCCTGCTTTTATTATTATTATTATTATTATTATTAACATCTTTATTTCAAATTCACAAAAATAAAAGAACATAAAAAAAGAAGAAACATCACTTTTAAAAAGATCATTTTCAGGCACTTTTATCTCATCCAATTCTCTAACTCAGTGAGAATCAGGGAATACATATATGGAGAGAAGTAGAAAGGTTTAAAATATGCTTGAGAAGTGAGTGGAATAGCAGCTCTTCATTGAACATCTTTAAACTGTAGTAAGAAATGGGAGCAGGAAATAAAGTTGCATGGGACTATATTCTAGGCTGGGCCATCTAGGGTTCTGGGGGAATTTGGCAAACATAATAGTAACAGCAACTTCCCCTATGCCAGAATCATCATCCTTTGAGCAGAATGGTTTGGAGGGGAGTAGAGATTGCAGGGAAGGCTGGCCTTAAAGTCACAAGGTTGTCACCCATTTGGGTAGGTGACTGTGTGCTCACTCAAATGTGTTGTTCTGCCAGAAAGAATAGACCTTCATTTGCTGAGCAACTTCAAAACCTAACAAATAAGGATTTTCCCTAGACAGAGTCTAAATTCTGTCGGTACTCCAATAGTTTCATCATTTGCCCAGTCTTATTATTTACTAGAATAGTTAACATTATGGAGCTCTTTGTACCAGGCCATGTGCTAAGGAATGTAGATACATTCTTTCATTTAACCCACCAACAGCTGTGGGCAATGGGTACCTTTCTTACCCCTGTTTTCTGTCACTAAGCCTTAGAGATAACTAGATTGTCCAAGGTCATATCTCTAGTAAATATGTTAAAACCCAGCCCTGTATTGACTCCAGAGTTTAGGCTCTTATTCACTTAATCTAATTTTGGGTTGATAAGGATTCTGAAGATGTATTTAGATTTAGCAGGGCAAAGTGCTATGATAGATTGATTGGAGGGAAGGGGAAAGTTTGGAAAGTCATGTATTTGCCATCTCTGTACCACAACCGAATACCTCCAAAATATATACTTCCTATTTAAATAAAAGTAGATGCTACAGGAAGCCTCCCAACTGGCTATCTCACTGTAAAGTGAGTGCCTTGTGAGCAAGCTGCCTTATTCTAAAAGATAAATCACTATGGATTGCATCCAACTTAGAGTAACAAAAGAAAATTGTAATTGTACTTTATAATTTTTTTACAGCATATCATATTCCTATTCTAATGGTAGGTTATAATTTTCAGGCCAACTAACTAGAAAGAATATTGTTTGATGAATTTGGTACCTAAAGGTCTCTAGGTACCTTAATACAAGAATTCTAAAAACATTATGAAAGATTAAAAACCTACTTTCTGAACCTCTTCTTTTCAGCGTTAACTGGGGAGTCACATCAGGCTAGAAAATGGTTCTGGGGCTAAGCCAAATTTGGAGCCGTCAGGAGAAAGGCTGCAATGAAACAGAATTTCATAGTCTCTGGGAACCCTCTGTTAACTGGTATAAAACAACATTGTTGTTATTAGATGATCTCAAGAGAAAAGAACATTTTAAACTTCTATGATGGCTTTCTTCTCACCCCTTTTCTTGCACCCAGTGGGGGAAAATGTTTATTTTTCTTACATAATTTCACTCTTCTTTATGTTGCCAAATGTCTTGTGATAGTATTACACTTGACAAATCTCTCATTGAGAAGTTGCCAAAAACCAAAAAATAATTGGCTTAGTTCTCTGACCCAGAAAAAAACAGCGTGGACTATGCACATTTCATCACAGATAGAGTCCAACTGCTCATATCTCAGTGAAATTTGGGAGTTAACAATTCTTCATCTTAAAGAACACTTTGTTGCAAAATAATTTTTTTACTGAAAGGAGATGACTTCTTATTTGCAATGGAATAGAAATGGGGCAGGACCTTCTTGGAACATCTACACGGCCAGGCACAGTGCTAAACTCTGAAGATATAAAGAAAAATGACATGGGAAGGAATTGACAGTCTAATAAAGAGGGACAGAATACTTTATGCAGCCACTCTTACAGTGAACAAAAGGAGATCAGTATGCAAAAACCAGAATGTTTCTCAAAGTTGTGGTCCCCAGACCAACAGTATCAGCATCAAGCTGGGAATTTGCTAGAAATGCAAATTATTGAGCTCCACCCCAGACCTACTGAATCAGAAACTCTGGAGATGAGGACTAGCAATCACCCTCCAGGTGATTCTGACGCACAATGATGTTTGGAAACCAGTGGATAGGCAAACAAGATGATACTATTAGCAGTGTATGGTACCTTCTCTGCCTTCGCTACAAAAATTTTACACTATTACCATTAACTATAGTCTATAAGTTACATTAGTTCCTGTGTATCATCAGTTTGTTTGTTGGGCAGATATCTCTCTGTATAAAATTTCAACCAAGCATCCGTGGCTTAGGAGGTACAAAAAGAGCAGCATCAATGAGGTTGGCAAGGCTTATGCTTAATCCCCTGAGCAGGCCTGCTTATTCCTGTGCTCATGTGCCTGCTAGATATCTCCACCTAAGTGAGCCCAGACTGAACTCTTCGTTCCTCTTCCCTGTCCTGACCACTGCTGCCCCAAGATGTCCTTCTTCCTTAAGGCCCTATCTCAGATAAAGGCACATGATCTAGTCACACAGTCCAGAAATCCACATGGTATCCTGGGCTTCTCTTTCTCTTTCATTCCTTCAGTCCTCTCCACCACACACATCTAATTGGCCACGAAGTTCTGTCAAGTCTACTATGTATATAGCTCTCTTCCTTTGCAACCACATTGCCCAGGCTTGGCTCAGGGGCTACCATTCCTCACCCACAGTTTTGCAAGGGCCTTCTAACTGGTTTTTCTGGCTCCAGGATTGCCCCCCTTTTCACCACTACCAAGATAGTATTTCCAAAACATAACTGTCTCCTCCACACCCCCACCTCCTCTCTGCTGTTTAAAATTCCCTAACATCACCTTAGAAAAAAGACTAATTGCTTTACAAGGTGCATAAGGCTCTTAACTTACCTGTTCAGCCTGATGGTTGTCCATTCCCTCACATAACAAAGCAAATCATTTGCAGGTCCCAGAATGCCTCTTGATTCCTCATACTCAAGCCATTTAGCCAGTCTCTTTCCTTTGCTGGAACTTCCTTCCTCGACTCTCTGCCTGGCTTGAGTGAAGACTCTAAGTCTTTCTTACAACATATTTCCTCTAGGTATATTTCTCTGGCCTCTCCCTTCTATCTTAATACACACTATTCATCTCTGTCAAATACTTATCCTGATTGTAATTGATGATTTATTAATCTCTCAGCTCACTAGACTATGGACACCTTAAATACAAGGATTAAATTATATTTTTCTCTTTATTCCCAGGCTCAATAAGATTTAGGGCATAGAGTAAGTGCTCAATGCATTTCTTAGTTGAATTGAGATATGAGAATATTGCGAGATGCTGTCTAATCAAAAAATAAAGAATGGGAGTTAGGAGGAGAATCAGGTTAGAGTGCTAGGTGCCTAGTAATTAGAGCAGGCCAGGAAACTTTAGATGGGACCCATCAGTACATACATCTATGGGGCCATAAAGAACAGAAAGAGAGGGGTTTCAATAATGTCAACTGCTCCTAAAGACCAAAGCCAGAAAAAAGGTCTTTGACTTGGGCAAACAAGAAAGTCACCAATGCCAATGCATACAGGGGTCAAGCAGTGCTTCTCAAGCTTCACTGTGCATCAGAACCTGTGGAAAATTTGTTCAAAATGCATATTCCAAAGTGCCACACCCAGAGATTCTGATTCCATCAGTCTGGAGGTGGGGCTTATGAATCTGCATTTTTAACAAGCATCCCCACTGATTATACTGCAGACAGTCACTTTGAGAAGCACAAATGAATATGTTTGTAGTAAGATACTGACTGTAAATTATGTTCCCAAGAATTTTGAGATGAAAGAAAGAAAGAATGTGGCAGATATAGTTTCAGAGGGAGTTTGGGTAAAAGTGTCAAGAAATATATATCAGAGTTCAATCAGCCACTATGAGATTCACACACACACACACACAAACACACAGGGATTTGTTACAGGAATTTGACCTCATGAAATGATGAAGACTAAGTAGTTTCTGCAAGGTTATTGTCTTTTCTTCTGATGCTGGAGCATAAAATCCACAGAGTAAATAGGAAGGGAAAATAGTTGTAAATTGGAGGTTCTCAAGAGCAGCGTGGGACCCACAAACATCAGTTGGAGCCCTACAAGGATGGAACGAAATTTGTGTCAGTTTTCCTTGCCTCTGACTTTAGTGGAGTGGGTATTCTGCAGGAGCTGGGGACTTCCTCACTGATCTATGCACATACACAGGGCCTGGGAGTTGGAGAGCCCAGGGAGGAAGGAGGGGAAGGTGGAACATTGTAGACCAGGTGGATGTTGTTATGGCCCACCCTAACCCGAAAAATACAGGAAAGGGGATTCTGGGAAATGTAGTTCAGCCTAGACAAGTTGACACTACATAACCACAAGGGTATATGTGTGCTTGTGTTTTGAGAAAGGACAGGGAGTCATCAGATAAAAAGCTTGAGGATCAAATAAGAGGGATAGTTTTTAGAGCAATATCCCAGCAAAAGAAGGAATGAAAGGGGTCCAGAGGTTGCTATTTTAAAGGAGGGACATTCTTTCTTTCAGCATAAGAAGGAAGAAGCAGGGTAAGAGGGAAAGAGACATCAGGGTTGGATTGGGGAGACAGTGGTCTATGTGGCACCAAAACACATTTGCATGGAAGAAAAGGGAAAGAGGAATACAATTTGAGAAAACACATAAGGGAGGATAGTCCCTCTTATATATAAAAAACTAAATGGTGTCACTTTTCCATTCTGAGGGTCTTCACACAAGTAAACTTCCAAGAACAACCATCTCAAAGACAATCTGCATTTTTCTGGTTATGGATGCAGAATAAAGTCGATGCTCTTTCAAAACTCAAATTGTAACATAATTTACAAATATGGTTATTAAGCACCTGCTTGTTCATCCCTGTGAATTTAAGGACATCCACAGAGGTCACATCTTAGCATATGGTCTGTTTCTTCCTTGAAGTTGTTGGCAACATAGCTACTCACAGCTTGGTATGCTGTGCTAGCACCAGCATGCAAATCTAAGGAATGTCATACTGTGCAAGCCAGTCCATCTGAGATTCTTGGCTGAAAGAGGCCCCTAGGGAGACTTTGCGGGGAAGGCAGAGTTCTTTTTAAAACTTAAAATGACAACTTAAAGATGTAATTTTTAATACCCATAAAACTTCCCTAATTTGAGTCTACCATGAATGAATGACCTAAACCTACTTGAGCTGATTTATAATTTCAGTCTATAATTTTTCTTGAAGTAATTACTCCTCTTAGTCACCTTTGTACATAAAGTAGGACAATTCCTTCTTTTTCAAACTTAGACTCTGGTTTTGAGATTCAAATGCAGTCCCCCAATTCTAGTAGACAGGATTTGATAAACAGGACTAGTCAAACTATCCTTGTTTAATTTTATGAATTTTTGGTCATGTCTCCATGGTCTTTTACTTTCTATACTAGACATGTTTTTACTTTGCTCCTGAAAAGGAACAATTTGGAGAAAAGGACTGGACTTGAAAGAAGATAATTTGGATCTGAATTCTAGCTTTTCCACTTACTAGCTAAATGAACTTGGGCATGTTTACTCTCTAAATCAATTTTTTCATCTATAGGTGGGGATGCCAGCACATACCTCAAATGATAATTATAAGGATTAAAAAAGATAATACATGTATTAGTCAGGATACTGACTAAACTGCTATAATAAGGAGACTCCTAAAACACAAGGTCTTAAATAAGATAGAAACTGGTACTTGTGTAGTAGTCTGGTGGTAGTGGGCAATTTAGGGCTTTTAAGGTGCCTCTGCAGTCTCAACATGTGGCTTCCACTTGTAGATGGATTGAATCACCTTGCAGCCATCAAGATGGGTGAAAGAGATAGTGATTGGCAAAGAGGTTCCTTCTTAAGATGAGACACACACATCACTGTTGCTTACATCCCATTGGCCATTGGCCAAAATATAGTAGTTACACAGCCAAATCTAGCTGCAAGGGTGGCTGGGATATATAGTCTCTACCTGAATGACCATATGCCCAGTTAAAATTGTGGAGTTAAGTGGTCTGTTTCTAAGAGAAAATAGACATTAGAGTATAATGAACAATTTATGTGTGCCTCTCTTTCACTATTATATAAATTTCCATTATGATGAACTTGACATTTTATTTCTTGTTCCCCTTCCTAGAGACATAGATGCTCATATAGAGAGCACCTCCAAGGACTAAAAGATGAGGTTTTTGAAGACAGAGAACCATGCCTTATTCACCTTCACATCCCCAGAGCCCAATACAGAATTATGCTTAATAAATGTTTGTCAAAGTGAACAATTATACTCACTCTCAGAGCCCTCATTTAGATCGAACCCCTTTAATAGCATGTGGATTATAGACTTTCCACATTTTAAAGAACTACCCGATGCCACATATATGGCTCTGTTGGCTTTACCTGACATATGATCTAATCTGTTGCATAATGAATTTCTTTACTATGTTCTTGCTGTGTAGCATTTTTTGGAAGAAAGTAAAATTAAAAAAAAAAAACTGATCTCAAAACAGGGTTATGTTCTCTCAACCTGAAGATTTAAATAAAACCCAAGGACATGAACCTAAAAAATGTTTATCATCCATTTTCTCAGCAGGCAGAGGAAACCTAGTACAGAAGCAGCCATGGGGACCCATAACTTGGCTTACTACGATCTTTTTCTTATAACTGTTTTGCCGAAGGTTGGGCAAACCAACTGAAGGGAATCATAGTCTCCCAAATCTTAGATAACACACGTTATTTGTGGTTTCACAAGATGAGGAGTCTGAGAAATATTGGCTTAACTTTCTAAACAGTAAGGAAATCTAGCCGGGAAACAGAAAGGCATTTGATATTGAGCCTCTATCCTGTGGCTGACACTGCTACAGTCACTCAAACACATTATCTAATTTAGTTCTTAAATGAGATATGCATTGCTATTGGCAACATTTTATAGGGTCAAAGAAGTTGAATAACTTGTAAAGGATCACTGTTGCATGCTGGGTTCCTAGGAAGCAGACTCTGAGATGCAGATTTGTGTGCAGAATATTTATTCGGAAGTATTCTCAGGACCTGGCAGAAGGGGAGGAAAGGAGGGAAGGAAGTGGGATTCAGCAGAGGAGAAGTTGGGCTTTAGTGCAGTCTCCATGAGGCCTCAGCTGATCCCAAGGGCACTCTGGAACTGCAAAGGCACCTATGAGTTTTCCCGACTTGGAGTGAGGGAGCCAGGATTTCATACTCTCATATCAACCTTTGGGATGCAATCTGCAGCCCTTGCAGCTGCTGGGGAAATAAGTCCTTCAGTCAGGAATATGGATTTGAGCAGAACATCACTGCAGCTGCAGCCAGGTGGCTACAATCAGACTGGAATAACAAAGCCAGAATACGAACACAGCTCTGACACCAAAGCCCAAGCAGGTTTCTACTGTGTTTGCCCCACTAGGTAATTGGCCACTTAGGTACATATACATATTACCATTTTAGGAAATGATAAAAAGGAAAATCATTTGCTTGCTGGTCCTGGAAATATGACCTGGATGTCTTGACATCATGACAATTTTCCCAGTTCATGTAGATAATTCAACCTTGGATCTAGTGTCGTTTTTATGAGTAAAACCTTTTCTAAGGCAACCCACAAAATTTTCCTTTATTCTTAAACTAAATTCAACCAAAATAATAAGTATATTTAAATATAAAGACTTAAAACATACTCTATTTAAGCTGAAGCATTACCTAACTTCCAAATGCTTCATCTTAGAATTCACTTAGACTTCAGGAATAATTGCATAGGATAACTTATATCAGGTATGTGATATTCATTTTTAAATATATTTGACCATCCAAAGCCTATTGGTTAAGAATAGATATTGGTTCAGAGCTCCAGGAGAAAAAGACATGCAGAAACTCAGAACATCTTAATGGAATGTATATGCCTCTCACCTTAATATGAAGTCTGAAAAGTGTAGTTAAAATTCATCAGCCATGGTCTTCAACTTGAAGAACTTAAAAGCTATCATGACATTTACCCATTTAACAAAAATTTATAGAGGACCTAATGTATGCAAGAACTCTGGCCATGACTTAGCTAAAGAAATTTGGTCCACCTTCCAGCTGCATCATGCTGGAATCTTCTGGCTGCCTTATTTTAGGCCAAAAAAAATTTTTTTTGTCAAATGTTATAAAAATTATATCTAAGATTTGGATTGTATAAAGTTCTGCAATTCATGTTTAGAAAAATCAAAAGTACCAGCATTTTTGTTTCTCTCCCTTTCAAGCTAGCATGAGAGAAAGCAAGCCATGTGTTTCAAAGTGTACACTAAAAGATTAAGATTATTGAAGGACGTATGGAAAGATTTTCCAATCATGTATTATAACATAGTTCTGCCCTCTGCCACATTTTCCCTGACCAAGCCACTGAAATATTTTTTCCTCTAGTGCAGTGGTTCTCATCATGCAGTCCCTGTACCGACAGCATCAGTATCACCTGGGATCTTGTTAGAAATGCAAATTTATCCCCACCCCACCCCCCCCAGATATGCTGAATCAGAAATTCTGGAGATGGAACCCAATAATGTGTGTGTTAACAAGCCCTACAGGTGATTCTAATGCATGCTCAAATTTCAGACCTACTGTTGTAAGAATACATATTCAATTAAGCTTCTCAATTTCCATTCAATAACCATTTATTGGAGGGAGCATGTGGTGTGTGCTCTTGTTCTAGACTTTGTCAATGGCACTTGCACATCATGTATAGTTATTTTAAATATATATTTACATTATATTATGTATGATGTATATTGGACAAAATTGTGTTTTCACAAGCTCTCTGGGTAATTCTGACCCACACTCAAGTTTGAGAAACACTGCTCTAACACTTTATCCATTAGTCCTGCTTTAAGCAGAATCTATCCACAGCAACAAATATACATGTTTGACTAATTTTCAAAGAACAAAAGCAAAGAAAGACCTAAGAATTCTTGGCAGCACAAAGCATCCTGCTGCATTTCCATGCAGTGAAGTACATTGGCTAGAATAGCAAATTCTACATAAAAAAACAATGGATTTGGTCTTGGATCTTTGACCTCCTGGCTGTAGTTTCTTAGGAAAGTCAGTCCATCTACAGGATAATTTGTTTCCTCATCTATAGCAGAAGGGCTTTACTTGGAGGTCTCTAAGGTGCCTTCCAGTTCTTTTTTTTTTTTTTTAATACTTACTTTTATGTTTAAAAAAATACTTTAGATTACATAAATGTTACATAAAAGATATAGGGGATTCTCATATGCCCCGTCCCTATCCCTACCACAGTTTCCCTCATTAACAATAACATTCATCAATGTGGTACATTTGTTACAATTGATCAGCACACATTGCAGCATTGCCACTAAGCATGGATTATAGGTTACATTATAGTTTATACTCTGTCCTACACAATTTTGTAAGTGATGACAAAATATATAATGGTCTGTATCCATCATTGCAATGACATTCAGGACAATTCCAATGTCCTGAAAATGTCCCCATATTACACCTGTTTTTTCCTCTCCCTCCCCTCAGAACCTCCAGTGGCCACTGCCTCCACATCAATGATAAAAGTTCTTCCATTGCTAGAATAGAAATAAGTCTATAGTAGAAAAAACCATACTTCTACTCTAGTACATCATTTATTCTCCAATACTGATTATGCTGGGATGGTGATGCCCACTGTGCCTCTAACTGAGAGGGGGCTTAGATCTCCTGTGGCTGATGGATGGGACTAACTTGCTTGCAGTTGCAGACTTTCTCTGTTCCTTGGGATGGGCATTGTCCATCATCATCTTCTTGATAGTTGACCTGGGTGAGTCCAATGAACTGGAAAGTAGGTACTGCAACTCTGTTGCGATAAAGGGCCCAACTGGCACATGGACAGCCTGAAGATTCAAGTCTTTTGGACATACACCTATCAAGTTTACTACTAACTATAGGTTCAAGTAGAAGGTACAGAAGAGCCATATGAAGGGAAACCATGAATAAGTCCAACTCTGTCACACTGGCAGCATAAATTCCAAAATAGGGCCTACTGGCAGGGTGCCAAACTCCTGAGCTGTCTGCTCTGCCTATAGTGTCTGGATGTCTGCAAAGCCCTCAGGACCCCCACTATTAGAGGCAATATTTACTTTGGCGGTCAATGAGATCCTGTTGGACATGCGTAAGCGTAACCTCTGGAATGACCTCCTGACTCAATTTGAAGTCTTTTAGCCATTTAAATTCGTTTGTCTTTACCCTTTCCCCCTTTTGGTCAAGGTCTTTTTCCAGTTGCATTGCTAGTTGGTGCTTGGTAGTAATCCCTCAGTGCCAGGGAGGCTCATTCCCAGGAGTCATGTCCCACACCAAATGGAAGGTAATGCATTTATATGCTGAGTTTGGCTTAGAGAGAGGCCACATTTGAGCAACAAGGAGGCTCTCAGGAGGTTATTCTTAGGCAACCTATAATACTAGGCTAAGTTTCAGTTTCAAAAGAGAAGTTTCATAAGTACAGTCATCAATATCAAGGGCCTATCACAATACTCCATCCTCCTTCACTAGGCACTGCCCCTGTACTTGGAGGATTCTTGCTGTTCCATGAAGGAATGTAACAGAGCTCCTTGGGATGGGAATTTGATACTCTTTTGGTTATTGTGTGGATCTCCACCCACCGTGACAATGCCCCATGGACACTTGAACATACTAGTATGCCTTATATGTATACCCCAGGTGAATGTCCTCCCATGCATCCCCCATCACTGACACCCCACCCCAATTTCTTCCCCTCCCATACTTGTGACCCTTCTGTGAGCCAAACCTTCTTCAAAAATGAAACCAAACAAATAATTGATTAAAATTAATAAGAAAATGAAATAATCATGATGGTTTAAAAAATAACAAATAAAATGCCAAAAAAATGAAAAAATTTGAAATAATTTTAAAAATATTTTTCAACATTGTGTCTTTCATCACTGTAAGATTTGTTGTCTTGTATGTACAGTGACATTTTCTTCCGCATATTCTTATTTTTTGCTTTTTATCTTCAAAGTAGCTTTAGGTTACAGAAAAGTCACCTACAGAATATAGGGGATTCCCATAGACCCAACATCCTCCCCCTTTTTCCCTCTCCCCTATTGATAACATTTTACATGTGGGCGGTACATTTGTTACAATTGATGTACAAATATTGAAGCATTGCTACTAACCATGGTCAATGATTTACATTATGGTTTACATTTTGGACCATACAATTTTATAAATTCTGATGAAATTTAAAATGGTCTGTATCCATTACTGCAAGATCATGCAGAATGATTGTAATGCACTAAAAATGTCCCATGTTCCATTTATTCTATTCTTACTTCCCCTTCCCCTCAGAACCTATGGTGACTACTAAGTTTCACTTTTTGAAGAATAAGATTCATAGTTACTTGCAATAATATTGAGGGCTTGACATATTTGTCTGTTTTCTTTTATTAGACACTGCCTATGTACTCGAGAGACTCTTGCCCCTCTATTTGAGAATGTAGCAGGACTCCCCAGGATGGGAGTTTAATATTCTCTTGTTTATTGTATGGGTCTCCAAACACTGATATAATACATTATGACAAGATGAGCACTTACATATTTCATAGAAGCCTGCCCTAGGTATACACTGTCCTGTATGCCCCCACACATCCAGTACCTTACACCAATAATTTTCCCTGCCATATTTGCCAAAAGAATATCCCCAGCATTGTAGTTTTAACCACAGACCTGCAAATCCCCAGAGTTCCCAAAACTCTCCCCTCAGCTCAGTTCCATCCATAGTCCAACCCAACCTGCCCACCTTATCCTGTTCACAGACCAGAACCACCGAACCCAATAGCATCACTTCACCACTGTCATGCCCATCCACTGCACAACTACACTCTTCCACTTATCATAGATTTTGCCCATATGGGCATTGGCTCACAATCCTCTACTCCCTTTCTGTCTCCTGTAAACCTATCTTCCAAATTCTAGGTCTGTGAATCTGCTCAATTTGGTTAATTCATATAAGTGACGTCATGTAATATTTGTCCTTCAGTGCCTGGCTTGCTTCACTCAACATAAGGTCTTCAAGATTCATCTATGTTATCCCATGTGTTAATACTGCATTCCTTCTTACAGCTGAGTAATATTCCATTGTATGTATACCACAGTTAGTTTATCCATTCATCTGTTGATGGACATTTGTGTTGCTTCCAACTATTGGCAATAGTGAATAATGCTGCTATGAACATTGGTGTGCATATATTTGTTCATGTCCCTGCTTTCAATTTTTCTGGGTATATACCCAGCAGTGAGATTGCTGAATCATATGGAAGTTCTATAGTTAGCTCCCTGAGGAACCACCAAAATGTCCTCCACAATGGCTGTGCCATTTTACATTCCCATCAACAGTGGATGAGGGTTCCCATTCCTCCACATCCTCTCCAACATTTGTAGTCCTGTTTTTTTAATAGCCACCAGTCTAAAGGTTGTAAGATGATATCTCATTGTAGTTTTGAGTTGCATTTCCCTAATAGCTAGTGATGTTGAGCATCTTTAATATGCATTTTAGCCATTTGTATTTCTTCTTTGGAGAAGTATCTATTCAAATCACTTGTTCATTTTTTAAATGGGTTGTTTGTCTTTTATTTTCAAGATGTAGAATTTCTTATATATGCTGGATATTAGGTCCCTATTGGATAGAAGGTTACCAAATATTTTCTTCCGTTGAGTAGGCTGCCTTTTACTTTCTTGACAAACTTCTTTGGAGTGCAAAAGTTTTTAATCTTGAGGAGGTCCCATACCATTTGTCCTTGTTTTTCCACCTTGCATCCCTGGGTCTAAGGTGAGTTTCTTGTAGACAGCATATAGATGGATCATATTTCTTTAACCATTCTGTCAAACTGTGTCTCTTGTTTGGAGAGCTTAATCCATTAATATTCAATGTTATTAGTGTCAGGTAATTACTTACATTAGCCATATTTTCTTTAGGTTTATGTATGCTATATGTTGTTTTCATTTCTCTTTTTATCTTTTTAGTCATTCTTACACTGTCCCCCAACTCTCTATCTCCTGTTTTTTCCATTCACCCTGCAGAACTCCTTTTAGTATTTCTTGAAGGGCAGGCTTCTGATTGACAAACTCTCATAATTTGTTTATCGTGAGTATTTTGAACTCTTCCTCATTTTCAAATGCTAGCTTTTCTGGATATAAAATTCTTGTCTGACAAGTTTTTTCTTTTGGCATCTTATCTATGACATACCACTGCCTCCATGGTTTCAAATGAGAAATCAGCACTTAATCTTATTGCGCCTCCCTAGTATGTGATGGATCTCTTTTCACTTACCGCTTTCAGTATCCTCACTTTATCTTGAGCATTGGACAATTTGACAAGTATATGTCTTGGGGCAGGCCTGATAGGATTTATACTGTTTGGGATGCACTGTGCTTCCTGGACATGTACATCCATGTCCCTCAACAGAGTTTGGAAATTTTTAGCCATTATTTCCTCCAATACTCCTTCTGTACCTTTCCTTCTGGGATGCCTATAATGCACATGTCTGGGCATTTCATGTTGTCATTCAAATACTTAAGTCCCTGCTGGATATTTTCTATCTTTTTATCTATCTGTTCTACTATCTGTTGGATTTAAGCTGTGCTGTCTTCCACATCACTGATTCTTTCCTCTGCCTGTTCAAATCTGCTGTTATGTGCTTCCAGTATATTTTTACTTCCTGCATTGTGCCACTCATTGTCATCATATCCATTGTCTTTTTATGTATGTTTACAATTTCTTGAGTATGTTCTCCCAGTGTCTTTTTAATATCTTTAATCTTTTCCTTCACTGAATTAACTTGATTCATGGTATTTGTTTGGACATCTCTGATTAGTTGTTCCATGTTCTACATCTCTTCCTATTTTTAAATTTGTTCATTAGACTGGGTCATGTCTTCCTGTTTCTTAGTATGGCTTGCAGTTTTTTGTTGGTGTCTAGGCATCTGTTTTTCTTGATGGGCTGGTTATCTTCTCTTTCTACTCTAGGGTTTTTTGTTGTTGTTGTTTTGTATGTGTGGCAAGGTTTCACTTTGACACTTTGTCCTTCTTATTCTATTTCCTTGCTGTTGTCTGTTTTCCCTTGGGAAAAAAAATATGACTAGGGAAAAGGAAAGAGATAAGAATAGAAAAATAATAATAGCAATAATAAAATAGTATAGAAATGGAACTGTATAATACCTAGGAAAACAAATAACACTATATATATATATATCTCCAAAGCAGCTCCTTTGAATAGGTCCCTGCCTTCTCTCCACTCTTTTTTCTGAGAGAACCAGACTCTGCCTACCTACCTTGGCTCCATTTTCCTGAAAGAGTCCCTTCCAGTTCTTAAGTTCTGTGATTCCAAGCAGCCCAATCAACATACATAATATTATCACTTTGGAGATGCTCATGTCGCTACTTTTTTTAATTCATCACTTTGCTAAAAAGCATATCAGAATTCTCTTACAACTCAATAATAAAAAGACAAATAATTCAATTAAAAAGTGGGAAAGGATCTGAATTGACATTTCTCCAAAGAAGCTATATAAGTGGACTATAAGCTCAAGAAAAGATGCTCAGCGTCATTAGCTATCACAGGAATGCAAATGGAAACTACAAGGAAATGCCATTTCATAGCCACTAGGATGGCTAGAATAAAAAGTCAGGTAACAAGAAATGTTGGTAAGGATGTGGAGAAATCAGAATCCTCATACGCTGCTGGTAGGAATGTATAATGGTGCAGTGGTTTGGAAGACAGTCTGGCAGTTCCACAAATGTACCATAGACTTACCATATGACCCAGCAATTTTATTCCTAGATATCTACTCAAGAAAAATGAAAACATGTATTCACACAGAAACTTGCACACAAATGTCCATAGCAGAATTATTCAGAATCATTAAAAAGTAGAAACAACCCAAATGTCCATCAATGGTGAATGGATAAATAAAATGTGGTACATCCAACAACATGGGAAAAAAAAGGGTGAAGACTTCTAAATTCAAAATCATGGTAAACATCTGAAGTTCATTGTCAGACTGTGTACAGGAAGGGAACGTGGAAGGTACATACAGGACCCTAAACAGAACCTTACCGTGGATGGGCTCATTGGAGATATAAAGACAGGGCAGTATTGTGAGAAGCCATGCCACCAGTGACAGCAGGAAAGCTATGAAACCTGCTGGTGGATCTACAACTGGGAAATGGCTCTCAAGATCAACTTCTTGATGTGAAAGAATCTGGGGCAGTATGTGGGGCAGGGTTGCTGAGGCCTGTGGATAGGAAGCCAAGTATGAAAATTCTCATCCAGTTCATGTCTCCACCTCTTTTCTTTTTCCAACCCCATTTTCTCTTACCCTTCTCTTCTATAAAATCAATCATAAATAGGTAAGAAGAGCTGTATATATAGGGGAAATCCCACCAGTCAGCAATGGACTCTATTATTAAGTGAAAGAGAAACTGAATCAAAAAGTGGTTCAAGGAGAGATGAAGAAAATTTCTAAAATGCAGTGAAATATATCTCCCATCTCCTATTATTATGAAACCCCAAACAAGATCTTGTTATTGGAAAAGCATTTGTTATTGTTTACTGAACTACCCTCCTCCTATTAGGTAAAGAGAAGAAAGGAAGCATGTATGTACTTGAAATAAATTTTGCTTCTGGAACACCCATCAAGAAGAAGAAGAAGAAGAAATTATGAAGTACTGATACATGCTACAACATGGATGGACCTCGAAAATACTATGCAAAATGAAAGAAGCATAATATGAAAAGACCATATATTGTATGATTCTATTTATATGAAATGTCCAGAATAGGCAAATCTATAGAGACAGAAAGTAAATTGCTGGTTGCCTAGGGCTGGAGAGGTTGGGAAGAAATTTTGGAATGGGCGGGACTGAAAAAGAGAACAAAGTTTCTTTTTGGAGTGATGGTTGAACAGCTCTGTGAATTTACTAAAAAACATTGAATTGTACAATGTAAATGGGTGAATTGTATGGTATGTGAATTATATTTCAATAAAACTGTTGCTAAGAAAAAGAAAGGCCTATCAGAGCTTTCTTTCCTGCTCTGATTCTCCCCTAATCACATCAAATGACCATCAGTGAGATAATGAACTAGTGCCTTCATCACTTTGGTGGTCTGGCACATCAGCACCATCCTGCTGAATCTCATTCATTATTATTATTATTTTACTTTAGAAATGTTTCTTTTTCTTTTTTATTAGAAATGTTGTAGGTTTACAGAAGAAAAATCATATGCGAAATACAGAGCTCTCATGTACCACCCTATTATTAACACTTTCCATTAGTATGGTACATTTGTTGCAACTCATGAAATTATACTATAATTGTACTATTACCTATAGTCCAGAATTTACAATAGGGTTCACTATTTGTGTTGTACAGTCCTGAATGAAGAATAAACTTTTATTCTACATTCATTATTTTAATATTCAAGCAATTTGGATGCAGTATGGATTGGCTAACACAGAATTCTGTGTTACTTGTATTCAGACTCCTAACAAAAGACTTTAACCAGGATGAATGCTAGAAGCAAGATTGTTTGTATGTTTATACTGGAAATGATCTTTACATGTTAATGGCCTACTATGAATTTGCCATAACTAGGACATAGGCAAACATTTCTCAATTCCTTTCTTGTTTTTTGAATTTGTTCAGTGTGAACTCTAAAAGTGAGTGTGAGGAGTTTGAAAAAAGAAACTTTATCCCTTATAAAAGTTTACTGACTTCTTAAGTTTCACACACACATATACACACTACACATATACAAATATTGCTTTGAAAAATTATGCACATGAAAATAAAAAGCAATCTAGAAACAAATTTCCAAAAGACTACAATGATGAGGCTAATCACTACCATAAATTGGGCCTTACAGAGCATGCGAAATGTCTGCAGCAATTATCCTTATCTGTTTTATTTGCTCAAGTGTCAGGTAGAACAAAAGACATTCGTTGTGAAATTCACCATAAGTAATATTTCCTTAATCAAATCAGGAATGCAAATTTGCTTTCCTAGTAGCACAAGGCCAAAGGACATGATTTTCATTATAGAAAGGACTGTGGATGTATGAAGATCTTTTAGAGATCTGGGCTTTGAGACATAAAAATAATAATGAGTAAAGTGTTATGTTTAAATGTATATTGCAGTAAAACAAAATCTTTAAGGTGTAAAAGCATAAATGGTTAATTTTGGCCTAACCTATCAAACTGACCAGGAATCAGATCTTTATAGACTCTTCTTTGTCTTACTGTGACATTTGGAAGAATGAGGTGCTTCTCTAAGAAACTGAAATGTATGGACTCTGCCCTCATAAAAAATTAAGTAGGCATAAATTTTTGCATATAACTTCACAAACATACCAGGGGGTTCCATAGAAACCAGATTAAGAATCCATGAAAACTGGAAAGAGAACCAAAGATACCATGACACACCTGTGGCTAAAATGAAAAAAAAAAGACTGACAACACCAAATGTTAGTAAGAATATGGAAAACTGGAACTCTTATACACTCCTATTAAGGAGTGTAAAGTGGTACAGCCACTTTGGGAAACTCCTTGGCTGTTTCTTTAAAAAGTTAAATGTGCATCTGCACTATAACCCAGCAATACTTAAATACTATTAGGTATTTATCCAAGAGAAAAGAAAACATATATTCATACAAAGACTTGTACAAGAATGTTCTTAGCAGCCTTATATTTAGTTAAAAACTGGAAACAACTCAAAAAGCCATCAACAGGAGTATGTATAAATAAGTTGTTGTATGCCCATACACCTGCAATCTTACACCAGAAAAAAAAATGGAAAAATATGCTACTGATGGCCACAACAATATGATGGAATTTCAAAACATTATGATGAATGAAAGAAGCCAAACACAAAAGAGTATGGGGGGATTATGGGAACGTGGCATCGGATTAGGCAGATAAGGCTCAGTACTCACACAAAAACAACAGAGAAAGAGCCAAAAGCTGCCCAAGGGACCTGCTTTGGGGGTCAGCAGACCAGGACAGTGCTTCACAACTCCCAGGAGGGTGAGGGACAGAGAAAGGAATAAGCTGAAACAACAAACATGAGTTACTAAACCTCCCAGCTGCCAGGAAGGCTCACTTCCCCCACACCAAAATATTCAGCCAGGGTAAAACCCCTGGCGCATTGTAGCTGACTGAAAGGAGATCAGACATCTTCCTCCCTGCCAACTGTTACAAAGGAAAAGGGAGGGGGAGTCGGGGGCTTTTCTACAGTGAATTTGGCCAGCAGGGCCCACTTTGAATCTTGGCTCTAGTCAAATGAAAACAAAGGAAAATGGAGAAAGATACAACTCATCTGCTGGCCTTTCTGGAAACTCCATGGACAAAAACTGCTTTTAGAGCTCTCTTTACCCTACCCCCGGGAGAAAGTCTGTACCCCATTAGTTAGTCCCTGGCACAATTTTAGTAACTTAAATCGGGCATTTTAAAAAACTTAGGATAAGTTGAACCAAATATCAAAGAGCTGTGAAAAAAATAGCAATAATAGACAAGAGAGAGAAATTGGCCATTAGAGTAAACTCACCAACATATCAGATGCTAGATATCAGCAAAAAATTGCAGGCCATACTAGGAAGCAGGATGAGATGGCCTAGTCAAAGGAACAAACCAAATATCCTGAAGAGATTCAAGATTTAAGACAATCAACCAATGATAATAACAAAGCTCACCTAAATCAATTTAAAGAATTGAAAGAAAATATGACTTAAGAGATAAAAGATATTTAAAAGACATTAGGTGAACATAAAGAACAATTTGAATGTCTACAAAGAAAAGTAACACCTTATGGGAATGAAAAACATGATGGATGAGATTAAAAATACATTAGAGGCACATAAGTGCAGATTTGAACAGCTTGAAGACAGAATTAGTGATTTTGAAGACAGAACATCTGAACTTAAAAGACAGAAGAACAGAAAGAGAAAAGAATGGAAAAACTGGAACAGGGTCTCAGGGAATTGAATAACAACATGAAATGAAAAACATACACATTATTGATGTTCCCGATGGAAAAGGGGAAGAAAGAATATTTGAGGAAATAATGAGTAAAAACTTCCCAGCCCTTATGAAAAACATAAATATCAATATCCAAGAAAGACAACATACTCCAAACAGAGTAAACCATAATAGACATATCCCGAACACCTACTATTCAGAATGACACATATCAGAGATAAAGAGAAGATTTTGAAAGCAGCAAGAGTAAAGCAAAACATCACATACAAAGGAAATTTGAGAAGATTAAGTGCCGACCCCCATCAGAAACCATGGAGGAAAGAAGAAAGTGGTATGATGTATTTAAGGTACTGAAAAAGAAAAACTGCCAACCAAGAATTCTGTATCCAGCAAAGCTGTCCTTCAAAAATGAAGGAGCATTCAAAATCTTCATAAAAAAAAAAA
>JAKSZT010053887.1:101476168-101589788 GCA_026826555.1 Tolypeutes matacus
AGGAAGGAAGGAAGGAAGGAAGGAAGGAAGGAAGGAAGGAAGGAAGGGAGGGAGGGAGGGAGGGAGGGAGGGAGGGAGGGAGGGAGGGAGGGAGGGAAGCAGGGAGGGAGGGAGGGAGGAAGGAAGACTATGAAGGATCATCCAAAAAATAAGAATAAAAAGTCCCTAAGATGAAAGCTCGGGACCAGATGGCTTCATAGATGAATTCTACCAATCATTCAAAGATGGACTAATACTGATCTTGTTCAAGTTGTTCCAAAAATTGAACAGAAAAGAATGCTACCAATCTCATTCTATGAAGCCAACATCACCCTAATACCAAAACCAAATAAAGATACTAAGAAAAAAGAAAATTGCACACCAATATTATTAATAAATATAGATGCAGAAATCCTCAATAGAATACCAGCAAACAGAATCCAAAAGCACATTAAAAGAATTATACCCCACGATCAAGTGGGTTTTATCCCAGGAATGCAAGGGTGGTCCAATACAAGAAAATCAATTAGTGTAACAAACCACATTGATAAATTGAAGAAGAAAAATCAGATGATCTTCTCAATTGATGCAGAAAAGGCATTTGACAAAATACAGCATCCTTTCTTGATAAAAAAAAAAAAAAAAAAAAACATTCCAAAAGATAGGAATAGAAGGAAATTTTCTCAATATGGTAAAGTGCATATATGGTGAAAGACTGAAAGCTTTCCCACTGAAATCAGGAACAAGATAAGGATGCTCACTGTCAACATTAGTGTTCAATATCATCCTAGAAGTTGTAACTAGAAGAATTAGGATAGACAAAGAAATAAAAGGCACCCAAACAAGAAAGGAAGAAGTAAAACTTTCACTACTCACTGATGAAATGATCCTATATCTAGAAAATCCTGAAAATTTCACAACAAAGCTATTACAGTGAATAAACGAAGTCAGCAAAGTGGTGGAATAACCAAGTGGTTAATACGCAAAAATCAATAGTATTTCTATACCCTACTGGTGTGCAATCTGAGGAAGAAATTTCAGAAACAAAATTCCATTTATAATAGCAAACAAAACAGTCAAATGTTTAAGAATAAACTTAACTGAAGACATAAAAGACTTGTATTCAGAAAACTACAAAGCATGGCTAAAAGAAACTGAAGAAGACGTCAATAAATGGAAGGACATTCTGTGTTCATTGACTGGAAGACTAAATATCATTAAGATGTCAATTCTACCCAATCTGATTTATAGATTCAATACAATCCCAATAAAAATCCCAACAGCCTAATTTGCAGAAATCGAAAAGCCAATAATCAAATTTATTTGGAAGGGTAAGGAGCCCCAAATAGCCAAAAATGTCTTTTAAAAATAACAACAAAGTTGGAGGACTTTACTTCCTGACTTTAAAGCATACTACTCAGCTACAGTGGTGAAAAACAGCATGGTACTGGCATAAGAATAGACAAATAGACCAATGGAACTGAATCGAGAACTCAGAAATTGAGCCTCACATCTACAGTCAAGCAATTTTTGACAAGGCTGTCAAAAGCTGGGCCAGAACAGTTTATTCAACAAATGGTGCTGAGAGAAGTAGATAGCCATAACCAAGAGAAAAAAAGAAGACCGTTATCTCACACCTTATACAAAAATTAACTAAAAATGGATCAAGGTCTTAAATATATAAATAACAACCATAAAATCCCTAAAAGGAATGTAGGAAAACATCTTCAAGATCTTGTGGTAGACAGTAGATTCTTAAACTTTACGCCCAAAACACAAGCAACAACAACAACAAAAAAAGATAATTGAGACCTCCTCAAAATTCAACACTTTTGCACCTCAAAGGACTTTGTTATAAGGGTGAAAAGGCAGCTGACACAATGGGAGAAAATATTTGGCAATTACCTGTCTCATAAGGGTTTAATACCCATGATATATAAGGAGATCATACAACTCAACAACAAAAAGACAAAGTATCCAATTAAAAAATGGACAAAAGGCTTCAAAAGACAATTGTCCAAAGAAGAAATAGAAATGGCAAACAAACACATGAAAAAATGTTCAGCATCACTAGCAATTAGGGAAATGCAAATCAAACCTACAATGACATATCATTTCACACCTCTTAGACTGGCTGCTATTAAAAAGCTGGAAAACTGTAAATGTTGGAGATGATGTGGAGAGATAGGAATGCTTATTCACTGTTGGTGGGAATATAGAATGGTACATCCACTGTGGAAGACTCTTTGCCAGTTCCTAAGGAAGTTGAATATATGCTTGCCATGGAACCCGGCAATACCATTGATAATATATATACCCAGAAGAATTGAGAGCAGTAACACGAATAGATATCTGCATACCGATGTTCATAGCAGCGTTATTCATGATAGCCAAAAGTTGGAAATGACCCAGGTGTCCATCAACTCATGAATGGATAAACAAATTGTGGAGTATACACACAATGGAATATTATGCAGTGGTAAGAAGAAATGAAGTCGTGAAACATATGACAACATGGATGAACCTGGAGGACATTATGTTGAGTGAAGCAAGCCAAAAGGACAAATACTGTATGACTGCCTTATTATGAACTAAATATATTATGTGAAATATAAATAAATTATGTGAAATATGAATATGGGTAGAATTGCATATATAAGACCATTTTTCTTTGAGCTGAACAAATATAAGTTAATAGTACAAAATGTTGATATCAGAAAAAAACAACATGATATCAAGTGAAGGAAACAAGACACAGAGTACTACATATTGTGTGATTCCATTTATATAAAATGTAAATATAAGGAGATTAGTGGTTATGTAGGTCTGAGGAAGGAATGCTAAGGGATGTAGAGTATTTCTTTGTGGAGTAATGAAATTGTTCTAAAATTTTTTAGATGAATGTACATTGTGAATATACTAAAAGTCATAGATTATACACTTTGGATAGAATAGCTAGAAACAGCAGCTATGTACAGTGGAGGAAGCATAGAGAGATTGAAAGGTGAGGGAATTTTGTTTGTTTGCCTGTTTTTTGTTTATTATTATTGAAATAATGAAAATGCTTTAATAATGATTGAAGTGATGAATACACAACTATGGGATTATGCCAAATACCATTAATTGTACATTTTGGATGAACTGTATGCTTTATTGATGTGTATCAATAAAATTGATTTGTAAAACAAACAAACAAACAAGTATGATGCTTCAGAGCAGGAAAAGCTAATATATAGCAATAGAAATAATATAGAAATAAGAAAGAACAATGTTTGTTTCTGAGGAATGTAATTGACTAGGTGTCACCAGGGATCTTCTTGGGGTGCTGAAAATATTCTTTATCTTGATGGAGGTGTGGATACACGGGTGTATGCAATTATCAAAATTGATGGAACTGTATATTGATAATCTGTGCATTTCACTTTATGTAAAATATACGTCAATAAAAATATTTTTTTAAAATAGCAATTAATTAGAGATTTGTAAGTATTGGTATAAGTAAGAGAATTTAGTTTTTGACTACACATTTAAGCATATATTTGTAAAAACACTAGAAGGAATGGAAAGTTATTTTATTTGAATGTATAGCTGTAGACATGTGAAAGGATGGCACCTTTAGTAGAAATGTGACTTTGGACTTTTGTACATTTATTGGGTATTTTCCTCCATCTCTCGCAGTTTAACAGCAATTCTGTGAGGGATGCGGCAGGACCTCTTTCCATGTGCAGAAGAGGAATATGAGGTTCTGAGAGGATGAGGTTGTACCCAGGGTCACATAGTCCCTTGTGGCAGAGCTCATTTTCTAAAGGAAGCTGAGAGCTCATTAGCTCATTTTACCTGTACTTTTTCAGAGAAGGAAAATTTAGCCAGGGAAACATATGAGTTAGATTCCAGAACAGGGATATTATTTAGTGAATTAAAAACCCAATGTATCTGATATGCTTTGTTGAGAACTTCTAGAATCCCTTGTATTTAGGATTTATTAATAATTCATTCACTGAAAAGGCATGGTTGGAACACACCTGCAGCTCTCTCGATTGATCTGAGTACGTCAAATCAGGCTCACACGAATCAGAGACCTTACACAGTGAATTAGTCAACCAAAGGGATGCTGATGCAAAGTACCAGAAATCTGTTGGATTTTATGAAGGGTGTTTATTTGGGGTAGAAACTCACAGTTACCAGGCCATAAACTGTAAGTTATTTCCCTCACCAAAGTCTGTGGCCATGTGTTGGAGCAAGATGGCTGCCTACACAGAAGGTTCAGGCTCCCTCTTCCTCTGAAGGCTCCATGGTCCCAGCTTCTTCCAATATCAGCTGTAGGCTGGGATAAGTCTTGTCTCTCTCCCAGGGCTCTTCTTCTCTGGGCTCAGCTGCTCTGTTCTCTCCACAAGGTCACCTGTAGACTATCAGGCAAATAGCTCATCTCTCTTCCTGGGGCCTCTGCCTTGTCTATGGAGCCATCTCTTTTCCTCTGTGTTCTTCTCCTGTGTGTTTACTTCCTGGGGCTCCAGCATCCAGAAACTCCCACATAAAAACTGAAAACTCTACTCTCTACTCTGCCATGTAGTTTTCTCTGTGACTCCCTGCCACCAAGGGGGTGGGTACTCAACCTCTTACTGATGTGGCCCAGTCAAAGCCTTAATCATAATTTAATCAAGTAAAAGTGAAAACTCTGAATCCAATACAATCTAATATGTCCAGAGAACAGACCAGTTTACAAACATAATCCAATATCTATTTTTGGAATTCATAAATAATACCAAACTGCTATACACAGTATCAGTCTTTACTGGAAATTTCAAGGGTACAAGCAATTGAGAAGTGCAGATGGAGCAGGGAGAGGTACAGGGTGTGAAGCAGGGAGAGGTCCCCCAGGTCATAGCTTCCTGCATCAGACATGTACTTTCTGGCCCAGAGTAATAGACGAGGTCTCTACGGAGATACATGGATTCCCTCACACAACAGGGAGCTTCAGGTTATGAATCATCTCCATTTTATACTCAGATCGTTATGTAACTTAAATGAAATTCTCCAGAAAGCCATGCCTTAAAAATTGATAGGTTTTAGGCTTTTTATGCAGAAGCAATCTTTAACCAGAGTCATTTCTGATAAATAGGTAGGGACTCTCGGCCAGCAAACACCAACAGTTATTTACCTGAAGGTCAATTATTAGCATGTTTATAAGGTGATTACCTCGAGCCACTTGCTTTCTTTCCCTCCTGGGAGCGTCGTCCTGGTGATAGGAAAGAAATGGATCACAGGCCAGCTGCTAAACTTCTTCCTCCCCAGGAGTAAAATCCAAGTGATACAGTAGGGACCACAACCAAACCCTACCACAGGTTAGTTCTCTGAATCTCCAGCCATTACTGGGTTCTTCCTAAGGGCATAATGCTGGTGAGGCAACTCATAGCAGAGCCATCCCTAAGGATCAGGTTATTGGGCAATGCTGCTGGGAGTGATTTAGGGCCTATAGGGGAGAAGGAGGAAGTAGTGCTACATAGACAAAGATATTACTCTAAATATTAGAGTCTATTTATTGTCGCTCACTACCACAACCTTTTAAGGGAATATTACCCTCCTTTTACTGATATGGACCCCGAGGCTCAGCAAAGTTAAGTCATTTGCCCAAGGTCACCCAAATGATTGAGGGGTGGAGCCAGGATTCAAACACAAAATAGTTTGATGCCCAATCTCAGCTCCAAGCCCACCCTCTACAATTTGCTTTGTGAGGCTGGGGCCGGGACTTGGAAAACTGCATTTCAGATTTTCTAGCTGCTTCCAGTTAGGCTCTGTCAATGGAACATGCTAGTGTGAGACTGCAAAGCTGATGCAAGGATGTTCTCCTTTCCTTTTGCTTTCAGTTCCTGTAAACATCACCTTGGCAACACTTCCTTGCCCCAGCAGCATAACTTCCTGTAGCAGCCTCTGAATCCAGTTTGCAGTTTCTCCAACCTCATGGTACCCCTCAGAGATGCCAGCACCAGATGAGTAGCCTACTTCTCAAAGTCTGGATCCCAATCCACAAGACCATCCTCTAACTTCATACATTTTAATAATTCCAGCTTCTTCCATCTGTTCCCTAGGGTATTAGCTGTATCCTGCACTTGCTATCTCCCCAATACCTCAGTGGCTTTGTTGTTGCATTTTCATATACATACTTAATTCTTTACATTAAATTTCCTTGGTTCAAATAACTGGTGTAGTTTCTGTCTGCTGACCCTCACTAAATATTCTTTGTTCTACCATCCATTTTTGCTTTCTTCTCCCCACTGATTTAGATTCCTTGGATACTCAGGCAAATACCATGCAATGGATTGGCTTAAACAATGGGAATTTAATGTCTCATAGTTTTGAGATTAGGAAAAATCCAAATCAAGTTAAATAAATGTGTCATCAAGGTGATGCTTTCTTCCCAAAGTCAGGCATTCTGGGGCTGGCTGCCAGCAATCCTTGGTCCTTAGCTTCCTGTCACATGGCAATGCCCATGGTGGTCTCTCCTGGACTCTCCCTTCTCTTCTGGACTCCAATGATTTCAACTTCTGGCTGCTCCCTCTGTGGCTTTCTCTCTCTACGTCTGAATTTTGTACTGCTTATAAAGGTCTCCAGTAATAGGATTAAGACCCATCCAGGTTCAGTTGGACCACACCTTAACTGAAGTGACCTCATCAAAAGGTCCTATTTTAATGGGGTCACACCCACAGGAATGGACAAAGATTAAGAACATGTTTTTCTTTGGGGTACATAGGTCCAAACTACCACACTCACTTACCTCTCAATTTGTTCAGTTCCAAAGCAATATGTGTGGGATTGCCCATGCCCCCTTATACACATCCTACACAGAGTAGCCTTAATTTCATTTGGAGGATGGAGTCCTAGGAAGGAAATTGAAGTTTAGCTGGTATCCTCTAAGACTTTTTGGTCAAGCCCAAGATTTTGATTATTCTTAATTTGATATATATTAATTTTCACCAATATTATTGAGTTATAGTTTATGGAAAATATACTGCATCCCATAAAATGGTACAATTCAATGCATATGCATATACCTGTGAGATCATTTATACGATGAAGATACAGAACTTTCCCATCACCCCTGAAAGTTTCCTCATTCCTTTTACAGTCCATCCCCTCTTCACGTTGGCCCAGGCAACCAACCACTGTTCTGCCTTCTGTCACTATCAATTAGTTGCCTTTTCTAGGATTCTATATAAATGGGATCAGACAGTATGTCTTTTGTGTCTGGTTCTTTCACTTAGCATAATGATTTTGAAATTCATCCCTGTTGTTGCTTTTATTATTAGTTCATTATTTTACTTGCTGAGTAATTATCCATTATATAGATGTATCATAGTTTATCCAATGTTGATGAACATTTGGGTCATTTCCAGTTTGTGGTTATTATGCATAAAGCCATTATGAACATTTTTGTATAAATCTTTGTATGTTACATACCTAGGAGTAAAAATATGTAGTTTTAATTGAGATGTGATATATATATAGCAAAGTTCACAAAGAAGATAAATTGGGGGGAAGCGGCTGTGGCTCAATCAGTAGGGCTCCCGTTTACCATATGGGAGGCCCCGGGTTCGGTTCCCGGGGCCTCCTGGTGAAGGCAAAAGCCCGCCCGCATGGCGTGGTTAGCTGACCCAGCGAGCACAAGCAGCAAGGGGGGGATAAATGAATAAATAAATAAAATCTTAAAAAAAAAAAAAAAAAAAAAGAAGATAAATTGGGGATTTTGTATATTCATATATACCTATATAATGCACACCCTGATAAAAAATTTAGAACATTTCCAACACCCCAGAATGCCCTCCCGAGCGCTTTCTCAGTCAGCAATTTTCTGCAGATGTAACCACTCTTCTGGCTTCTGTCTGCATAGATCAGTTTTGCTTGTTTTTAAACATCATATAGATGAAATTATATAATGTATGCACGCTTTTTGTCTGGCTTCTCTAGTTCAACATTATGCTTGTGAGATTCAATCATGTTTTGTGTAATTGTAATTCATTCTTCTTTATTGCAGTGTCGTGTTCCATTGCATGGATATACCATGATTTATTTATTCAATCCTTTGTTGATTTTCTTCCTCTTATGAATGTAGCTGCTATGAAAATTTTATAAATGCCTTCTGGTGAAAATATGCTTTCATTTCTCTTGGTAAATAACTAGAATGGAATTGATGAACCATAGGGTAGGCTTGTGTTTAGCCTTCTGAAGTGCTTTAACAATGTACATATCCACTAGCAATGTTTGACAATTGCAATTATTCCATATCCCCATCAATGCTTGGTATTGAAAATATTTTTTAATTCTAGTCATTCTGGTAGATGAGTAGTGGGATCTCATTGTGGTTTTAATTTATATTTCCCTGATGAAAAATTGTTGAACCTTTTCAAGCACTATAGATCATTTGAATATTCTCTTTTATGAAGAATCTTTTCAAGGTTTTTGCACATTTTTAATTGAGTTTCTTATCTTTTATTGATTTGTGGGAGTTCTTATGTTGAGATATACATCCTTTGTTATATAGTATTTTACGTCTTCTCCTAGTCTGTTGCATGCCACTCTTCAGTGTTTTTTTTTTATTAAAAAAAATTATTATTTTAATGAAGTTTAATTTATCAACCTTTGTTTTCAAATCCATCTCAAGATCATTTAACATTCCTTTAAGATGATTTACCCATGTGAAATTTCAGATGTCAGGGAGCAAGGGTACACATACTATATCATGAATTGTAGGCCCTTTATCCTTCTGGGCAACCCTGACATCCATACATGGGTGTGAGGGGGAGAGGAAAGTTCCCACAAAATAAGGAGCAAGAAGAACAGTTAAAGGAAAGAGGATAAAAACAAAGCTCAGGAGAGAAGGAAAGGATGTGTGGGGAAATGGGAACAGGCAAAAGGCAAGATAAAGAGAAGCAGAAAGAGGAAAAGTAGAGGGTGAGGAAGGAAAGGAGTTCCTTCTCCTCAGGAATCAGAGCACTCAGACCAGGGAGACATGTGCCGAGTTGGCAGGACTAGAATCACAGACACCAAAACCAGATGAAAACTCACATCTCAACCATTCTGATACTTTCTTTCCTCTCCATGCCCAGGCCAGTGAATGTCTATCTTGACACACATTTTTTAAAACATTGGCCAAATTGAGGAATATTTATTTCTCAAGGATGTTCTTACTAAGACATCATTACACAAACATGTACCTCAAGACACTTAGGTTATGGCAACTACCCAGAAATTAACACTGACAAAATGTGTAGTAATTAAAAACATGGGCTTTGGGTCACATAGACTTAGGTGTCATGAGTCACCCACTCTTCTCCTTAGGCAAGTTACTCAACTTCTCTGAGTTTCAATTTCTTCATCTATTAGATAAGGATTCATTCAATCATTCATTCCTTCAGCAAGTATGTGTGGAGGGCCAGGGATTATGTGTCAGCGACTGTTTTAAGCACTGTAGATCAGTACGCAAAATAAATAAAAATTCTTGACCCTCATGAAGTTTACCTTCTAATGGGTGAGGTAGACAATAATAAGATAAAATAGTACACTGTTTTATCTGTACTGTTAACTGTATATTAGATAGTGATAAGTAGGAGGTAGTGAAACGTGATAGAGTTCTAGATGTATTTTGAAGGTAGAACGATCCGAATTTACTTCTGTATCAGATGTTGAGTGTGAGAGGAAGGGAGAAGACAAGCATGACACAATGGTTTGTGGCCTGAGCAACTGGACGAATGTAGTTGCATTAACTGGGATGGGGAAGGTTGTGGGAGGTGCTGGCTCAGGAATACTATTAAGAACTCATTTTTTTATACATTACATTTTACATGGGTCTTAGACATACAAAGGAGGTATCAAGTAGGTAGTTGGATATACATGTTGTTCAAGGAAGAAATCCAGATTGGAGATACACATTTGGAATCAATCTTCAGTGAATGAATAATTTTCAGAGTCATGAAACTGGGTTAGATCACCCAAGGCGTGATTATAAAGAAAGAATATAAAAATACTGTTCCACTTACACAGTTGTTTGTGGTGGATGTGATGGTGGTGGTGGCAGCATGTGTATGTGTGTGTGTTTGATTTGGATTGGATTAATTTAAGATCTTTATTTATTGAGTGCTTACTATATGACAGATGCTGTGCTAAGAATTTTATATCTCTTAACTAATTTAGTTATCTAAGAAGTGGTGATATTATTTTCTCCATTTTTATGATGATGATACTGAGAAAGTTAACATTCGCCCAAAGTCATAGAGTAAATAGTAATAAAACTGGTTTTGAAACCAGGTATCTAACTCCAGAACCTATGTTCTTAATTCATATACTATGTCTCATTATCTAATATTCAGATATAATGCCCTTTGGTCAGCTAACAGATGATAAACACTTAATAAATGCCCCCACTGCCACACTACTTATCAGCATGTGGCCTTGGACAAGAATTTATTTGACCATGGTTATGAGATGCACAGTTTCCAATGGTTATGTTAATCATAATCACTCTTCTACTCAACCAGCAGAGCCTAATGAGAGCCAGAGGAGGTGGTGTCTGAAGTAGATGGTAGATAGTTCCATACTGGTCAGAAAGCATTATCACTTCAAAATGAGTCTGGGTTTTGTGAATATGATAGAATCAGATCAGATGAGTTTTGTTTATGAACTGTGTGCTCAAGTTGCACAGAATTGTTGCAATTTAGAAACATACTCTTTTTTCTGTGAAATGTTTGTCCTTGACTAGGGACTAACATTTCAACAAATGACTGCTCATAAACTAGAACATAAACTGAAGTATTTATGTGCAGAAATAAAAGTTGAGTCACAAAATCCCTACAATGATAAGAAGTTTTTGAAAACAAGATTTTGAATTGGTTTTTTTTTTTTTTTTTTCTTCAGTTTTACTATTGGATCGGTCTTATCCTTTGGTTCTCTTTTTAAATTTATGAAATACTGTAAAACCATTTTTGTTGGGTGAGACGTGTTTGCTTCCCCATTTCTTGGTTTTAATGTTAGAAAGTATTCCTATATTCCTTCCCATAGCTGAATGGAATTTGATCCAGTTTTCCAACTTCCCAGTCTGTGTTTTTAAGAAGTAAATAGGTTGACAAAGCGTGATACTTGAAGTTAGAAGACCAGCTTTAAGTTCTGACACGCTGGCAAAACCTTCAAATGGCAAGTTTTTTAAAATGTTTGACCTAAAACAATTTTTTGTATTTACTTCTCTTCATAGTATTTATACAGATATGCCAGGGCCTGAGTCACAGGCAGGAAATCTCTTTGGTCTTTTATTCACTGACCTCCATTCAGTAGGATTTTGTCAGGAAACTTCCACTCCGAACAATACAAGACAACAGGTAGAGAACTACAATCAACTAAACATCCCCGTCCCTTAATTATATGATCATGTGCTCCGTACACTAATGAGACATAAAATAAATAAGAATTGTGTCCTTGCTCTCTAGCAGTCACAATCTAGTGATCAAAACTATACATATGAAGAAATAATTTTAAACAATTACACACGATATTTTAATTAATTATTTTTAAAATGACTGTGATATATTCACATACCATACAATCTATCCAAACTATATAATCAATGGCTTTTAGTATAATCACAGTGTTATGAATATATCTCCATAAAACTGCTTTAAAAAAAAAAAGAATATAAACAACAAACAAAAATAAATAAATAAAATGACTATGGTTTACATTTTTAAAATGTATGAAGAATAAACAAGAGGAAAATGTTTTATAGAATCATTAGGGGAGGGTTCATGGAGGCTCATTGGAGGTTGCTGCATTGTTTCATTTCCTACCAAGGAAATTTATTAGTTTCCACAGCCATAGCTATTAGGTGATCTTTGTTAGGCATTTCACTTCTTTTTGACTCAGTTTCCTCATATATCCAAAGGATATCATACTCTTCATTTCTTATGCAATTCACAGGATGATAGTTGGAAAACATTAAGAAGTATTGCCCATTTTCTCTTTGCAGATATATTAGACGTTTTCCTGTTACACTGCATATTAAAGACAATTATATCTATGATAATTTTAAAATGGTACAGTGAGTTAACTTATCTCTGCAGCCTGAACTTAATGCAGACAAAAATAAAAATCTTTTAACAAGGTAGACTCTCACAGAATTGTGAATGAAGCTTACAAGTATTTAAACATTTCAAGAGTGGGAGGTTGTGAAATAAATCAGTAATGTGCTTCTAGCAAGGAAATAGAGGCCATTTCTTTAGAATTAAGTTTTTGCGAAATCAGGTCAAAATTAATTAACTCTATTGCTGCCAGGAGCTTCTGAACATTCATCTTTTCTTGTGTTAATTGGACAGCAAGCAAGGATTTACTTCACAATTCCTATGTGAAAGATGTGGAAGGAATTCTTCCATCTAATTCAATCTACAAGAAGAGATCCAGGAAATGTCTGTCAAATAAATGAATAAGTAAATAAACAAATCAATCATTGGTTAAAAAAAAGAGACATCTAAATACTGAAAATGATCCTGCTCTTTTAAGAGGGGATGATCTATAATTATTTCTGTATTTGCCAAGTATTTTTCTTTTCTAACATTGAAGTAACAGGATTCTAGATATTTGCTTTGAGGTAATTACCCAAGGGACAAATTATCAAAAAGAACTTGGAGATATGAGTGAGCACAAAGCCAGTCAATATTCTCAGTTCCACTGCATACACTGAAAACTAGAGTATTCCTAAAAAGAAGCAAGAATTTTCCTGATACTTAATAAGTAGCTCCAGCTGAACAGAATGAGATGAGAAGTCTGTGATGGAGGCAGCTGCAAAACAACAAGAAACTAATAGGGCCCTTGGAAGGATGGAGGAAGGGGGTCACTATTAAGGGCCCCTTGAATAACTAGGCCCTGACCCAAGGTGAATAGAGAGATAGAACCAGACCCAACAGGCTACTAGTGAATATTGTTCAGACAGACTGGCAAGGATGGGAAGAGCAGACCAGAAATGAGGACAGGACTCCTGGACATGTCTCGACTGCAGCTCAAGGAAGGGACAGGAGACACTACACGGTAGGGCTGAAGCTCAAGACAACTGTGTGAGGATGAATGGACAGCCCTGTTCCAACAGGCCTCATAGGGACAAGTGGAATTTATAGAAGGAAGTTTAACAAGGCCAGAGCCAGATAATTTCGCTCCAGTATCTAAACCCAAGGTTCCTACTAAAAGTTTGTGAGGGAAATTAAAATGTCCCCCGAGGACTGGCTTCTAGGGAGTGAGTGAGTGTTCATCCTGCCATAGTGCCTTGTATCAGTGGGTGGAGACCCACATAACGAACAGGAAAGTATTGGACTCCCATCCTGGGAAGTCCTGCTATGTTCTCAAATAGAGGGGCAGGAGTCTCTCAAGAACATAGGGGAGGACAGGCCAGTATGTCAAGCCTTTAATGCTGTTGCAAGTAACTATGTATCTTGTTCTTCAAGGAGTGAAGCTTGGTGGTTGCTGTGGGTCCTGAGGAGAGGGGGAGGAATAGAATAGATGGAACATGGGGCATTTTGGGGACATTGGAATTGTTCTATGTGATCTTGCAATGATGGATACAGGCCATGTTAAAATTCATCAAAATTTTAAAAAGTGTATGGTCCAAAATCTAAACCATAATGTAAATCATTGACTGTGGTTAGCAGCAATATTTCAATATTTGTACATCAATTGCAACAAATGTACCATCTACATGTAAAATGTTATTAATAGGAGAGAGGGGAAAAGGGGTAGGATGTTGGGTATATGGGAATCCCTATATTCTGTAGGTGAATTTTTTGTAAACTAAAGCTTCTTTGAAGAGAAAATGAAAAAATTAAGACAATGGGGAAATAAATGGAAGAAAATGTCACTGTACATATAAGGTAACAAACACATCTTACAGTGATGAAAGACATAATGCCAAAAAATTTTTTTTAATTTAATTTTTTTTTAATTTTTTATTTCAAGATTTTTAAATTTTTTATATTTTATTTGTTATTTTTAAAATTATCATTACTCATTTTCTTATTAATTTTATTCAGTTATTATGTTGGCTTAATTTTTGAAGAAGTTTGGGATCACAGAAGAGTTACAACTGTGGCAGGGGAGGAACATTGGTGCAGGGTGTCAGTGATAGGGAATGCTTGGGAGAATGTTCACCTGGGGCATACCTATAAGGCATATAAATGAGTTCAAGTGTTCATGGGACATTGCCACAGTGGGTGGAGATTCACACAATAACAAAAAGAATATTGAATTCCCATCCTGGGGATTTCTGTCAGATTCTCTAATGGGACAGCAAGAATCCCCCAAGTATAGGGGCAGTGACTAGTGAATGAGGATGGATTGTTGATGGGCTCTTGATATTGATGACTTTACTTTTGAAATTTTTCTTTTGAAATTGAAACTTAGCCTAGTATAATAGGTTGCCCAAGAGTAACTCCTGAGAGCCTCTTTGTTGTTCAAATGTGGCCTCTCTCTAAGCCAAACTCAGCATATAAATGCATGACCTTCCACCCAGCATGGGATATGACTCCTGGGAATGAGCCTCCCTGGCACCGAGAGATTACTACCAAGCACCAACTAGCAATGCAACTGGAAAAAGACCTTGACCAAAAGGGGTAGGGGGAAAAAACAAATGAGTTTATAGGGCTAAAAGACTTCAAAGTGAGTCAGGAGGTCATCCCAGAGGTTACGTTTGTGCATGTCTCAGCAGGATCTCATTGACTGTCAAAGTAAATATTGCCTCAAATAGTAGGGCTCCTGAAGGCTCTGCAGACATGCAGGTATTATAAGGTAGAGAAGACAGCTCAGGGGTTTGGCACCCTGCCAGTGGTCCCTACTTTGGAATTTATGCTCCCCAGTGTGGCAGAGTTTGATTCAGTTGTGGTTTCCCTACAAATGTCTTTTCTGCATCTTTTATTTGAACTGATACTTAGTACTAGAGTTGATAGGTTTCTGTCCAGGAGACTCAAATCTTTGGGCTTTCCATGTGCCAGTTGGGCCCTGAATCTCAACAGAGTTGCAACACCTACTTCCAGTTCATTGGACTTACCCAGGACAACTACAAGGAGATGATGATGGACAACGACCATCCCAAGGAACAGAGAGGGTCTGCAACTGCAAGCAAGATAGTCCCATTCATCTGCCCCATGGGATCTAAGCACCCTCTCAATTAGAATCAGAGTGGGCATCAGCATCCCAGAATCCTCAGGATTGGGGAATGAACGATGGATAGAATATACTTACTGTTATCCTACTTTAGACTTATTGTTATTCTACCAATGGAAGAACTTTATCACTGATGTGGAGGCAGTGGTCACAGGAGCTTCTGAGGGGAAGGAGAGGGTTTAATATGGGGGCATTTTTGAGACATTGGAATTGTCCTGAATGTTATTGCAATGACAGATACAGGCCATTATATATCTTGTCATAACTTAGAAAATTGTGTAGGAGAGAGTTTAAACTATAATGTGAACTATAATCTATACTTAGTGGCAATGCTTCAATATGTGTTCATCAATTGTGACAAAGGTTCCACACTAATGAAGGATGTTATTAATGTGGGAAAGTGTGGAAGGGGTAAGGAGTGGGGCATATGGGAATCCCCTATATTTTTTTGTGTAACATTTATATAATCTAACTATCTTTTTAAAACAAAAATTTTAAGTATATTAAAAAAATGTCCCCCGAGGGGCCAGCCACGGTGGTGGCCTAGAGTGGGGCGGTGGCGGGGGGGGGGGGGGAATCCTAGATAGATCCCAGTCTCCAAAAGCGTACTTGACAGTTCCTCTCAGGACCTCAAAGAAACTTCAAACTCAAAAGCAAAAACACTATCTTGTCCTGAAAACCAGGTCCTTCACCTTTCATTGCTCCCCAGCTCAGCAAAAGCCATCTCCATTCCTCCAGTCTCATAACCAAAAAGCCAGACTGCATCCCTGTCCACCTCTTCCCCACCCGCCATAGAAAAATTCTTCTGAAATTTGACCATTTCTCTTCATCTCCCTCACAACACTAGTTCAAGCTACTCTCAAATTTCGTGTAGATTCAGAGTTACCCTCCTAACTTACCACTCCCCACCCACTCTTATCCCTTACAATCCTTTCTCTATCCTGCTACCAGAAGGGCAAATCTGATCATGTTGTGCTGCTGCTTTAAAGCCTTCTCATGTTCTGGCTACCGCCCACTTGTCCAGCCTTTTCTAGTTTCACAGTGTCCCTGGACAATCTGTTCAGGTCATAGTGTCCTTCTTTTAAGTCCTTTCAAAAGGTTCTCTCCCTCAGGCCCCCGTATGTGTGATCTTCTTCATTTCTCTTTTAGCCTAGAAATTCTATCTCATTCTTTCAGAATTTTAGCTCAAACCATTCCTCCCCCAGGAAAGCCTTTCCTGACCTCCCTGACTAGGTTAGGTCTCCCTTTTCCGGGTTCTACTTGTATCAGGAATCTCTCCTAAATAGTTCTTTCCTCACTTGCAATTTTACATTGACTCCTCAAACCATTCCTCCCCAGGAAAGCCTTTCCTGACCTCCCTGACTAGGTTAGGTCTCCCTTTTCCGGGTTCTACTTGTATCAGGAATCTCTCTTAAATAGTTCTTTCCTCACTTGCAATTTTACATTGACTCCTATAATTTATTATGAATACTTTTACTAATCTCCCTAGATTCTCAGTCCCATGTGTGCAAGTGAGGGTCTGTTTTTGCTCACCATTGGATCTCCAATTCTCAGAAGAGAGCAAACAGGCCAAGTATTGTTGAAAAGTATATGAATGAATGGGACAGGTCGAAACAGCCAGATAGAGACCTAGGGACATCTGAGCATGCTGTCATACTGCCTCTGGTCTCCCTTACACTTGATTAGGAATAATTTTAAAATTATTTTCTTACAAATTGCTCCCCTAGGCCCGAAACTTCTCTGTGAATGTTCTAAGACTGCAACAGGGTGAGGTCCCTGGTATAATTTGATCAGAAGACAAGGTTTTGTGCACTGTAATTCTAGCATCTTTAGATCTCATTGATGAAATTAGGATTTTTTTTCCAGTAATGTAAGTGCAATTTTAATGGTGTGTCATTTTTGAGGTGTGTAGAATATAAAAATTGTGAAACCTGGGACAATGGAGAAAAATTCTCTTAACAGTGTTTATCATTTTAGGCTAGAAATGAAAAAGAAAAGATATTTTCAAGGTCTTATCAATAAGATAATCTAGAAGAATTCATTGTTAGAAAAAGAATTTTTAATCAGATGAATATCTACATGTATTTTGGAGATGACACACTCAAAGATTTCCATATTAACATCTATTAAAATATAGACTATGTGAGGAATCATGTTCTGGTTGCTTTAATTTACTCTATTTGCGTGTTTCAGAACCAAGTTCCTTCACTCCTTCTTTCCAAATTCTCAGGTTTACTCTATCTTTTTCAAACAATCCACAATATTTATAATATGCCTCCATACTTCTTGAATTCCAAAGCAAATGCTCATTTGTTTACTTGATAAAGTCTGCTCTTGTTAGGTGTTTCAAGAAATTCCAGAAGATTTTGTTTTAAAGCACCAAAATTAACTACTGAAAAACAGACAAACTTTTACATGCAAAATGCACACACACACATACATGCTCACATCTTCACAGTTTTAATATATTACTAATGATGCTAACATAACTCATTCACTGTGTCTTACTATGTGGCAATTCCCGTAACGAGCACTTCATGGACTTTATCTCCTACCACCCACTACAACTTTGTCAAGCAGGTTCTATTTTTGTTCCCATTTTATCACCCTTTTCATAATTCTGATATGGATACTAATACTTTGAAGGAGTAAATGAATTGCCCAAGGTCATATCCATAAATGGTAATAAACTTGGCTAAACAAAATATTAATCTAAATGGAACAATTCATACGTGAACAAACCAAATTGATGATTGTTGATTCATTTTATTAGAGTTGCTGAGGGTTCAGCTTTACCATACACACACATGCATGGCGACCTAAAATACCAAGGACTGAAAGAAGGAAATAACTACAGAACAAGATGCTGATTAGCATATCATCCTTCCCACCTGCAATAAAGATTTCTTCTTATCACACACATATAATTATAATTCCACAGCTCAAAAAATAACACTGTAGAAAATATCAGTTAATATTTTGTTGCAAATAAATGGTGAATTGGTGTCTGATTAGAGTTGCTTACAGCAGAACAATCTTTCCTGGTGGCTAAATTTCAAGGAGTATAACTCTCAAGTTTCAACATGAATAGATAAAATCATCAGACCATTGGCTGTTAGTCGTTACTCGTGAAAAACCTTTGTCATCCTGTTTATGTTTCCATTTCTCACAAGAGTTTCAGTTAAGTTCTTAAACAATCTCATGCTGGGAAATTTTGTCTCTCCTGATTTAACAAGAAGCTCCTTTAAGGGGGAAAATTTGCAAGGTAATTACCACGGAGTGGCCATATTATTTCAATATTTGTCAGAGACCATCATCTTTTATCCTGTGGAAAGTATGTGTCCTTACTCCAATCTGCTTCTCTGTGCCAGCAAATATCCTTCTTTCCTCTAAGCATCACAAAGCACTTTGCCAGAAAGTAATTCTGTTAGATCTACTCTATAGAAACTAAGACACTGGTCAAGTTAATGCCAAAGCTAGACTGGCAATGTGCAAGAATGTTACAATACAATCTGCATTTCTTCATTCAAATCATTAATTAAGTAACCATATTCCTCAATTTACAATTCTCTTTTGGGGCTTGTGACACATACTTCAAAATCCCTGAGCAGTATTAGAATATTTTCCTCTTGACCTAGAAAGGGGAAACATTCAGACATTTCTGCTAAATTAACTCCCAAAAAAGAACTATTTGGGTAAATTTAATTATCCAACAACATCTCTATTTCTGTTTTCATTAAGAAAAAGGTGGGAAAATGAAAACACCAAGTTTTACCTTTGTCTGGTGCTTTTGTAGTCGGAACTTCTTAGCATTGGGAATAGTTGCCAAAAATTGGATTCCAGATATTGTGCACTCTGCCATTCACACTGTCAACCTACTAAGGAGCCCATAGATATGGCCCCTCCATGGCTGAGCTTATTCACCTTTGGAATGCCTCATAGTAGAAAGCTGACACCAACTCATTTATAGCAGCTGCACAGTCAGCCACTGGTCCAAGTTTTTAAAAAAACAAACAATAGCCCCTTAGTGTAATAAAATGGAAATGGTAAGTGCCAGTACTGTAGTTTATTCTATGACAGTCTAATTAGAATACTTTGATATTCTATAAGAGTGACAAGAAAAAAAGTGCAATTTTTCTATCCTGGACTTACTGAATTAACTATATTGACTATTCTTTAAAAATCCTATATTCGGTATCTTGCTTTCTGATTAATTTTCAGAAAACTTCTCAAAACATTTCAGACTCCCTTTTCTTCCAATATATCTATAGAGATACTTGTCTGGGGGTGAAGCATCTTTTCAGGGGAAGTAACTAAAACAACAGCATTTACTTGGGTCCTTTTTTATTGATAACTACTAGAACTATATTTTATCCAAACAACAGTCCATCTAACTTAAAATAAATCTAGATAACAAGTTTCCCACACAGGCTACAGAAAGTAGTTTATTCCACAAAGATCAGTGGGATCACTTCCATTTGTCATGTTCTGCAGTAATTAACAAGAGTGTAGATAACACGTATATTACTTTAAACACTAGAATGTTTTTTAATTCATCATTTCAATTACTTAGTTATAACAAAGCACTGGCTTAAAATGCAACGGTGATTCTCCCTTCTTATTAAAATGCTACCTGCTTTTTTGACAGTTCTGAACAATGTTTCTTATGGCTTTGTTTATCTTGCTCTAAAATGAAGTGACAATTCATTTTTCATAAATAAGCTGAAGAGTCTTTGCAGCAGATATTTTTTTCCTTTTAAGTAAATTTAAAAGAAGTTTGGTCAGCATATGAATGCGTTACCTTCCTGCCAGCGTGGGACATGACTCCTGGGGATGAGCCTCCCTGGCAATGAGGGATTAATACCAAGTGCCAACTGGCAACATGACTGGAAAAACACCTTGAATAAAAGGGGGAAAAGGTAAAGACAAATGAGTTCATGTGGCTAAGAGACTTCAAAGACAGTCGGGAGGTCATCCCAGAGGTAACGCTTACACACACCTCAGTAGGATCTCATAGAACACCAAAGTGGATATCACCCCACACAGAGGGGCTCCTGAGGGCTCTGGATACACCCAGGTCCTCTATAAGGGGGGATCGCCCCAGAGATTGATGCCTTATCAGTGGGCTCTACTTTGGAATCTGTGCTCCTGAGAGTGACAGAGTTGGACTCAAATGAGTCCTCCCTGCACACGGTCCATCAGTCCCTTCTATTCAAACCTATATGTGATGCTAGAGTTTGTAGGTATACTTCCAGAGACTGGAGTCTTTGGCCTACCTATGTGCCAGCTGTGCCTGGAATCTCGGTGGAGCTGCAACTCCTACTCTACAGCTCAATGGACTCACCCAAGTCACCTGGTGAGGAGATGATGATGGACAACGGCCATCCCAGGGAATGGAGAGGGCCTGCAGCTGCAGGCAGGATAATCCCATCCACCGTATCCATGGGATATAAGCCCCCTCTTACTTGGAGGTGGAGTGGACATCACCATCCCAGTCCCCTCAGGACTGGGGGAAGAGCTATGGACTAGAGTGGACTTAATGGTATTCTGTTGTAGACATATTGTGATTCAAGCAATGGAAGAAATTTTAACAGTGAGGTGGAGCCAGTGGCCACTAGATGCTTTCAGGACAGAGAGGGGAAGGGCAGTTGTAATATAGGGGCTTTCTCAGGACTTGGGGGTTGTCCTGAGTGATGTTGTGGCAATGGATATAGGCCATTTTACATCAGCACATACCATGAGGAACTGTGTGGGAGAGAGTGTGGTCTACGATGTGAACTGTGGTCTATGTTTAGTGACAAAGCCCCAGGATATGTATATCCATTGTAGGTGATGTGCCACACTAATGAAAGATGTTTATGTGGGATGTTATGGGAGGTGTGGGAGGTGGGGAACATGGGAATCCCTGTAATTTCTGTGTAACATTTAGGTAATCTAAGCACCTTTTAAAATATATATATATTTAAAAAATAACATTTATGTAAGCAAATGCAAAAAATAAAAAAATAAAAGAAGTTTGGAGGTATATACATATATACATTTTTTTTTTCTTAAGTAGAAAATAGAAAATACCTCCAAAGTTTTTGCCTTCTGATATCTGGTAGAAAAGCTTGCAAAGCAGAATCCATTTTACAAGCAAAGTACAAATAAAGTCTCTGAAAGTCATAATTTTTGCATATTTTTAAATGCACAATTTTTTATATGGTAATGTTTGGTGGTTTCTTTTGTATAATATTGGAAACAATCAAATCATTGCTTTAAAACAAGAAAGCAAGTTAGTTCAGGGGCTAATGGATTTTACATTAAAAAGTAAAAACTTTGAAGTGGCCTATTTTTCATTTTGAGGTAGCTGTGCTTTGAATTTACTTCCTAACTTCCTGTATTCAGTATGGTGCAGTGGAAAAATTCCAGAGTGGAAGGCTTGAGACTCCAGGTTCTAGCAGGACCTAACATTAGTGTTTAGAAAACATAAACTTTTGAGAACTACCTCAAAATCTCAATTTTCACAACTATGAAACTAGATAAGATGGTCTTTAAATCTTCCAGGACTACAATTCTGTGAGTCTATAAATTTATAATCCTAAGGAAGCAACTTGATATGAGTAAAATGCTTTGAATCCATAAGGACTATTTGTGAATTCTTGTATTAACTACCAAGAGGAGTAGCTGTACATGATAAGAGTTCAGGAAGCATAGTTTGTCTGATAATAAAGGGTGTCTTTGGAATGCATCTTCCTCATTAATTAAGATTTTTTTTTCTTCTTTAATTATCCTAGGGTATTATATACAATGGCAATTGAGTCTGCTTTTAATGACATATCTTTTCTTTCAGAAAATTGTTTATCTTAAATATAATCAATTTATGTCATCATATAATTGAAATGATACATGCATTTTATTACCATTTTTATCTCCTACAAATACATTAAAAATGGATTTCTACCTAGCACACAACATGTAAGATAAAATAGCTTATAGGCAAAATATGATGCATTTAATTAAACTGTACTACCATCCAGTAATCTCATAAAGTTTTAAAATTTATCTATTATGTAGTTGTGTAAAGTTATCTGTGGGTAAGCAGGGAGAGGAAAAACAAGGGAGCTACTCATGAATATGGATTAATCTCTGATAAGGTTAACAATGAAATTCTTTATCATCCCAGCAAAAGGTATTGTTTTATTACCTCACCACCACTTCCTTCTTCCATCTCGGAAATTTTATAAATAGCATATTTCTAAGTATCTTTATAACACTGGCAAAATTGTCACTATAACATTAACAATATAAAAGTATAAACAAAAATCACAAGCAAAAACTGAGAATATGAATTTAAAATAAGACAAAGAACTGATATCTTAATATAATATAAAGTTCTTCAACAAACAGATAAGAAATAAAGATAGGATTCCTATAGCTAACTAATGGATACATGATCATAGTATCTATTCAAAAAATTAACAAGAACAAGTTTAATAACTCTTTTAAAAGTTCAAACATTAATAAGAAAAGAAATCAAATAGACACTTCAAGAAATACCTTATTTCACCTGTCAAAGGAAAAAAGCATTTTAAAAAAAGAGTAACAATGAGAGGATATCATGAGCTAGCCATTCTCATATGCTGCTGGAGGAAATTTAAGTGGTCACATTCTTTTCTGAAAAGCAACTTTGGGCCATGATGTGTATTAAGTGTCTTAAAAATGTTCCATCCGGTTTGGACAGTAATTCCCCTTCTAGGAATGCATCTCCCCAAATTAATCCAAAATATACAGCTGTGACAGTTTGGAACTTTTTGTGGATTCCAGAAAGGATCATGTTCTTGCAGCTAATCCATTCCTGTGAATGTGAGACCTTTTGATTGAATTAGACTCAGTTGGGGGGTCTTTGATGGATTGCTTCAGTGAGGCATGACCCAGGGTTAGTCTAGGTCGTCTTGCTGAAGTCTTTTATAAACGGAAGACTGAAAGCAGAGACACACAGAGAAAAAGCCGCAGAGTCAGAGAAACCCCTAGAGGCTGAGAGAGAAGTCCTAGAGGCCAAGGGCTAGAATCAGTGGAGTGCAGAGGTAGGGAATGACACACCTGAGGGACTTAAAAAGACGAAGCCCAGAGGAGAAGGGAGAGGTAAGTGATATGGCTGATTGACCACAGCTGAGCTTGGGGAGAAAGTAAGCCTGGAGTAGAAGGCAGAGACCCAGACGGGAGAGCCGCCATTGCACCATTAGTAGGAGTCCAGGATTGCCAGCAGCCAACCTTCGGTGAGACAAGCAACTCTGATGAAGCCTTGATTTGAAGATTTTCAAAGCCTCAGAACTATAAGCTTTAACCTAATAGATTCCCTAATAAAAGCCAATTCATTTCTGGTATATTGCTCCCAGCAGCTTTTAGCAAATGAAAACAACAGATATATGCAAAAAAATAAAAAATAAAAAAAGATGTTCATTGCAATATTATTTATAACAGCAAAAAAGAGAGAGATGAGAACAGCCTAAATGTCCAAAATAGTTAAATAACTTATGGGCACACTCATAGCATACAAATCATATGGTCCCTAATATTATTTTTTAAGCATTTTCAATGACGTTAAAATGTTGATGAAATAGTGTTGAGGGGAAGCAAATTACAAAACTATATACACAGTGTGATCTCAAGTATGTTAATCTTTGAGATGGGTCATAGGCCTAAACATAAAAGCTAAAACCATAAAACTTTTCAAAGAAAACATAGGAAAGTATTTTCAAAAACTGAAGGTGGGCAAAGATTTCTTAGAAAGAAGATAGAAAGTGAAAATCATAGAAGAAAAAATTGATAAATTAGACTTGTCGAAATTTAAAGCTTGTGCTCATCAAAATGATGGCATTAAGAATAATGCTAGGCAAGCCACAGGCTTACAGAAAATATTCACAAATAGTGTATCTGACAAAGGACTTGTGTCTGGAACATAAAATGAATTACTACAATTCAATAATTTTTAAAAATCAAAAATAGGCAATGACACAACAGATACTTGACAAAGGGAAATTTACAAATGGTCAATATTCTCATTTAAAGAAAGCATTCCACATCATTAGTCACCAGGGATACAAGTTAAAACCCCAATGAGGTACCCACTGGGAAACGGATGTGGCTCAAGAGGTACCCACTAACATCCACTAGAATGGCTAAAACTGAAAAGACTGACATCATCAAATGTTGGCAAGGATATACAGCAACCAAAACTCCTACATTCCTAGTGGGAAATAAAATGATAAACCACTTTGAGGAAAGGTTTGGCAGTTTCTTTTGAAGTTAAATATGCATGTCCACTTTGACCCAGCAATTTTACTCCTAGGTATTTATGCAAGAGAAATAAAAACTTAAGTCCACAAAATGTCTTATACAAGAGTATTCACTGTAGCCCTATTCTCTACAGCCAAAAACTGAAATCAACTCAAATGGCAATAAACATAAAATGTTTTTTAATGTAATGTATTTGTACAATGGAATATTATCAAGCAAAGAAAGGGAATGAACTTCTGATTCATATATCATGTATGAATCTCACAGATACAATATAATATTGAGTGAAGAAACACAAAAGAGGACATAAATTATTTCACTTATATGAATTTCTAGAACAGGCAAAAGTATAAGATTAAAAAATAAAAACTGGCTATCTGGGGGAGGGGAAAGAGCATTAAGAATTTTCTGGAAAGAGACATAAGGAAATTTTCTTTAGGACATCCCTATCTACCAAGAATCTTGAAGTATCTAGATCTCTAGATTGCAGAGATAAAAATGTATCTCTATGCTAGGCTATGGTGATATGATTAAAACCATTTGCCAATATTACACAGTTTTGGTTTTTCAATGTCTATAGGATTATACTTTAGTCCACTGAATTTAATAATCAGAAGCTGAAGTTGGTGCCCAACCGTCTATTCCTTCTCCATTTTTGGGAAGCGGAGCTTCCAATTCCAGCCTTGGAATAGCTCCCGAGGCAGCTTGTGCCTCCAATGGAGGTTGGGCACCGGCCTTTGTGGCGTAGAGTGCTCTGCTTATGACTCTTATCTGCAGATGGACAGTCTCCTCCTTCCATTCTTTAAAGGATGTTGCAGGATCCTCTTCTGGTCTCCTGGAGCCCCCAAACAGGTGTGTTAGATAGTGCTGGGTGATTATTAACTGCCCTGTAGCACGAGCTGACTCTAGGAGCTCCTTACTGTATCGCCATCTTGCTGGTTGTCTCCCAGCCTTTACATTTTATAATCATTTTTATGTGATAAGTGCAAGTCACCCTCTCATTTGTTACACATAATTCTTATGACTTTTAACCTTTATATCTTGTGTTTATTGTTCCCACTTGTGGAGATGATATTCAAAAGGCCCGGGCAACAGTCAACTTTTAGCAGATTTGTTTTCTACTAAAATCTTTTGGCTTAAGTGAGATTTCTGGAAGATAAATATGTTCAAGAAAATAGAGAATGTAGAGATTTTATGAAAGGACTGGGCTGTATTTGAAGGAATTAAAAAAAAATTCTAGCATGAGTAACCAAATATGGCTAAATGAATAAATATAATGGAAGAATTCAGTAGATAATTCCAAAAACAGATAAAACTCATCATAAATGAGGATTAGTGAAACTGAAGACAGTTTAGAATAGACTATCCAGACTGAAGCCAGTAAAAATAAAAGAATGGAAAATGGAGAAAACAGTACCAAAGACATATAACAGGGTGAAAAGGTCAAACATAGATTTGATCAAAGAGCTCAAATAGAAAGAAAGAGAAATTTGGGCCCCTCAAAATTGAAGAGATATTGGCTGAGAATTTACAAAAATGATGAAAGACATCAAGTCTTAGATTCAAGAAACTAAAATCCCAAGCAGGATGCAAAAATTCATAGTCAAACTTATGAAAATGAAAGACAAATAGAAAAATCTAAAAGGAACCAGGGGGAAAAGTGGCCCTTTATGTTCAGAGACACAACAATTAGCCTGATAGCTGACTATTCACAAAAGTAATGAAACCAGAAATTAATAGAAAAACATGTTTAAAATGCTGAGAGAAAAAAAATGACCACCCTAGAATTACACACACAGCAAAGATATCGTTCTAAAAAGAAAGTGAAAAAAAGATGCTTTAAGACAAACAAAAATGGAGAGTTTGTCACCAGCAGGCTTTCTCTGAAAGAAATACTAAAGGGAGTTTTTCAGGTGAATCAAAATGACCTCAAATGGATCATGAGAATGCAGCAAGGAAAGAAGAGCAACATATTTATTAAAATGATTATATATTGACTCTATAAAAATAATGTCTTATAGGCTTTAAAATATAAAGAGAACAAAATGCATGACAACAAAGATACAAAAGGTGAAGGAGGGTAAATGAAGTTTAAGTTTTAAATTCTTGCATTATCTGAGAAGTGTTAAAAGTTATAATCATGATAAACTTCATAAGCCAATAACATGGGTTGAAAAGTTTAGCATAACCACTAAAAGATGAATATGTGAATATATAACTTACAAGCTAATAAGGAGAGATGGAATCATAATTTTAAAATACTTAATTAATGCAAATGATGGAAAGATAAATATTTTTTCTTTTCTCCTTTTAAATGGAAGTATAATTCCAGTATCAGTTGGATATAAGTCTTTTCTTCTGACAAAAAAGAAGAAAAGAAGCAATAAAAATTAAGTCATGAGTATTGTTAATGCATATTGTCAATATTTATGTGGCTACATAACTATTGTATTGAAATCCACAAAGATATTGAGAAAAATTACTCATGATAGAAACTTTGTAATAGAGTTAAATAATATATGGAAATTATTTCTAAGGAAAGAAAAGTCATTTCAAAAACATAGGTAGTTCTGGGCTAGTCAATTTATTTTAAGAAGCTGAAATATTCAGGATAATTTAATATAGAGAGGAGAATGATAAAAATTACTTTTTTAGGAGATAAGGGGGAGCCTAAAGTTTTACTTCTTAAGGTGAAAAAAAGACTCAATTTACTCAAAGGACATTTGCTTATAATTTGGGGAAATAGTATTTGAATGATGTGGTTTTATCTTCTGAGGCCTCAGTATAGAGAAGTTCTGTGAAAACAGACTAGAATTGTCTTCTTACACCTTTAATAACTGAATCACCAAATGTAGCATTCAAATGGAATCTATTTTTTACTTGAATATGTTATCTTATAGCAAAATCTATAAGTAACTTATCACAGATTTTCCTCATACTAAAATTACAAGATGATTGAAGTTTCTTTGATAAAGGATCACCAATATATTTTTAAAGAAAACATATTAACTAGTTAGTATGGAAGTTTTAAAAAAATCAATTATGCCCTTTCAAGTAAACTTAAAGCAACAACAAACAACATAACATATACTTTTACTGATAAGTAAGGAATCATTATTATGAACATAGCTTATTGTACTTGTTTACAATGCTCTTTTAAAAAAATTCTCCTATCTGACTTTGCAGTTTCTCTGCTTCCTCCCTTAGGTTCAGGCCACAGCTGCTGTTTTCACTACTTCCAGTATCCCTGCATCTAGCCTACATTCTTTTCTAGTCTGCTGTAATATTTGGAAGCCAATGTCCAACATAACAGTGCATAGGCTCTTCACGAAGGCCTTAGATCCCCTCCCATGAGTTAGGTGGATGTCAGACATGAAAAGTGCATGGACTTTCATGGACGTCACTTTTCTCCTTTTCCACTGAAGCTTTTGAGTGGCATTTCACAAAGCTGAGATTTCCTTATAAGTGAACTGCATGGAAGTGACAACCACATGTGTTCATAGACTTTTATTAGTGATACATACAATATCAAAACTCTTTCAGGAAATTGGTTCTATTTCATTCCCAGATAGAAGGAGGTAGGGTGGGGTGGAAGGTGTCAGAGGAAAGACTTAATGCCTGAGCACCTGCAGAGGCTCACTCTAGGCAAGGCTCAGCTACCAATGTGCTACTTCATTTCATTCTCATAGACACTCTATGGGGCACATATCATCAACTCCCTTTTTCAGTTAAGGAAAAAATAACAGAAAAAAGGAAGGCTCAGGGGGATTAAGTAATGTGTCAAAAGATACACTGCTAGAAAATGGCAGAGGTGGGATTCAAACCCTGTTGTCTCACTCCCTCCTGCTTTCCTTCCACTATATCAAAGCTTTGGAAAGTCAGAGGTTAACTGGAAAGGACCAGTGCTGGAGAATGCACTTTGGTGAAAAGATAGTCCCAGCATTGTGGACAATATTTGACCTAGCTCTGAAGTCCCACATTGGAAGAGATGGCATCAAAATTTAAAATGCACTAAAGGAAAACTGGGCAATTCTAAGTAATAGTACATATAGGAGAAAAAGCAAGAATAGATTTAAAGGTAACCTGAAGTTTCTTTTTGACAGTATTTTCTAACCACCAAGGATCAAAATTAACCTGTGTAAGGTGCTAAGGTGAGGCAAGGGCAGTGGCCTTTAATCTGTGGAATCTCTTCCTACTGACAGGGAATCATGTAAATTTGTATAAACTGCTTTGTGGAGGTTGGAGTGACCCTATTGCTGAGTCACAAATGTGACTTATTGCCTAATCTGAAGATTAAAGAGCGCATGAATAAAGACCTGCCACCTTTCTCTTGGGAAAGAGTAGAAGATGGCCCTTCATCAGGTATAGCGAGTTGAAAATGAGTGTCCAGTGGAAGAAGTGTAGGTGACAGAGGGCAACACAAAAATGGATAGAGAGGAGAAGATCAAGTGTGGGATTATAGATTCAAATATCCCTTGTGCACAAGTGGCAACTAACCTCATGGCTGGACATGAGGCCATGCAAAACCCGTACACAGAAGATAAGCAGAAGACATAGTTTTGGGGAGAATCCCTGACTCCAAGAATAGTGGCAAAAACATTAATTATAGAAATAGTAAGTGATGAAGCTATTCCCTATTTGCTACGCTCTGTAATTTTCTCCTGACAATTAATGCTTTGTCAAAACTAAAGTCTTATTCTATTCTGGTTGTTTCCTGCACCAGGAATAATAACCTTCTTTTCATTTTCAGGATAGTGTTTTTTGCGGATTTTGTTTTGGTTTGTTTTGGTTCGATTTGGTTGGTGAGGCCACCACCATCTGATAAGCGGATTTATGGGAGACAAATCAGATGCTGCTAAAAAGAAGACTGGCATTTCCTGCCTTTTGACCTCAGAGTGAAACAGACCATGTTCAGTGAATGGTTGAGTCTGGCTCAAAATGAAATAGTCACAAAACTATTCAAGAGACATCAATTTTAGGACAATAATGATGTATACTTAAGGAAGCAGATATATCTGTGTTTTCTGTCACAGAGAGGCTGAATCTTTTGGACTGTCAACCAAATCAGCCTTTAACCTTCAGCGAATGGAGTACTCCTGCCAGGTTTGTCAAGAATTTCTTGGGGTCACCCTGTTAAGTTACTTTGAAGAGAATTTAGCTAATTTAGTGTGTTTTCTGGATCTCTGAGGAACAAAATGTAATGAATTCTAACCCTTTTAGTTTACTCATTTGGCCATCTACCATTGCTGTAAAGTGAAGTACTATTATCTCCATCTTGAGATGAGGAAACTAAAGTACAAGAAGTCAAATAACTTGCACCAGATCTTACTAGAATCCAAGCAATGGAAAATACATAACAGCTACTTTCTTGTCCTCTCCTCTGGACCCCCGTCCTTCTGGATCATCTGTCTCAGACCAATGAAATGTGCCCACTTTGACCTGTAGCTGTAGGTGACCCCTTCACAGTACCTAGCTGGGAAAGTCAGGGTGATGGGCAGGAGTGAAGGACTCTAGACTGGCAGGAATGATATGTATGATTTGATAACCCAAGGTTAGGTATGCTCCCAGATAATCTGAGTTGATATACTGAAAGCATTTTTTTCATATACTACATCATTATAATGTTGTTTGAGTTGTTCATCCTGTATTTAGCATAATTCATATTCTGTGTACTGAGTCGAATGCCTAACATTGTTTCCTGATAAAATATGTTTAAAATACTAAATATCAGGTTCTTTTTTTAAATATACATATATTTTTATTTTTTAAAGGATACTTAGATTACAAAAATGTTACAAAAAAATATAGGGATTCCCATATACCCCACTCCCCACACCTCCCACACCCTCCCACATAAACAACATCTTTCATCAGTGTGGCACATTCATTGCAATTGATAAATGCATCCTGGGGTATTGCTACTGGGCAGGACCACAGTTCACATTGTAGTCTTCACTCTCTCCCACACAACTCTGCAGGTTATGGGATGATATAAAATATCTGTCATTTCAGTGTCATTCAGGACGATTCCCAAGTCCCAAAAAAGCCACCATATTACACCTGCTTTTTCCTCTCCCTGGCCCCAGAGCCTACAGTGGCAACTGGTTCCACATCAATGTTGTAATTTCTTTCATTGCTAGAATCACAATAAATATAGTGGACCAGTAAGTCCACTATAGTCCATAGTTCATTTTCCAATCCTGAGGATTCCGGGATGGTGATGTCCACTCCACCTCTAATTGAGAGGGGGCTTCGATCCCATACAGCCGATGGATGGGATTCTCTTGCTTGCAGTTGTGGGTTCTCTCATTTCCTTGGTATGGTGGTTGTCCATCCTCACCTCTTTATGAGTCCTTGTCCTAGGTGAGTCCAATGAACTGGAGAGTAGATGTTGCAACTCTGCTGAGGCTCAGGGCCCAGCTGGCACATGGACAGCCCAAAGATTCGAGTCTTTTGGACATACAGCTACAAACTCCAGCACCAAGTATAGGTTTAAATAGAAGGGACAGATGAGCCATGTGTAGGGAAGCCATAACTGAGTCCAAATCTGTCACTTTCAGGAGCACAAACTCCAAAGTAGGGCCCACTGGCAAGGCACCAAACTCCAGAGCTATCTGCCCTCACCATAGGTGTCTCTAGAGCCCTCAGGAGCCCCATATTTGGGGTAGTATCCACTTTGGCCGTCTATGAGATCTTGCTAAGATTTGCATAAATGTTACCTCTGGGATGATCTCCTGAGTCACTCTGAAGTCTCTTAGCCATATAAACTCATTTGTCTTTATCTTTTCCCCCTTTTATTCGAGGTCTTTTTCCAGTTGTATTGATAGTTGGTGCCTGGTAGTAATCCCTTGGTGCCAGGGAAGCTCATCGCTGGGAGTCATGTCCCACACTGGAGGGAAGGTAATGCATTTATATGCTGAGTTTGGCTTAGAGAAAGGCCATATTTGAGCAACAAGAAGGCTCTCAAGAGGCAACTCCTAGGTACCCCACAACACCAGGCCAAGTCTCAATTTCAAGAGTAAAGGTTCACAAGCATAGCCCTCAATATCAAGGGCCCATCAATGGACCATCCTCCTTCACCAGTCATTGACCCTGCACTTGGCGGACTGTTGCTGCTCCATTAGAGAATATGGCAGAGCTTTCCAGGATGAATTCAATATTCTCTTGGTTGTTGTATGAATCTTTACCCACTGTGACAATGTCCCATGAACATTTGAACACATTTGTATACCTTATATGTATGCCCAGGTGAACTTCCTCCCATGTAGCCTCCATCACTGACACCTCACACCAATGATCCTCCCCTGCACCAGTTGTAACCCTTCTGTGATCCAAAACTTCTTCAAAAATGAAGCCAATAAAACAGCCAAATACAATTAATAGGAAAATGAAATAATAATGATAGGCTTAAATATAAGAAATAAAACATATAAAATTTTTTAAAAACTAAAAATAAAATTAAAAGATTGGGATATTAAAAAATAATGAAAAATTAAATATCAGATTCTTAAAATCATCTTTGGAACTCAACTCATTTACAAATTGGGGCTGTAACTCACATGTAAAAACTCCCATTAGTGTTATTTTAAGAATTAGTAAAATTTTGTAGTCTGGAATATATCTTACCTGAAAGAGAAGCTTTCCCATGGTTTAAGCTCTTATAATTAAAACTTCCCATGTTTATTCACCCACTGCTTATAGATAGAGATTTTTGGCTTTTTTTTTTCTTCCAACTACATATGTCAGCTCACTCTGTCTTCTATGACTGACATAAGTCAGAACAGGCACATGCTTTCTCAAATGTATTCAGTTGTGAAGAAGACTTCATTTCTCTTTGGTAGGAACTGGCTAAATCTGGTTCCTGGCCTGCTCCTGGTATGTGGGTCATGAGTTTAGTTAAGAAGTGATAATTGCCAATGACAGCCTGAAGCTATCATTGGCTCCCCAATTTGGGATTGATGATTCCCTAGAAGAAATTAAGGTTATGTTCAGCTTCACAGTGGAAGGTGCAGGCAGAGGTGGAGGGAGTGGGGAGAACAGCCCTGAACATGAGAAAGAGACATTCCTCTGTAAGTAAATACATGGCTTCTTTCTTGCCAGGGGCTGCTTTGGCTCCAGAAAAATGAAACTGCTTTATTTGTTAAGCAACAATCCAAAACAAGCAGTATAAGACCACAGGTAAATGTATTTGCTATAATAACAAAACTCTTTGTAGTTCTTTTTTTTTTTTAATTTTTATTTTTTTTATTGTGGGTAAAAATCAAAATTTTCACAATACATACCAACATTTGCAAAATGATATATAAATATATATGCATATATGTGCATTTGCTTACAAAAATGTTATTTATGTATATATATAAATATATTTTAAGAGGTGCTTAAATACCCAAAATATTACACGGAACCTACTGGGATTCCCATGTTGCCCACCTCCCACACCTCCCACCACATCCCACACAAACATCTCCCACAAGTTGACCCACCACCCTCAATGGACTTACACATCCTGGGGCCTTGCCACCAACCATAGACTACTGTTCACACCGTAGACAACACTCTCTCCCACACAGTTCTGAGTGGTGTGTGCTGATTTAAAATGGCCTACATCCGTTGTAGTTCTTTTTAAACATGGCCTTCTCTATGTCTATAAATTTACTTAGCCCAAGGTGAAAAATCCTAGAATAATCCTATCCCATCAGTCAAATGGATGCTGGTGCAAAGTTCCAGAAATCTGTTACTTTTTATAAAGAGTATTTATTTGGCCTACAAGTTAGAGTTACAAGGCCCTAAAGAGTCCAATTCGAGGCTGCTTTCTCACTGAAGTCAGTTGCCACATGTTAAAGCAAGATGGCGGGTGATCTCTGTCTGGTCTCTCCTTCCTTTTTCCTCTTAAGGCTCCATGAGCTCAGGTTCTTCCAATCTTAACTGTAGGTTGGCATAGGGTTCATCTCTCAGGGCTTCCTATATCAGTCTGACATAGGGCTTGTCTCTTTCCAGGCCTTATCGCTCCTCAGGTGCTGTTCTCTTCAGCTGCAAACTGTTAGGTGAATGGTTCATATCTCCCCTTGGTCCCAGGATCAAACATGACAGGGCTAGCTCCTCTTCTGTGTATCTTCTTGAGTAAATGTCCATTTATATCATCCCACCAAGGGGGCGGGGACTCAACCCTGAGTCACACCCTACTGACTTTGTTGAATCAAAGCCCTCATCTTAACAGGTAATTTAATCAAGACATGTCAGCTGAATCTAATGCATTCAAAGAGTATTATACCCAGAGGAATAGATTAGTTTAAAAACATCATCTCTCTTTTTGGGGTTCAAAAATAATCTCAAACTGACACACCTGTCTTTAGAGAATACACTTTATGAAGAATTTCAAACATATCATATTTAAAATATTCTTACCTAATTTCCTTGCATCTGTGTGTGTTGCTTTTGTTTCACTCTTGTACCTGCCTAGGCACTAAACTCCTCCCCATCACCAATTCCTACAAAAAGTCCAATCACAGCCAGCTTTTCAGGAGTTTGTAAATTTATAGAAGATTTGGAGGCATTTTGGGGAGGAGTACTGCGTAACATTCCACAATCTCTCTTTTTTCCTCTTTTTACTGTTTTCCTTAATCTCCACCAGTATCAGTCAAGATAGGGTAGATTGTGCTGTGGTTAAAAAACAAACAAATAAACAAACAAACAAAAACAAACCCTAAGACTAGGGCTTAATGCAAACTTTTATATAGGAATGAACCCTTCACTGAAACCCTTTCAGTTTATCTATGTAGATAATCTGAGCCTAAGTTTTACATTTATATCTTTTACATCATGAATAGTTATTCAGAGACTGGAAATATTATAATATACCAAGGTAGACTTTATAAGGGGCAGTTAACTTTACTTTGGCCTAATGATTCCTAAATTAGTATTTGCTTCAGAATCACTTGGAGACTTTAAAACGTTCAGATGCCTGAGCTTCACCCAGTAGATCTGATGTGGGGATCAGGACTCTAAAATTTTTAACAAGTTCCCCAGGCAATTTTCCAACTCAGCCTGGTTTGAGATCTATTCCTCTAGTTTTGGGGTCAGCAAACTACCGCCCCCAGGCCAAATCCAGCCCACTATCTGTTTTGATAAATGATGCTTTATTGGAACACAGCCACACTCATTTGTTTATGATCTGTGTATGACTGCTTTCATGCTACAACAGCAGAGTTGAGTAGTTATAACAGACAATATGGACTGCAGAGGATGAAATATTTACTAACAAAGTCCTTTATAGAAAAATTTGGTGACTTGTCTATTTCACAACTAATTTCCAAAGTCATGTTGTTAGTTGTAATGAGAACTAAATAAGGCACTGCCAATACCTGGACTGAATTCTTTACAGTCTTCACCTTCCTATGAGAGAGAGAATACTTTTTTCTTTTTTTACACAAATTACCAGCCAGTGTTTTGTTTTGTTTTTCCCTGAGTTATGGTGACCTCTAATGGTAGAAATGTTAAATCACAGATGCTTAGTCAGATTAGGTTGTCTCCAATTGTTAATTAATTACTGAAATTAGTCACATTTATAGACTCTGTAGCAAGGGACTTTAGAAACCAGAGTTCACTTGGTAGAAGTGAGCAAGACTAAACAGGCTGGGAGAAGGTTAGCAATCTTGTGAGCTAGAATCCTTTCTTTCTGAAGTTACTTTCCCTTCAAAGATTGTTCTTGAATATAACGTTTCCAACTTGATAGGTCATTTATCTCAAGGTCATACATTTTCTCGGGAACATTATATCCATTCGTGATGTCATATGTACCTCTAAACCTGAATCACGATACTACAGATATGATGAAAATCATATGTGAACTCACTATGATGAACTGTGATGAAAGGAACCCAGAGGCATGCATCACAGCTCTACACATGTATGGCAAGATAATTGGCAAGGGGGGGTGCCACACACAGGTTGGGAATAGTGAGACGCAGAAGATAAAACCATTGGTTTTCAAATTGGCTAGTGGTTAAAATCCTCTGGGGAACTTTTAAAAAATAATGATAGCCAGATCTCTACCCCCCTAGAGATTCTGATTTAATTGGTCTGGGGTGAGACCCAGGCAACTCTGTATATGTGTGTGTGTGTGTGTGTATACGTATCTATCTATCTATCTATCTATCTATCTATCTATCTATCTATCTATCTATCATCTATCTATCTATTTATCTATCATCTATCTATTTTAAGTTCTCCAAGTGATTCTAACGTGCAACCAAGGGTAAGAACCACTGTTCTACAGCAGAGCTTCTCAAAATTTAAGGTGTATTCAAATTACCTGTGCATCTTTTTAAACTGTAAATTGTGATTTAGTAGGTCTGTGGTAGCTCCTGAGAATCTGATTCCCAACACACTCCAAGGTGGTGTTGATCTACCAGTCTGTGGAGCACACTTTGAGTAGCAAAGGATTAGATCATTCCTAGACACAATTTGTATGTGATCTCAGTGGTTCTGAGACCTGAAGTTACATAAGTATCACCTGGGAGCTAACTAAACATGTAAATTTGTAAGCTCCAGTCTCAGAGATTAAAATTCAGTAGAGGGGGACGGATGTGGCTCAAATGGTTGGGCATCCATCTCCCATATGGAAGGACCCAGGTTCGATCCCCGGGACATCCCGGTAAAAAAAAAAAAAAAAAAAAAAAAAAAAATTCAGTACAGATCTTGATTGGTAATAAACGTTCAAAATGATTCCAAGATTAATAAATGTCTGGGCTCAGAAACTGTCATAGTGTCACTTCTGCCATAGTGGATTGGTTGAAGCAGTCACAGAGGCCAACCAGCTTCAAGGGGAGGAGTCATAAACAGGCTGGCTTCATGGGTGTGTGACCTGTGCAGTCCCACAGGACCCCAGGCTCCAAAGGGTCTCACACTTGGTTTAATGTTATGCTTTTGCCATCTTGAAACTCTTTATAATTTTTGAACAATGGGCACTACCTTTTCATTTTTCACTGAGTTCCACAAATTATGTATCTATTTCAATCATAAACCTCACCTTTCAATGGGAGGAGTGTTTAAAAAATTTGTGGCCTTCTGCCAGAGATTTTATTCCTCACTATATCTCTGCGTTAAAAGTTATCCTTTCAAAATACAAAGTGAGGTATGTGGGTTAAATACAGCATAAAGAAAGGAAACAGATTACAAAATTGAAAATTAGACTAAATTGTCACATTTTAGGATTAAGAAATATGTTGAACACCAAATACTATTATGCTGAGTATCTGCTAGTACTCATATCTGATCACCACTGGGCTCACTCACAAGCTTGGTAACACAGGCATTAATGTATAAGTGTATGCTGAATTTATACATAAGTGTCCTTGATGAGAAAGACAGCCAGTGAGGATTGTATAGGGGAAAGTCTCCAGGATTTTAGCAAACCTGGATTTGTGTTTTGGTGTATCTGCTAAGCTATTTAAAGGTTATTAAGGAAGGCAGTGACAACTACTCCATATGCTTTTTGAGAGCTGGGTTCTTATTTAACATCTGTTTTATGTCATCAGTCATTTGCACCACATTAGGACCTCTAGAGGAGCTTAGTAAAGTTTGCTGGTGTTGAATCTAAGCAACAAATGTCTTAAGAGTAAAATCAACAACTACCAAAACCAAGATTGATAAAAAGGAAGATGCAACTAATAGGGAACAATGTCAGGAAAACAGTAAGTACTACACTTTACACATAGTAGGTGATGATTGTTGGATTGAAACGTAACGGTGTGATCAACTCTCAAAGTGTACAATTATCCAGGAAAAGTTTCTTAGAGAAAAAGGCTAGACTTTGAAAGAAGTGAAAGTTGACAGAGAACATTGAAAGGAAATAGAAACCACATTGGTATGAGGAGGAGAAGAACATCATTCTAAGGAGGAGGAATGTGAGTAGAGCAATGTTACTGCATAAATAAGAGGCAAGGAAAGGAAGCAAACATTACTTTGGGGCTCAGTACAGGGGACAGAATCTGAATTTACTACACAAGCTGTAGGAAGTTACTGTGGGTAGTTTGCTTGGTTCTTTGTTTGGAGTGGTGGATGGTGGCTATTTTATTTTATTATTGAAGCCTAATATCAAAAGTCTTCATCTGAAGCACATTCCAAAGGAGGTGCCAGACTAAGATGCAGAAGTTTTCAAAGGAGTTGCTCAGAAACCTAGTGGAAAACTCTTAAAACCCTGACCCACATTGAGGGTATAAGAATTGGGAATTAGAGATCAGAAAGGACTTTAAAAGGGAGAGAGTTCTTGAGGTACTATGATAATGGGAATGTTTCCCCTTTATCTCAGAGGCCACATGAAGAACTATCTATGTAACCCGCTGGAGTTTGAAGAACACAAAGGCCTGGTGTCTGACTCTCACCTAAAACAAACAAATCTAATGGATAAGAAAAAGGATGACACGGCATTTTGATGGAGGGAGGAAGAAGAGGTTGTTTCTGAGTTAGAATCAGCCTGCATTCCCAGGATCCTTTGGAGCAAAGATTGTGTTTCCTATTGTGGTTGATAGCATAAAGTGCCACCCAGATCCTCCTTCATGACTGAGGATTTGTTCCTTCAGCTACTGGGAGTACTGCCAGCAGACTGTCCTCAGCTGGCCCAAAAGGACTGCCTCGGCTAAAGAGAGGATAACTGCTGATGTGGGGGTATAAATGCCCAGTCCCTATACTCCAACTCAGGACAATGCAGGGCCATCCCAGCTTCAGCACTCCCTGTAAGATTGGCTGAGGCCTTCGTTGAGACTGCACCATAGCTTACCTTCTCCCTCTGCCCCATCTTGCTTCTTTTCCTTCCTTTCCATAGTATCTTGCATGGTTATTGCCAACTCAGAGTCTGCTTTCCAGAAAACCTGACTTTCAACACCCTGGATCATTTGTGAGCCCCAAGGGCAAGTGAATCAGCGTGGGTTATCTTAGAGCTCTCCAACGGGGACCCTGGTAGGGTAAACAAATATATTAGCAGAGAGACTGCTTAAAGTATCACTGGATTCCTCATAGCTGAGAGAGGAGTAAGCAATTGAAGGAATAGAGCTGCACTAGCTCTAGTCAAGGGATCTAAAGATTAAAGATCTCCAGGGATTGGGGATGTTGTCTCTGAAGAACTTACAATAGTGCCTAGGAAAGGAGGAGCCAGCTTTCAAGGTTTATCAAGTCCAAAGAACACCAACGTCCAGGTGGAATAGTGTCAACCTGTGTTCTCTCCTCTATTTGGAGGTCTGGAGCCCAGAACTTCAAATCCAGAGAGGTTAGAAACCCCACTTAGCAGGTTGAGGAAGGAGAGGCAAGAGCCCAAAACAGGGTAAGAGAGAGTAGATGCCAGCCTTACCCTTTCCCTGACTTTTTTTTTTAAGTCTAAAACAAATTTCCTCCCATCTCTTTTCTTTTTCATATCACCTAAACCCCTTCTCCCCCAAATCCTATAAGAACTATCTTTTCCTTTATTTGGTGAGATGCCCCACAGTTCCTCTCGTGTTCCATCTCTAATAACCCCCTTGAAATGAGTCAAAAAACCAAACCAAAACAAAACAAAACAAAAAAACTAATATGTCGGACTGAGGTTTGTCCCTGGTGATCTAAAACTGACTGGGCTAGGACAGGCCTAAAAACTTTTTCTTGGCTGGTGCTATGTCTTTCTGGTCATTATATGCCCATGCATAAGTGAGATTTACAATTTCCAGGATCTAGTCTTTGGAGAGGAGCAGCAGCCCAGGCGGGGCAGTTGGGACCCAGGTCACTGTGCAAGCAGAGGCGCTCGCCGCCAGGCAGAGGACCTGCGCCCCCTGCGGGTCCCCAGGCGGACGAATGGCGGCGGCCGCGGGCGCCATGGACAATGCCTCGTCGCTCGTGAGCCCCGCGGGCGGGGAGGTGATCGAGGACACGTACGGGGCTGGGGGCGGCGACGCCTGCGAGATCCCGGTGGAGGTCAAGCCCAAGGCCCGCCTGCTGCGCGGCTCGTTCCGCCGGGGAGGCGACGCGGCGGCGGCCGCTCCCGGGTCGCTGGCCCGCGGGACGGGCGGCGGCGGGCTGCTGGGGGCCAGCTTCAAGTCCACAGGCTCGTCGGTGCCGGAGCTGGAGTACGCGGCGGTCGAGTACGAGCGGCTGAGGAAAGAGTACGAGATCTTCCGGGTCAGCAAGAACCAGGAGCTGCTGTCCATGGGCCGCCGCGAGGCCAAGCTGGACACAGAGAACAAGCGGCTGCGGGCCGAGCTGCAGGTAACGCCGGGTTCGGGGCGCGCGACCTGGATGAGCGCTCCACCCGGGAAACTGAGGCCCAGGGCGGGTGGCCCAGTCCTGTGCAGACGCTGGGTGGCTCTCCGCTTCTGATCTGTTGACAACTGACCTCTGTCGTCCATCCTGTCTCTTGTGCAAAGCAAGTAGTTTCAAAAGTTGGGCGGGAACAGCTCCGCATTTTAAATTTTGGGGCTATATACTATTGGGGTCTAAACCGATCCATTAGCTGGCCCACCCCCCACCTTTTTCTACTTCTGATTCCTTCATTCAAACACCTTGAAACAGTTAACCTGAAAGTGAACAGAAGCAGCAAATGCCAATCACCAGAAGGTCTCCAGGGACAGACAGACACACACACACACACACACACACCATACACACACACACACATATATGGCACTTATGTGCACAAAAAATTTAACTCAATAAACCCCTTCCTAGGAGTTTTACCCACCAAATTTTATCTACCTCAAAGATGAGGCTCCTTATCTGTTGGTTTCTTTGTGAAGTTCCCTAGCTCTTGAGTATTAATGATCTTAAAATGAGTTTTTTGGATGCTAATGAAGTCTACTTTTCACCATCTTACCTAGTGTGTTTGAAATCTTTTCCAAGATGTAGTAAAACTCCCTTAATCCTTAAAAAAAAATAAATAAATAAAAATAAAAAAACAATTGTTGCATGCCCTCCATGTAGCAGGTCCATTATAATTCATTAGAATGTTGTATAAAGCCAGAGGTTTGTGCCATCGGTTTTGGAGCCCTTTGAGAGCTAATTGTGTGGTTTGCTTACTCTAAACTCTGCTATGTGAGACACTTCTGGACAGCCCAGTTGTAACTGGGCTCCTCACAGCAGGAATTGACTAATTAGCACAACTGACTTTTCCGAAAGAAGGTAGGCTTTAGAGAGGTGTCCTTCTAGTTAGGTGTTTGGTTTTGTTTTTTGCCCCCTCATTAATTTTATGTAGTTAGAACTGTTATCTGGTAAGACATGCTTTATCAGCAGTTTACCTGTTTTGTTTTATTCTTTTTATCAGTTTTCCTATAGGGCAGTCTTGATGGACTTGAATGTAAAAATGAATTTATGTATATCAGGTATCTGATCTCATGTGTCCAAGCCACTGATATAAAGAAGGGTCACTGCACACTGGAGGTGACTCATGAGATAACAAGTAGAAAAGAAGGCTGGACCAAGCAGAGCATGGTGCAGTTGACAAATGTCACAGTTCCAGGTTACACCTATTGCTAATCTTCATTCTTTTTTTAATCCCATCGGCTTCTTTCTCACATATCTAAGCATTCAAAAAAACTTTCATGTTTATTTATCTTAATTCATTCAGTTAGTTACTGAAGACCTGTAGTGTACCAGGCACAGTGAAAAGCTCTGGGAATAGCAGGATGGGTAAGACATGGTGCCAAGGAGCATGTGGTCTTACAGATGAATTATCTCTCAAACTAAGCCTTACAAATTGTAATTTTGTTCTCTGATTAATGAGAAAACTGAGGGGTAGGAAAGTATTTCAAAGAAAAAGTATTCATTTTCATTGAAAGCTTAATGTTGAAGTGTCTTTATTATAGTTCAAGCATGTTTGCATTTTTTTCATTGCATGTTTGAATGAAATAGCAATACACAGTTGTTGATAACTAGTAAAGTATTAACTAGATGGGTTAAAATTCTAAGATGTATTTAATATATATGAAAGATGATGTAAAACTGGGGAGGAATACTATTTTTGTTAGAAAATAACAAGGTATATTTTCCTAGGCACTTCAAAAAACTTATCAGAAGAACTTCGGGAAAAGGAAAGTGCTTTAGAAGCAAAATACTAAGTAACGGAGAGAGCAGCTGCATTTGAACATGATAGAGATAAAGTTAAAAGGCAATTCAAGGTAAATTCCTTATATTTTTTACTTCCAAAGTAACAGGGAATAAAAAAAATATGCTAAAAGAGAGTTCATAGAATACTGTGAAGATTATAGAGGTAAATCATGTAAGATTCATAAAAGGAACTCAGGTAAAGCACTCATTTTTGAGTTGGAAATGGTAAACTTGAGATAGTTCCAAGGAAAAGGTATAAATGTGAACATTTTAATAGAGATTTTGAATAAAAGAGTTTTTTGCATTTTGCAGGGAGGCATTTGGAAATGTTCAGAAGTATTTTGATGGGGACAGCTCTACTGGCACTTAGCGGACAGGGAACAAATTTGCTAAACACCAAGCAGTGAACAAGACAATCTCAAACCTCGGACATACATCCTGCATGGAATTCCTGTGGGTTTCAGTTATGAAACAGTAAGTTACAGGAACTGGGATTATTCATCCTACAAAAGAGGAGTTCAAGGTCCAGATGAATATTAGTTTCATGAATGAAAGATTTTTCCCTTAAAAGTTGATGACATAACTTTCTTTTTCTCTTTTTTAAATATATTTTTTATTGAAGTATATCATTCATACTGGAACGTGCATAAACCATAAGTGTATGGTAAAGATTGTGAACTTACAAAATAAACATACATAACATCATACAGGGGTCTTATACATCAACCCTCCACCAACACTTTGCATTGTTGTGAAACTATGCAAGAGCATCGTCAAAATATTACTACTAACTATAGTCCTTATCTTACATTTGGTGTGTTTTCCCCCCAATCCACCCTACTTTTTAAAAATATATTTTATTACAGAGGTTGTGAACTTGCAAAACAGTCATACACATGTGTAGAATTCCCATACAACACCCCTTCACCAACACACCACACAGTGCTGGAACCTTTGTTAAAGATTATGAGACAATATCATCAGACTATTACCACTGAGTGGGATGGCTACAACTTACTCAAAATAAAAGTTCTGAAGACAGAGAGTTGGACTAGAAGCAGCAGTATTTTTTTTCTTTCTCATGAGAAAGGGAACACGCCCAGGCTAATGTAAGCGGGCAAGCATGTGTGATCAGCGTAAGAACAAAGATTATATAGTTCCCCTGACTCAATGTCCTATTTCTGTCCTGCTCCAATCTTACCCATTTCCCATTGGCTGGGAGTTGTGGGCTTACAATCTTAGGTGCGAAAACTAACCCAATCCTAAAGTGAAGGGTAGTTCTCAGTGTCTGAGTTCATCCCCTTTACTGACATGGGTTTTTGGGGAAGTGACTTGAATAAAAATGTGGGAGGGTTAGATAAGCAGGGAACAGGGAAGAGTTCTGAGAAGATGCCACCCAGAATATGGGAGAATTAGTTAAGCAGGAACAGGGAATTCAGTTTGAGAAGAGGCCACTCTTTGTTCTATTTCTCTCACCACCAACCATGGTCCATAGCATACATTTGGCACACTTTTTCTGTACACCTCTATTATCAACACAGTACATCTTTGGTATTGATGCAAGAATATTATAGTATTGCTGTTAACCACAGTCTATAGGTCACACCAATTTAGTTTTCACATACTTTTCCACATTCCTACCACCCTGCAATAGTGATGTACATCTACTTTAGCTCACAGGACACTCTTGCATTTGTACCCTCAACCACAATTCTCATCCACCACTGGGTTCACTATATTATTCAGTTCCTAGATTATTCTTTAGCTTTCTTTCAATTGACATTTACTTCCTCAGACTACCCTTTTCAGCCACAATCTCATTTCTCAACCAGTTGCTACTCACTATAATGTATTAACATCAGCTCTATCCATTTCCACACTTTTACAGTCAAGTTAATTAAAGCTTCTACATACATTAAGCATCAGTAGTTCTTCTCAACCCTCCTCTTATCTCCTAATAACCTATACTCTAAGTTTTAACTCCATGTGTTTATTCTTCATATTTAGTTCGTATTAATGAGACCATGCAATATTTGTCCTTTTGTGTCTGGCTTACTTTGCTTAGTATAATGTCTTCAAGATTCATCCAGGTTATCACATGTATCCCAATTTCATTACTTCTTACTGCAGCATAGTATTCCATTGTATGTATATACCACATTTTGTTTATCCATTCATTGGTTGATTGACCCTTGAGTTGTTTCCATCTTTTGGCAATTGTGAATAACGCTGCTATGAACATCTGTGTGCAGATGTCTGTTCGTGTGATAGTTTTTAGTTCTTCTGGATATATTCCTAGTAGAGGAATTGCTGGATCATATGGCAATTCTATATTTAGCTTCCTGAGGAACTGCCAAACTATCTTCCACAGAGCCTACACCATTTTACACTCCCACCAACAGTGAAGCAGTGTTCCTATTTCTCCACATCCTCTCTAGCACTTATTGTTTTCTGTTTTTTTAATAATGGCCATTTTATGCTGTGTTAGATGATATCTCATTGTTATTTTAATTTGCATTTCCCTAATAGCTAGTGATATGGAACACTTTTTCATGTGCTTTTTGGACATTTGTAATTCCTCTTTGGACAAATGTCTATTTAAATCTTTTGCCCATTTTTTAATTGGATTGCTTGCTCTTTTATTGTTGAGTTGTATGATCTCTTTATATAGAATGGAAACCAAACCCTTATTGGATATATGGTTTCCAAATATTTTATCCCATTGAGTGGGCCGCCTTTTTACCTCCTTGATGAAGTCCTTTGAATCACAGAAACGTTTTAGTTTGAGGAGGTCCCATTTATCCATGTTTTCTTTCACTGTCTGTGCTTTCAGTATAAGGTTTAAGAATCTACCACCTCCCACTAGGTCTTGAAGATGTTTCCCTACATTTTCTTCTAGGAGCTTTATTGTACTTGCTTTTATATTTAGGTTTTTGATCCATTTTGAGTTAATTTTTGTATAAGGTGTGAGAAAGGAGTCTTCTTTCTTTCTTTTGGCTATGAATATCCAGTTCTCCCAGCACCATTTGTTAAATAAACTGTGCTTTCCCAGCTGGGTGGGTTTGACAGGCTTTTCAAAAATCACTTGGCCATAGATATGAGGGTCTGATTCTGAACCATCAATTCGGTTCCATCGGTCTATGTGTCTATCTTTATGCCAGTACATGCTGTTTTTACCACTGTAGCTAAGCATTATGATTTAAAGTCTGGAAGTCAGTGTCCTCAAACTTCACTTTTCCTTTTTAAGATGTTTATGGCTATTGGGGGCCTCTTACTCTTCCAGATAAATTTGATAATTGTGTTTTCCATTTGTTTAAAAAATGCTGGTGGAATTTTTATTGGGATTGCATTGACTCTGTATATCAATTTGGGTAGAATTGACATCTTATTGATATTTAGTCTTCCAATACATGAGCATGGAATGTCCTTTCAATTATTTAGGTCTTTTTGATTTCTTTTAGCAATGCATTATAGTTTTCTCAATACAAGTGCTTTACATCCTTGGTTAAGTTTATTTCTAAATATTTGATTCTTTTAGTTGCTATTGTAAATGGAATTGTTTTCCTGACTTCCTCAGATAGCGCATTACTAGTGTATAGAAACACCACCGATTTTTGCTTATTGATCTTCTATCTGGACACTACTGAAATCATTTATTAGCTCTAGCAGCTTTGTTGTAGATTTTTTCAGGACTTTCTAGATATATAATCATATCATCTGTGAATAGTGAAAGTTTTACTTCTTCCTTTCCAATTTGGATGCCTTTTATTTCTTTTTCTTGCCTGATTGCTCTAGCTAGAACCTCTAGCACTGGACATCCTTGTCTTGTCCCTGATCTCAACAGGAAAGTTTTCAGTCTTTCACAATTGAGTTCAATGTTAGCTGTGGGTTTTTCATATATGGTCTTTATCATGTTGAGAAAGTTTCATTCAATTCCTATTTTTTGTAGTATTTTTTATCAAGAAAGGATGCTGTATTTGTCAAATGCCTTTTTTGCATCAATCGATAAGATCATGTGATTTTTCTTCTTTGATTTATTAATGTGGTGTATTATGCTGATTGATTTTCTTGTGTTGAACCAGCCTTGCATGCCTGGTATAAAACCCACTTGATCATGATGAATAATTCTTTTAATGTGTTCTTAGATTCGATTAGCAAGTATTTATTGAGGATTTTTGCATCTGTATTCATTAGAGAAATAGGTCTGTAATTTTCTTTTTTTGTAATATCTTTATCTGGCTTTGGTATTAGGGTGATATTGGCTTCATAGAATGAGTTTGGTAGTGTTCCTTCTTGTATTAAATCTTCTTTGAATGCTTGGTAGAACTCACCTGTGAAACTGTCTGGTCCTGGGCTTTTCATTTTGGGGAGCTGTTTGATGACTGTTTAAATCTCTTTACTTGTGACTGGTTTGCTGAGGTCTTCTATTTCTTTTAGGGTCAGTGCAGGTTATTTGTATGTTCCTAGGAATTTTTCCATTTCGCCTACATTGTCTAGTTTTTTGGCATAATGAGAGATCTTATGATCTCTCTTATTTCTATGGGGTCAGTAGTAATGTTCTCATTTTCATTTTTTATTTCATTTATTTGCATCTTCTCTCTTTTTTTCTTAGTCAGTCTAGCTAAGGGTTTGCCAATTTTGTTAATCTTCTCGAACAACCAACTTTTGGTTTTGTTAATTCTCTCAATTGTTTTTTTGTTCTCAATTTCATTTATTTCTGCTCTGATCTTTGTTATTTCATTCCTTCTACTTGCTTTGGGATTAGTTTGCTGTTCATTTTCTAGTTCCTCCAGCTGTGTAGTTAGGTCATTGATTTTAGCTCTTTCTTCTTTTTTAATGTAAGCATTGAGGGCTATAAATTTTCCTCTCAACACTGCCTTCGCTGCATCCCATAGGTTCTGATATGTTGTCTTGTCATTGTCATTCATCTCGAGATATTTTTTTATTTCTCTTGAAATTTCTTCTTTGACCCACTGATTATTTAAGAGTGTGTTGTTTAATCTCTGTATATATATGAATTTTCCCTTTTTCTGCTGCTTGTTGACTTCCAACTTTATTCTATTATGATCAGAGAAAGTGCTTGGTATAATTTTGATTTTGTTGAATTTATTGAGATCTGCTTTATGACCCAGCATATGGTCTATCCTGGAGAAAGATCCATGAAAAGAATGTATGTTCTTCTGTTTTGGGGTGCAGTGTTCTGTATATGTCTATTAGGTTTAGTCCATTTATCATTTTATTCAAGCTCTCTGTTTCTTTACTGGTCCTCTGCCCAGATGTTCTATCCAAAGCTGAGAGTGGTGTATTGAAGTTTCCAACTATTATTGTAGAGATGTCTATTTCTCTTCAATTTTGCCAGTGTTTGCCTCATGTATCTTGCGGCATCCTGGTTAAGTGCATATACATTTATGATTGTTATTTCTTCCTAGTGAATCATTCCTTTTATTAATATGTAATGTCTGTCCTTGTCTCTAATAACAGTTTTTGCTTTTAAAGTCTATATCATCTAATATAAGCATAGCTACCCCAGCTTTTTTTTTTTTTTTTTTTTTTTTGGTTACTGCATGCGTGGAATCTTTTTCCAATCTTCCAATCTTTCACTTTCAATCTATTGGTATCCTTGGGTGTAAGGTGAGTCTCTTGAAGATGGCATATAGATGGCTTATATTTTCTTATCCATTCCGCCAGTCTGTGTCTTTTGATTCGGGAATTAAATACATTAATATTCAATGTTATTACTGTAAAAACAGTTCTTATTTCATCCATTTTGATCTTTGCGTTTTATCTGTCATTTTATTTTTGACACTTTTAGTTATTGTTACTGATACAGTCATTATTTCTAGACTGTCTCCCAAGCCTTTCTATCCTGTCTTTTCTTTTCAGGCTGTAACACTCCCTTTAGTATTTCTTGCAAAACTGGTCTTTTTGTTATAAACTCTCACAGTTTCTGTTTATCTGTGAATATTCTAAACTCACCTTCATTTTTGAAAGATAATCTTGCCAGATATAAAATTCTTAGCTGGCAGTTTTTCTCTTGCAGTATCTTAAATGTATCATACCACTGCCTTCTTGCCTCCTTGGTTTCAGATGAGAAATCGGCACTTAATCTTATTGGGTCTCCCTTATATGTTATGCATTGCTTTTCCCTTGCTGCTTTCAGAATTCTCTCCTTTGTCTTTGGCATTTGACATTCTGATTAGTATGTGTCTCAGAGTTGGTCTATTTTGATTTATTCATATGGGAGTACGTTATGCTTCTTGGACATGTATATCTATGTCCTTCAATAAAGTTGGGAAATTTTCTACCATTATTTCTTCAAATATTCCTTCTGCCCATTTTCCCTTCTCTTCTCCTTCTGGGACACCCATGGCATGTATGTTTGCATGTCTCTTGCTGTAATTTAGTTTTTTGAGACCCTATTCAATTTTTTTCTATTCTTTTCTCCATCTGTTCTTTTGTATGTTCGCTTTTGGAGGCCATGTCTTTGAGCTCACCAATCCTTTCTTCTGCTTCTTCAAATCTGCTGTATTTTTTATTTCATTTATTGCACCTTTCATTCCAATAAGGTCTGGTATTTTTCTATGTATGCTTTCAAATTCTTCCTTGTGCTCATCCAATATCTTCTTCTTCTTTTTTTTTTTTTTAACAACTTATTGAAGTATATCATTCATACATGAGCATATATAAACAATAAGTGTTCAGTAAACATTGTGAACTTAAAAAAACAAACATACATAACATCATACAGGGCTCCCATACATCACCCCACCACAAATACTTTGCATTGTTGTGAAACATTTGTTAACAAATTATGAAAGAGCATCATCAAAGTATTACTGCTAACTGTAGTCTGTATTGTTCTCTCCTATACTTTATTTTAAGCATCTATTTATTTACTTTTATCCATTTTTACCTCCCTCCCCCCGTTTTTTGCTGTTTTTGTGTCCATTCACTGGGCAACTCTCTGTATCTGCCCATTTCCTGCCCTCTCTTCTCATCTTTCCTCCTGTCTTCACTGGGATTCGATCCTCAGAAACTCTGTTATGGGAGAGAGGTGTCCTACTGCCTGTGCCACCTTAGTTCCTGTTTTTTTGGCGCATCTCATCTTGGCTCTCCCTTGTGTCACTCTCCTGTTATGTTATCTTACTACATGGTTCGCGGGGTCTGATGACGCACCTGCACATGGGGCCTGATGGCGCACTCACGTGTGGGGCCTGGGGGGCTTATCCACTCATGGGGCCTGACGGCACACCCACACACAGGGCCTGGTGGCTGGCGCGCCTTCTATATTTTTCTTTTTTTAATTTTTACCGGGATATCCTGGGGATTGAACTCAGGTCCCTTCATATGGGAGACAGATGCCCAACCATTTGAGCCACATCCGCTCCCCTGCTATATCTCTTAAGGTTGACCAAAGATACCGAGAATTACAGTCATATCCCATACAAGATGGTCATATAATAAATCAGGCTTAGTTTATCACCAGCATTCTAAAAACCAGACCTAGGGAGAAAAACTAGGGACACATGCATGGCTTCTAATATAGCAAATGTTTAACCTACCCTGATTATCACAAAATCAGGACAGCAAGAATATTTTCACCAATATTTTCTTAATATCCTTAATCTCTTCAGCCATCTCATTGAATTTATTAAGGAGATTTGTTTGAACATCTGTGATTAGTTGTCTCAACTCCTTTATGTCATCTGCAGGTTAATCTTATTCCTTTAACTGGGCATATCTTCCTGTTTCTTAGCATGGGTTGTAATTTTTTGTTGGTGTTTTCACGTCTGGCTTGCTAGATGTATTTATTCTGGGTGCAGTTTCTCCCCTTAGTTTAGGGCTTTTTTGTCTTTTCTCCCTTGCTGGTTGTATAGTAGGAGCCAAGGATGTAGTTGGTGCTGTAAGCTATAGAGGCTGAAGCTGCCCACATTGCCCTAAGAATTGATGAAGCTTCTCTCACCTTTCTCCTCTGTCAAGGGCAGGGACAGAGCTGCAGCCTTGTATAGTAATCCACGTTGGGCAGGGCAAGACTGTCTATAGTTGCCCAGAGAGACTGATGAAGCTTCACACCCCTTCCTCCCCTATCTTAGGCAGGGATGGAGCTATAGTTGTGGGCAGCAATCTATGCTGTGAGGGTCCAAAATGACCACAGTTACTCAGGTAAACTGACATAGCACCAGACTCCCTCCCTGCGGGGGGTGGGAATGGACCCTCTGGAGTGCCCAACAATCTAATCTGTGTGGGCCAAATACACCTGCAGTTGCCCTAAGAAGCTGAGAAAATACTGTCCCTTCTGCTCTTTAGGGGTGGAAACGGAACCATCGATGCCCAACAGTTCAGTCCCTCTAGGCTGAAAGTACCCACCATCACCCAGAGTGGCTGAGGAAGCACCAGCCCCTTCTTATCCTATTGGGTGGTGGGAGTGGTTCTACGAGAGCCCAACAGTTCAGTCCCTTTAGGCCGAGAATACCTGCCATTGCCTGGAGAGGCTGAGGAAACACCAGTGCCCTCCTATCCTATTAAGGCATGGGGTTGGATTCACAGGCACCCAACAGTCCAGTCCATGCAGGCCAAAAGTACCCACTGTTGCCCAGAAGGGCTGTGGAAACACCAGCCCCCTCCTTTCCCATTATGGGGTGAGGGTGGATCCACAAGTGCCCACAGTCCAGGCTGTGTGGACTAAATGCAGCTCCAGTTACCCAGAGAGGTTGGGCAAACACAGTCTGTCTCTTGTCCTATTGGGGATGAGGGTGGAGCCACAGGTGCCCAACGGTTGGGTTTGTGCAGATGGAAACACCCGCAGTTGTCCTAAGAGGCTGAGGGAACACCAGCCCCCTCCTATCCTATGGGGGGTGAGAGGTGGAGATGGACTCAAAGGCACTCAACAAACCAGTTCACGTGGGCTGAAAACTCCTGCCTTTGGCTGGAGAGGCCAAGGATACCCAGCACCTCTCCTATCCTACTAGGGTGCTGGCTTGCAGCCCCAGGTGACTGACAATTCAGTCTGTGCCAGCAGAGAGTACTTGCAGTTGCGTGGAGAGCCTGGTGCAGGTCTGCCAGCTACCTCCCTGCTGGAGGTGGGGCTGGAGCCTAGGCTAGGGCTGCAGTCCGGTCCTGGTGGAAAGAAGCCAGTCCCTAACTTCACTGGCTTTTCAGTCAGCCAGGCTTCCCCTCATGCCAGGGGTGGAGTCAAAATGGCGGCTACCGGACTCTTTCCAACTTGGACAGGCTCAAACCCTAGCTGTTTCTAGGATTATACTTTAGCCAGCCAAGTCCACTAATCAGTAGCTGAGGTCGGTGGACAACTGTCTCTTCCTCCACCGTTTATAGGTAATGGAGCTTCTAACTCCAGCCATAGAATAGCTTCTGAGGCATCTTGCACCGCTGGAGTAGGATGGGCACCAGCCTCTGCAGTTGTGGCTTGCAGTTTCCCAGAAAGGTTGTGCAGGTCCCCCCAGCTTCCTCCCTGCCAGAGGTAGGGCTGGGGGTTAGGCTAGACCTGCAATCCGACCTGGGTGGAAAATCAGCACTGTGATTTTCAATCAGCCCCACTTTCCCTCAGGCGGGGGGCAGAGTCAAAATGGCGGCTACCGGTCTCCTTCTGACCTGGACAGTCTCAAAGTTTAGCTGTTCTTAGGATTGTACTTTAGCCTGCCAAATTCACCAATCAGTAACTGAAATTGGTGCCACACCATGTCTTCCTATCCCTTTTTTTGGGAAATGGAGCTTCCAACTCCAGCCACGGAATAGTTCCTGAGGCGGCTTATACCTCGGGCACTGACCTCCGCGGTGTAGAGGGCTCTACTCATGAATCTTCTCCGCAGATGGGCAGTCTCCTCGTTCCATGCTTTCAAGGATGTTGCAGGATACTCTTCTGGTCTCCTGGGGCCCCCAAAAAGGTGCTTTAGGTAGCTCTGGGTGATTACCAACTGCCCTGCAGCACGAGCCAACTCCAGGAGCTCCTCACTCTGCCGTCGTCTTCGATATAACTTTTTGATTATGAAAAAAGTAGGTTTCAAAATCAAAATTCTTTTTCTTAAAGCTTTTTAGGGAAACCAAGGAAAATGAAATTCAGGGCTTACTGAGAGCCAAACGAGAGCTGGAGAACAAACTTCAGAGGCTTCAGGCTCAGGGGATCCAGGTATTTGATCCTAGAGAGTCTGATTCAGAAGACAACTGTACAGATGTTACTGGTAAACTTATTTCCTACTTGTAATATTTTGAGCTTTCAAAATAGCTGTAATGATATTGTAGAGCCAACTTTGACTCCTGTTATATTCCTTTTACTTATCCAAGCTGAGATTTCTTGACTGCTGTTACAAATAGAGTTCCTCTCCTTCCCTCCCTCCCTCTCTTTCTCTCTACCTCTCTCTCTTTCAGTCTCAGATGGTATGGCAGCTCTTCTCCACAAAGTCCGTGAAGTCCTCAGGAGCCAAGGTTCCTTCTATTTTGTTGCTCTGCCAACTTTTTAACCGATAGTTTTTCTCTCTCTGGTCTAAGCTGCTCCATCTAGCATCTGCCTTTTATTTTATTTTATTTTATTTATTTATTTTTTTAACCGGGAGGTACCGGGGATCGAACCCTGGTCTCTCCATATGGTAGACGGACGCCGATCCTTTGAGCCACGTCCGTTTCCCGAGCATCTGCCTTTTAAACACATTGCTTTCCTTGTAGGTTCAACCTGGGAGATACACAGATTACTTCTGCTCAAATCCCATTGACTGGAGCTCTTCCTAGGAGCATTGGAAAGTGTAATTGTTAGCTGGGCAGCTATGTGTCCAACTAAAATTTGGGGTTTCATTACTAAAGAAAAGAGAGGAGAATGAATATTGAAGGACATTTAAGCCTGTGCAACTTTATTTTTCCACATGATGTATTCTTTGCAACTATCATTTAGAATATCACTATATTTCATTGAATGGTTTCCAATGCAGTTTAGTGAAATATTTAAAAAAAGTTTTTATTTTATAATTGTTTGTATACAATGTTTTTTCTTGAAATAAAGAAAGCCTGAAATTACAGAATGAAAAGTTTCACTGTGTTCCCAGAAAATCTTAATACGGTGTGGCTGATACTGAGAAAAGAAGATTTTACTTTAATGCAGTGAAAAATGTAGTCATTCTCTCATTTATAAAGAACTTTCAACTATATCCTTACAAATTAATGCATTTTGGAATGAAATATGGCAACTGACAATTCCCTTTTAATTTGCATTTTAGTACCTTGGCAATCTGACCAGTGTTCTGGGACTTTTGTTACTAACTTTGGAGAAGAAAAAAAAAGAATTGACCCTTACTGGCCTGGAATTACCGGGAAAGTGCTTTTATGGCCCACATTAGTCTGTGTGGCTTTTTCAGAATTGATATGTATGCTGTTATCGAATTATTGCATTGTAGTTATCTTGGAAGTCTTGTTTTTTTTCCCTCCTGGTTGTTTCTTCTTCATATTTTAATTTAAACAAGAAATTCAAATATCTTTAAGTAGTAATGTCATTTTTGCCAGAGATTTAGCTCAAATAGCAGTTAACTTATAGTCAAGGATGCCATGGAAATATTCTTGCAAATATAATTTATTTAAAATATCATCAGCATGCTCACAAGTAACTACTGATTCAGAGATCAAATTTATTGCGCTGGAAGGTTAAAAAGGATGTACTCCCTGCCACAAAGAGCCTATATCCTAATAAATTACTAATATTAATAACTAATGTACTAATAACAATTGATCTTTGTAGTTCTTTCCTTCACATTTTACATTAATACTTAAAGTGTCCAGTTAGAAATGGTTTTTAGAATTTTTTTGTTGGGGTGGTTTTACCTTCTCTCTGTTATTATAATGCCTTTGTTTACTGTATTTTTTTCTTGTTTCTTTTCACCTTTCTTTTTTTAATGACCTCTTTGAATTTGAGATGACAACCAGAATTATATTAGCCAGTACCTTAGACTTTGCCAAAAGTCAGTGGCAGAGTACTTTCAAAATCATTAGTTTGGATATTTGTTACATCGATAATAGTCTAGTATTTTTTAAATTAAAACTCCCATTCATCATATGTGATAATTTTTTGAACATTCGGTAATTTGGTTTTCACAAGATAAAATCTCTTGCTTTTACAGCTGCTGGAACCCAGTGTGAATATTGGACTGGTGGAGGCTTGGGAAGTGAGCCTTCCATAGGGAACATGATCCAGCTTCAGCAGTCCTTCAGAGGCCCCGAGTTTGCCCACAGTTCTATAGATGTAGAAGGGCCCTTTGTAAATGTCAACAGAGGTAACAACACATGTCATTTCCCCATTACCTTAGCTAGTGACTGTTCATGTGCTATACTCTTGTTCTGGGAGAACTGCTATCATCAGGGCATGGGTTTTGTGTTCTGAGTGCCTTCCCTTGACAAACATCACACACTGGCACTGTAACTGACCAGGGGTGAAGAAGTACATAATTCATATCTGCATCAGACTGTGTTCCAGCCATCCTAGCCATCCAGGTTATAGTAACTGAGCTTCAGGACAGCATTCTCAGGTGTTTTCATTGAGCAGCAAGAGTATACCATAGATTAATGAGAAAGAGTAGTTTCTAGTCTTCCCCTTTGCCTCTTTGAAGGTGTTGAATGTTAGAGCAGGTTAATAAGCAGAAACAGAAAACCATATTAGGTAGTATTCTTAGTCAAAAGAATATTTAGGAAGGATTGTGGGAAGATGGCAACAGACTAACAGGCAGAGCTGAATGCTGTAGTAAAAATAACGGAGAAAGAGCCAAAAGCTGTCTGAGAGACCTGCTTTGGGGGTCAGCAGACCAGGAGAGTGCTACACAATTCCTAGGAGGGTGAGAGGCAGGGAGAAGAAGAAGCCAAAACAACAACAAACCAAGCCCCCATGGCAGCCAGGAAGGGCTTCCTTTCCCTACTCCCAAGATATTAAGCTGGGGTGAAACCCCTGGCTCACTGCAGCTAACAGAGAGGGAAGCAGACGTCTTCCTCCCTGTTAGCTGTTTCAAGGGAAAAGGGAGAGGAGGTCAGAATGCTTTTTTTCAGTGAGTTTGGCCAGCGGACGCTGCTTTGAAATCTGATCTGGAGATTCAACACAGGAACACAGGAGAGCTGAGACTGAAACACCTCCTTGGCAAGGTACTCATACTAGTGCCATCTGCTGGCTGTCTAGGAATTGCATGGGCAAACACTGTACGTGTTCTCTGTATCCAACCCCTGGGAGAAAATCTGCACCCCACTAGTGTGTCCCTGGCCTGATTTTGAAAACTTAAGCTGGGCAATTTTAAATACTGAGAATAAGTTAAACCAAATATCAAAGAAGAGCTTTGGGAAAAAAAAAAACCAACAATATGCAAGAGAAAGAAATTGGCCATAAGAGTAAATTCACCTACATATTCAGATGCCTAGACATAAGCAAGAAATTACAAGCCATTCTAGGAAACAGGAATAGATGGCCCAGCCAAAAGAGCAAACCAAATATCCTGAAGTGATGCAGGATTTAAGACAATTAATCAGTGGTAATCACACAGCTCTCCTAAATCAATTTAAAGAATTGAAAGAAGATATGACTAAAGTGAGAAAGCTATTAAGAAGACACTGGGTGAGCATAAAGAACAATTAGAAAGTCTGCAAAGAAAAGTAACACCTTATGGGAATGAAAGACATGATGGTTGAATTTTAAAATACACTAGAGGCACATAAGAGCAGATTTGAATTGCTCGAAAGCAGAATTAGTGACTTTGAAGACAGAACCACTGAACTGGAAAAGACAGAAGAACAGAAAGAGAAGAGAATGGAAAAAATGGAACAGATTTTTAGGGACTTGAATGACAACATGAAACGCACAAACATTTGCATTATTGGTGTCCCAGAAGGAGAAGAGAATGGAAAAGGGGCAGAAAGAATATTTGAGGAAATAATGACCGAAAACTTCCCAACCCTTATGAAGGACAAAACTTCCCAACCCAAGAAGGATGATGCACCCCAAACAGAATAAATCCAAATAGACCTACCCCAAGATACCTACTATTCAGAATGACAAATATCAGTGGTAAAGAGAGGATTCTGATAGCAGCAAGAGAAAAGCAAAGCATCACATACAAAGGAAACTCACTAAGATTAAGTGCTGATCTCTCCTCAGAAACCATGGAAGACAAAAGAAAGTGGTATGATGCATTTAAGGTACTGAAAGAGAAAAACTGCCAAGCCAAGAATTCTGTATCCGGCAAAGTTGCCCTTCAAAACTGAGGGTGAATACAAAGTCCTCACAGACAAACAAAAATTGATAGAATATGTTACCAAAAGACCAGATTTACAAGAGATTCTAAAGGGAGTGCTGCAGTCTAAAAGTAAAAAACAAGGGTGAGAGATTTGGAGTAGAGTGTAGAAACGAAGATTGTTAGGACAGGTAAACTAAAAATATGGTATGTCATATCATAGAACGGTATGACAACAGAGAACCAAAATGGATGAAGTAAGTAATGCCTTCTTTACAGTAATAACACTGAATGTTAATAGATTGAACTCTCCAATCAAAGGCTTAGACTGATAGAATGGATTAAAAAAAAAAAAAAAAAAAAAGAGCCATCTGCATTTTGTCTACACCTCACACGTCAGGACATAACCAGGTTAAAAGCGAAAGGTTGGAAAAAGTTATTCCATGCAAATAGTAACCAAAAAAGAGCTGGAGTAGACCAGATAAATGTAAAATAACAATATTATAGTATTTGAACAATAATTACTCAGTGCAACTGGCAAATTGTTCCTGTGACCAGTAGTCTGCAATTTTCTTCATACAAAGTAAACACTTGCTTTTCATTGAGGAGCACTGGAGAAGAGATATATTTTTGAAAATTTCATTTTTATTTAACTCTTTCCTATTCATACTCTTTAATTAAAATAATCCACCCGGATCAGTAATGATTTTGCATGATTACTGTTGAACAAGATTTTGAGTTTTTCTACCTCATAAATTATGAATTGGCAAATTGTTATCTGCTGTAATTCATTCCAATAAGATGTGAAGAATTCCCAAATAGGAATTTGATTATCTAGAAAGAATTATGGTCAAAATGGAAATTAAATAACTAAATCAATAATTTATTTCATTTTAGAGATTATTATGGCCAATAGTTAGAGTTGTAATATAAAAATTATAATTATGTTATAATTAATTTCTATCATATTTGCATTATTATTTACATTTATTAATGTTTGTTGCTATGCTATTTTTTTATGATTGATTATATCTAACCTGGACTTGCATGCTCTTTTAAAATTTGTAATTTCTTTCAATCTATTTTTCTATTTATTTTACAATTTTACAATAAAGGATTTTTTAACAGCTAAAAAAACAAAAAAAGAATATTTAGTCAGTGGATGTAGCTCAAGTGGTTGAGCGCCTGCTTCCCATGTGCGAGGTCCCCAGTTCAATCCACAAGAATATTCATATTATATTCATATAATTTCGTGTCCATAGTAGGTCTAAGGATCTGTTCAAAATCTCTTCTTTTTTGAGCTCTTCTTTTTGACTCAATGTATTTCAAGTATAAATAGATAAAACCATAGGCCAACCTGGGAGTGTGGACCCCCTTCAAATACCAAACTAATTGACTCTCTGATGCAAAATAGTTCATGACATTGACTGGAACCAAGGGTGTCCCAAGAAAGACCACTGGTGACATTCATTGTTTCAAGTCCCAGGATGGAATTTGAGGCTAGAGAACTAATTGAATTCTAATATGTTATTCTTGAAGCTGTGTCAATATTAACATGAGATCAGATTCCATTCTATGATGCCTGTTGTGGATTTTTTGGACTTTTAAAAAATTATCTTTTCAAAGTATTTTCTGGTATTATTTTCATGAACTTATGGGAGATTGTATTTTCAGATGACTGGGTGGTGCTGTATTTAGCTTATTACAAGTTACTCCTTTGTTTTCACATTCTCTGTGGAGCAACATTGTCAGATATTACTTCATTTATGCAGATGAAACCCAGCCTGACATGGATCTTTTCCTTAAGGTGAGAATATTTTAAAATTCTCTATTCACTGATTTAGAATACAAGTGAATATTCTATCCTATTTTTGATACTACTACATCTAAACCAAGTAGTTTACTACCTACTAGATGATATTTTTAAAGAATAGGAAACATCTTAGGCTTTTAAGTGAAAATTTTGTTTAGTATTATCAGTACATTCAAGGATGGTGTGAATCAAGGTTGGTTTTTTGTTTGTTTGTTTGTTTGTTTGTTTTGTAGCTTTCTGGGAGTAATAAGATAGGAGCTAAGATGGAAAAAGAAGCCTCTAAATAGTTGTAGAGTTTTGAATATCAAATTAAGATGTTGGAATATCATGCTTTTTGAATTGTTCATTTCACTTTCTCTATAATGTTTAAGAACCCTGTTGATAGTGCCTGCTTTAGTTAGTATTTTCTAGCTCTATCCTTGAATCTGTTTCCTTATCAAAATTTCATCCTTATCTTGGTTTTTAAGTTTTCAAGGCAGCCATTGGTGTTATTCTAATGCAGGGGATGGCAAACTACAGTCTGTGGACCAAATTTGACCTGCTGCTTGTTTTTGTATGGCTCTGAGCTAAGATTGGTTTATACATTATTAAATGGCTGAAAAAGAATCAAAAGAAGAATAATATTTTGTGATGTGAAAATTATATGAAATTAAGTTTTGATGTCTATAAGTAAAGTTTTATTGGAACACTATCTTGGCCATTGCTTTATGTATTGTCAATGGCTGCTTACACTACAATGACAGAGTAAATTATAAGAGATTGAATGGGCCCCCCAAAACCCCCTGCCCATACAGCCAATTTGTTAAGCTATTATATTATTATTTTTGTAAAAATATCTGCCATCTGACCCTTTATAGAAAATGTTGGCTGGCCACTATTCTAAGTGAATTAAAAATAAATTTGCACATTATATGCTATACCTGCTATATTAACATCTTCCATATTATTGATTAATAAATTCATTTAGATTTACTTTGAGATATTACTCAATTTTGATAAAAGATAAAATACTTTAAAGCCCAAATCTTCTACTCCTAATTTAATATAGGTTGGTCTCAAGAACATTTTGAGGTAATTACTAATTTCTTGCCTAATAATCATCATTACTTGTAGACCACCATAGTCTAAATTTATATCTGTATGCTTTTATGTTCTAATATTACATGATAAATGCTCTTTAATATATAGATATATGGATTTATGTTTTTCACTCTGTATAAACAGTAAAACAGAAATTGTTCATAGTAATAAAAATAATAAGAAACAAATACCAAAGATCCATGAGCACTTGAGAAGAATGTATAACTTGCTGATTTGGAATGCAATATTCTGTATATGTCTGCTAGGTCTAGTTTATCATATTGTTCAAGTTCTGTTTTCATATTCATATTGATATTCTATCTAGTTGTTCTATGTAATGATGTGAGTGGTGTGTTGAAGTCTCCAACTTAATGTAGAGATGTTTATTTCTCCCTTCAGTTTTGCCAGAGTTGCATCATGTATTTTGGGGCACCCTGGTTATGTACATAGACATTTATGACTGTTATTTCTTCCTTGTGGATTGTCCCTTTTATTATTATATAATGGCCTTCTTTATCTCTGATAACTTTTTTACATTTAAAGTCTGTTTTTTCCAAAATTAGTATAACCACCCTTGCTCTTTTTTTGGTTACTGTTTGTGTGATGTATCTTTTTCCAGCCTTTCACTTTCAGCTGGTTTGTATCCCTGGGTCTAAGGTGAGTCTCTTGTAGGCAGCATATGGATGGCTCATGTTTTTTTAATCCATTTTGCCAGGCTATATCTTTTGATTGGGGAGTTTAAGACATTCACATTCAATGATATTACTGTAAATACATTATTTACTTCTACCATGTTATTCTTTGATTTTCATATGTCATATCTTATTTTCCTCTGTCTTTTGGTTATCCTTTCTGCTATCTTGTCTTCTGCACTCTCCTGCAAGCCTCTGTCTCCTGTTTTTTTCTTTCAGTCTGTAAGGCTCCCTTTAATATTTCCTGCAAAGGTGGATTCTTTTTGACGAACTTTCGTAGTTTTTGTTCATTTTGAATATTTAATCTCACTTTCATATTTGAAGGTGAAAGTGAATTAGAATAAAGAATTCTCAGCTGGCACTTTTTCTCTTTTCATATCCTAATTGTTATACCACTGTCTTCTCATCTCCATGGTTTGTGATGAGAAATCCATTTGGCATCCCTTGTGTGTAATGGTTTGCTTCTCCCTTGCTGCTCTCAGAATTTTCTCTTTATCTTTGACACTTGACCTTCTGAGTAATATGTATCTTGGGGTAGGCCTATTCAGATTTGTTCTGGTTGGGATACGCTCTGCTTCTTGGACATGTAAATGCATTTCTTTCATGAGTGTTGGGAAATTTTCAGCTAATTTCAGTAATTTCCTCAAGTACCCTTTCTGCCCCTTTTCCCTTTTCTTCTTCTTCTGGAACTCCTATGACATGTATGTTGTTGCATTTCATGTTATCATTCAACTTCCTGAGCCCCTGCTCATTTTTTTCCATTCTTTTCTCTCTGTGTTCATTTCTATCTTCAATTTTAACTGTTCTGTCTGCTGTATGACTTATTCTTTCTTCTGTCATTTCGAGTTTGCTGTTGTATGCTGCTAATGTGTTTTTGAGCTCACCTATCATGTCTTTCATTCCCATGAGCTCTGTTACTTTTCATTTGGTTTTCCAAAGTCTTCTCTGTCCTTCTCCATGTCTTCTTGATGCCATTTATCTCTTTAGCCATATTGTCTTTCAACTCATTAATTTGCTTTTGGAAATTTGCGTGCATCTCATTGATTAGTTGTCTCAAATCCTATGTCTTTTCTGGCGCTTTGATATATTCCTTTTCTTGGGCCATTTCTTCCATTTTCTTAGTATGGCTTGTAATTTTTTGCTGATGTTTAGGGATCTGATTAGGAAGGTGAGTTTACTCATATGCTCAGCTTCTATCTTTTGTAGGAATTTAGTGGCAGTAGGCTGTGTGTTGCTGCTGTTCTTTGATTCTTGGTTTAACCTGATCTGGGTCTTTAGGATTGTCTCTGTTAGTTGCTCAAACCTGGGCCTTAGACCCAGTCATGGATTGCAGACCCGCTTCCCAGTGCCTTGGTAGGGAGGCTGTAAAGGCCAGATGAAGCTTTTTTTTTTTTTACAGGTAGTGAAAAAATGTATATTTATTATTGTACAATGTCTTTCAATACATTTAAAAAAGTCATTCATATTTATTATCATGTTATTTTCCTAAAAGAAATAATGTTACCATTTCACAACTCTGCAAATACCACATAATGCCACAAATATGTGTTAATTTCAATAATAAAAACATTGAAATAACTTGGTACTTTTTTTCTCCCTTTTAATATGTTCTTCTTCCCAATCCAAATATTTTCCCCCAAAGTCATTTGTTAAGAATGTTGAAGATTAAACTTTGCCACAATTATGTCTTTGGTGCAGAAGTATTACTACAAAAGTAAAACCTGTAACATTAAAGAACAAATATAAATAGTATATGTGGATCTGAAAACATATCCAACTTCACTATTAATCAAAAGAGGACAAAAGCAAATAAGATTTTACTACCATTTTTTTCTATTTTAATAAATATACACCAAAACTGTTTGTAACATGGAGTATTGATCTACCTTCATATCTTTCAGATGGATTCTCAGGTATGGAGATTGTGGTTCAAAACCTGTGAACATCTGTAGATATTCAATGAATATTTTCAAAGTGCTTTACTGAAAGACAGCACCAAAGTATACTTCTACCAACTATGAATGAGAGCAACTCTCCCTCTGTTTGCTGGCAAGCATGAATATGACCAATAAATAAAAAACAGAATGCTTTTCCACCAAAGTTAAAGGACAAAACATTTGAAATCATATTTAATTTCCTTCCATGCACTTCCTTAGTCCTCCAGCAGATGGCGATCTTCGGCAGCCTTCTCATTTCAAAGCCTGGTGGGAGTATGTTTGCTGCAGCAGGGCTAGATCAGTGTGATAGAGGATCCTGCCTGGAGGCTAAGAGCCTTATAATTCCTTTCTGAGGCAGTTCTCCAACCTTTGCTGGCAGCCCCCTCCCTTTTCCCAGGTAGGGACTAATTCCATTCGTCTCTGTGTCTTCAACCACCCAGTCCTGGTCAGTAGAAAGGGAGATTGAGAGAGTCAGATCTCTTTAGTCTCTCGCTGGCTCCTAGGGCAAACCATGTTGTGGCCCCAACTGGCCTGGAAGGGTCGTGGGACACAGCAGACCAAATCTGTGGGTCAGAAACTGAGTCAGCCTTAGGCTGTGTCCCTCTCTCTCCCCTTTCCTGGTGAGGTGGATCCCCAGGGCCCCCTTTGTCTGTAGCTGCAGGCTCCAAAGCCTGAGAATTCAAAAGTGTCTATAGGGAGAATTGAAAAGTATATAGAGGGTGGGGGAGGTTGCTGGACCTACTGCTTTTAACTCAGTTTTACCATAGTGATTATTTTCCTTTGCCCCTCTCTCTTCTGGGTGGTATCCAGCCTTCCGGTACCCTAAACCCTAAAAGATTTTTTTCCTGGCCACTTCTGCCTATCCTCTAGCTATTTTTCTAGGAGAGAAGAGAGTCCTGTGTCTTTCTAGTCTACCATCTTCCTCTGATAGAGCTTTAATATCCAGAATATATAAAGAAATCCTTCACCTTAACAACAAAAGACATACAACCGAATTAAAAAATAAGCAAAAGACTTGAATAGGCACTTCTCCAAAGAAGGTATTCTGTTTTTTTTTTAAGATTTATGTATTTCTTTATCCCCTCCTCCTGCCTTGTTGTTTTGTGCTTACTGTTTGCTGTCTGGTCTCTGTGTGTTTTTCTGTGTCTGCTTGTCTTCTCTTTAGGCAGCACCAGGAACCAATCCTGGGACCTTCTGTGGTGGAGAGAGGCACTCAATCTCTTGCACCACCTCAGCTCCCTGGTCTGCTTCATCTTGTATTGTCTCTCATTTGTGTCTCATTTTGTTGCATCATTGTGCTGCGCCAGCTCTCTGCACCGGCCAGCACTCCATGTGGGCCAGCACTCCTGCACGGGCCAGCATTCTGTGCAGGCCAGCACTCCGTCTGGGCCAGTTTCCACTTGGGCCAGCTTTGCTGCATGGTTCAGCTTGCTTTTTACCAGGAGGCCCTGGAAATAGAACCCTGGACTTCCTATATGGTAGATGGGAGCCTAATCGCTTGAGCCACATCTGCTTCCCCAAAAAAGATATTCAAATGGCCAGAAAGCACATGAAAAGATGCTCAACATCATTAGCCATCAGGGATATACAAATCAAAATCACAGTGATACCATTTCACATTCATTAGAATGACTACTATTAAAAAGGTGGAGAAATTGCAATTATTGGAGAGGATGCAGAGAAATAGGAACACTTATTCATTGCAGGTGACAAAGTAAATTGGAGGAGCCATTGTGGAAGACAGTTTGGTGGTTCCTCAGAAAATTAACTATAGAGTTCCTTTATTAATTAAGTAGAGAATTACTGTCAATCCCACTACAAGATATATACCCAGAAGAATTGAAAGTAGGGACTAGAACAATGACTTTTACACTGATATCCATAGCAGCCTTCTTCATAGTTGCCAAAAGATGAAAGCAAGTCAAGTGTCCAACAGTGGATGAATGGATAAACAAAATGTGGTATATATATGTATACAATGGAACATTGTTCAGCCATAGAGAAGAATGAAGTCCTGTTGCATGAGACAACATGGATGAACTTGAAGATATCGTGTTGAGTGAAAAAAGCCAGACACAAAGGAACAATATTGTATGATCTCACTGACATGAAATAATTATAATATGCAGACTCATAGAGTCAGAATCTAGAATACAAGTTACCGGGAAATGGGGTGGGGATAGGGAATGGGAAGTTAGGCATAAAATGAACAGGGTTCTTATTTGGAATGATGGAAATGTTTTGGTAATACATGGTGGTAATGGTAGCACAACATTGTGGATGTAATTAACAGCACTGAAATATGTATCTGGATTTAAGTAAAAGGGGAAATGTTAGGTTGTATATATGGCCGTAGAGTAACAATATTTTTAAAACTCCATGGAACTGCACTACACAAACAGTGAACCTTAAATTAAACCTTGAGCTATAGTTAGTAGCACAATTACAAAAATTATCTGGTTCAGAACATGCTTGGCAGGGGGAAGCGCTAGAGCAGAGGCGATGAAATGGGAGTGAGCCTGGCATGTTTGGAGAGAGAAAGGAGGCCAGTGTATCTGGAGCAGAGTGACTGAGGAGAGATGAGGAGGAGAGAAAGTCAAAGAGGTAACAGGTGGCCCGATCATGAAGAACCTTATAGACCATTTAATTAACCTTGATTTTTGGAGGACTTTTAGCAGAAGAATGACAGGATCTGATACTGGCATGTGACAGTGATGTCTTAGGCTGCTGCGTTGAGAATAGATCTTGGTTTGGAGGGTCGTGGGGGAAAGCAAAGTCAGGGAGCTATGGCAGTCACCCAGGCAAGAGATGCTGGTGGCTTGGACCAGGGTGGTAGTTGAGGAGGCGATGAGAAGTGGCTGGATTCTGGATAAATTTTTGACAGTAGAGCCAACCAGCTTTCCTAATGGATTAGATATGGATGGAGAAGAGGGAATAAATAGCAATATATGACTACTGATATGCCCTGTGAGTGGCCACGACAGATTCTTTTCTGTACTTTTCTCCCAAGGACTGAGTCTTCTGTCTGCTCACTGAGGATTAGTGTAAATAGGACCTTTTTTACAGTGATCTTTCTAAGAGCATTGGACAAAGCAAAAAACTGATGGTGGATTTGAGAGATTGCTCTGATCCTCCCTAGATATGTGACAAGATAATTTTAGAACAGAAATTATAGGCTTTGCAATACTGTAGACAGAGATAGCTTGATATATGTTAAGAGTATATTGAAAACAACTCTAGGATCTTGACAAAGTCTTTAGTTTTCTATGCACAGCCAGAATTTTTCTTTGCCTCATTTAGTACGGAAAAAGACAGCTTGAAACTAGCAGGAGAGATTAAACCCAAGAGCTTTAAGGATAAAAAGAAGTGTACTTTTATTATAGTTAATCTCCAGAGCCATTTTATTCTTTCCTATAATTATTTTAGTATCAAACTACTCTTCCAGTTCCCATGAGAAAAGATATTAATTCATATCTCTTACCTTTATCCTATAAATATTGCTTTTCAAAAGCATTATACTAAAATGCTGAATTTACTTGATCAAAATAGGAGTAAAATATGTTCTCTTAACCATGATTTATACTTGTAAATGCAGGATAAATTTCCATGCCAATTCACTCGATAGGCTTTGTGAAACCATTCTGGTTTAATATCTTAATCTTATCAAATATTAATCATTTATTAACAATACATATGTTCTTTTAAAATATTTTTTAAAGATATTTAGATTACATAAATGTTACACAAAAAATATAGGGATTCCCATATGCCCCACTCCCCACAGCTCCCACACCCTCCCACATAAACATCTTCATTAGTGTGGCACATTCATTGCAATTGATAAACGCATCCTGGGACTTTGCCATTAAGCATGGACCATAGTTCACATTGTAGTCTACATTCTATCCCACACAGTTCTGCATGTTTTGTGATGATATAAAATGGCCCATATCTGTCATTGCAGTGTCATTCAGGATGATTCCCAAGTCCCGAAAAAGCCTCCATATTACAACTTTTTTTCCCTCTCCCTACCCCCAGAGCTTCCAGTAGCCACTGGCTCCACATCAATGTTATAATTTCTTCCATTGCTAGAATCACAATATGTCTATAGTAGAATACCAGTAAGTCCACTCTAGTCCATAGTTTTTTCCCCAATCCTGAGGATTCTGGGAGGTAATATGTTCTTTATAGATAGGGCATTCTTCTTTCAGTAAACTCAGCAAAATACCATTTTTACATAGCAAAATATCATTTTGCTTTTTCTGTTTTGTAGAGTTATAACTTTACTGGTATAAAAGTTGATATTGGTGTATTTCAAAGGTTATATGCCTTGAGTGGTATGGAAATAAGAAAGAATTTGTACACATAGGCAAAAAAAAGTATACTTTTTGTATTATTGTAACATTATCCACACAAAATCCCCTATAACTAAATACTCTGTAAAATATAAAAATTCAGACTCCATGTCACCAATGTGTGACCTTGGACACGTTATTGAACTTGTTTTGTCCTCAGTAAAGTGGGGATAATAATATCTTCCCCATAGAGTTGTTGTGAGGATAAATATACTTAGAACAGTTCTGGTGCATAATAAGCATTATAAAAGTGTTTACCACCTATATGGAAACTCTGTATTTTATGCATGATTTTTCTGTAAACACAACTTGTATAATAAAAAAGATACATAAAAAATTGTTTACCACCATTACTACCTCCCCCTCCTGCTGTTATTATTATTTTTATTTATCTTACTTTCAAACTTCTTTTTTTTTCAGATCATTAATCACTGAGAGATCCTGTAGAAGGAGTATATAAAACTTACATTTATGTGGAAAAGATTATAAAAGAGGTACATATGCATTCCCTGTAAAATTTTCATTTAAAAATTTCTTAGATTGTTTTCCATAAAGTGGAGTTTTCCAGAGAAAAGCATTTTTAAAAAAAACCTCTTGTTATTTACAAACAATACCAGGGAAAAATGCCACTGTTTGTGTTGGGAGTTCATCCTCATGATCTTATCATGATATTACTAGTACTATGCATCTTTCTGTCTCTTTCTCACAGAGCTCTTTGGTGCTTGAATACTTGTTATGTGTAAAATATATTACAAAAGTGCCAGTTAAAAGGTAAATATTTGAGGGAAAACTTTAGCTTTATGCAACAGAGTCTCCTCAGATTCCCTGTACACTTTGAATTTTTATGTATTAGGAAAGCTTTTATCCAATGTTGTCACCACAATATCTCTGACAGCGGAGGAGGAGGAAAGCACACCTCTAGGGTTCTGAAAACAGAGGACCATAGAGGTGTCAGGCTGAAAATTTGTTTGAATTTTCAAGTATTATCTTGAAATTGTATATGAATTATATATTCTGCTCAATAGTATGCTTCTTTATTTTTAATATAAAAATTTTGCTTTAAAGTATACATTAGCAAAAATGCTAATAATGATTATGAAACAAAATAACCCCATCTTCAAGTAAAATGCATATTAAAGGAAAACGTACCACGGTTAGCCTCTTGACACCTCCGCAGGGTGCTGGGGATCTATTTGAGAAATAGGGGATTAGATTATCTTTTTTTATTAACTTCCATTACAAGTGTGGAGACTTGTTATCTGAGAAGAAGAGTGAGCTGCAAACATAATGATATGAATTCTGGCAACACATTTGTGGAGTATTCTTTAGCCTAAGGCTATTACCAATATTTTGATCTTGTCAATAATATTGTGAATTTTAGGATCATGATAAGTAAAATGCATTGGGTAGAATTAATGGTCACAAATGAAAATGGACATATTAACCATATTCTAATGGTTGAAGGACAACATATTTTCAGTAATCTAATATGAAGACTAGACATAACAGCAGAGGTATTTGATATCAAGAAACCCCATTTAGCAATTAAATTCTTATAAAATGTAAAGCAATGTGTTTCTTGGGCATTAGCACAAATCTTTAAATTTATTCATCAGCCAGATATAACCAAAGATATTGTATAACATTTTCCAGAAAACAGATTCCATGAGATTCAAATACCCCCCAGCTTTATTTTTAATAAAAGGGAAAGATCTCTCTTTTTATTGTTTTCAATATTTGCTTTTTTCTAAATTGGTGTTTGTTTTTATAATGATAGACATATGTTTATAGTTATTGTACAAGGGCCCTCTGGCTTGGACTTGTCTTCCTCAGTAGGTAAAGCTCACTGTAGGTCTGTGTGCTAGCCCATACTGCAAGGTCTTTACACTCTCATTTGTTTTCATGTGCTTGTTCCTGGTGTTTAGGACATCCTGGGTTTTGAGAACACATACCTGGAGACTAAGGATTTTGGCAGTGAAAATTCCATTCCAGAAGAAGATGGTTTTGGTGATGTTCTGTGGGACATGCATGATGAATAAGAGCAAATGGAAACTTTTCAACAGGCTTCTAATTCAACCCATAAGTTGGGATTTGAGAAAGCAAGCATGTTTGTTCCAACAGAGATCAGTCACCATTTAATGGCTGTATTGTGATTATGTTCCCACCCAAATATAGTCAAAGTAAAGACTGCCCTTCTGTTTTGATTATCCATGTTACAATGTAATTAACCTTATTGTATAATATGAAAGATGTGAGAGACAAATAAACTTATAAACATCAAACATTTTCATTTACAGATTAGGATTTATAACTCACATGCTCATTATGCCACCATCTGTAACCACCCAGACCAGGATTAGGATTTTAGGAAGCTTGATAGAAATAATAAGGCAATTCTTGGAAGAATCAAATTATCAAACTTTCAGAAAACAAAGCACAGTAGTTTATCCAATAGGCACCATAAAGACTACTTCTTGGCATCAGTCATGGAGCTTCGAGTTACAGACAGGACTCCCTTTGGCCCTACTGTCAGGGGTTCAAGGGCAGGATTTCCAGACTCTACAAGCTGGGAAAAGAGGCGCTCCACACTGCGACGGCAACCAACACATGGGACAAATTGAGAAAGTGCACTCAAGACTTCACGTGATGTTACCACCATGGCAATACTTAGATCTTGTTGCTTAAGCATACTATGTCGCTGAATGAACTGCTTTAGTTGTGTGCCATTATTCTGATGCCCCTCAAGATTTAACACGTTGTTGGAAAGAAGGCCCCAGGAGAAGAGAAGCAAGCCGTTCGCCTGATCGTCTGCAGCTGACCTCGTGGAGGAAACAGGAGCTAAGCCCGGAGAGAAACGCAGCCCCGGGAAGAGAGGAACCCCAGAAGCCTGAACCCTGGCAAATGCCGGCAGCTGTCTTGCTCTAACACATAACAATGAACTGTGGTGAAAAAAAAAGGAACTTAACAATTTGTGGCCTGATATCTGTGAACTTATACCCCAAATAAATACCCTTTATAAAAACCAACCCATTTTTGGTATTTCACATTAGCACCCCTTTGGCTAACTAATACATATATTAAAGAATATTATAATAGGTAACATCAATAATTAATAATTGTCTTGTCTCCATCATTTAGTAACTGTGGATTTTGATCAAGTTACTTAACCACACTGAGCTTGTATTTTCTTGTCTGTAAAGCAAGAAGAACTAATACAGTACCTACCTCATAGGGTTGTGAAGATTCGATAAAACAACACATGTAAAGTCCTTGGCAGAATACCTGGTACATAATAAATTTTAGATTAATCATTATTTTATAAGATAGGTATTATTACAATTATTAACTAAATGATAGAGGATAATCATAAGTCAACCGTATTTAGTATTCTAAGAGGCCTGTGCATCATCACAATTTAAATTCACTTTTCTTTCTAGTATTACCAACGACTTAATGATCTAGTGGCAGCGCCAGCACCAATTCCACCTCTTCTTGTATCTGGAGGACCAGGTTTTGGAAAGTCTCTGCTTTTATCCAAGTGGTATGATGCAGTGCAGTCAATCTGTTGTTGTTTTTCGTTGTTGTTGTGTAAATTGCTGAATTCATTCAACAAAATATCTTATTGCATGTCTGCCTTCCTGGATGACCTGTACTAAACATTAAAAAGAAAAGGAGTTAAGTAATAGGTTCGTGCCCAAAGTATATATATAATTTGGATGTAAGAGAAAGATATAGGATAACAAAGAAATAGGAACGGTGGGCATTTGTGTTTACGTACATAATTTATATAGAAGCCCTAAGGGAATGCTGTGTAAGGGGGTGGGGTTGTGTGGTGTGGAATTAGGTGAATTATGGAGGTGATGTGCCTTTATTTTCAAATATTGACTTCATCTTAAAAGTTTCATTGAGATTTTAAATATTTGAAACAATAAGACAAATACGCACTATTTAGACTGCAATAAATCCCAAAGAACACCAAAAGGCAGAATAACCATTACCATGAGTGCAATCTAATACTTTAAATTATGGACTTCAAATAATATAAGAGAATAAATTTTTTTCTTTCATTTTAGTTTATTACATTACTTAAAAGCAAATAGTAAGTATATTCTTTCACACATAAATATTATTTACATTGAAGTGTTAGTATATTTAGTTTCCTTTTTATTGCCCTTTTAAGTCATATTTGGGAAATAATATTTTTGTTCTTAATAATGAAAGATTAATGTTCATTTTACTAATGCCTTAACCTCCAATATAAACTACTGTGCTTAAATTAAATTAGTTCGTGCCAATTTGTAATTAGATTGAATCTATAATTATTTTTAAAAGTTTATTTAAAGGATCAACAAATGGTGTAAAAATGTAAATCTCTGTATTTATGAAAAAGGTGGCTGACCATGTGAGGCCTGAGAGGTGGCATTTGATGTTTAGTGCATTGTGAGTTCTTTTTTTGTTGTTGACAATAAAGGGACTTCTTCAGTCTTAAAAAAAAAAAAAAAAAGTCTTACCTTTTTCTTTCAGGATTCATTTACAACAGAAGAATTCCCCTAACACACTCCTCCTTTCTCATTTTGTGTGGAGGCCCATGTCAACCTTCTAAGTCTTCCTTGATTATTAAATAAGTCACCTTAAAGGTATAGTATGCCAGCTTTTAGAATGTTCAGCATTTTTATTCAGATTCTGAGACTGTTGAGGCAGATAAGTCCCTGATGATAAACCAATTTTCAATGGTATCCATTTGTTTTTATTTTGTATAAGTTTACACATTAACACTTTATACACTTGGGTCCTCTTGGTGATTCAATTAGGGTTTATAAGTAGGGCTGGAATATTTCCCACTAGCTGTAATAAAGTGTATCTCCTTTAATTGGCAAGTTTTCTTATCTTGTAGTTGATGCAGCACTCTTGGTCAGTATCTGCTCTGACACTGGATCCTGCTAAGCTTCTAGTAGAATTTCCGCGTTGGCTAGAAAAGCTCTCTGCTCATCATCAAGGCAGCAGCATCATCATTATTGATTCCATAGATCAAGTTTAGGTACTGTTTTCACTTTGTAAAATACTAATATACTCAGAAGCAAAAATATTAGTAATGGCTGTAAGCAGGCTTTCAAATGATGTGTTTGTGAGAAGAGGTTGATGTTGTTTGTTTTATTTCTGCTTAATTCCTAGGGAGGAAGCATGTGGATAAAAAAAAGTATACCATATGTCAATAGACACTAGTATCATTTTGGGAAGACCAATTGAATTAACAAAATTAGCAAAGATTGATCACTTTGACATATTTTTATAAATCTTAATATTTTCTTAACTGTTCAGAATTCAGAGCAGTTATAACTGTTTTACCACTTTTTCTTTTAATGTTCTGAGAGAAATCATCCCAAAATAAGATATTATCTTTAATTAATAACAGAATAAGAGAAACTTAATGAGAATTTCATTTCACTTGAGCAGCTATTATTGGGTTGTTTTGAAGATTTTGAATTAATAGATTGAATTTCATTTTTTTTTATTTTTATATATATTATTAAGCAAGTTGAAAAACACATGAAATGGCTGATAGATCCACTGCCAGTGAATGTAAGAGTAATTGTTTCTGTGAATGTAGAAACTTGCCCTCCAGCATGGAGGTACGATGCTAACTTTAGTTATTTGAGATTACGTGAAATGTTTCACGTGCAAATAAGGAAACTGCTTTTGACATGTGTTTGTTGTTTTCATAGTTTTCATGTAAGTATTAATGAGGATGGGAGAAATGGATGAATTAAAGAAAAAGAATTGTAGGATCTGGGAAGTTTAGATCTGACATGTGAGAGATAAGGAAAAGCTTTTAACTCACAAGTTTCTGACTTGAGAATTTAAGTAAATTGTGGTTCCATCAACTGAAATAGGAATCACAAAGGAAAAACAGGTTTGTGGGGGAAAGTTTAGTTTTTGGACATGATTAGTTTGAGTTGCCTGTTGTAGCTCCAAGTAGCCATGTCTAGTGGGCAATTTAATTTATGGATGAGGAAAACAGGGAAAGAGCCAGGCTAGGGGTGATAAACTGGAGAACAGTTTTCCTTTTTAGACATTTTTGTCCTACTCGTCTCCTCCCCATGAAATTTTAATACCACACATATACTGTGTATTCATTTATGTACGTAAGATATGTATGTGTATCTGTGCTTATGCCTAAAAAGAGTAAGATTTTTTCACACACACCACCCCAAGAACCAATTTTCACCACTCTTGTGAGAATGCATGCTGTAGGGAAATTAAATTCAAACTGCATTATATGTACTTGTGGAACATGCTGCGTGTTTTCTTCTTCTCTATAGGTACCAATACCTGCTTTTCACTTTACCGATCATATAGAACATAGAATTAGAATGGTTTACAACTTAGTTGTATAATACATATGGTCCTTATTTTATAATTCTCTGTTGTGATTAATTGTTGAAAGGAATGATACACATGTTAGAATGAATGAAATAAATTAGTATTACTATCATAATGATTAATAGAAATTAGCTTTGCTTATTTTATAAAGGTATTATAAAATATAATTTTTTAATGAATTCTGATCTTTGTGAGTAGATTATAGCTTTTGTATTATTAGAAGAGAATTTCATTTTTTTCCCTTCAAATAAAAACTTGTGGCCTACACTTCATCTTGATGCTTTAAATCCAAAAGATGCAAAATCTGTCATAATTGCAAAATGTGACTCTTTAGACATTAAACTGAGTAAAGAGCAGGTAAGTGTTTTTCATTTTGATGCTGCCTTTCACTCCATCAGCTTTCCTTCCTTTCTTATATGAGACTTAAAATTCAACATAAGAACTCTCGCCTGCTATAAGGTTATTTGGAGTTGAGTAATTACCTTGTAAAATACGTTCCATCTTAAAAACGAATGGCAGATATAGAATTGCCATTAAAAAGATTTTCGTCTTAAGATTTACTTTAATATACAATAGTCAGAATGTATCTTCAAAGCAAAGTGCATTTGAACAGTGACGGCTTGTGCAACTCTGCGGTAGGAAGCCTGGCCAAAGCCCAGCTTTTTCCCCAGGGTGGTGATGCCACTGATGAGATGGCAGGAATGCTGTTGTTCCCACTGGGGTATTTGTTGATGGCTCAGTGGTAAAGACTGCTTAATTCCAGGGTGGTTTTGTGTTTTTGTTTTGTTTTTTGGTAAACTGATGCAGGAGAAGAAGCTAGAATGACACTGTCATCTGCGACAACCTACAATGCCCTTTATGTCACCCTTTTCGGAAAAATGATTGCCCGGTAATTGGTGCTTAATTTCAATGATCTTCTGCATGTTTTGTTTTGGCTGCTGACCCTTCCTCACATGTGTGAAACTGAGAACTATCATTCCATCAGTCTCTTGGGCCACTCAGATTTTGTTTATTCTAACAGTGATACTAACAACCTGTGAGAATGTGACTACATTTATGACTAAAGATTGCGTAGCTCATGAATTGTCATGGCTTGCTGGATATATTTGTTCAATTTTCATCACACTAACCCTTTCCCTAGGTTGCAAAAGAAGGCCATCTTCACCTTCATTTGGGACCCACCCATGTGTGGTCTGTATCACTTGCTCGAGGCCCCTAGCTCTGGGAAAGTGAGCATACAGCCGAGGCACAAAAAAATGTTATTTTGTCACGTGTCCTTGAATATTGGTAGATATGTATGTTTGTTGGAATTTTTTTTCGATTTTATTGATACATATTAATAAAGCATAGAATTCATCCAAAGTGTATAATCAGTGGTATTTGGTATAAGCACATAGTTGTGCGTTCATCACTTCAATCATTATTAGAGCATTTTCATTATTTAAATAATAGTAAACAAAAAACAGACAAAGAAACAAGAAAATTGCTCACCTCTCAATCTCTCTGTGCTTCCCCCACTCTACCCAGCTGCTGTATCTGGCTATTCTATCCCAAGTGTATAATCAATGGCTTATAGTATAATCACAATGTTGTACATTCATCATCTTGAAAATTTTAGAACAATTTCATTACTCAAAAAAAAAAAAAGACTCCACACTCCTTAGCATTCCTTTCTCATACCTACTTAACCACTCTTAACCCCTAATCTTCATCTTTATAAATTGATTTATATTTGCATTTTATATAAATGGAATCACACAATATTTAGTACTCTGTGTCTGGTCTCCTTCACTTAGTATAATGTTTTGTTTTTTTGTCTGATATTAACATTTTGTAGTATTAACTTACATTTGTTCAGTTTCAAAGAAAAACAGTTGAAATTTGTAATTGTCTCCATTCTCAAAATCCTGATTAACTTTAAATTTTAAAATAGAAACTCTTCTCTTATGCATATCTATTAGTATTTTGCCTTTAGATAAGGCATTAGAATGTTCCACTCCTTTTTCCTTCTGTACATCTTCATCCTACTTTGTCTATTCCAAACCAGAGGTTTAAAAAATTAATATTTTTGTATCAACCATAATAGGTAGTAATCCTAGCACAACTCTTATTACTAGACACTGAATTGAGTACTCCTAGCTTTTAATTCCACATTCTCATCTTAAGCACCAGATTTTTTTTTTTTTTAAGCACCAGATTTGAAATGAAAAAAGAGTCTTGTAAAACTTTAAATTACCCATGATATTTCCACCATCCTTTTCTATTGTCATCAGTATTGTAGCAATATATCTGGCAGCTGTCAACATGAGTAGCTGGCATAAGTACAGTTTTAGAGTGTGAGTCATCTTCCATATATTTCATAATGTTCATTGAAATTATCTGTTTTAAAAGGGATCATGGGCTACTTTTTGTTTTTTGTCTTCTTTACACATCTTAATGCTTAACAAAGAGACTACTAGTAAGTATTGTGTCAATATTTTAAAACAAACCCTTTATTTACTGATTTTCTTTAGCCTGATATTTTCCAAATTCTGGCTATAAATAAATGTAATTTGCATTGTTAACTCACTAATAATACTTATATAAAATTATTTTCCTGATTTCTCTCTATATATACAGGTGGCCTGCTTCTGGATGATAGGAACCATGTCTTACTCATTTTTATATTCATAATGAGAAGCAGTTTATATTCAATAATGTGTAGTAAATCCCAGCACATGTTTATTGAATTGAATTAAATGGTACACCAAAATAAACTCAATGACTCTAGCAGCCCCATAAAACTGCCATTTTCCTGCATCATGTTTTATTGAATTCCTGTTATCAGTTGCAGTACAAAAAATAGAAACAGAATTGCTTTATTTACCCCCAGACTTTCACAGATGTTGGTAATCTGTGAGAAATTAAATCTATTCTCAATTCCAACAGTGCTGGGCGAACAGGCAATTTAGATAATATCCTTCATCAGTGTTTCAGATGGGTCTTCTTTCAGATAGAACTTTTCAGGGCATTGGAATTATCCTGAATGACATTGCAGTGATGGGCGCAGGCCATTATATTTCTTGTCATAACTTACAGAATTGTGCGGGAGAGAGTGTAAACTGTACTGCAGGCTGTGGTCCACACTTGGTGGTGCTCCAATATGTGCATCAATTGTGGCAGGTGTACCACACTAATGAAGGATGGTGTTGGTGTGGAGGGGTGGGCAAGGGCTGGGGGTGGGGCATATGGGAATTGCCTACACTTTTTATGTATCATTTATGTAATCTAGGTATCTTTTAAAAAAAATTTTAAAGTGTGTGTGTGTGTGTGTGTGTGTATGAACCAAGTAATTCCCAAGCCATGGTGGCATTCACTTGGATTGTATACCCAAGATTTTTAATTACATGTAATTCTTTATTTGTATAGGGTGATAGAAATGACCAAGAAATAATAATATAAAGGCAAAAGAATTGAAAGATTGGGTCATAAACATCTATTTTTTCCTTCTGCCAAATTCCCTACAAACAATATTTTTCTTTTTAAGAAAATGAAACTCTTAGGAGTTCTTGAACGTACTGCATACAAATCCTTTGTTATAGAGTTGGGAAATAAATCACTGTTTCCTGTTTGTTTCTTGTCTTTTAACTGTATAGTGTCATTCATAATACAAAGCTTTATTTTAATGAAGCCAAATTTATCAACTTTTTTCCTTGTTAGTTAATTCCTGTTGTATCTTGTTTACAAAAACCTTTGCTGTCATAAAGTTATTTAGATATTATTTACATATGTGTATATGTATGATATATGTAAAGCCCCCTGTCAAATATCAAGCCCACATGTTAACATGGGCCTGTTTCTAGGCTCTCTCATTCCCGTTTTTCCTATCCCTTGACAATACCACAATGTCACAGTTATTAGAACTTTAAAGTAAGTCCTGATATTTGCTTGAGCAGGTGCCCTCTTATTATTGTTCTTACAATCATCTTGGCTAATTTGCCATATGTATATTTAGAAATGGCTCAGCAAGTGTCATGAATTTTAATTGGAATTGCTTTGGATTTAAAGATTAAGTTGGGGAGAATTATGATATGAGTCTTCTCCTCCATGGAAACCTAAATAACCCTCCATTTATATAGTCAATTTGTGTCTTTCAATAGTGTTTTATCTTCTTCCCCATAAAGGTCCTGCACATCTTTTGTTACAATTTGTTTCCAAGTATAGTATAGTTAAAGTAACATTTTAAAATTATTTGTTGTTAGTGTGTTTAATTTTTCTTTTTTTTAACATTTATCTCCAGCAACCTTGCTCTTACAGTTTGAACTTGAATCCATTTTTTAAAATTTAAATTATTATTATTATTATTTTTAAGAAGTTTAGGTTACATAAATGTTATATAAAAACTATAAGGGATTCCCATATGCCCCCTCCCTCCCCCTCCCACACTTTCCCATATTAACAACATTCATCACTAATTCTCAGCTTGTACGTTCCTAGGGTTTTGACTTCTCGTCCCACCTTCACATCCACAAGTGTCCTTGTCATCGACCCATGCCTGTGGGCAGATGTTTTCCTCATGCACTTCCTCACTGCAGGTAGAGCCTTTTGGAGTTGCTGGTGTTGGCAAGTATTGCGTTTCCAACTCCTTGCCTTGGGTGTAGAAGCCCAGGTTACTGGCTCTGCTGCCTTTCTTCTAGCCTCAGCCCCTCCAGCCTCCCCCAACTTATCTCCCTTACCCTCGGTTTCCTGTTCATTTTTGGCACATTGGGGATTTCCCTTCTCTGCAAGTTCAGTTGAGCATTTAGAAATGTTATGTTATATAGTGTCTGATATTACTAGGTTTTTTTAGTAGGAGGACCATTTTCTCCCACCATCTTCACAGAATTGGAACCCTGTCATCAGTTTTAATAATACATTTCATGCTAAGTTTTTTCTTTTCACTAAACTTTTTTCTGCGTGGGTCTATATTTGGTATGATAAACCTTATATATGTGCTCTTAGTTGATTAAGCCTTTTTGGACAGTGTGTTTTATTGTCAGAAATCTGTTCTTGGTTTAATACATCATTTTAATGATAAGTTTGAATAAAAAGTTAATGAGTTTAAAAGAATTACTATAGAACTTTAAATGACTGCTAGTTACTTGTGGAGGTGCTGTATGATCCTTGTTAATTTGTTTTTCTACCTAGATTCTCTGCCTTGTCAATATTAGTCACAATGGAGTGAGTGAATCAGAACTGATGGAACTCTATCCTGAGATGTCCTGGGCTGTCCTGGCTTCCCTTATTCACAGCTTACACAAGATGTGTCTGTTGACTTATAGTTGTGGCTTGCTCAAGTTTCAACATCTGCAAGTAAATCTTGTTCTAAGCATCTTTTTTTTTTTAACCGGGAGGTACCGGGGATCGAACCCCAGTCTCTCCATATGGTAGACGGACACCGAACCTCTTGAGCCACATCCGTTCCCCACTAAGCATCTTTTAATAAGGTTTTTTTTCTTTTCTATTTTTTTTAACTTAGAAATGATACGAATCATTTTACTTAGAAATATCAACATATCGTTGCGTGATTTTACAATGTTATTTTAAATGTTTCAAATACAAGACAAAATTGCAATGATTTTAGGTTAGATATAAAATTTGGCTAAAAATATGCTTATATACTACTTTAAAGGGTAGCTATTACTTTAAAAGTAGGTTTTTTTAGAAGAGAAAAAATACTGTTTTCGATTTTATGTTCCATTGAATTATGCTATAATAATGAGCTTGTCCTCTGTAGGTCAGTCTGCCTCCATTCACAACCCAATTCTTCACAGCTTAATAGCTATACAACCTTGGCGACTTTAAAGCTTATCCCAGGGATTGTCCAGAGACAGTCCTTGGTCCTTCTGAGATATTAGACATGATGTCTGGCACATAGCAGTAAATGCTTAGTAAATATTGGCTGAAACTATAGTACCATCTGCAGTTCTGTGGTTGATTTATAGATGCATACAAATACAAATGAAGTCTTTTATTTGAGTATGCTGTATGGTATTTGTGGGTGTGAATGTTTTTTCACTGATTTAACATTCTCCCTTATTGTGTATTTTTAAAATATATTTTACTCTTTTTAGTACTTTTTCACTCCACATTTCTGAGATCTTTAATATATTGACTAAAAGTTTGAATTAAATTTCATTTTGAATTTTTATTCTAATGTAAGTTTATCACATGAATATGTCCTGAATAATATAGCTATAAATTTTAAAAAGTTATAAATTCCTTTTTGAAAATTCATTGTTGTATATACAGCAACTTAGAGAAAATAGGAGGCAATATTTTTTCCTTTTTTCTGCAGGCTTGGGAAACAGTAAGATGGAAGTATATAGATGATCTAAGCATTATTTCTTCATATGGATAAAAGCTAATCAAGTAGTATTTTAAATGTCCATATTGTGTTTGTTTGTGGTTTTTTTTGAGATTTTATTTATTTTTTCATTAGTTAAAATTTACAATTTTATTATCTGTTTTTAAAGTTTTTTTATTTAATTTTTTAATTTTTTAAAAAAAGATACTTAGATTACCCATATTGGTTTTTTTTTGTTTGTTTGTTTGTTTTTTTTCAGAAAACCCATATTGTTTTTATACTATCTGCAACACACTCTACCTTTGTGTTCTTAATATTTTACTAAAAGTTTAAACTTTGGTGAAATCAATTCAGATTATTTTTATTTAAAGAAGGGGTTACCTTGTGATTCATAAATTTCTTTTGTTTGTCTCTTCTGGGATGTTTGAATTTATCAGCAGCAGAACCACATTTTTATGAGCCAGGCTTCTGATCTATTGAGCTTCATGAGGGTTTGCCTGCCTCACTTAGAAATTTAGTCATGTCTCATAACATAATTTGTTTTGTTCTTCAGTGAACTTTGTCAAATTTCTTCACTAAACCCCTTCCTTACATTATTTCTGATCTCACCCCTCCCCCACTTTTCCATGGTTGCTTTGAAATCATATTTATTCTTTAGTATGCCAGCTCTCCCATCCTACTTAATCTCATTTACAGATGAATAAGTTTACTTTTAACACTTAGTTTCTTGATGAAAATACAAACTAGACACTCTGTGATGGTTTTCTGTATTTCAATAATTTCTTTTGTTCTGATTTCCATCATTTGTAAGGTGATTTGGGCATGAGGTCAGCAGTAAACTTCGTATCATGATATGTCTAAAAAGGATGCAGATAAATTCCCATTAACGAGTAAACATAATGTTGTTAATGATAACGGCCAAGGCGATGGAGTATTTACTATGTGCCATTATCTCCTGACAGGAACACCTGAAGCAGGTAGTGTTGGTGTCTCCATTTCTGCAGATAAGGACAATGAGGTGAAAGAGGTCAGACAACTTGCTCAAGGTCACAAAGCTTGGAAGTAGAGATCAGTCCAAATTTTTATTCTTACCTTATTGTTATACTATACTTGCCTACTAATCATTCTCACTAGCTCAATATGAATTCTGGCATTTTCACTATTTTAAAATTTGTTTTTCATGAAATTACTGTTATTTGTTAAAACAGAGGACCCTTTACTGAGTTGCTGAGTGATTGGCAGTTTGTTGGCAAAGACAAAAGTGCGATGGCAGCAGAATATTTTGATTCATTGAAGCAGTATGAGAAAGACTGTGAAGGTGAGGAGAACTGATATGCTTAGCTGATCTTTATGAAACTCTGGGGCAATTTCTCAACGGTCTAGGTCTTCTCAGTCAGGTGACTTCATCAGGGAGCCAGTGACAGTGTGGGATTTCATGAGATCTGTCATATTTACTCTTCTCTCCTTCTAAGGAGTTAATGCAGCTTTTTATTTTTTGTTCTAAGATCTTTAATTTCATCAGATGACAGATCTTACAGTATTTCACTCTTATTGGCCTTTTACCTTCCTATTTTCCCAGGCTGTGGTGCCTTTGCAGAAGTCTCTAGAAATTCAAGAAACAGCTTTAGATCCAGATCACCCGAGAATCGCTCAGTCCCTCCATCAACTAGCAAGTGTGTATGTGCAGTGGAAGAAGTTTGGCAATGCAGAACAGCTGTATAAGCAGGCATTGGAAATCTCAGAAAATGCTTATGGTGTAGACCATCCATGTATCGCTTGTGAACTGGAGGCACCTATAACTTTGCACCAGCAGCAGAATAAGTAAGATTTAGATCAGTCATACTCTAGTTTTATGAGGGAGAGTTTCAGTTTTTTAATGTACTTTTGTAATAGGCTTTGTTTTGTGCCTGTGTACTTTTCATTGTTCTCTATTCTTTTGAACACACCATGTTCAAATAATATTTTTTGGTCTGGGTATTCATGGGGTAAACAGAAATTTAGAACTACAAGATCCATCTCTATTTGAAGATGCTTGGAAGGTATAGTATAGACTTTGGAACCATAGAACCCTTAGTTTGAGTCCTGTCTCATTTGCTGATTGGCTTTGTAATATTGAGAACATAATATGGAGGTCAGCAAACTATTGCCTATGAGCTAAATCCAGCCAGCCCCCAGTATTGTTTAATAAGGTTTTACTGAAACACAGCCAAATCTTTGCATTCATGTATTGTCTCGGGTTGCTTCCATGCTATATTGGTGTGGTTCAGTGGTTGTGAGAGACCATATGGCCCATAAAACTAAAATATTTACCACTTAGCCCTTTATTGAAAAAGTTTGCTCTTGGTGTAAAATACTCTCTCTCATATTTATTAGGCACCCACTGAATGGAATCTCTTCCTCTGTCAAAAATCATTTCTTTTGTTCCATCATAAGTGATACATACTAGAATTTTTTCTTTTAACTTCCAGAAGTATTGTTTCATTCAAATTTAATAAGAATTTTAGATTTATATTTGACCAAAAATTACCCTTTATGGAAGAAATTGACATATCAAACGTAAAATTTGGATTTTCATTTAATTAGCTTGCCTTACTGAATTAAATGCCATTAAAAACAGTTAAATGCCAGCTGCTTGGGTGACTAGATTCATTTCTATTTTATAAGAATTTGTTTTGTGAAGGTTTTTGTTAGAGATTTATATTTCCATATGAAAATCGCTTCTAGAAATAATAATATGTTTAATACCCAAAAACATTTTTACACTAGGTAAGGAATATTTTTATTTTCAGAGGTCTGATACTTTGAACATTTTTCTTTCTTTGACTTATTTTACTTTTTTTTTTTTAATGATATGAACAAGCTGAACATTTTAGGAAAAAATCCTTTAAAAGTCATCAGAGAGCCACAAGGAGAAAAGGCAACTTGGTAATGAAAGATTTTTTTGTATTGCGTTTGAACCAAAGAGGAAAAGAGCATCTTAGAATAATGTGATATACGTGCATAAACCTCACGTGTAGGAGCTCTACTTTTAAGTGACTTCTGAAAAAGGATAAAAATTTTCTTGTTTATATGTGTTTAAATGACAGTATTATTGAGAAGAACAAATTAATTTGTAAAGTTCATTTGAATGTTAGACATTGGGTAATGGATTTTAAAGCTGGTTTGATTCTTTTTGTTTTTAAAAGGTTGGAAAAGAGAATAAGAGAAATTTAGTTAACATTTTATGTTAGATGCAAATGCAGAGAAATTCTTCCCCTTGAAAGCAAGAAAAATTATTTTTATTTTTTAAGTTGCTGATAAAATTTAAACAGCATGTTTGCTTGTTATAACTTAAAGTGCTATGTGCAATTTTAAGTACCTGTTTAAGAGTTTTAGCATTGGGGTTGGTAAATATCTGCAAGTTAATTGTGTGTCCTAATCTTTTGAACCGCTTTGAGGTATATGTTCACTTTGCTAAAATATCTCATACTCATTTTCAGAAAAAAAGCTTTTAGTTTTAGAATGTGATGCCATGTGGAAATGTGTATTCTTAATAACCATTAGATTAATTCTGTGTGACACTTAAAATAATGTTGATTTACTTTTTTAAAATATACTTTAAATTTATTTTTAAAAGATACTTAGATTACATAAAATGTTACATTAAAAAATATAAGGGATTCCCATATGCCCTACTCCCCAGACCTCCCACTTTACCCCACATTAACTTCTTTCATTAGTGTAGTACTTTCATTGCAATTGATGAACACATTTTGGAGCACTGCCACTAAGCATGTATTATAGTTTACATTGTAGTTTACACTCTCTCCCATTCAATTCTGTAGGTTATGACAGGATATATAATGGCCTGTATCTGTCATTGCAATGTCATTCAGGTCAATTCCAAGTCCTGAAAATGCCCCCATATTACACCTCTTTTCCCTCTCCCTGACTTCATCACCTCCAGTGGCCACTGTCTCAACATCAATGCTATAATTTCTTCCATTGCTAGAATCACAATAAGTCTATAGTAGAATACTGGTAAGTCTACTCTAGTCCATATTTTATCCCCCAATCCTGAAGATTCTGGGATGGTGATGCCCACTCCACCTCTAATTTAGAGGGGACTTCAATCCCACATGGCTGATGGATGGGACTTTCTTGCTTGCAGTTGTAGACTCTCTCGGTTCCTTGGTGTGGTGGTTGTCTGTCCTCACCTCCTTGTTAGTTGTCCTGGGTGAGTCCAATGAACTGGAGAGTAGGTGTTGCAACTCCACCAAGGCTCAGGGCCCAGCTAGCACATGGACAACCCAGAGATTCAAGTCTCTTGGATGTATACCTACCAACTCCAGCACGAAATATAGGTTCAAATAAAAAGGAAAGAAGAGGCATATGTAGAGAAGTCACATCTGAGTCCAACTCTGTCACACTCGGGAGCAAAATCTCCAAGTAGGGCCCACTGGCAAGGCACCAAACTCTGGAGCTATCTGCCATTACCATAGGACCTGGGTGTCTCTGGAGCCCTCAGGAGCCCCACTGTTTGGAGTAGTATCCACTTTGGCCGTCTATGAGATCATGCTGAGACGTGCATAAGCATTACCTCTCTGATGACCTCCTGACTCACTTTGAAGTCTCTTAGCCACATAAACTCATTTGTCTTTACCTTTCCCCCCTTTTACTCAAGGTCTTTTTCCAGTTGTATCACCAGCCAGTGCTTGCTAGTAATCCCTCAGTGCCAGGGAGGCTCATTCCTGGGAGTCATGTCCCTTGCTGGGGGGAAGGTAATGCATCCACATGCTGAGTTTGGCTTAGAGAGAGGCTACATTTGAGCAACAAGGAGGCTCTCAGGAGGTAACTCTTAGGCACCTTACAACACTAGACTAAGTTGCAAATTCAAACGTAGAAGGCTCATAACATTAGTCATCAATATCAAGGGTCCATCAATGGACCATCCTTCTTCACTAGTCATTGCCCCTGTACTTGGGGGATTGTTGCTGTTCCATTAGAGAATATGGCAGAGCTCCCCAGGATGGGGATTCAATAATCTTTCAGTTGTTTGTGGATCTCTACCACTGTGGCAATGCTCCATGATCATTTGAACATATTTATATACCTTATACGTATGCCCAGGTGAACTTCCTCCTGTGTATCCCCCATCACTGACACCCCACACCATTGATCCTCCCCTGCCATAGTTGTAACCCTTCTGTGATCCAAAACTTGTTAAAAAATGAAGCCAAGAATATTGGATTAAACTCACTAGTCCAGAGATACAGATTGGCAGAATGGATAAGGAAATATGACACATCTACATGCTGTCTACAAGAAACACACTTTAGACCCAGGGATTCAAGGAAGCTGAAAACGAATGGCTGGAAAGCAATTTTACAAGCAAACAAAAAACAAAAAAAGGCAGGAGTAGCTATACTAATATTGGGCAAAATAGACTTAAAATGCAAAACTATTGTAAGAGACAAAGACGGACACTATATATTAGTAAAAAAGGGTAATCTTTCAAGAAGAAAGAACAATCATAAACATTTACACACCTAACCAGGTTGCCTCAAAATACATAAGGCAAACACTGGAAAAACTAAGTGGAGAAATAGATGCCTCTATGATTATAGTGATTTACTTTTAAAAGTAAAAATAGAAAAAAAAAATTTTTTTACACCCCAGTATATTGTTCCAGAATCACAGATTATACTTACTTGATGATTGTTTTTATTTCTGTGTGTTTTCTCCAGTATGGATTTGCCCATTTACGTAGAAGCACTCTACAATTAGAAGAGCTTACTTAAGGTAAAGACACACCTTATAATGCTCAGATGCTCAATGAACTGGGTGTTCTCTACTATCTTCAGAATAACCTGGAGTTAGTACCATCGTGTTGGGTAATGAAAACATGTATCCATTTTGTCTCTTAGATGCAAGGCTATTTTCCATTTCTCTCAAGTTTATCATAGAAAAAATTGATAAAAGTTAGAAAAAAACTGATAAAAACCATGCCAAATTTCATGTAATTTTCTCTACTTTTACACTGTTTCCTTAGTACTTAGAAAGTTATTCTGTGGCTGCTGTAGTGTTTTATATATTTATGAAGGTGAAACGAGATTAATGGAGAATAAAGACAAGAATGTGGATGGTTGCTGGTTTGTTCTTCAGCTTATTTGGATTTTTATAAAAGATTCAAAATGGCATTTATATGTACACTTTCTGAAAAAGTAGTTATGGACATCTTTGGATGTCAGTAAAATGTAACAAATATTTATCCCCACTTCACAGAAGGTTCTTTTTTAAAAAAACTATTTAGTACTAACTTCAAAGAGAGAGGGAGTAAGTAAAAAGTTCTTTTGCTTGAATTAGGTCTAATATTAAAGTTTTGAGAAGTTTAGTTAGGAAAATGTTTATGGGGTTTGTCTTTTAGGAGAAGTGGAGAATTGAGGCAGTCATCCATATACTTTAGGCTCTCAAACTATGAGGGAAAGCATTTTCAGTTTTTGGAAAAGGGCAGGAACGGATAGGGTGGGAAAGAGGGAAAGAGAATTTTGAGTGCAATCCTTTATTTTAACTATCATGGATTTAAGAATAAAAAATGTTGTATCACTTCTCCACTTAATGACGGCTAGTGATTCTGACCTTTAGAGAATAAATTAATTAAACCATTTGGGGTTTTGTTCATAGAACAGCTGAACAGTTTCTAAAGCTTCCTTAGAAATGAGGGAGAGAGTTCTAGGACCAGACCACCCTGACTGTGCCCAGTCTTTGAATAATCTGGAAGCTCTAGGCAATGAAAAGGAACAGTATGATAAAGCAGGAGAACTCTATGAAAGAGCTTTAGACACTCGAGATGAGCGTTAGCTCCTGATCACCCTTCCTTGGCATATGATATACTAATTAAACCATATGTACTATAACCAAAATCATTTATATGATCTTTTAAATCATAATGATTTACTTTTTTAACAAATACCTGAGTAGAACATTTAAAAATATTATTTCAGACTAAATTAAGATACTGGTTTTTGTTAAAGTACATTCCAAATACAAATGCATTCATCTGCATTCTAATTAGAACTCATTCATATATTACATTTCAGAAGTTCTAAAATTCAACCAGTATTAAATATGCTGTGCAAAGCAGCCATAAACATAACAAATCACTCAATTGTAAGGGCTTAGGTCTTTGCAGTCGATTAAGTGAGCATTTCTATTTCACTCTTTCTTGAATTTTCTAAATGAAATGCAACCATTCTTTGTCACGGAGGTCTAGCCTGAGTAGTGCTTGGAATTTTTATAGCCATTCTAAAACATAAAAACAACAAAACCCAGATAAGTCTGCTATCATTTAGTGCAGTCACAGAGCTGCAATGAACTGCCCTTCTACTTTGTGGGAACTTGGCTGGCACCGAAATTGACATTGCTATCATTGTTACCAATTCTGCCCAACTTGCAATAAGAGGAAATAGTTAAAAGAGTCTGGAAGATATTTAAAGGGAAAGAGATAAGTGGCAAATGAGTTTATTATGATGCCATCTCTGAACTATGTACAGTAGCAAATTATTGACATTTTTCTACCACCAGGAACAGTGAGTAGAAAATTGGTGATCCTAATGGGCTTTCTGAATCATCAAAGAGAATATTTTCCTTTTCATACAACTTTACTTTTTTATATAGTACTATGTAATCTATTCATATATTTTATTCTAGTCCATAAAATTAACCGTTGAACTGGGAAGAATGCTTTTACTTAGATTTTTTTCCCTCAAATCATTTTTTGATACCAAATTTTAACTTAATGGGAACAGCTCTGATCAGTTTTTATTGGCTTAATGTTTTGGTTTTTTTCCCTCATATTTCACTTTCATTTTTTAGGGGAAACTCGGCAAGGTTATACCATTATATGAGTTGGCTGTTGAAATTTGACAGAAATCCTTTGGCCCAAAGCACCCTAAGTGTGGTCACTGCCTTTGTGAATTTAGCTGTTCTTTATAGTCACATGGTAAGTTCCCACATTTTAATTCTTTACAAATGAATGATATTTTAAGTTATAAACTCAGAGAAACATGAGTTAGGTATGGCACATTACAAATAATTCAAGAAAATTTCGGTTTATTATTTATCCCCTAATGCTTCCTTTAATACTTGAGACTATTGAAGATGGTTCCTTCCTCTTCATGTAAAACACCATCTGAGTGTTTAGTTTAGGATATGAGCTTAGTATTTTAAATACTGGAGACTCCTACTTCCCTATATATAATGTCTTTAAGCTTGTGGCATTTTCCTGAGATAGGTAAGGAACAGATTTGGTACTCACTGGGCAGTCAAGGCAGGTTTGTGCTTATGTTTATGGATTAAGGTCAAATGGTTACAAAGTCAGGTCTAAAACTCAGATTTTTAGCTATTATCTGCTTTTCATATTATGATTACTTATGAATTAATCTATGGATATTATTAACATTTAAGTGTTTACCAAGATAGGTCAGCTTAATCTAGAATAATTTGAGAAACCCATTGTGTTCAAGTAAGCCTTACTGCATTTTTTAAATAAGAAAAAACACATTGAAGCCTTGCCATTATATGAAAGAGCATTAAAGATTTATGAAGACAGTGTGGGTTGGATGCATCCTTGAGTTGGAGAAACATTAAAAAATTTAACTGTGCTTAGGTAAGAATTTTTTCACTTTCGTTCTACAGCCCAACTCGAACTCTTTTAGAACTGCTTTGACTTATCTTAGAACAACACAGAATATTTATTGCTGAGTATGTTTTTTCTTGGGGGTGGGTTTTTTTTTGCTCATCTACTTCGAAATACTAAAATAGTATCCAGAGGGAAATGAAGGCTGCACAATCTGTTCTGTAGAGGAATGTATCATGGCAAATAGAGAAGGATGGTTTACATTTGTAACCAAATGGCTGCGGGGGCAAAATGGTCAATTTGACGTCCTCAGAGCTAATTTACCGTGAAGCATGTCTGACTTTTGCTTCCTCATTTGTGTTTATCTGAGGATACAAGGAATACCTTACCTACCCTTGCAATTTCACTACATCCATTACTACATTATCTTAATGGTGTCTATAAGAGACACGGTAGTGTGCCACAGCAGTAGAGATGGAAAGGAGAAGAGTTTGGGTATTTCATGTTATTGGTCTGCTGAAAAAGAATTGTAATTATTCACAACTTGTTTTTCTGTACCCTATAAGGTCATTTAGAATTGTTAAGAGCTTATGTTAATTCTCATTTTAAGAATTTTTTTCTGTCAAAGCTACGATGGCGATTTTGAAAAGGCTGCTAAGCTGTTTTAAAAGGGTAATGGAAATAAAATCTCCTTCACAACACTCATCAAGTGGAGACACATTTAGCTTAAAAACAACTCATTCTCCTAATGTCTTCCTTCATCAAGGTCAAAGGTAACGCAGCAATTCCAATTCAATGCAAAAGCACCTTAGAGTAAAAATGTAAGAAACATTTAGAACATTAGAATTTAAAACTTAAATAAGTTAGATTTTTAAGAAAATTTATTTTTACTACTTTATGTGATTTAACTGATAGTTGTATGAAATTGTATTGGACTACACTGACGTTTGAATGATTGTACCTGTTTTGTTTAAAATTAATTTTCCTATTGTACGGTATCCAAGCATATAGATACAGAATTCTAATGACATGAAGAATGAATTAGCCTTCTCTATTCAAGACCTAGCAAAAAAGTTGAGTTCAAGAATTCTATGACTTTTTCCATCTCTTGAGCGATTTTACCTTATTTCTTGTTTGCTTTTCAGCAGTTGTCTGGCCCACCTCTCTACCTCACAGAAAAGTTTTGAGGATTAAAGGGACAATATTTATGATAGATTTGCCTTGTCTTCAATGAAAAAAAACTAGTCACAGGAATCATTGTTAATTTTTTTTTTTCTATCTTTTGTAGTCTACCTTTTCCTTGTGCAGACTGGGCCAGGCTTTTCCTTTGTTCTCCACATTCTGTATTACTTCTGTGTAGTACATATCTGCATAATGTCTGAAGTCTCAGTGCAGTAAAGCTCAAGTTCTTTCACATTTTTTGACCTTTTCCCAAAATCGCATGTGATATTTGCTCTTTTTTTCTTAGTTTAAATCTGTGTCTTCATTTACCTCAAATGCAAATTAATCTGCCAATTTTATACTGAAAATTAAGTATTTTTAAATAGATTTTATAAATGTTACATTTGGGTATTGTTTTGTAACAATTGATGTATTTATATACAATAATTTCTACAATCTTCAATAATTTTAATACCTGTAAGACTCTAATATGTGTTAATTATAAAGGTGAAAGATATAGCAGCCACTTTATTGTTTTAAAATAAAAGTACAATTTTAAGTCCTCTTTTTTCCACTGGAGTTTACACAAGAGGGCTAAAGTTTGCATGATTATTTAAAAATACATACTTGAATACATCCAATATTTGCTGAGTAGTAGCCTCAACTTGAGGAGTTTGGGTGACTCTACAGGGTTTTGATTTTTTTTTCTTTTTTAAATTTTTATTCTAGTACCATATATACAATCTAAAATTTCCCCTTTTAACCACATTCAAATATATAATCCATTGCTGTTAATTACATTCATAATGTTGTGCTACCATTACCAAAACATTTCTTTCATCCCAGATAGAAACTCTGTAAATTTTAAGCTTTATCTCCTTATTCCCTATTCTTCCCTGTCCTCTGGCACTCTATATTCAGAAAGTTAAGTATAGAATTACCATATGACCTGGCAATCCCACTTCTAGGTATATACCCAAAAGAAAGCAGGGTTTTGAAAAGATATTACACACCAATGTTCATAGCAGCATTTTTCATAATTGCCAAAAGATGGAAGCCTTGGAAGCAACCCAGGTATATTAGTCAACCAAAAAGGGCACTGATGCAATGTACCAGAAATCTGTTGACTTTCATAAAGAGTATTTATTTGGGGTGGAAACTTAGAGTTATAAGGCTCTAAAGAGTCCAATTCAAAGCTACTTCCTTCCCAAACTGTTGCCACATGTTGAAGCAAAATGGCGGACATTGTCTGTGAGGGTTCAGCCTTCCTTTTCCTCTTAAAGCTCTGTGGGCCCAGCTTCTCTTCTTCTGATCTCAGCTGTAGGCTAGAGGGCTTGTTTCTTTCCAGGCTCAGCTGCTCTGTTCTCTTCACAAGGTCAGCTAGACTATCAGGCTAATCGTTCTTCCCGGGGCTTCTGCTGCCTATGGACCTGTCTTACTTCCTGTGTTTTTCTCCATGTATCTACTTCCATGTTCTTGATTGATCATCCCTTTTTATAGCCCATCAAGGGGGCGGGGACTCAACCCTGCCTACCCTAATGATATGGTCGAATCAAAGCCCTAATCTTGATTTAATAAAGTAAAAGTGAAACCTCTGCATTTAATACAATCAAAGGGGTATCACACCCAGAGGAACAGACCAGTTTACAAACATAATCAATATCTCTTTGAAATACGTAAATAATATCAAACTGCCATATCAAGTGTCCATTATCAGATGAATGGATAAACAAAAGGTGGTATATACATACAATGGAATATTACTGAGTTGTGAAAAGAAAGAATTTTGATACATGTGACATGGATTAATCTTAACGACATCATGTTGCATGAAATAAAGCAGACAAAGGACAAATATTGTATGGTCTCACAGATGTGAATAATTACACTAAGCAAATTTGTGGAATCAGAAACTTGAATACCAGGGGCTGAGGTGGGGCTAGGGAATGGGGAGTTAATGTTTAATTGGTACAGAGTTTCTGTTTGGGGTAATGGAAAGGCTTTGGTAATGGATAGTAGTGATGGTAGCAAAACATTGTAAATGTAATTAACACCATTGAATTATATATTCTGAATGTTGTTAAAAGGAGAAATTTTTGGGTGGTGTCTGTTAACAGTATAAAAATCATATATTAAACTAAAATAATTATAGGATTGTACTGCTCAGAGAACCCTAGTGTAGACTGTGGACTCTAGTTAACATTATAATTAAAGTAGTGTCTCATCTATAGTAGCAAGGGTGCCACACTAATGCAAAATGTTAATGGGGGCAGGTACTTTCATGATTTTTCTGTAAACCTTCATCTTTAGTATAAAGAAAAACTATAGAATTAGAAGAACTATTTCACAGGTGAAGACAGCTAAATTTTAAAGAAATGATAAATGATAAATTTCAAGTATAGAACAAACTATCCCCCTACTTTCCTGACTTCACGGTAACCATAATCATCACAACAATATAATCCAATAACCTCAAAACTATATATTGAAAACATATTTGATATTTGGAGCATTCTGATTAGTTTTTAGAACTTTAATTTTCATGTGGGGTGTCCTACTTTTTGTTGTTAATTAACATTTCTCTCCCTAGTGATTGAATTTAGACATTCCTATCTTCAAAGTAAAACCCTACCAAAATAGGAGATTTAGCATAGAAATAGCCTACTGGTAACAGTTTTACCTGCAGGTTATTTATTAGTCTCCAAACCATTAGGGATTTATTTCAGCCAAGGCTCTCTCTGCCTATGTTATTTGCATGCAAATCCAGAGAAAACCAGTTTTCTGGTCAGGATCAAGGGAAATGATATTCCTCCTAGGAAAAAGTAGATGTCAATCATTGCAGAGGTTTAACCTGTGCCAAAATCTAAGAAATCAAACTTAAATGAAGCAAAATATTCAAAATGTAGCCGATGTGATATGGATGATCTTTAGCCTAAATTTCCTATCTCTTGCTCCTCAATAAATACAGTGATTCCAGACATATGTTCCACTGATGCAATCATTTCTTTTCCTTGGTCTGTGCAGAATAAAATAAAATTTGTATTTCATGAAAGTACCTTTATTTGTTTATCCATAAGCATAGCTTTACAAACTTTTCTAGTGACCACATTTTAACTTTTATTTCATCAGGAAATCTTTGAGAAGCTATCTTCATTTTATAGGATACTTTTAAATTCATTGTAGGTCAATGTAGCAGTGGGCAACTGTCTTATAGAAAGCAATTCTAAACACAATGGGTAGATGCTTGCTAACTCTAATCAATAGGTTATATTTCCTGACCTCCGAGGATACTATACATACTACTTTATTGTCCATGATCCTTAGGCAACACACAAAGGGTATTGGAAAAAGGAAGAATACAGCATCAGATTGGTCCTGCCTTATCCTCCCCACCCCCCACCCCCAAAAAAGTCAAAACATTTCACTGATTAAGTTTTCAATAAAATTCATAAACACCTACAAAACTCCTTTGACTTACTAGAGTGGAACATGAGTTTTAGGAGAGTGATTTGGTTGGGAAAGGGAGCATGAAGCAACAAAGTATTTTCAAAAAGTAGAACAATTCAGTGAAAATTTATACATCCCTTGATGTTGCCCTAAGTTTTATCTGTTTTAAAACAATTTTGTTTTAACTGCAAGGGAATAAGCTTAAACATAGGAAATAAAATATTTGCCAGTCCGTTAGCTATATATTCTTTATCTTAGCCATGATGTCTTCCAAGCTTTCACTAGAATCTTCCACTTTTACCTCAGGTACAGAAATCTTCTTGCTGTCAACAAATAAAGGAAAGAATTATATAAAATTCTTGATTTAGGAATATATAATCAGTAAACTTAACCATATTCAACTTAAGGAAATAAAACCATAAAAGTTCTAGAAGAAAGTATTTGAACATTTTAAAAATGATTTGGAGTAGGTGATGATTTTTGTAGCATGAAACCCAGAAAACAAAAACTTTCTATCCTGCACTCAGGGCCTGGCTCATAGGAGATGCTTAAATATTTATTGAATGAAGGAAATAAAAGATTATTTCATTAATTTTGGAACACACTCTTATTTTATGAATCACTAAAATAGATAAAATACAAATTTTATCTATTTTTAAATGACATGTCAACAACATTTAAGAGGCATCCTGATTTCAGAAATGTTAAAATGTGGGAGAAGCATGTCTTAAAAATCCCTGAAGACACAATACCAAATCCTTAATTTTTAAACATTTTTATATATAACATACATACACTAAAGTACACAATCTTAAATGTACAGCTCAATGAATTTTGACACAAGTCTTCAGGATATAGAGTGTTTCCAGTATCCCAGGAGTCTAAACTGACTCCTTTGAAAAGCTTCTGTATAGAGGAAAAATCATGTACTAAAGAAAAGACAAAAGGAAAAACATTTGCAAATACATATTCTTAATATATAAGGTCTTACAATATGAATCACTAGGAAAAGACAAAAAACTGAGCGAAGGAGATGAGCAGAAAATTTACAGAAAAATGTAAGTGCTCAACCCTCCTCACAATTAAATAAATGAAAATTAAAATGAGACCCATTTTTCACCTATCAGATTGCCAGTTATCAAAGTGTTAGGGAAATGTACTCCTATACTGTAGTGAAATGTATACCCTTTGGAAGGGGAACTTCTGCACTATCTTGAAGATAAATACTGCATTGGGGAATGGATATAGCTCAAGTGGTTGAGCACCTACTTCCCATGTACAAGGTCCTGGATTCAATCCATGGCACCTCCTAAAAAACAAAACAAACAAAAAAACCTGCAATAATTCAGAAATTCCTCATCTAAAAGTTCACACTGTACAAAAGTCTAGTATATAAAGATATATGCAAGATGCCTGCAGCATTTTTGATAATAGCAAAAAACTTTAAGTAGCCTAAATATCTACCCAATAGAGGGCTGGTTAAATATGATAACATCCTTCAAAGAATACTTTGTAACTATGTATTTTCTATCTCTCTCGCTCTCTCTTTCTCTTTGTACCATACTACAAAATGTTTTAATTAGGGCTTACTGAAGTTTGTACAGGCTATCTGCTCTTAAATGCAATAGCCCTAGACTGTTACCCTGAAAATTCTTACATATGCTTTCTACCATTTTTATTCTGGCAGCTGATACTTCTAATATTAGGATGTCTCCTTGTAGGATGTTTCAGTTTGATCTTATTATACTGTAGGCTTAAGAAACAGATAATGAAGCTTATTAAAAGTTGTAAAGTGAGAAACAAATTATGGACTGACTTAGGAAAAACCTAAAGGTGTTCTGCCTTTAATAAAATGATTGTGAGTTGGTTCATAAACTCTTTGACATTAATTTTAGCTGAAATGAAACCTTTTTCCTTCTTTTTAGCTACAGTTTAGATAGGTGTGGTTGCTAGATATCTGTTTTTTTTGGATAGCAGAGATATTACCCTGGTGAGTATTTAATCACATTCAGATTATTTTTAGTAACAATTAAATCAAGATAGCAGAAGTGCTTTCATGTCTAAGTCGCTACCCTTTGATCAAGCCTGTAGATATTTAAATCTTTTGGTTAATTGCTTCATAAATAAATACATCAGTACAAACATACCACTTAACATGAGCTATTACAAATGCAGGAATAAATGATATTCTTATATATTCATATACACATATATAATAGATATACATATATAAAATATTTAAAAATTAAATACTTAGCTGGTTATTTAACATTTTTTAAATTCTTCAGGAAATATTTATATCAAAAGCAGATAAGATTATTCAGAAAAATTAGCCCCCTCTTACTTTAACACATTTTATACCAAGATTCCAGGCACCACTCCCATTGACTCTCATTTTAGAGTCTTTTCATCAATATTTGCAGCAACGACAAGTGGTGGAGCACACTACATGAAAAGGAATAAAAGAAAACACATTTCAAAGGAGGAAAGAAAGTATGAGATATTCCAAATAGCATTCTATCATATTCAAAGTGGTTTTTTTCCCCCTGTGAACTGTACTACATTTTCAATACGCCTAAGAAATTCAGTACCTGTGGTGGTTAGGCTAATGTGTCAACTCGGCCAGGTAATTGTGTCCAGGTGTTTGGTCCAGCAAGCACTGGGCTAATTGTAATACAAGAACATTTATGGACTTTGGTCACCAGTGAGTTTACTGGGTGAATGGCTGATTACATCTGAATCAATCAGGGAGATTGCCATCAGCAATGGATGATGCTTTTATCCAATCAGTTGAATACCTTAAAAGGGGAAGTGATTTCAACATTCAGAGTTTCCCAGCTCTTCTTTGGATAGCCAACTTCTCCCAGAAACTCATCAAGGATCTTCTTTGTACTTCATTGGAGACCCTGGTTTGCAGCCTGCCTGCAGAATCTGGACTTGTGCATCCCCACGGTCACGTGAGAGACTCTTATAAAATCTCATTACTGACAGATATCTCCTGTTGATTCTGTTTCTCTAGGGAACCCTGACTAATACAGTACCTAACAGTGAAAAATAGCCTAAAATAAATAATGCATATCACAAAACAAGCAGACTTGCCAGGAATTATGAGCTTGTATATGCCCTGAAACTGCATTTTCACTGACCCCAGACTCCATCCATGTTTATCGAAATTAATTACAAGCCTTAGGAGAAATAGGTGAAAACAAAGGAAAAACATAAAAGAGCAAGAAATATTTTACCACAGATTCTTTACATGAAAAATTAGGGTTAACTAAATGAATTACCAAGGATTTTTAAAATTAATTTTCTGAAAATACATAAATTTATGAACACAAAATCTTACACAACAGGAATACTCACTGTATTTCTCGTCATTCGAGCTTCAGAATTGTCCATACAGCTAAGAACTAGGTCAACAGGTTTTTTCCTCTTCTGACCCACCATTACTAGTCAAAGAAAAAATTTATTTGAAAATCTCAGGACAAAACACATTCTAATTAGACTTTGTTCAGTCACACATTCGTTCAGTAAATGTTTCTATGTAAACATTTTTTCCTGCTGAATTAATAAGCCTTAAGAAAGGAAAGGGGCAGGCAGAACTGGTGAAGTCGAATGGTCAGAGATGTTACAGAGCACCTTAACATCTCTGAGTAGAGCCAACCCTGCGCTCCTCTCCCTGACCCCCAATTTATGAACCCTTTAGGAAGTTCGAAGTTTATGTTTAAGGAGTTTTACATCGAAAGCCATCTTCTGAAAGTTCACCATCAGCTGCAGCGCTTCCTTGAGACAGGCATAATCACCGCCCTATGCGGAGTGAGATGGACTAAAAGAGGCAGCGGCGATAGAAATCTGGGTATGTGTCCTTCTAAGCTGGCACAGCAGTAATACCATATGGCTGACTTGCTTGGGTTTTTTAAAAAGAGAAAGGACATCTGACCAGTGTAACACGTAGCCTTGCGTTTTGGGAAGAGAACCTCTGACCAGGAAAAGGGTAGCAGGAGGACCCGTAAACTGGAGGCGCGCGTCTGGCTCCTCACTGGGATCCCGTGACCTCGCCCCCCTCCAAGGCTCGATGCAATTCACCTGTAGGGGTTGGAGTCCACAACCTCAGAGCTCATCTTCTCAATGCGGACCCGGCCACCCCCTCCGTCACCGCCCCCCACGGCCCGCCGACTCCTCTCCTCCGCCAGTTCCTGCTCCAATTCCTGTACCCGCTGCTGCAGCCGCTCCATAGACTCGGCCATGGCTGGGAACTTGGCCGTCAACGCTCCCAGCTCCCGCCTTCGCCGCCGCCCCACGCTGATCTGCCTGCTCTGCCTAGCAGGACTATGTGAGGAGGCTCCCAGTCGCCGCCTTCTAGCTCAGTGTCCAGGGAGGCGCCCCCAGCACCTCACAGACGTGTTTTCACCGCTCCGCTGGCCTACCACAGTACGGCTTCCCATGCGTCGCCGTCATCTCTCCCCCTCAATATAAAACCCTCCCTCCTTATACCTCCTACTTCACCCGGTCTTGGGAGACCAGGACGCAGCAGGACCAGGGTCATAAGTCTCCAGAGCTGGAGGTGTGCGGGGCTGTCTCTCTAACTGGTCTGCAGGGAGAAACACCAGGATCTTTTATTCCTGGGCTCGAGGTTCTGACGAGCTTTTTTCTAAACCGGACCTTACAGGATCTTCCTCCTGCCGGAGTATTACATTTGAGGATGGAGGAGGTCTCTTAGTTCGTATTCCCCCGTAGCGTTGACTGACACTTTGCTTTCTTACAAACTGAGGCCTCCGACTTTGAGGTCTGGCTGGAAAAAAAAAAATCTGAAATCCGAACACACATCCGGCCCTTTCCGGCTTTTCCCAACGGAGCCAATATCACCTGACGCTCAGCAATGGTGTTTCGAGTGTGTGGTTGGTTAGGGCCGCCGTCCCCTCAACCCAGCCCTCCGGCCAGTCCGGCTTCGCCCCGCCTCACGACCCGCCTCCCCAGCCCGGTCAGGGCCTAGTCCCGGGCTGTTCTGTAATGGTCCCAGGACCGGAGAAAAGTTGTCTTTCGAGATCTGTGGCGTTCTGCGGCCTGTAGCGGCTACGGTCATGGAGGTGGGGGCCTCTGGCGAACCGGACACGGCTGAAGTTCTGCCCCAGCACAAGTTCGACCGCAGATCCCTGGAGGACTATCTGAGCCAGCACCTGCCGGGCTTTAAAGCCGAGCCTGAGGCAACAATGACCGTTGCCCAGTACAGGTATCCACGCCGGCCTTTGCCTCCAGCGGAAACAAATCTGTGCATTGTGATTTTCTGCTTTTGACCCTGGAGGGTTCCTAATTTCCCCCATCCTGATTTCTTTTCCTGCATTGACGCACTCAGCAGGCGGGTCCTCCTGCAATTTTTCGGGATATTCACGATTCGCGGGCAATATACCAAGCGGGATAACATTCAGAATTCCCAGGCGAAGGAATCTTTATTAAAGGATGGAATTCTATGCGTCGAGGGTTCACTAAGGAAGTTAAGGCTGGAACCTCTGTGGGAAATGAAGAATCCTTCTTCAACGTTTGTACTATAGCCTTTAGAGTGTTTTTCTGAGAAGCTGTTCTAAATCGGTTATATAATTGGCCGTATTCCAGGAGACTGAGATAATGACAGCAGCTGGGAGACACGAATTCTAATCCTAGCTCTTCCATTTTGGGTGACAGTTTTTGTTTTTTTGTTTTTTAATGAGAGGGTGAAATGAGATGAGACAATCATGAGAGTATCATTTCCCACCAAGAATCTGGCTCCAGTCTGATGTTTTATAATAGAAAAAAAATAAAAACGTTATTCTCAAGAATAGTACTTTGGTAAACACATTACTATAAAAAGAGTTCTAGCCTGAGAGACAGAAAACTGGATCTGCCATGTATTGAATGGAAGTTTAAATATGTTACATAAGCTCTCTGAGAACTACTTTTCTAAACCGTGAAACCTGCCTGCCCCTCCTAGATGGTACTGATGACTAAATGAAGTAATAGAGGTGAAAGGGCAGGTGCATAGTAATACACTGAATACCAATGACATCACTGGCATTTACGTTCCTTGATTACTTATTTCAGTGAAAATTTTTAAAAATAGCGGTAAAGGAGATAGTTCTGAGAGAGTTTTGGGGTGTAGAATTAAAAAGCACCATGCCGCAGTGGATATTGGAAGGCCATGGAAAAGGTGGAAATAAGGGATAGCTGAGGTTTCCAGCGGACAAACCTTAAATTATAAACTAACTAAAACAAATCAAAGTTCAAACTTCAGCTGTGCCACTTGCTGTGGTAATCTGGACAAGTTATTTAACCCTTTGAGCATGAAGTCTCAATTTAGTTAAAATATGATGGTCATATCCCTCTGCTAGCTTTGTTGAAGAGCTACCTAACTGAAAGACATTTAATTCTGAATTAGCTTGAATGCTAAATAAACCAGAATCATGCTGTGGCATAAAATTGCTTCCAGAAATGTTATATAAGCTTAATTTAATATAAGCATGTATGGAACTATGCATCCCACAGAGAATATATGTCCATTTTTTTGAACCCAGGAAAAAATTTTATAAAAATTGAAGACATTAGGCCACAAAGGAGCTCTTAAATTCTAAATTCTCAAATTTAAAAAGACCACATTTTCATAATATAATTGCCTAAAGTTTAGAAATCAAAAGAAAAGAGCTAACAAAGACATGTTTAGAAACTAATTCCTGATTAAAGAGCCAGTAAACAATCGATAATAGAGTTGATCAAAGTTCAGTATATAAAAATCAATTACATTTCTGTACTTCAATAGTTAAAATGTAATTTGCTAAAAGATATAATAGGTGCATCAAAAATGTAAAGTACCTAAATATAAATGTAATAAAAGATGTGTAAGACCTTTGTAGAGAAAATTATAAAACTGTATTAGACCTTAAACAAGACTTAAAGAAATTGAGATATGCCATGTTCATGGATAAGAAAATTCAATATTGTAAATTTTCCATCTATAGTAGAATGCATGAATAAATAGTATGTTTATAGGATAAAATATCATATAGCTGTGAAAATGATTCATTTATGTCTATACCCCCAAGAACATAGACTCTCAGGAACACATGGTGAGGAAAACAGGCAAACCAATATGATTCCCTTTCTGTAAAGTTGAAAAACACAGACAAATAAACAACATATTGGTTAAGGAGATAAACGATATGGAAAAATTTTAAGAAAAGCAAAGTAATGATAAATACAAATTTTAGTTACCTCTGAAGGGAAAGGGGCACACTGAGAATTTGAGAGATGTAATTTTCTCTTTCTTAAACTGGGTAGTGAAAACACTGGTGTTTGTCATATTATTATTCCATATGCCTTACAAATTTTGTAAATCCTCTTTTTTACCTAATCAAAATGTACCAAAAAATGCATCCAATCAGACATTTGGCATAAAAAAAGTTTTAAGGTTCGTTAAAATTTGATTCTTTGTAACTTCTCCAATAAAATTTTCCCATGTCAGTAAAGACAACATAGCTTGAGGTGGTCGCATTTCCTGAGCATTGGCAAATCTCCACTTTCTCATGCTAGAAGGCACCCCCAGAGGATTAGGTGATGCCAAGATTAATGCCCTTTGATATGATTGCTGGGGAGGATGGGTCTGACTTGTAGGAGAAAATTGTAGACACTCCTGGAGCTGCTGCTGCATTCAGTCTTGGGCTCATTTTTGTTCTTTGGAGATGGTGATTTAGGCTAGGGAGAAACAGTTGTCTTAAGCTTAGAGCTATTATGAATACAGATACTATAAACTATAAACATTCATGTACAAGTGTTTTGGTGGACATCTATTTTCAGTTCTCTTTTATATATAAACATATATCTAGGAGTGAAATTGCTGTTATGAAGTAGATGTTAAGTGTATATGAAACTGCCAAGTAGTTTTCCAAAAATGGTTCTACTATTTTACACTTCCACTAGCTATAGAGGAGAATTCTAATTGCTACCCATCCTTACAACACCTGGTGGTGTCAGTGTTTTTAATTTTAGCTATTTTAGTGGATCGCTCTCTTTTACATCCCACAACCAATCTATCAGCACACCTTTCTGGTTTTACCCAAAATGGGATCACATCTCACTATCTTCACTGCTATGACTCTGGGCAAAGCCGCCATCTCTTAGGCATATCCTCCTAGTTGGCTTTCCAGCTTTTCCGTTCATCCCCCTTCAATCTCTTCCTGACTGATCAGTGAAAAGGACATTGTTAAAATTTACCAGGTCATGCCATTCCTGTGTTCCAATTCCTCCGAAGGCTTCTGTCTTAGTTTGCTAGAGCTGCTATGACAAATACCACATGCTGGTTAGCTTAAACAACGGGAATTTATTGTCTCAGTTTTGGAAGCTACAAGTCCAAATCACAGTGTCTGCAGACCATGCTTTCTCCTAGAGTCTATAATATTCTGGTACCGGCTTGTCAGTTATCCTTCAGGTTCCTTGGCTTGTAGATGCATCTCTGTCTCTTTCACATGGCGATCTCTCTCTTCTGACTTGTAATTCCTTGTCTAATTCCTTTGCTTATAGGGACTTCAGCCATATGAGATTTAGACCTACCCTCATTAAGTCTGGCAACACCTTAACAAATAACATTTAAAGATTCTGTTTACGAATGGGTTCACACCCACAGGACTTGGGTTTAGGACTTGAACGTGTTTTTTTCAGGGGCATGATTCATTCTACACAGTTTCTTATCTCACTGAGAGTAAAAGCCAAAATCTCCAAGAAGCCTGCAATGTTCTATGTGCTCTGTCTAGCCATCCCAACCCTGTCACCTCCTTGTCTTCATTTCCTTCACTCATTGTGCTCCAGGCACATTGGCTTCTTTGATATTTCCTTGAAGATGCCAGGCATGCCTAGGACCTTTGCTCATGCTATTACTTCTGCCTGAGTTGTTCTTCCTCCACATGTCCATGGATTTCTCCCTTGGATTCTTTATGACTTCACTCAAACATCACCGCCCACAGTGAGGTCTTTCATGACCACGGTCTTAAAATTAAAATTCCCACTTTCCTGACTCATTTTTCCTCCATGGCATTATCATCATCTAACCTACTATATATGCTACTTACGTTTTCAATCTATTGTCTGTTTCCTACAAGTAGGATGTAAGCTTCACAAAGAGAAAGATTTGCAGAACCCAGGAGAGTGCTTTGCACATGGTAGGCACACAGTAAATATTGACTGAATGAATTACTCTCTTATAACAGATGAGAAGTCTGATATCAGAGCTGTTATTTTATGGGTAACTTTTTTCCCATCTTCGCAAGCTTTGAGTTTATATACTTCACCAGGGTATGTCTAAGTCTTCTCTCATTCATTTTGCTGTGGTCCCTTCCTTTAGAATATCTGAATTTTTCTTCAGCTTTGTACACTTTTCTTTGTAATTAAAAATATATATTTTTTACCTTAAGTTCTATGTCCCCCTTTCCTAGAACTTGTAGTGGATGGATAATGGAAATTTTGGATCTCTTTTTGAACTTTCCTCTCACACTTCATCTTTTGTGCTTCTGCTCAGTGTGTTTGGAAACTTCCACACCTGGTATTTATCCTCACTAATTTGATCTTAAGTTGCATTTATTCTGCTCTTTAGCTCTTCTCTTCTCTTGATTTGAGGGTGAGGGTAAATTATTTTGCTAAGTTGTTTTTTTTCTCCCCAGAACTCAATTTCTTTTTATGGCTTATGATTCTTTTGTTTATTTTTATGGATGCAATTCCTTCTAAAATCTCTCAAAGAATATTAATTCTGCTCACTTCACAGATTTTTTTTTTCCACTTTCCCCTATTACATATTACCTGAGGGATTGATTATTCTGTTTATTTAATTTGGGCCTTTCTTTCATACTGCGGATTCTTTGAAAGTTGGGTGATTCTGACTATTTTTGGTAGCTGGAGTGTATTTCCTTAGTCCATATGGGAATTTCTGTATACCTGGTAAAGTAAGCTGGTACCCTGGGGTCTGTGAGTAACCTGGGACACTGCTGTACTTCCCTGGCCTCTCTGTGACTTCACTTATCACATCTCCCATTGTAGAGAGGTGTACTGGGGTGCTGGACTTGATAACACATTTGGGAGTTCTCTGCTTTGAGAGCAGAGCAAGGGTCACTATCCCAGTTGTTCCAGGACCCTTTAATTAATTTTTTACCTACATTCCCTTCTCCCAGTCTTAATTTTGTTGGATCCAGGTATTGTTGTGGGGACACTTCTGATAATATTTGTGTTTTGTAGGTTATAGGGTCCTCTTCTACCTGTATGGATTATAGATTCTCCAGCTGCCAGAATGTAGTCATCTGCTTTAATATCCAGAAACTGCTGTAGGGAGCTGCTAGTAGCACCCGTCTTGACTTTCCAGCATTGGAATGTATTTAATTTTCATTTCATGCTTCTTCTGACATTTCAGCAGGATTTGGGGAAGAAGGAAAATATATCTTTGTAATTGACCTTTTCTCTAATCTTATACAGATCAGGACAGTCCAATCCAACCTTTTATCTCCAGAAGGGCTTTCAAGCATATGTACTGAGGAAAAAACCACCGGGTTTGCTTCTTCCTAAAGCACACAAGGTATGGTATATAGATGCACATCATTGATAAATAGTTTATGGTCAAATAAATTTTTTAAATTATTTTTTTAATTAGAGAAATTTTAGGTTTACAGAAAAGGTGTAAAAAAAATACAGATTTTCTGTATACCCCCATTGTTGACATTTTGATTTAGTGTGGTACCTTTGTTACAATTAATGAAAGAATATTATAATTGGACTATTAACTATAGAATATAGTTTACATTATGGTGTGTTTCCCCTTATATACCACCCTATCATTAACACCTTGCATGAGTATGGTACATGTGTTATAATTCATGAAAGAATATTTTTATAAAGGTACTATTAACATTGTTTACAATATGGTTCACTGTATTGTACAGTCCTATGTTTCTTCTTTTAATTTTTGTTCTAGTAACATATATAACCTAAAGTTTCCCCTTTTAAACACATTCACATGTATAATTCAGTGCTTTTAATTATACTAACAAAGTTGTACTACTATCACCACCATCTATTACCAAAACTTTATAAAAAACCCAAATACAAACTATATACAACTCAAGTATTAACTCCCCATTCACCACCCACAACCTGGCCCCTGGCAACCTATATTCTAGATTCTGACTCTATGAGTTTGCTTATTCTAATTATTTCATATCATTAATATCATACAATATCTATTCCTCTGTTTCTGGCTTATTTCACTCAACATCAAGTCCTCAAGGTTCTTTTGTGGTATCACATGAACCAGAATATCATTCCTTTTTTTTTTATTTTTTTATTTTTTTTATTTTTTCTGTTAGTGTCCCTCATTCCTTTTTAATGCTGAGTCATATTCTATTGTATGTATAAACCACATTCTGATCATCCAGTCATCAGTTAATGGGTACTTGCGTTGCTTCCATCTTTTGTCAATTATGAATAATGCTGCTATGAACATTGTTGTGCAAAGTCTGTTTCAGTCCCTGCTTTCAATTCTTTTGCGTAGATACCTAGTACTGAGATTGTGGTGCCATATGGTAATTCTATACTTAGCTTTTCTGAGGAATTGCCAGACTGACTTCCTGGGCGGCTGCATCATTTTACTATTCCCACCTGAAATGCATGAGTGTTCCTATTTCTCCATAACCTTTCCAACACTGGTAATTTTCTGTTTTTTTTTTTTTTTTTCAAATAGTAGTCATTCTAGTGGGTGTAAATGGTATCTCATTTCCATTTTGATTTGCATTTATCTAATAGCTAATGATATTGAGCATCTTTTCATGTGCTTTTTAGCCATCTGTATATCCTCGTTGGAGAAATGTCTATTCAAGTTTTTTTCTAAGTTTTTAATTAGTTTGTTTATCTTTTTACTGTTGAGTTGTAGGATTACTTTATATATGCTGGATATTAAACCCGTATTGGATATGTGGTTTCCAAATATTTTCTCCCATTGAGTAGGTTGTCTTGATTTTCGTGGCATCTTTAAAAAAAAAAGTTTTATTCACAAGTATAGAATTACCATATGACTTGACAATCTCACATCTAGGTATATGCCCAAAAGAATTGAAAGCAGGGACTTGAACAGATATTTGCACACTGATGTTCATAACGGCATTATTCACAAGTGCCAAAAGATGGAAGCAAACCAAGTGTCCATCAGCTGATGAATGGATAAACAAAATGTGTTATACATATGTGACAGTTTGAAGCTACATGGACCCCAGAATATTATGTTCTTAAAGTTAATCCATTCCGTACATGCAGACCTATTGTAGGTGAGACCTTTTGATTAGATTACTTCAGTAAGGCATGGCCTAAAGTGGTTCTTAATCCTCCTATTGGAACCCTTTACAAGAGAATAAAATTCAGAGAAAGAGAGAGAAAGCCAGGGAAGCAGGAAGCTGAAAGTGACGAGACCCAGAAAAGAAGGGAGAGACCAGAAGATGTACCTTGACATATGACAGAGGAGTCCAGGATCAACAGCAGCCAGTCTTCAGGGAGAAAGCATTGCCTGATGATGCCTTGCTTTGGAAACTTTCATCAGCCTCGGAACTGTAAGCTTGCAAGAAAATAAATTCCCATTGTAAAAGCCAAACCATTTCTGGTATATTGCATTTTGGCAGGCTAGCCAACTGAAACAACATACAATGGAATATTATTCAGCCATAAAAAGGAATGGAGTTCTGATGTGTGCAACAACATGTATGCACCTTAAAGACATCATGTTGAGTGAAATAAGCCAGACACAAAAGGACAAATATTGTATGCTCTTACTGATGTGAAATAATTAGAATAAGTAAATTCATAGAGCCCAAATCTGGAATATAGATCACCAGGGGCCAGGTTGTGGGTGGTGAATGGGGAAGTTAATGCTTGAGTTGTATATAGTTTGTACTTGGGTTGAGTGTAGTTTTTGGTAATGGATGGTAGTGATGGTAGCATAACATTGTGAGTATAATTAACAGCACTCAACTATATCTGCAAATGTAATTAAAAGGGGAAGTTTTAGATTATATATATGTTGCAAGAATAAAAAGTTTAAAAATAACAGCATAGGACTGTATGGCACAGTGAATCCTGTTGTAAACAATGGACTGTAATTAATACTACAGTTATAGTTAAGAATATAGTTATTAAAATATTCTTTCATATATTGTAACAAATATACCACACTAATGCAAGGTATTAATAATTGGGTGGTGTATGGGAACTCTGTGTTTTATGACTTTTCTGTAAACCTACAACTTCTGTAATAAAAAAGAATAATCAGTTGAGCATACTTGTGAGGTTCTATTTCTGAACTCTCAATTTGATTCCATTGGTCTATATACCTATTGTGCCAGTACCATGCTGTTTTGATAACTAGCTTTGTAATGTTTTTTTTTTTAGACAAATCAATTTTATTAGAACAATTTCAATACTCCAAAAAGAAAGACTCCATACCCTTTAGCATTCCTTCCATAGACCTACATAACCACTAATCTCCTTTCATCTTTATAAATTGTTTTATTTTTGTATTTTATATAAATGGAATCATACAATATGTAGTACTTTGTGTATGGTCTCCTTTACTTAGTATAATGTTTTTTTGTTTTTTGTTTTTTTTGTCTGATATTAACTATTTTGTTCTATTAACTTACATTTGTTTAGCTTCAAAGAAAAATGGTCTTATATATGCAATTCTTACCCATATTCATATTTCACATAATATATTTATATTTCACATAATATATTCAGTTTATAACAAGGCAATCATACAATATTTGTCGTTTTGTGTCTGACTTGCTTCACTCAAATAATGTCCTCCAGGTTCATCCATGTAGTCATATGTTTTACCACTTCATTTCTTCTTGCCACTGCATAATATTCCATCATGTATATACTCTACAATTTGTTTATCCATTCATCAGTTCATGGACAGCTGGATCGTTTCCATCTTTTGGCTATCATGAATAATGTTGTGGAGAAAAACGGCTTTTAGAGCTGTATTTACCCCACGACTGGGAGAAAGTCTGTGCCACAGTAGTGAGTCCCTGGCACAATTTGGTAACTTATGCTGGGCAATTTTAAAGATTTAGGACAAGTTGAACCAAATATCAAAGCACTCTGAAAAAATAATAACAATAGGCAGGTGAGAGAAATTGGCCATCAGAGTAAATTCACCAACGTATTCAAATGCCTAGACATCAGCAGAAAATTACGAGCCATACTAGGAAACATGAACAGATGGCCAAGCCAATTGAACAAACAAAATATCCTGAAGAGATTCAGGATTTAAGACAATTAATGTTAATCACACAACTCTTCTAAATCAATTTAAAGAATTGAAAGAAAATATGACTAAAGAGATAAAGGATATTAAGAAGACACTGGGTGAGCATAAAGAACAATTTCAAAGTCTGCAAAGAAAAATAACAGACCTTATGGGAATGAAAGACATGATGGATGAGATTAAAAATACATTAGAGGCATAAGAGCAGATTTGAACTGCTTAGAATTAGTGATTTCAGAGACAGAACATCTGAACTAGAAAAGACAGGAGAACAGAAAGAGAAGAGAATGGAAAAAATGGAACAGGATCTCAGGGAATTGAATGACAATGCAAAATGCAAAAACATACACATCATCAGTGTTTCAGAAGGAGAAGAAAATGGGAAAGGACAGAAAGAATATTTGAGGAAATAATGACTGAAAACTTCCCTACCCTTATGAAAGACATAAATATCAATATCCCAGAAGGACAATGCACCCCAAACAAAATAAACATGAATAGGCCTACCCCGAGACACCTACTATTCAGAAATGACAAATATCAGAGATAAAGAGAAGATTTTGAAAGCAGCAAGAGAAAAGCAAAGCATCACAATCAAAGGAAACTTGATAAGATAAGGTGCCAACTTCTCATCAGAAACCATGAAGGAGAGAAGAAAGTGGTATATGTTTTTAAGGTATTAAAAGAGAAAAACTGCCGGCCAAGAATTCTGTGTCTGGCAAAGCTGCCCTTCAGAAATGAAGAGAAGTTCATAGTCTCCACAGACAAACAAAAACTGATAGAATATGTTTCCAAAAGACCAGAATTACAAGAGATACTAAAGGGAGTGCTGCAACCTGAAAGGATAAAACAAAAGCAAGAGACTTGGAGAAGAGTGTAGAAATGAAGAATATTAGAAACGGTAAAAAGACTATAGTATGATACAACAGAAAGCCAAAGGTCAAAATGGATGAAGTAAGTAATGCCTTTACAGTTATAACATTGAATGTTAATGGCTTGAACTCCCCCAATCAAAGGACACAGACTGATAGAATGGATTAAAAAATAGACCCATCTATATTGTCTACAAGAGACTCACTTCCAACGTAAGGACACAACCAGATTAAAAGTGAAAGGTTGGAAAAACATATTCCATGCAAATAGAAACCAAAAAAGAGCTGGAGTAGCGATACTATATCGAACAAAATAGATTTTAAATGCAAAACTGTTACAAGGGATGAAGAAGGTCATTATATATTAATAAAAGGGGCAATTCAAGAAGAAGAAATAACTATTCTAAATATTTATGGACCTAACTTCAGTGCCCCAAAATACATGAGGCACACACTGGCAAAACTAAAGGGAGAAAAAGATGTCTCTACAATAATAGCTGGAGACTTCAATACACCACTCTCAGTACTGGATAGAACATTTGGACAGAGGATAAATAAAAAGCTTGAATAATATGATAAATGAACTAGACCTAACAGACCTCTATAGAGCACTGGACCCCAAAACAGCAGGATACACATTCTTTTCAAGTATTTATAGGTCCTTCTCCAAGATAGACCATATGTTGGATCACAAGACAAGTCTTAATAAATTTAAAACGATTGAAATTATACAAAATACTTTATTATAACAGAATGGAGCCAGAAATCAATAATGGACAGAAAAAGGGAAAATTCATAAATGTATGGAGATTAAACAACACACTCTTAAACAATCAGTGGGTCAAGGAAGAAATTGCAAGAGAATTCAGCAAATATCTTGAGACGAATGAAAATGAGAACACAACATATCAAAACCTATAGGACACCGCAAAGGCAGTGCTGAGATGGAAATTTATAGCCCTCAATACTTACATTTAAAGAAAAAAGAGCTAAAATCGATTATCGAACTGAATACCTAGAAGAACTAGAAAAAGAACAGCAAACTAACCCCAAACAAAACCAAAGGAAAGAAATAGTGAAGATGAGAGCAGAAATAAATGAAATCAAGAACAAAACAATAGAGAGAATCAACAAAACCAAAAGTTGTTTCTTTGAGAAGATCAATAAAATTGACAAACCCTTAGCTAGACTGATAAAGGAAAAAAGAGACGACGCAAAGAAATAAAATCAGAAATATAATAAGTTTTAAAGTCAGGAGGTGTGAGTTCTCCAGAAAAAGCTTGTGTATCTTTTATTAAATCTCAACATGGTATGGCTGAGGCAGAATACCTTCCTATGCCCATAGATTAATGCCCCAATAAAGAGCTGTCTTTGGCTCTATCTGTTATAGCATATATCAGAAAACATTAGTACATAGAATAATGCTCTGAACCCAAGTATAGCTCCAACAGTCTAGAGTGCTTTGTTTTCAGTTTCCTTCATTTTTCCTAAATGTGCATTGCAAAAAGCAATTCTCCCACTCTGCCACCCACTTATGTCTCCCTTCCCTTCCTAATCCTTGTATTTTCCCAACACTAGGATCGTTCTAAACACTTCTTGCCACAGACATTGACACTACTGGCTGCTCTCACCTCAGGTATGGTGAGAGCACTTCCCAGCTCCAGTTATTGCAGCAGTGGCTGCTTTACTCCCTGCTGTCAATGTGAGCTCCATAGTTTTCCCTCCTTAGGAGTGGCCAATCACCATTGCATGAGTCTGGGGCAGGGGACTTTGCAAGCAGGTGAATCCTCCCCACCTGGTCTGCAACACAGCTCCAGTGTAAAATGTGCCCTCAGGTCCTCAGAGATGAGCCCACGTATCTGTTTTGGTTGAGGAGGTCTTTTTCTTACTATCTTATTTGTGCTCCAGCTTCAGCACCAGTTTGCCTCTAGCTGTCTCCTTCTACAATGGTTATCTTGAGTTCCTCAGCAGATCCCTTGGCCCAGGGAAGGCTCTCCACACTCCTGCCTTGGAAGCATGTGCTGTCTTTCATCTCCTCCCGAAGGAGTAAACATTTTTCCCTTCACACCATCACCCACCTGCCTCCCCCAACACCTCCCAATTTAAAGTTTTATTTTCTAATTTACTTGAAATATTTCCACTCTCACCACCCAGATTTCTCTGGTATTCATCAGTTTCCCTTTGGAGAGCTGAGCTGGAAGCACTGGGTCTGCATTCCCACATGACAACAATCAACAAGAACCCTTTAGACCAGGCCTGTGCTCTGTGAATTCCTATAGTCTCACCATTCTCTACCCCTTATTTACATACCCTGGTTGCCCCTTGGAGGCCTTTTGATTTTGTAATTTTTTTTTTTTTAATATCTGTATGCTATTCTTTTTGGGTGATAGGGTTAGTATATTGGACAAGGATACATGCTTTTCTAGAATACATTTTAGAAATGGTCAGAAACCAGTGTATTTAGTTACGTTATCTAAACTCATGTATATTTGTTCAGTTTTCTCTTGCCTAGTTTGAAAAACTTTCTTTAAACCATTTATCTTTTTCCTTCTATTTCACTACTTCTTCCAAAAGCCTAGTATTTCTAACATTTACTTAAATTACATATCATTAGAATAGACTATTGTTTCTGCCCAAGGATCACTATCCTATCCCAGGGATTAGTTCTGAATATGGAAATTCCTTCAAAGCTAGCACATATAATTTTGTAGGGAATCCTAAATTTCCCAAGTCTTTTAATTAGAGCAATTCTGTTATATATGTAAAGATATTTTACTCTATGGTAGGTCTGAGCCAACAGACTTAATTCAAATGTTGACCCCAACATTTGTTAGTTATGACCCCTGGACTAGCCATGTAATCAGTCTGACGCTCAGTTTTCTCATCTGCGGAGGAGAGAAAAATACTCTAGAGAATATCTAGCTATCCCTTCAGATTAAGCCCCATGCATGAAGTTGAGGTCATTGAGATAATATCTGGATCTGATTCTTAGTCTTATAGACATAGATCTTGGGTTTTTAGCATATTCAGAAATAACCGGGTTCCAGGGCACACACACCTCTCAGACTAATTCTAAACTGGTGCACCAACCAGACTGCTGGTTTTGAAATTTATGAAGTTTATAAGCTGATTGAATGCTTAAATTGCAGCAACAGTGTTTCTGTAAAAGGAATCTTTACCTTAGCACTGCTAAATACTTCTGTGTACCCCTTTCCTGTTTGTATATCTACTCTTCAAGTCCAGCAATGACTAGCCCTCTATGTGCAAACAGTGTAGTTTGGGAGAACCTAAAAATGTTTGGACATATAAAAATGAGTTTTGAAACAGAATATCTATTAACATAATTACAATAGCATAAATTTCAGACCTCTTATGAGCAAAGAAGCTGAGGACAAATCACTTCCTCTCTGTGGTTTGGGGCCACAGTCTCTAGAAAGGAGCCAGTCTCACAGACGGAGAGCTACTGAATGCATTCTGGATAGTGAGGAAGCTCTTACAACCTTGGAGCTCCTGTCCTAGCAATAGCTGTCTATGGCAGAGAGTTAGAACAGACTTTTGCGTGAGCCTCCTTGGGAAGTATGAGGGAGAAAGAGGGAGAGAGAGAGTTCGTGAACAAGCCAGCAAGGAGGGAACTCTGGTGGTGGGGGATGTTTTATGATAAAATCTGTGAAATATTGTGGTCAGAACTATTGCCTTCACAATACCAGAGCCAGGATTAAGCTTTATTGCACATGCCATCCTTTTAGCCTGATGAAATTATTGAGTAACCTGGTAAAATCACTGTTTAGTACTGCCTAATTTGTAACCTTAATGATTAAACTAAGACTTTCAAAGAAATTATTACCATTATCTTCTGGAGTTTTTGTTGGTATTGTTTTAAAATTAGCCTTCATGTGAACTCATGAGTAGTTATTTCATTTGTTTTTCTGATTTTTAAAATCATCTGTCATCTTATTTAGATTGATAGAGAATTTAAAGTTCAGAAAGCCTTGTTTTCAACCGGATTCCCCGTTCCCAAACCTTTACTATACTGTAGTGATGCTTCTATCATTGGAACAGAATTTTATGTGATGGAACATGTGCAGGTAAGGTAACACAACCTTATTTTATTGTTGCTTTTATTTTTAGTTATGAAGTTAGATGTTGCTAAATGATAGAATTACTTATTCAGCATTTTTGGTTCCTAGATTGTCTTGCAAGAGCTTAAACTTTTGTATTAATTTTAACACACACATTGTGGGAGGGATGGAATAGACTAGGAACTAATTCAGTCAATACGGCATATTGATTTATTCTTGAAATTTCCTCTAGGTGTCAGTAAAGAGGTATATGTACTGGCAATGACCAAACTCTCCAAATAGAAAATCATGCCACGAAGAACAGTATATTCGAATTGTTTATACATTTTAAAAAACGTAATTTTTTAAAATTCTTTTTTTAATATTTTGTACATTTAATAATTGAAAATATAAACAATTAAAAACTAAAAGTAAACACAGATAAATAAATATATACATTTCTCAATTAAATGTAATGGATACCTATAAATTTTTTTTTGAATCAAACAATATGTTACACAATATATTTGGTTCATAGTAACGCATTCATACAGTATTTGCCCTTTTGTGTCTGGCTTGCTTCAATAAAAATGTTATTTTAGAGTAGCTTTTTGGCCTTTAAGTTCTCCTTGGTATATCTTTGTATTTTCTGTTTGGAGCATGGACTCTGATATTAAACGTGTTTTACAAGTGAATGTTTTTCTATCATATTCTACAAAGAACTGGTTTTGGTTAAAGAACTGTTATCTTGGTCTTCTTTGGGTCTAGTAAGAAGTAGAGTTTGATGACACAGTAATGAATTGTTATACGAAGTTTTATTATTTTTTCTTAATTATCTGTTTCCCTAGGGTCGAATCTTTCGTGATTTCACAATTCCTGGAGTTAGCCCAGCAGAACGCTCAGCCATATATGTGGCCATGATAGAAACCTTGGCTCAATTACATTCCTTGAATATACAGTCATTACAGCTGGAAGGATATGGTAGAGGAACCGGGTACTGCAAAAGACAGGTGATGCATCTATAGAGAAAGTTCCTTTTCTCAAGCTTTTGGAAATAATATATATTATTACTCAAAATATAAACCTACTATATTGTAGAGTTTGTTGAAACATTGGCTATGAATTTTAATATCTGCCTTCAGATTTCTTGTTTTTAACACAAATTATTTTTCAAAATATTTTTCAGATCAAATTTTGTTTAGCAAAAATTTCTGTAACCAACAATAAATGAAAATCAAAAGCTATTTTATAATTTGTAACTTCACTTAAGTTATCAATGAATTTTCTATACAATTTTCCCTTTTCAAGTTAGGCTAACAGGTATTTGTTAAGCGTTTAATACCTGCTGAGTACTTGCAAAATATCAAGAATATAGAAGATAAATTCGTCTCCTAAAAGAACTTATGTCCTTTTTTTGGGAGACTAATACATGAATCTCATATACATGAAGCAGCTTAAAGGGCTATAAAGAGTATACCATCTAAGATGAAATTGTTTGGTACTCACCATGAGAGTTGTGCATTCAGAGAGTGGCAATCTGTGTGCCCTTGTTTAAGTCAGGAAAGCTTCCTGGAAGAGATGTGGTATTAAAATTTTGAGTTATCGGGAAGAGATGGTGAGTATTTTAAATCAAAGTAATAGCAAGAACAGAGCTGACTGTAGAGTCAAAAACTAGAATACTGGTTACTGGGGGCCAGGGTAGGGAGGGAAGGGGGAGTTAATGTTTAATTGGTACAGAATTTCCAGTTGGAGTGATGGAAAAATTTTGGTAATGAATGGTGGTGATGGTAGTACAACATTGTGAATGTAATTAACACCACTGAATTATATATTTGAATGTGGTTAAAAGGGGAAACTTTAGGTTGAATGTATGTTAATAAAAGAAAAAAAAATTAATCTCTCCAAGACTATATTGAGCAAAAGAAATCATATAAAAGAATATATACAGAATAATGCTGTTTCTTAGGAGGTTTAAAACATGCAAAATAAGAGTATAATGTTAAGTCCCAGTATAGAGATTGGTCACCTTTGAAGAGGAGAGCAAAGGTAGTGATTGGTAGCAGGAGCAAGGAGGACTTGTGAATTTCTATTAATACATCTGAGTGGCAGTTACATAGGTGTTTGCTCTATGATAAATTCATTGAGCTCTCTATTTGTACTTCTATATTTCTGTTATACTTTATAATAAAATTAGTTTGAAAAAAGTGGGAGATGAAGCAGAGGAGATAGCAAGTATGGACAGCGCTTTTGAGTGGTATTGCTATAAAGAGAAGAAAATGGGGGTGATAGAGGGGGAGATCATCCAATCAAGGAACACTTTTTCTTTTTTGAGATGGTATGCAGCACACAATGTTTGTATGCTGATGGGAATGATCCAATAGAGAGGAGAAATTTGAGAGGGGAGTATCATAGCAGGAGTCTTGAACTTAACTAGGTGAGAAGAGATGTAGTTGGCTTTAGATAGGCGCAGGGATAATTCAGTCATTGTGTAATGAGAAAAAGTACAATGTTAATGATCACAGATGCATGTAGGATAGTAAATGTGTTGATGGGAGTATGGAAATTCTTATCTGTTGGCTTTTGCATTTTTAAAAAGTTTTATATCAATATTACAAATTACTCAGTTAACACAAGATAACGACAATAACAATAAATCTGCTTTACTCAGCATTTATACTTTCCCATTGTTTTTTTTTTGTTTTTTTTTTTATGGGTAAAAATCAAAATTCTCACAATACATACAAACATTTGCAAAATGATATATAAATATATATGCATATATGTGTATTTGCTTACAAAAATGTTGTTTATATATATATATATATATATATATATATATATATATATATATAT
>JAKSZT010053887.1:101599788-101687360 GCA_026826555.1 Tolypeutes matacus
GGGGCTAGGGAAATCAGCTGCGTTTCCCGACCAAAATCCCCCCTCCGTTTCACTGGGTGCTGATTAGCTCGTTTGCTCTGTTCACACAAGGTCCAAGGGGCGCCAGGCAGCCAGATCCCCAGAAAATAAAACTTTTTCGCCTCGCCCGCGGCTCAAAATGGCCGTTTTATTTTTTTTTTCCCTAACCGCGGGGCTCAGCCGCCTGTGCCAACCTCCACCGGCAGCCTCAAAACTCACGAATCTCCACCGTTAGGTCCACGCCGCCGATCCGCGCAGATATATGTCCCAAGCCTCTCACTCCACGCGTGCACAGCACAAACCCCCGGGCAGGACCCCGTCCCCAATCCGCCTTGCTCTGGGAGCTTGCAGTGTGCGCCCTCCTACACTAATGCCATCTTCCCATTGTTTTTGATCATTTCTCAATCTGGAGGGTTTCGGGATGAAAACTGTGGCTGCTTCAGGCTGAGAAGGCACATAGATGTTATGGGGCAGAGGAATGGAATTGTTTTGCTTGCAGTTGAAGATACTCCTTGCTTTTGGGATGAGGCTGGTCTATCATCATTTTGTTAGTTGTCCAGGACAAACCCGAGGAACTGGAGAGTGAGAGTTGACCGCTCACCTGCCAGGTTTCAGGGATCAACCACATAGGAACCTGAAGGCTTTAAGTCTCTTGCCTCTAGTGTAAAGTTCTTCTTCTTTTTTCTTCCCCTAAGATGAAGCTTTGACCTGCATCTGGCTGCATCTACTTTCAGAAAAACCTCAGAGGAAAACAGTATAACTGACAAGGAAATTTGGTTGTTTCTGTAACATGGAACATTTTTCTAAGAGTAAAAAAAACAGCATTCCCATATACCCCCTTTTTGTTGACACTTAACATTGTGTTACCTTTGTTACAATTGATGCAAGAATGTTAAAATATTACTGTTAACTATAGTCCATATTTTGCTTTAGACATATATCTACCACCCTATTATTAACACCTTGTCTTAGTGATGTACTTTTGTTATATATCCTAAAAGGACTTTCTTATATTTGTATTATTAATCACAATCCTTGTCTACAATAGGGTTAACTGTGTTATACAATCCTATGTTTTATCCTCTAGCTTTCCTTCTAGTCATTTATATGACCCAAACTTTCCCTTTCAACCACATTCACACACATACTTTGCTGTTAATTACACTCACAGTAATGTGCTACCATCACCTCTGTCCATTTCCAAACAATTACAGTCAACCGAATTATAGATTCTACACATATTAAGCATCAGCTCCCCATTCTCTACCCCCATTCTATCTCCTAGTAACCTATCTTTTAGACTTTACCTCTATGAGTTTGTTTATTTTAATTAGTTCATATTAATGAGATTATACAATATTTGTCCTTTTGTGTCTGGCTTATTTCACTCAACATGATGTCTTCAAGGTTCATCTATGTTGTCGCCTGTATCAGTATTCCCTTCCTTCTTACAGCTGAATGATATTCCATCATATGTCTATACCACATTTTGTTTATCCATTTATCTGTTTGATGGGCACTTGGGTTGCTTCCATCTTTTGACAATTGTGAATAATGCCACTACGAACATGGGTGTGCATATATCTGTTTGCATCCCTGCTATCAGTTCTTTGGAGTATATATACCTAGTTGCAGGATTGCCAGGTCATATGGCAATTTTATACTTAGCTTCCTGTGGAACTGCTAAACTGTCTGCACAGCGGTTGCAACATTTTACATTTCCTCCAGAAGTGAATGAATGTTCCTGTTTCTCCACATCCTCTCCAACACTTGTAGTTTTCTGTTTTTCATTTTAAATAGTGGTCAGTCTAGTATGTATGAAATGATATCTCATTGTGGGTTTGATTTGCATTTCTTTAATCACTAGTGATATTGAGCATCTTTTCATGTGCTATTTAGCCATTTGTATATCCTCTTTGGAGAAATGTCTATTCAAGTCTGTTGCCCATTTTTAATTGGGTTGTTTATCTTTATATTGTTGAGTTATAAGATCTCCTTATTTATGCTTGATATTAAATCCTTATTGGATATGTGGTTTCCAAATATTTTCTCCCATTGGGTAGGCTGTCTTTTCACTTTCCTGATAAAGCCCTCTGAAGCACAAAAGTTTTTAATTTTGAGAAGGTCCCATTTATCTAATTTTTCTTTTCTTGATCATGCTTTGGGTGTTAAATCTTTGAAACCATTGCCTACCACAAGGTCTCGTAGATGTTTCTGTACATTTTCTTCTAGGAGATTTATGGTTCTGGCTCTTATATTTAGGTCTTGGATCCATTTTAAGTTAATTTTTTAATAAGGTGCAAGATAGGGGTTGTATTAGTCAGACAAAGGGGTGCTGATGCAAAATATCAGAAATCGGTTGGTCTTCATAAAGGATATTTATTTGGGGTAGAAGCTTACAGTTACCAGGCCATAAAGCATAAGTTTCTTCCTTCACCAAAGTCTGTTGCCACGTGTTAGAGCAAGATAGCTGACAACATTTGCCAAGGTTCAAGCTTCTTGGGTTCCTCTCTTCCCAGGGCTCCATTTCTCTCCTGGCTCAGCTCTGTTTCCTCCACAAGTCAGCTGTAGACTGTGAGGCTCTCTAGGCTTTGCCTTTCTCCACAAGGCCAGCTGTAGACTCTCAGGTGAATGGCTCATTTCTTTTCCCCAGAGCCTTCTATCCTTCCTCACGACCAAGCTCTCTTACTTCCTGGGACTCCAGCTCAAGACTCCAACATCAGAACACCAACGCAAAACTACTCCAACTCTGTCCTTTGCCATGTCTTTTATCTTTGAGACCCCATCCACCAAGGGGCGGGGCTCAACGCCCTACTGATGTGGCCCAGTCAAATCCCTAATCATAACTTAATCATGCCTAGATGAACAGACCAGTTTACAAGCATAATCCAATATCTGTTTTTGGAATTCATAACTTTATCAAACTGCCAAACTACTACAGAAGTCCTCTTTCATTCTATTGCATTTTCATATCCAGTTCTCCCAGCACCATTTGCTAAAGAGACAATTCTGTCCTAGTTGAGTGGACTTGGAAGCCTTTTCAAATATCACTTGGCCGTAGATGTGAGAGTCTATTTCTGAACTCTCAATTCAATTACATTGGTCAATATATCTGTTTTGATGCCAGCACCATGCTGTTTTGACCACTGTGGCTTTGTAATGTGCTTTAAAGTCCTCCAACATTTTTCTTCTTTTTCCAGATGTTTTTGGCTATTTGGGGTCCCTTAACTTTCTAAATGAATTTGATAATTGGCTTTTCCATTTCTGCAAAAAAGGCTTTTGGAATTTTGATTGAGATTGCATTGAATCTGTAAATCAATTTGGGTAGAATTGACATCTTAACGATATTTAGTCTTCCAATCCATGAACACTGAATGTGTTACCATTTACTTAGGTCTTCGATTTCTTTTAGCAATGCTTTGCAGTTTTCTATGTACAAGTCCTTTACATCCTTAGTTAAATTTATTTCTAGATATTTGATTCCAGTTGTAACTTGAATTTATTTTCTTGAATTTGTCCTCAGATTCCTCATTACTAGTATATAGAAACATCATTAGTTCTAGTAGCTTTGTTGTCAGTTTTCCGGGACTTTCTATATAGGGTCACATCATCTGCAAATGGTGAAAGTTTTACCTCTTCCTTTCCAATTTTGATGCCTAACTGCTCTAGCAAGAACTTCTAGCACAATGTTGAGAGTGGTGAAAGTGGGCATGCTTTTCTTGTTCTGGATCTTAGAGGGAAAACTTTCTGTCTTTCACCATTGAGTATGGTGTTAGCTGTGGATTTTTCATAGAAGGAATTTTCTTTCTATTCCTATCTTTTGAAGTGTTTTTATCAAGAAAGGATGCTGGGGCGGGGGCGGATGTGGCTCAAACGGTTGGGTGTTCATCTCCCATATGGAGGGACCTGGGTTCGATCCCCAGGACCTCCCTGTAAAAAAAAAAGACAGAAAGGCTGCTGGATTTTGTGAATGCCCTTTCTGCATTGATAGAGATGATCATATGTTTTCTCCCATTCAATTTGTTAATGCCATGTATGACATTATTTGATTTTCCTGGGTTGAGTCACCCTTGCATACCTGGGAAAAAACTTACTTGACCATGCTGTAAAATTCTTTTGATGTGTTGTTGGATTGGATTTGCAAATATTTTGTTGAGGATTTTTTCATAAGAGAAATGATTTTGTAATTTTCTTTTCTTGCAGCATCTTTACCTGACTTTGGTACTAGGGTAATGTTGGTTTCATAGAATGAGTTAGGTAATGTTCCCTCCTCTTCAGTTTTTTGGAAGGATTTGAGCAGGATTGGTATTAGTTATTCTTGGAGTGATTGGTAGAGTTTACCTGTGAAGCCTTCTGGACTTGGGCTTTTCTTTGTTGGAGATTTTTGGTGAATGATTCAATCTCTTTACTTGTATTTGGTCTTTTGAAGGCTTCTGTTTCTTCTAGAGTCAGTGTAGGTTGTTTGTGTTTCTAGGAATTTGTTCATTTCACCAAGTTTGTCTAATCTGTTTGCATACAGTTGTTCATAGAATCCTCTTATGATTCTTTTTATTTCTGTATAGTCAGTGGTGATGTCCCCTCTCTCATTTCTGATTTTATTTATTTGCTTCTTCTCTCTTTTTTTCTTTGTTAGTCTAGCTAAGGGTTTTTCAATTTTATTAATCTCAAATAACCAGCTTTTGGTTCTGTTAATTCTCTCTGTTGTTTTCTAATTTTCTATTTCATTTATTTCTGCTCTAATCTTTGTTAACCTTTTTCTTTTGCTTGCTTTGAAATTAGTTTGCTGTTCTTTTTCTAGTCCCTCCAGGTGTGCAGTTAGGCCTTTGATTTTTAGGTCTTCTTTTTTAATATTTAGGGCTATAAATTTCCCTCTCAACACTGCCTTCACTGCATCCTGTAAGTCTTGACATGTTGAGTTCTCATTTTTATTCATTTAGGGATATTTGCTGATTTTTCTTAAAATTTCTTCTTTGACCCTCTGATTATTTAAGTGTGTTTAACTTCCACATATTTGTGACTTTTCCAGTTTTCCACCTATTATTTATTTCCAGTTTCATTCCATTGTGGTCAGAGAAAGTGCTTTGTATAATTTAGATATTTTAAAATTCATTGAGACTTGTTCTATGACCTAACATGTGGTCTATTCTGGAGAATGATCCATGAGCACTTGAGAAGAATATATATCCTGCCATTTTGGGTGCAGTGTTGGTAATATATTTGTTAGGTCTAGTTCTTTTATCATATTATACAAGTTCTCTGTTCCCTTATTGATCCTCTGTCTAGATGTTCTATGTATTGCTGAGAATGGTGTGTTGAAGTCTCCCACTATTATTGTAGAGACGTCTTTTTCTTCTCTCAGTTTTGTGAGTGTTTGCTTTATCTATTTTGGGGCACCTTGGTTAGGTACATAAATATTTCTGATTGTTCTTTCTTCTTGGTAGATTGCTCCTTTTATTAATATAGTGGCTTCTTTTTCTCTTATAAGCATTTTGCATTTAAAGTATATTTTGTCTAATATTTGAATAGCTAAGAAGCTCTTTTTTTGTTTACTGTTTGCATGGAATACTGTTTTCCAACCTTTCACTTTCAGCCTATTTGTATCCATAGGTCTAAGCTGAGTCTCTTGTAGACAACATACAGATGGATCATATTTTTTTAATCCATTCTGCCAATCTGTGTCTCTTGATTGGGGTGTTTAATCCATTAACATCCAATGTTGTTACTGTCAAAGTAGTACTTACTTAAACCATTTTATCCTTTGGATTTTATATGTCATATCTTTTTTTTCACTCTCTCTTTTTACCCTTTTATTACCCTTACTAATAATCTTAATTTCTACGTGCTTCTCCATACTTCTCTTTCCTGCATTTTCCTTTCAACCTGCAGAACTACTTTTTAAAAAAAGATTTATTTATTTATTTATTTTTACTTTATCTATTTTAACATCTCCCCCCACCCCCATTTGCTGTTTTGTGTCCATTTGCTGGGCAATTCTCTGTGTCTGTTTCCTGCCCTGTCTTCTCATCCTTCTCCTCCAGTCACTGGGATTCACTGGGATTCAATCCTGGAGCAATAATAATTGTTGGAGACTTCAACACCACTCTCACATCATTAGATAGAGCAACTAGACAGAAGATCAACAAGGATGCAACAATCTGAGGAGGAAATCAGGAGGAAAATTCCATTTTTCAATAGCAACAAAAAGACTCAAATACCTAGGAGTTAATTTAACCAAAGAAGTACAGGACCTATATGCAGAAAACTACAAAACAATGCTAAAAGAAATTTAAAAAGACCTAAACAAATGGAAAGGCATTCTGTGTTCATGGATTGGAAGAATAAATATCATGAAGATGTCAATCTTGCCCAAACTGATTTATAGATTCAATGCAATACCAATCAAAATCCCAACAGCTTACTTTACAGAATTAGAGAAGGCAATTACCAAATTCATCTGGAAGAGTAAGTGCACCCGAATAGCCAAAAGCATTCTAAAAAAGACAAGCAATGTGGGAGGAATTTCACTGCCTGACCTTGAAACATATTACAAAGCTACAGTGGTCAAAACAGCATGGTACTGGCATTAAGATAGACACATCGATCAGTGGAATAGAATTGAGAATCCAGAAATATACCCTCACCTATACAGTCAACTGTTTTTTGACAAAACTACCAAGCCCACGCTAATGGGAAAAAACAATCTCTTTAACAAATGGTGTTGGGAGAACTGGATATCTATAACCAAAAGAAGGAAAGAGGACTCCTATCTCACCCCCTATACAAGAATCAACTCAAAATGGATCAAAGATCTAAATATAAAAGCCAGGACCATAAAACTCCTAGAAGAAAATGTAGAGAAACATCTTCAAGACCTTGTAGTAGGTGGTGGTTTCTTGGACCTCACACCCAAAGCATGTGCAACAAAAGAAAAAGTAGATAAATGGGACCTCCTCAAAATTAAACACTTTTGCATCTCACAGGACTTTGTCAGAAGGGTGAAAAGGCAGCTCTTTTCTGTTTACTATTCGCGTGGAGTATCTTTTTCCAACCTTTTACTTTCAGCCGGTTTGAATCCTTGGGTCTGAGGTGGGTTTCTTGTAAGCAGCATATGGATGGCTCATGTTTTTTTATCCATTCTGTCAGCCTGTATCTTTTGATTGGGGAATTTAATCCATTCACATTCAATGATATTACTGTAAACGCACTATTTATTTCCTACATTTTATTCTTTGGTTTTCATATGTCATCTTATTTTTGTCTCTCTTTTTACTCTTTTGGTTATCCTTTCTGCATTTCTTTCTTCTATACTCTCCTCTAGGCCTCTCTCTCCTGTCTTTTTCTTTCAGGTTCTAAGGCTTCCTTTAATATTTACTGCAAAGGTGGATTCTTTTTTGCAAACTCTCTTAGTTTCTGTTTGTTTGTGAATATTTTATATTCACCTTCATATTTGAAGGACAGTTTTGCTGGATAAAGAATTCTTGGCTGGCAGTTTTTTTCAGTTTCCTAATTGTATTATACCACTGTCTTCTCGCCTCCATGGTTTCTGAAGAGAAATCTGCACTAAGTCTTACAGGACGTCCTTTGTACGTGATCGTTTGCTTCTCTCTTGCTGCTCTGAGAATTTTCTCTTTATCTTTTACATTTGACATTCTGAATAATATGTGTCTTGGTGTAGGTCTATTTGGATTTATTCTTATTGGGGTACGGTGTGCTTCTTGGACATGTAAGTTCATTTCTTTTGTGAGAGTTGAGAAATTTTCAGCTATTATTTCCTCAAATGCTCTTTCTGCCCCTTTTCCTTTCTCTTTCCCTTCTGGAACTCCCATGACATATATGTTGTTGCATTTTGTGTTGTCATTCAACTCTCTGAGCCCCTGCTAATTTTTTTCCATCCTTTTCTCTCTCTGTTCTTTTCTTTCTTCAATTTTAGCTGCTCTGTCTTCAGTATCACTTATTCTTTCTTCTATCATATCGAGTCTGCTGTTGTATGCCTCAAATGTATTTTTGACTTCCCCTATTGTGTCTTTCATTCCTATGAACTCCGTTACTTTTCTGTTCAGGATTTCAAATTCTTTGCATTCGCTCAATGTCTTTTTGATGTCATTTATCTCTTTAACTATATTGTCTTTCATCTCATTAATTTGATTTTGGAAATTTGTGCTCATCTCACTGATTAGTTCTCTCAAATTCTGCATCTCTTCTGGGACTTTGATGTATTCCTTTTCTTGGGCCATGTCTTCTATTTTCTTAGTATGGCTCGTAATTTTTTGCTGGTGCTTAGTCATCTGGCTAGTTTGTAGTTTACTTAGATGCTCTATCTCTTTCTTTTTTATGGGGTTTTAGTGGCAGGAGGCTGTGAGGTACCACAGCTCTTTGATTTTTGGCTCAACCTTGATTGTTAGGATTGTTCTGCTGGTTGCTCAAAACTGGGCACTGGACCCAGTAATTGATTGTAGAGTCGTTTCCTAGGGCCTTGGGCAGGCAGGCTATAGAGGCCAGGAAAAGCCTCTCCTACTTATTAATTTTCTTATGTGCACTTCCTTGGTCTGCCAGGAGATGGCATTTGTTGGCAGCTCTCAAGTCAATGCCTGGTAGGAGCGTATTTGTTGTGACACAGACCGATCAATGTGATAGAGCTTCCTGTCTGGGGGCTAAGAGCCTTGTAATTCAAACTTTCTGAGACAGTTCTCCAGACTTCTCTCATAGTGCCCCTCTTTTCCCAGATAGGAAATATTCCCACTCCCTTCTGAATCCTCAGCAATCAGTCCCTGTTAGTAGAGGAGGAGATTGGGAGGTTTGTATATCTTTAGCCCCTTGCAGGCTCCAAGGTAAACAATGGTGCAGCCCCACCCGGCCTGGAAGGGCTCTCGGGACAGGACAGACCAAACCTGAGAGTCAAAAGCAGGGTCAGCCCCAGGCTCTCTCTCCCCTCTCCTGTGGAGTCCTGAACAATTAGTCCAGGCTAGAAGAGAGGGTGGTTGCGAGGGTCAGATTTCTCCTGTCCTTCCTAGGCTCCCAGGGCAAACCGCTGTGTCGAAGGGTCCGTAGAGCTCCACAGCCCAAATTTACAGGTCAGAACCTTAGTCAGCCTAAGGCTGTGTCCCTCTCTCTCCCCTTTCTGGGAATGGTAGACCCCTGGAGCCCCCTTTGTCTGTGGTTGCAGGCCCAGAGGCCCGAGAATTCTACAGAGTGTGGGGGAGGGTGCCGGCAGCAGCAGAAGCTGCTACTTCCAACTCATGATTCTGTCGTCGCGATTTCCCTCTTTTGTCTCTGTCTCCTCTGGGTGGTGTGCAGCCTTCACCTGTTGTCCTAAACCCTAGAAGATCTTTTTCGGGGCTGTTTCAGCCTGTCCTCTAGCTATTTTTCTGGAGAAGAGATTCCTGTGTCTTACTAGTCTGCCATCTTCCTGCTCGAGTGTATTTTTTAATCTCTTCTCTTTTGCCTTTTATTACCATAAGTTCTGCTATTTTTCTTTGCGTATTTTCAGATTCTTCATTATATTCACCTAGTACCTTCTTAATAACCTCAATCTCTTCCTTTTTCTCCTTGAACTGATTTAGGAGATTTGTTTGGACATCTTTGATTAGTTGTTCCATCCAAATAAAAAAGTCTTCTCTGACTTTTTTATTTGTTCATTTATCTTTGTCATATCTTTCCATTTCTTAGTATGGCTTGTTATTTTTTGCTGATGTCTAGGCATCTGATTATCTTGAGGAGTTTACTCTGATGATCAGTTTCTCTTGCCTAGAGTTTTATTGTTGATTGGCTTTGGTAAAGTTCTTCTTTGACAGTTGGTTCAAAGTATTCTAAATCTTTAGATTTGCCCATGTTTAACTGATGAAAACCAGGCCAGAAACCCATAAAGGGGGTCCAGATTAGTTTGAAAGAGCACTGGGGAGAGGATCAGGACATCCTCTTAAGAAGCCTTTTCTTTTTTTTTTTGCTTCTCTTGTCTGTTCCCTGAAAGTGCACTTTCCTACCCAGTCAACTGTTCACCCCAGCCCTAGAGAGGGGAGTGTGTGTCTGTTTTTAACTTCCTCCCCACCAACTCCACCCCTATCAGGATGGTGTTGAAACAATGGTGGCCAGGAGGAACCCTGACCTGGCAGGCTGGAACTGCAATTCAACCAGGACCCAGCAATCCAAACTCTGATCAAAAGCCTCACTTTGTCCTTGGTCCTGCTTCCTACCCCCATTCCCAGAGAGAAAGGCTTCTTCAACCCCTCTATCCTAGGCAGCCAGCCAGCCCCAGTTGTGTCTACGGCTGCTTGTCTCCAGGTAGGGGATGTGTGCCAGGCACTGTGGCAGAGCAACTGACTCACAGGTTCCTCTGTGGCAGCTTATCATATTCCCTGTCCTGCTTCTTCCCGGCTCATGTACCATGATTCTTTGGCCTCCAGAGTCCAAGCACTGCTGTCTCAGACAGGTTCTGCCTGTCTTCTTTCCAATTCTGAAAGAGGGGTGTGCCCTACCACTCCCTATTCACTATCTTGGATTCCCCTGGCTTTCCAGCTGTGGATGTGATCCAAGCTGGCCTAGAATCTGAGGCATGTCTTCTGTGGGTCCCACAAGAACAAGGAACTCACACTCACTGTCAAAAAAAATATTTTTTTTAAGCTATAGGACTGTACAACATAGTGAACCCTAATGTAAATTATGGACTATTAGTTTACTACCATAATTATAATAATATTCTTTTATCAATTGTAACAAAGTTACCACACTACTTCAAAGTGTTAATAAGGGTGGTATAAGTGGGAACTCTGTATTTTCTGCATAATTTTTCTGTAAACCTATGACTTCTCTGATAAAAAGGGGGTGGGGTATGAAAAAGCAGAGATATCTGGAGCTGTTTCCCTTTGTAAGCATGTCATTTTGGGGCCACTGAGAAGAGATATAAGGGAACTGAGATTTAGAGTATATACATAATATGTCATTCTCATGCAAGGTGTGTTTTAGAGATTCTCTTTTTCTATCTTTGCAACAATTCTAAGAAATAGATTTTATTATGCCCGTTTTGCATATGAGGAAATGGAGGCTTACAGGAATCAAGTAATATTTAACTAAGTGGCTTAGACATAATATAAGCCCAGGTCCAGACCATATGACTCCAAAGATGAGGATCTTTACTCTGTTGCAGTAAATCAAGCAGAGATGCTTTGGGGAGAGGGGGAGATATAAGCAGATAAATAATATGGTCTCAATTGATGGAGGACTTTCAGAATATGTTGATTTGTTTACTTTCATTTCTAAGAACGGTAGAACATCTTTGCATGACTCAATACTTGTAATACATTAAAAAAGATTCTATGGGCTGTAAGAAAGAGTATTAAAATGAAAAGTAAAATCCCCCTACTTCTTCCAGGCATCATATTTGCTTTATCAGGGATTACCTCTTTCTTGTGACCAATTCCAGAAATTTTGTATGCTTCTTTATTTGTAGGTATTCTTTTTCTTCTTCCACAAAGTAGTTGCAGAATAAAGACTAGAAACATGTCTCCTGATGCCCAAGCCAGTATTTTTTTTTTTTTTTGATTGATCAACTGGGCAAGTAAAACGGAAGAAAGACATCAATGTTTAAGTGTTTTAGGCTGACATGAGTATTTTAGGCTAATAGAAATATCACAGACATTTGTCTTGAACATTTAGATATGAAACCACATTTGATATAATAGACATTTCTTTGGTTTTAGAATTGCTGAGTTTTACACTTCACTTTTGGCTCTTTTTTCCTTGTTTATATATCTTCAGGTGTCAACTTGGACAAAGCAATACCATGCTGCTGCTCATCAGGACATCCCTGCCATGAACCAGCTATCTGACTGGCTAATGAAACACTTACCAGATGAGGACAGTGAAGAACATTTGATTCATGGAGATTTCAAACTAGACAACATAGTTTTCCACACTAAAGAGGTATTGTAAATCATGTTTACAACAAACTGGGTCAGTCTGATTTGGGGCACAAGTACTGAGTAGATAGCACACCCAGAGCCCTGAAGGAGCCTACCCCATCCCCATTCCTTCCTTGTAGCTTGGGACTGCCTTCAGCACTCAAAACTTTTTATAAATGAGTCCTGAAGATTTTCTGGCATAGATAGCTGCCTAATTTTAAGGTCAGGTGTAATCTTGAGCAATATCTGACTTATTGCTTAGAAAGGATTTAGGAATTTCACATACGTGTTGCTATTTTCTTCAAAGAAGCTTTTCATTGACTACTTAAAATATTTAGCTTATCTATGTTCTTGTTCTTTCTTCTGATTCATTTATATTTCTTTGTTTTTTCCCCCAATCTCATGAGGAATTTATATATTTTAAGTTCAGAGAGGACAGAATTCCAAAAAAAACACAAAAGCATTATACAAAATCAATGTAACCTTGTTCTTTGTAAAGGTATACAATGTGATCTTTATAAAAAGTACATATAAATCAAAGCTGTAACCCTCTACTGAGCACAGACAATAAGGTTGAGCATTAGAGGAGTATGGTGGGAATAAGGAAACTGCTTTGGTTCTCCTCTCATTAACTGTAAACTCTTTGATAAGCCAGTTCCTATTAGTATTCTTAGGTTACTGAGAAAAATTAAAGTTAACTGAATCCTACTTTCTAGGTTCATTAGTTTTCTCAGAATGCCAAGATCTTTTAGAATAGGAAGAACTACTCTAAATTAATGTGCTAGGCTTCTGGGTTTCACTTGCATAGAAAGAGACCGGAGACAATATCATTATAAATTTCATTGTCATAATTCAGAAAGAACTGCATCAGTTGAAAGTCCAAAAATAATGTAATAGAAAGACATGTGAGCACATTCACCAGCAGGACATAAAATTTTGATAGAAAAGTCTGTTTTATATATATGCATGTAAACTTTTGTCAGTTGTACAGATAAATACTGATTTCTGTGTTGAGTATCCTTAGATAGGGAAAATTAAAGAATACCAATTTATAACTAAGAAAAATTTTTTAAACTTTTGTGCCTTAAAACACAGTAGCACTTTGCCTATATTTGATCTATTTCATTTGATATGTCTTTGAATAAATTGGAGTTTTCTATGTGTTCTGTAATTATAGTACTTCACTATTATTTACTTAAGCAAGGAAAGACAAATCCAGACCTAGGTCTCTTACTAGCTTATGTGTTGGTTACTAGGATGTTAAAATTTTAGGATTAGTAAAAATATGCTGAAAGTAAGGGGTAAACTATAGTGACTACCAAATAGTTTTTCCCCTTTTATGTTTAATCTCATATTTAAAAATCATTTCTTATACATTGTATATTTTATATGTAGAAAACGACACTAATCTCCTTGTAATTATTAATTAAATCAAATTTAATTGATCTGTACCTTCTCTGTAAATATTATAGCTAATTCTCCATGGAAGTAACATAGGTTGGCAGAGTTCAAGTCAATTAGCATTTATTCATTACCAACTACATACTCTGAATCATGGGGTTGGAAAGGAAATACAGCTTTTAATAAGCTCAAAATATAGATGGAGAGAAAAGATACCCAGGTAGCAGTAGAGAACAATATATACCCAAGAGCTAATATATATCACACTAGGTGAATTACAAGAGCAAGGAAAGATAGAAAGATATCCATTGTGGATAGTCATTAATTTGGAAATATGACTACTTAAAATGGAATTTTAGTTAATTTATCTTTCTCACCTCTTTTTTAAATGTCGCAAGTAAATAGGAAATTAGACTTTCTTTATCGTGAGGGTACTCTACAAAGTAGAAAATCAGCTCCTGGATTATAGCAAATTGAATCTCTATATCTATGTATATGTTCAATATTTGGATTCCTAGGGATATGATTGAAGCTCTTTTAATTTGAAGTTAAGCATTATATATTTATTTCATTTTTTTCTGACCTTTGCCTCTAGAATCTATATAGTAGGTACCCAATAACTGATGACCTATTATACTAGGCACTCCTTTAAAACAGTTTCTGAATCATATTCATCTTTTTATGCTCAGTGTCTAGAAAGTATACCAGGAATATAGTAGGTGCCCATAGAATTATGAATGAATCTATGTTGAAGGAACCGATTTTAGTTAATTTGGTACTAAGTAATTATTTCTGTTTCAAATATTTATGCTTAATTGTCATTTCCTAGAAGTGTGACCTTAAAGCAAATTGCTTAACTCCCTGCCTGTGCCTTATGATTTTAACTGGTAATTTTGAAATAATTATAGACTCACAAGCATTGTAAAAACAGTATAGAGAGGTTCTATGTATTCATCACCCAGTTTTCCCTAATATAACATCTTACATAGCTATAGTACATTATCAAAACCAGGAAATTGATATTGTGTGTTTTAAGCTGAAAAAAAAAAAAAAAAAAAAAACTGGCAGGTTTGCTGGGAAGTTAAAATACAGAGCAACTTGCTGGTACCTGGCACATAGTTGGTGCTCACCTTTTTTCAACTTTTTTCTTCTTTTTCCATTCATTTCTCCTGTGTTTTTCTACTTTCTAAGACTACTTATCAAATTCCATTCTTCAGAAAAATATTAAAGTGAAAAGAAATCTTTTTTTTATATGTACTAAAGCTTAGAAAGTGGTTGTAAGGAATGAAATTATGGGGGACTTAAAAGCTGCACTGTTCTCTAATCTTAAAAGAGTTTTTGTTTTTGTTTTTAACAAGCATGTTTTATTTTTGTCATCAGAACTCAGAAGTATAATTAAGAAAGAAAACAAAAACAATTTTGAATAATAAACCATCCAGGAATGTGTGCAGTGAACCATTAAATGATTACTAAAGGGAATAACAAAACAACAGCATATTGCTTAGTTTTGCAATCCCCAGTAGTTTTCCAGTTATTTATATATAAAGTATTTGAAGCATGTTTGAGTGAGTATTTCAGTAGCACAACGTGTTCACTGCAATGTCTAAAAGAAATCCAGTTTTTCACATGGAAAATGCCATTGATTTTTCCAAATATAAATTTTACCCATTTAGAGGCATATTATTTAAGATTTTAAGATTTAATCTAGAATCTGCATGTTACCATTTTAACTCAAAAAACAAATATATTATTTGGATACGTAAATCCATATATATTTCATCTACATTCATTAATTAGTAATCAAATGTATTTAAGATACCAAATGTATGTATATCGCTTCTTCTGAAGTCACCTGTCTTGTAGGCTTTATATATTAACTTACAAAGAAAAATGATATAATATACAAAGCAAAACCTTAAATTTCTAAGTGTGTTTTCCTTTTAATTCCCTCCATTGCCTTTAAAATGTAAGCATAGTGGAAAAACCATACTTATAAAATTAAATTTTATAGCTAGAAAAGACATAGGGATTGGGGTTTTCATCAACATTTTACTTTACAGATTATGTTTAATGCTGTTTAGTATAAAGCTAGGTTTTGATCAACTGCAGATTTGCAATGCTGTATTCCTTTACACTGTACTGTTCTCATCCCCTACAAATGGTCAACTTCAGTGATGTAGAAATTGAAGCCTCTTGTCTTTGACCACGTCCTGTTCACCTTCTACTTCTCTTATTTCTTTATATCTCCCCTGAAATGATTCAAGTTTGATTGCTCTTATTTTAGAAATCATGAACCCTTCATTTGTTTCATGAACTTTCATGACCACTTTTCATTGCTCATGCTTTGGGTATAAAGTTCATGTAACCATTTCCTAATACAAGATCTTGTAGATGCTTCCTTATATTATCTTCCAAGATCTTTATGGGCTTGGCACTTATATTTTGATCTTTGATCCATCTTGAGTTAATTTTTGTATAAGGTGTGAGATGGTGTTCTTCTCTCATTCTTTTGGATATGGATATCCAGTTCTCCAAGCACCATTTGTTGAAAAGGCTATTCTCTCCCAGTTGAGAGTGCTTGGTGGCATTGTCAAATATCAGTTGAATGTATATGCAAAGATCTATATCAGAACACTCAATTCTGTTTCATTGGTCGGTATGTCTATACTTGTGCCAATACCATAAGGTTTTGTCCACTGTAGCTTTGTAGCATGCTTTAAAGTCAGGTAGTGTGATTCCTCTGAATAGGAAATTCCTATTTCCTTCAATAGGTCTTTGGCTATTCGGGGCCCCTTGCCCTTCCAAATAAATTTCGTAGTTAGCTATTCCAATTCAGTAAAAAATGCTGTGGTAATTTTTATTGGGATTGCGTTAAATCTGTAAATCAGTCTGGGTAGAATAGACACCTTAATGATGTTTAGTCTTCCTATCCATAAACAGGGAATATTCTTCCATTTATTTAGGTCTTCGTTGATTTCCTTTAACAGTTTTGTGTAGTTTTCTGCATACAAGTCGTTTACATCTTTATTAACTTTTTATTCCTAAGTATTTGATTCTTTTAGTTACTATTGTAAATGGGATTTTTTTCTTGATTTCCTCCTCAGATTGCTCATTATTGGTATACAGAAATGCTACTGATTTTTGCACATTGATCTTATAACCTGCCACTTCACTGAACTCATTTATAACCTCTAGAAGCTATGTTTTAGATTTCTCAGGGCTTTCTATGTATAGGATCATGACATCTGCAAATAGTGAAATTTTTACTTCTTCCTTTCCAATTTGGATGCCTTTTATATCTTTTTTTTTTTTTTTTCTTTTTTTTCGCCTAAGTGCTCAAGCAATTACTTCTAACACAATAGGAGGGGTGACAGTGGGCATCCTTGTCTTGTTCCAGAACGTAGAGATAAAGCTTTTAAAATTTCACCACTGAATGTGATAAATATGATGTTAGCTGTGCATTTTCATTTATACCCTTTATCTTGTTGAGAAAGTTTCCTTCTATTCCAATCTTTTGAAGTGTTTTTATCAGGAAAGGGTGCTGTATTTTGTTGAATGCTTTTTCCTCATCTGTAGAGATGATCATGTGGTTTTTCTCTTTTGATGTTTTTATATGATATATTACATTGATTGACTTTCTTATGTTGAACCACAATTGCATATCAGGGATGAAACTCACTTGGTCATGGTGTATAATTCGTTTGATGTGTTGTTGAATACAATTAGCAAGTATTTTGTTGAGGATTTTAGCATCTAGGTTCATTAGAGAGATTGGTCTGTAGTGTTCCTTTCTTGTGGCTTCTTTGTTTGGCTTTGGTATTAGGGTGATATTGGCATCATAGAATGAGTTAGGCAATGTTCCCTCCACTTCTAGTTCTCAGAAGAGTTTAAGCAGGATTGGTGTTAGTTCTTTCCAGAATGTTTGGTAGAATTCATCTGTGAAGCCATCTGGAGCCCTGCACTCTTCTTAGTTGGGAGGTTATTGATGACTAATTCAGTCTTGTTACTTGTGACTCGTCTGTGGTGTTTCTCAATTTCTTCTTTTGGCAATGTAGGTTGCTTGTGTGTTTCTAGGAATTTGTCCATTTCCTCTAAATTATCCATCTTGTTGGTATAGAATATTTCAAAGTATACTCTTATAATACTCTTTATTTCTGTGGGATCAGTGGTGATATCCCCTTCCTCGTTTCTTATTTTATGTATGTGCATCTGGTCTTTTTTTCTTTATTAGTCTAGATAAGGGTTTGTCAATTTTATTAATATTCTCAAAGAACCAGCTTTTGGTTTTGTTTATTTTTTTCTATTGTGTTCTTCTTTTCAATTTCATTTAACTCTGCTGTAATCTTTGTTGTTTCCTTCTTTCTACTGCTTTGGGGTTTGTTGTTCTCTTTCTAATTCCTCCAGGTGTGCAGTTAGGTCTTTGATTTTAGGTCTTTCTTCTTTTTTAATATAGACATTTATGGCTATGAATTTCCCTCCAGCAGTGCTTTTCTGCATCCCATAGTTTTTAATATGCTGTGTTGTCGTTTACATTCATTTCAAGGCATTTACTGATTTCTTTGCAATTTCCTCCATGACCTACTGATTCTCTAAGAGTGTGTTGTTTAACTTCCATATCAATGTGCCTAATTGCTTTCTCTGCCCCTTGCTGATTTCCAGCTTCTTTCCATTGCAGTCAGAGAAATTACTTTGTATCATTTCAGTCTTTCTGAATTAGCTGAGAGTTGTACTGTGGCCTAGCATGTGATCTGTCCTGGAGAATGATCTATGAGCGTTTGAGAAGAATGTGTATCTTACTGTATTTGGGTGTAATGTTCTGTGTATGTCTATTAGGTCCAGATCCTCTAATGTGTTATTCAAGATCTCTGTTTCTTTATTAACCCTCTGTCGAGATGTTCTAATAGTGATAATGGTGTATTAAAGTCCCCCAATATAATTGTAGAGGCATCTATTTCTCCACTATGTTTTTCCAATGTTTGCCTCATGTATTTTGAGGTGCCCTGGTTAGGTGCATAAATGTTTATGATTTTTCTTTCTTCTTGATAGATTATCTCTTTTATTGATACATAGTGTCCTTCTTTGTCTCTTACAATAGTTTTGCATTTAAAGTCTATTTTGTCCCATATTAGTATAGCTACTCCTGCCGTTTTCTGGTTATCGTTTGAATGTAAAATTGTTTTCCCAACATTTACTTTCAGCCTCCTTGCGTCCTAGGTCTAAGGTGAGTTTCTTGTAGACAGCATATAGATGGATCATATTTCCTTATTCATTTTGCCAATCTGCATCTTTTGATTGGAGAGTTTAGTCCTTTAACGTTCAATGCTATTACTGTTAAGGAAGTACTTATGTTAGCCATATTTTCTTTAGGTTTATGTAAGCCATATGTTGTTTTTATTTCTATTTTTATCTTTTTAGTTATTCTTACCAATAATTTTCTTTCCTATACTCTCCTCCAGCCCTCTCACTCCTGTTTTTTCCTTTTAATCTGAAGAGCTCCCTTTATTATTTCTTGAAGGGCAGGTTTCTTGTTGACAAACTCTCTTAATTTCTACTTATCTGTGAATATTTTGAACTCTCCCTAATTTTTGAATGTCAGCTTTGCTGTATACGGAATTGTTGGCTGACAGTTTCTTTCTTTTAGCAGCTTAATTATGTCATACCACTGGCTTCTTGCCTCCCTGATTTCAGATGAGAAATCAGCACTTAATCTTATCGAGCTTCCCTTGTATGTGATGGATCTCTTTTCTCTTGCTGCTTTCAGTATTCTCTCTTAGTCTTAAGCATTGGACAATTTTACAAGTATATGTCTTGGGGTTGGTCTGTTAGGATTTTCACTGTTTGGGGTGCGCTGTGCTTCCTGGACATATATGTCCATGTACCTCAGAAGAGTTGGGAAATTTTTAGCCATTATTTTCTCCAACACTCCTTCTGCCCCCTTACCCTTCTTTTCTCCCTCTGGGATGCCTATAATGCATATGTTTGTGCATTTTATGTTTTCATTCAAATCCCTAAGTCCCTGCTGCATTTTTTCTGTGTTTTTATCTATCTGTTCTACTATCTGTCTGATTTCAGATGTACTGTCTTTCACATTCCTGATTCTTTCCTCTGCCTGTTCAAATCTGCTGCTATGTGCTTCGAGTGTATTTTTGATTTCCTGCATTGTGCCATTCATCACCATCATATCCATTATCTTTTTATGTATGCTTACAATTTGTTTAGTATGTTCTCCCAGAGTCGTCTTAATATTTGGACATCTCTGATTCGTTGTTCCACATTCTGTACCTCCTCCTGTTTTTTAGTTTGTTCATTACACTGGCCCATGTCTTCCTGTTTCTTAGTATGGCTTGTAATTTTTTATTGGTGTTTAGGCATCTGTTTATCTTGATGTGATTGTTCAGTTGGTCAGCTTCTGTTTCTACTGTAGAGTTTTATTTTGGTGTGTGTGTGTGTGTGTGTGTGTTAAGGTTTCTCTTTGACACTTGGTTCCTTTTATTCTATTTCCTTGTTGTTGTCTGTGTTCCCTTGAAAAATAAATATTAAGACCAGAATAAATGAAGAGATATGAAGAGAAAAAAGATAATAGAAATAATTTAAAAAGGGTAGAGTGGAACCATATAAGACCTTGGAAAATAAATAATTAACACTAGTGAAAAATCAGAAGTACAAAGAAATAAAAATTAAAAAGTAGAATAGAAAAAAATGAAACAAGAAACAAAATAGAGAAAAATATATAGAATGAATTAAAAGGCCTGAATGGTTAGAAGAGAGGGAAAGAAAAAAAGAAAAAAGAGAGAGAAATTTTTAAAAAATTGAAGGCAAACAAAAAGAGATGGAATGAAAGAAAAATTACAGAAAACAGAAGATAGAAAAATAGAAGAAAGAAAAGGAAAGAAAAGAAATAAAGTAAATAGAAAAAATCAGTAAATGAAAAAAAAGGGAAACACAGAAAAGGGGAAACAAACAAACAACAAACAGAACAGCAACAACTAAAAAAAAAACCAAACAAACCAGGAGAACCAGCCTTTCCTTCTTAGGCCCGTAAGCTGCTTCTCAGGCTGCTAATGTTCATCAGTCAATCACCCTGAAGCCTGCCCTCTGTAGGGGTTGTACCAGGTTTTAGCAAGTAAAATATGGGGAAAAAAAAAGAAAAAGAAAAGAAAGGAAAGGAAAGAAAAAAAAGGAACCTTTAAAAAATAAAAAATAACAGATACAAGAGAACCTAAAACAAAATAAAAATGTCTATATCCTCCCAGACATGAGGTATCAGCTGGGTGCCTGATGACCGGGTGAACCACTCTCTGAATCACTTCTTTTCATAGACCGGGGAATCGAACCAGTGACCTCCTATATGAAAGGCAGGGATTCTTCCACTGAATTAAACTGGCTTCCCAGGTTAGTTAGGCTTCAAAAAGCTTAGCTGGCTCTATCTGCCCCCTTTCCCTCTGGCGGGATAGACTTCTAACAATTTGCCAGAGCCCTGTTGATTAGGTGTCTGTCTCTGCCCCCTCTCTAATCTAGTTCCTCTCTCCCAGGGTGGCTGTATGTGACAGACTGCCTGAGCAGATCCCTACCCCCCTCTCCCTGTCGGGTCGGAGTCCCTTCTGAGATTCAGAGGGGGCTCAGCTGGCTAAACTTACCACAAAGAAACAGTTCTCTCCTCTCTATCAGCCCCCTCATCCTCCCAGGGAATGTTCCCTCCCACTCTGTTGGCAGCAGCGAGCCAGGGGCTCCACTGAGGCCACTTGACTTGAGGACAGGGTACAGGTGCCCTAACCAGCTACAGGGGCCAGCAACTCACAGTTTTCCTTGGGCTTCTTTATCTGTCCAGTTCCCTCCCAAATGACACAGAACTCTTTTCCATTCTATATACATTCAAAGCAGCTCCCTTGGACAGGTCTTTGCCCTTCCTCCGCTCCTTTTGTAAGAGTCGGGCTCTGCCTGCCCACCTTGATGCCATTTTCCCCATAATCTTAATAATACATGCTATAACATGGATTCTTGTAATGTAAGTAATTAATTGTTAGAATTTCTTCTTTACTACAGTTACTCCCAGTTGAGAAGTTTCAACTGTTTTTACTTATTAGAAGAGAAATTAAGGCTCTGTAAGGTAAAATACAGAAATATAATGTAAGGGAACCAGAAGATCTGGCTCTACACAATCAGAGTTAATTGGTTATTTGATAATTGAGAGGTACATCTGTCGGTAAAGATTGTAAACCACAGCTTCAGATTGGCTTTTGATAGAAAACATGATTTCAAATGTGTTTTATTTCATTTATTTACTTATTTTAGTTGTTTGAATTTTGAGATGTTAAAACTTTTTTTTTTTTTTTTTTTTTTTAATAGTCTCGAGTTATAGCAGTCCTGGATTGGGAGCTTTCAACCATTGGTCATCCTTTGTCTGATTTAGCTCATCTTTCCCTGTTCTACTTTTGGCCAAAGACAGTTCCAATGATAAATAAAAGTTCTCATTTTCGAGGAAACATAGGTATGAAAACATAATCCTGCCTAAATTATGACTAATATAAGATTGTCTTTATTATTCTTCATAGTTTAACATTTTTAAGATTATCTTGCAGTTTTAGAAAATGGCTTTTGTTTATTTCTCTTTTTTTTAACTTTTTTTCTTCTTTTCTTTTATTATTATTATTATTATTTTTAAAGAAGTTTTAGATTATATAAATGTTACATCATAAATATAGGGGATTCCTATATACCTCACCCCCTCTACCTCCCATACTATCCCCCATTAACAACATCTTACATAGGTGTGGTCCATTGTTTACAACTGATAAACACATATTGAAGCATTGCTACTAACCATGGTCTATAGTTTACATTATGGTTATACTTTGCACTGCACAATTTTATAGGTTTTGACAAAATGTATAATAGCTGTATCCATCATTGCAATGTCAAGCAGAACACTTCCAGTGTCCCCAAAATGCCTCATGTTACACCTGTTCTTCCCTCTCCCTCCCCTTAAAACCTCTAGTGACCACTGCCTTTATATCAATGTTACAAGTTCTTCTGTTACTATAATAAATCTACTTTGGTCCATAGTTGCATTCTCCCCTTAGGTTTGTTTATTCCTTGGTCTTGAGGATTTGGGGCTGGTGATTCTACTCTGCTTCAAGCTAGAGGGAATCTTAAATCCCATGGGGCAGATGGGTCAAACTGTCTTGCTTGCAGTTGTAGATACTCTCTTTTATGGGATGGGTGTTGCCTATCATCATCCTTTTGTTAGTTGTCCTGGGTGAGTCTGATGAATTGGATGGTAGGTGTTGGCTGCAACTCTCCTGAGATTCAAGGCTCAACCAGCATATGAACAGCTAGCAGATTTAAGTCTCCGAGGCACACATTTAATATTGTAGTGCTAATTATAGGTTCAAATAAAAGGGGCATAAGAACCATGTGTAGGAAAATTATAAATGAGTCCAACTTCAATATATTGGGGTAGGTTATCATATATTCCAAGGTAAGGCCCACTGATAGGGTGCCAAATTCCTGGGGTTGTCTGCCCAGCCTATAGTGTCCAGATGTCTCTAGAGTCCTCAGGAGCCCCCATGCTTGAGGCACTGTTTACTGCGGCAGTCATTGAGATCCTCCTAAGACATGCATAAGCGTACCCTCTGGAATGGTCTCCTGACTCACTTTGAAATCTCTTAGCCATAAAAACTTATTTGTATTTAATATTTTCCCCTTTTGGACAAGGTCTTTTTACAAATGCATCACTAGCTGTCATTTGGTAATAATCCCTCAGTGCCAGGGGGACTCATCCCTGGAAGTCATATCCCACACCCGGGAGAGGGCAGTGAGTTTATATGCTGAGTTGGGTTTAGAGAAAGGCAACATTAAAGCAACAAGGAGGCTTTCAGGAGGCAATGCTTAGGCACTATATAATACTAGACTAAGTTTCAATTTCACGAAAAGAAGGTTCATAAGTACAAGCATCACTATCAAGGGCCTGGTGTTTTGCTCTGTCCTCCTTCACTAGGCATATCCCATGTACTCTAGGGATTCTTGCCACTCTGTTACAGAATGTAGCAGGACTCCCCAGGATGGAAATTCAATATTCTTTCTGTTATTGTGTGAGTTTCCATCTACCAAGACAACACCCATGTACACGTGGACACATTCATATTTCATAAAGTCATGCCCCATGTGCACTTTTCTCCATACATCCCCCCCCCACCAACACCCCACACCAGTGATCCTCCCATACCACAGTTGCAACTCTTCTGCAAACCAAAACCTCCCCAAAAACAAAGCCAAAAAATAAATAAATAAAATAATAAAAAATACAAAATAAAACAATAAAAACATATATAAATTTTTTAAATTAAAATGAAAAAAATCTTGTTTTTGCATTTTGTCTTTCATTCCCATAAGATCTGTTATCTTTTATGTGCAGTGACAATTTCTTCTGTACGTACCCCTGTGTCTTATTTTTTCACTTTGTTTTCAAAGAAGCTTTCGGTAACAGAAAAGTCACATAGAAAATATAGGGGACTCCTTATACTCCACCCCTCCCCCTCTCACATTTACCTCTATTAATAACATATTACATGAATATGGTACATTTGTTACAATTGATGAACAAATATTGAAGCATTGCCACTAACCATGGTGAATGGTTTGCATTATGGTTCACAATCTATACCATACACTTTTATAAGTTCTAACAAAATGTTTAGTGGCCTGTATCCATTATTGCAAGATCATGCAAAACAATTCCAATTCCCTAAAAATGCCCCATGCACCATCCATTCTTCCTTCCCCCCTACCCTCGGAACCTATGGGAACATATGGGTTGCAAGTTTTGAAGAATAACGGTCATAGTTACATTCATTAATTTGAGGGCTTAACATATTGGTCCATCTTCTTTTGCTAGTCATTTGCCTATGTTCTTGAGAGACTCTTGCCCCTCTCTTTGAGAACCTAGCAAGACCCCCCAGGAGTTTAATATTTTCTTGATTATTGTGTGGGTCTCCACCCACTGAGATAACACCCTATGACAAGATGAACACTTTCATATTCCATAGAAGCACCCTTTCCCACTTAATCCCCCAACCCCTGTGCCCTCAACCAATAATGCTCCCCTGCTGTATTTGATAAAAGAAAATTCCCACCATTGTAGTTTTAACCACGGATCTATAAGTCCCCAGAATTTATCTGTTTCTTCCTCCAGGCCTCCCTCCAGCTCCATGGATAGTCTAACCCAAACCCCCCACCTGCTCACCTTTACATTCCAGCACCATCGACCCCACTCACATCCCTGCACCACTATCATCCCCATCCACTGCCAGACCACCATCTTCCACTTTATCATAGCTTTTGCCCATATTGAGCATCTACTCACTTTTTGTCATCTGAAAACTTATCTTCCAGACTCTAGCTCTGTGAGTCTGCTTAATTTGCTTAGGTCATATCAGTGAGGTCATGTAATATTTGTCCTTTAGTGACTTTTTACTTCACTCAACAGAAGGTCTTTAAGATTCATCCGTGTTGTTCTGTGTGTCAATACTTCATTCCTTCTTACACCTGAGTAGTATTCCATTTGTATGTATATACCGCAATTTGCTTACCCATTCATCTGTTGATGGACAGTTGGGTTGATTGCAACTTTTAGCAATAATGAATGATGTCTCTATGAACATTGGTGTGTGTATTTCTGTTCGTTCCCTGCTATCAATTCTTCTGGGCATATACCCAGCAATGAGATTGCTGGAGCATATGGCAGTTCTATAGTAAACTTCCTGATGAACCGCCAAATCATCCTCCACAATGCTTGCACTGTTCTACATTCTCCCCCACAGTGGATGAGATTTCCCTTTCCTCCACATCCTCTCCAACACTTGTAGTTCTCTGTTTTTTTAATAGCCACCAGTCTAATAGGTGTAAGGTGATATCTCATTGTAATTTTTGATTTGTATTTCCCTAATAGCTAGTGATATTGAGCATCTTTTAAGTGATTTTTAGCCATTTGTATTTCCTCTTCAGAAAAGTGTATATTCAAATCTCTTGTCCATTTTTAAAATGGCCTGTCTTTTTATATTTAAAATATAGGATTTCTTTATATGTGCTGGATATTAGGCCCTTATCAGATAAATGGTTACCAAATATTTTCTCCCATTGAGTAGGCTGCCTTTTTACTTTCTGGACAAACTCCTTTGAAGTGCAGAAGTTCTTAATTTTGAGGAGGTCCCACTTATCTATTTTTTCTTTCATTGCTCGTGCTTTGGGTGTAACATTTGTAAAACCATTTCCTATTAAAAGATCTCATAGATGCTTCCCTACAATATCTTCTAGGGACTTTATGGTCTTGTCTCTTATATTTAGGTCTTTGATCCATTTTGAGTTAATTTTTGTATAGGGCATAAGATGGTGATCCTCTCTCATTCTTTTGGATATGAATATCCAGTTCTCCCAGCAACATTTTGAAAAGGCCATTCTTTCCCAGTTGAGTGGGCTTGGTGACCTTGTTGAATATCAGTTGGCCATAATGCGAGGGTCTTTATCAGAACTCTCAGTTAGGTTCCATTGGCAGTATGTCTATCCTTGTGCCCATACCATGCAGTTTTGACCACTGTAGCTGTGTAGTATGCTTTAAAGTCAGGTAATATGAGTCCAATTTCGCTTCATTTTCAATATGTTTTTGACTATTCGGGGCCCCTTGCCCTTCCAAATAAATTTCATAATTAGCTTTTCCAATTCAATAAAAAATGCTGTTGTGATTTTTTATTGGGATTGTGTTAAATCTGTAAATCAATTTGAATAGGACAGACATCTTAAAGATGTTTAGTCTTCCAATCCTGAACATGGAATATTCTTCCATTTATTTAGGTCTTCTTTGATTTTCTTTAACAATGTTGTGTAGTTTTCTGTGTAAAATTCTTTTACATCTTTAGTTAAGTTTATTCCTAGGTATTTGATTCTTTTAGTTGCTATTGTAAATGGAACTTTTTTCTTGATTTCCTCCTCAGATTCCTCATTATTGGTGTACAGAAATACTACTGATTTTTGCGTTGCTCTTATATCCTGCTGCTTTACTGAACTCGTTTATCAGCTCTTGAAGCTTTGTTGTAGATTTTTTCAGGGTTTTCTACATATAGGATCATGTCATCTGCAAATAGTGAAATTTTTAATTCTTCCTTTCCAATTTGGATGCTTTTTATTTTTTTTTCTAGCCTAAGTACTCAAGCAAGTACTCCTATCACAATGATGAATAAGAACAGTGACAGTGGAATCCATGTCTCCAGATTTTGCAGGGAAAGCCTTTAGCAATTCAACCTTGAATATTATGTTAACTGTGCATTTTTCATATATATACCCTTTATCATGTTGAGGAAGTTTCCTTCTATTCCTATCTTTTGGAGTGTTTTTATCAAGAACGGATGCTGTATTTTGTCAAATGCCTTTTCTGAATCAATAGAGATAATCATGTGATTTTTTTCTTTCATTCTGTTAATATGATGTATTACATTGATTGGTTTTTTTTTTTTTTTTTTTTTTTTTATGTTAAGCCATCCTTGCATACCAGGGATGAAACCTACTTGATCATGGTGTATAATTCGTTTGATGTGTTGTTGAATATAATAAGTAAGTTTTTTTTTTTTTTTTTTGAGGATTTTAGCATCCGGGTTCATTAGAGAGATTTGTCTGTAGTTTTCTTTTCTTGTTGTGTCTTTATGTGGCTTTGGTATTTGGCCTCATAGAATGAGTTAGGTAATGTTCCCTCCACTTCTATTTTTTGGAAAAATTTAAGCAGGATTGGTGTTAGTTCTTTCCAGAATGATTGGTAGAATTCACCTGTGAAGCCATCTGGTCTGTGTTCTTAGTTGGGAAATTTTTGATGACTAATTCAATCTTGTGACTTGTGATTGGTCTGTTAAGTTCTTCAGTTTCTTCTTTCGTCAATGTAGGCTGCTTGTGTGCTTTCTACAAATTTGTCCATTTCGTCTAAGTTATCCATCTTGTTGGCATACAATTTTTCAAAGTATCTTCTTATGATATTCTTTGTTTCTGTGGGATCAGTGGTGATATCCACTCTCTCATTTTGTATTTTATTTGCATCTTCTCTCTTTTTTTCTTTGTTAGTCTAACTATGGGTTAGTCAATTTTATTGATCTTAAAGAACCAGCTTTTGGTTGTCTTAAATTTTTCTAGTTTTTTTTTTTCTCTCAATTTCACTTAGTTCTGCTCTAATCTTTCTGTTTTCATTCTTTCTGCTTGCTTTGTAATTAGTTCATTTTTTTTTCTCCTTCCTCCAGGTTTACTGTTAGGACTTTGATTTTAGTTCTTTCTGCTTTTTTAATATAAGCATTTATGGTGATTAATTTCCCTCTCAGCACTTCTTTTGCTGCATCCCATAGATTTTGATATGTTTTATTTTGATTTTCATTTGTTTCAAGGTAGTTACTGATACTTTTGCAATTTCCTCCTTGATCAACTGATTGTCTGTTAATGTGTTGTTTAACTTCCATATCTTTATGCCTAATTTGGTTCTCTGCCCCTTACTGATTTCCAGTTTTATTCCATTGTGGTCATAGAAATGTCTTTGTATAATTTCAGTCTTTCTGAATTTGTTAAGAGTTGTTCTTTGACCTATCATGTGGTCTATCCTGGAGAATGATCCATGTGCTCTTGAGAAGAATGTATATCACTCTGTATTTGGATGTAATGTTATGTATATGTCTATTAGGTCTAAATCCTCTAACATATTATTTAAGATCTCTGTTTCTTTATTGACCCTCTGTTGAGATATTCTGTCTAATGGTGATAACGGTGTATTAAAGTCCCCCACTATAACTGTAGAGTCATCTATTACTCCACTTCATTTTTCCAATATTTTCCTCATATATTTTGGGGTGCCATGGTTAGGTATATAAATGTTTGTGATTGTTCTTTCTTCTTGATAGATTACCCCTTTTATTAACATATGGTGTCCTTCTTTGTCTCTTACAGTAATTTTGCATATAAAGTCTATTTTGTTCGATATTAGTATAGCTCCTCCTGCCCTTTTTTGGATATTGTTTACCTGTAAAATTGTTTTCCAACCATTCACTTGCAGCCTCCTTGCATCCCTGGGTCTAAGATGATTTTCTTGTTGACAGCATATAGATAGGTCGTATTTCCTTATTCATTCTGTCAATCTGGTTGGAGAGTTTAATCCATTAACATTCAATATTATTATTGTCAAGGCCATACTTGCATTAGCCATTTTTTCCTTTAGGTTTATGTATGCGATATGCTGTTTTTATTTCTCTTTTTTATCTTTTTAAGTATTCTTACTAATAATATTCCTTTCTACACTCTACTCCAACCCTTTCTCTCCTGTTTTTTTCCTTTCAACCTGCAGAACTCCCTTTAGTATTTCTTGAAGGGCTGTTTTCTTGTTGACAAACTCTCTTAATTTCTGTTTATCTGTGAATATTTTAAACTCTCCCTCAGTTTTGAATGCCAGATTTGCTGGATACAGAATTCTTGGCTTGCAGTTTTTTCTTTCAGCACCTTAACTCTGTCATACCACTGCCTTCTCATCTCCATGGTTTCAGATGAGAAATCAGTGCTTAATATTATTGAGCTTCCCTTGTATGTGATGGATCTCTTTTCTCTTGCTGTTTTCAGTATTCTCTTTTTGTCCGAGCATTTGACAATTTGATAAGTATATGTCTAGGTGTAGGCCTGGTAGGTTTTATACTGTTTGGAGTCTGCTGCACTTCCTGGATATGTACATCCATGTCCCTCAGAAGAGTTGGGAAATTTTCAAGTATTAGTTCCTCCAACACACCTTCTGCCCCCTTTCCCTTCTCTTCTCCCTCTGGGATGCGTATAATGTGTATGTTTTTCATTTTGGGTTGCCATTAATTCCGTGAGTCCCTGCTGAACTTTTTCCATCTTTTTTTTTTCAATCTGGTCTACTATCTACTTGATTTCAGATGTACTATCTTCAGCATCACTAATTCTTTTTTCTGCCTTCTCATATCTGCTGTTTTGTGCTTCCAGTATATTTTTTAGGAAGTACTGGGTATTGAACATAGGAAGCATGGGAAGCAGGTGCTTAACCACTGAGCTATATCCGCTTCCCAAAAAGTTTGTTTGTTTGTTTGTTTTTAGGAGGTATCGGGGATTGGACCTGAGACTTCATACATAGGAAGCAGGCACTCAACCACTTGAACTACATCTGCTACCCTCCAGCATATTTTTGGTTTCTTACATTGTGCCTTTCATCACCATCATATCTGTTATCTTTTTATGTATGTTTGCAATTTCTTCGTTATGTTACCCAAGTGTCTTCTTAATATCCTTTACCACTTCCTTCACTTCATTAAGTTGATTCATGATATTTGTTTGGACATCCTTGCATAGTTGTTCCATGTTCTGCATCTCTCCTGTTTTTCAGTTTGTTCATTAGACTTGGCCATGTCTTCCTGTTTCTTAGTATGGCTGGTAATTTTTTGTTGGTGTCTAGGCATCTGTTTATCTTGATGGGCTTATTCAGACAGTTAGCTTCTCTTTCTACTCTAGGATTTTTATTTTGTTTTGTTTTTAGTTAATGTTCTTCTTTGACACATGGCTGCACTTATTCTATATCCTTGTGGTTGTCCGTGTTCCCTTGAAAAAATATTAAGACCATAGAAAAGGAAAGGGAGAAGAAGAGGAAAAGAATAGTAGTAATAATGAAAAAAGATATAAAAGATTCATAAAAGAGCCAGGGAAAAATAAGTAATGAGAGTGGAAAATCATAAAAAATTACAAAGGAATAAGAATTTAAAAGGTGGAATAAAATTAATGAAATGAGAAAAAAAAAAAACAGAATAAAATGAAAGACTGGAATGATGAGAAGGGAAAAAAATTAAGACCAAGCAAGAGAAGGTGAAATGAAAGAAAAGCAACAAGAGAGGGGAAAATAAAAGAAAGAAAAGAAATAAAGAAACTAAGAGGAAAAAATAAGGAAAAGGGAAAAAAAGGAAACAAAAAAAGAGAGAAAAACAAAAACAAAACAGCCCAGGAAAAATAGGCTTCCCTTTTAGGAACTATCTTAGGCTGTAGTGCTCATCAGTTCATCACCCTGCAGTCTGCCCTCCACAGGTAAGGTACCCAGTTTTAGAGAATAAAAAAATAATAATAATAATAATAAAACATATAAATAACAGATCAAAAAACCTAAAACAAAAAAAAATCTCAGTCTAGAAGTTCCTTGTCACAAGGTGTCAACTGTGTGCCTGATAACCTGATGGATCACTCTCTGGATCCCTTCTCTTAGTAGGTGCCAGGAATCAAACAAGGACCTAGTATAGGTGAGGCAGGCATTCTTCCACTAGCTACACTCACTCCACAAGTTAGGTAGGCTTCTGAAAGCTTATCTGGCTCTCCCTGCCCTCTTTCCCTCAGGCGAATTGGACTTCTACCAGTTTGCCAGCTATATCTCCTGTCTTCCTTCTCTCCTAGTTCCTCTCTTTTCCAGGGCAGTCAGGTGTGACAGCTCCCCTGATCAGAATCCCCCCTACCCTCCCCCTGGGGCTGCTTCAGTGCTGGCTAAGGTGTTTTTTGAGATTCAAAGGGGACTCACCTGGCCAAACTCATTGAAGAGAAGCCACTCTCCACCCTCTTCAAGACCCCTCTTCTGCCCAGGGAGTTGGAATTTCTTTCCTCACTCAGTTCTCTGAGGTTTAATGAACTATTCCCCTTGAGGTTGGAGTATATGTGCCATTCCCAGCCATAGGGGCAAGTAACTCCCAGTTTTCATTTGGCCTCTTTGTCTCTCTGTCCCACTCCCTACTGGATGATGCACAGCACTCACCTGGTCTGCAGATCCCCATAACAGCTCCTTTGTATAGCTATTTGCCTTCATCCATTGTTTTTGTGAGAAGATTGAGCCCTGCCTACCAACACCATCTTCCTGCAAGTCCTCACATCTATTTATTTCTTGAAAACATTTCTAAATCATTTTATTCCTTATTAATTTTTCTGAACTTTGAATTCCATTTTTAGTAGTTGTTTTAGTTTCCTGGGCTACTCAAGCAAATACCATCAATGGTTCAGGTGAAACAATGGGAATTTATTCACTCACGGTTTTAGGCTGGGAAAAATTCCTAATCAAGGCATCATCAAGTTGATGCTTTCTTCCTGGAGACATGTTCTGGGGCTAGCTGCCGGCGATCCCTGGTTCTTAGTGGCAGGGCACATGGCAGGGCACATGGCAGGGCACATGGCAGCATCTCTGCGTCTCTCCCTTCTCTTCCTGATTCCATCGATGTTCAGTTTCTGGCTGCTCCCTCTGTGACTTCCTCTGTCTGATTTTTTACTGCACTTATAAAGAACCCAAGTAATAGGATTAAGACCCATCCCGATTGAGATGGGTCACACCTTCACTGAAGTAACTTCATCAAAAGTTCCACTTAGAATGAATCCATACCCACAGGAGGGCTAAATTTAAGAACATGTTTTTCTGGGATACATAAAGCTTCAAACCACCACAGTAGTTTATGACAAAATTTGATGTGGGAATTAAAAATATAAAACCTATTCTATTATGTAGATTAATACTTATTAATTTCTGTTTTTTTAATTCAGTATTTTTTTTAATTAATTTTTTTTATATTTTAAAAGACACTTAGATTACATAAATGTTACACAAAAATTACAGGGATTCCCATGTTCCCCACCTCCCACACCTCCCATAACCTCCCACATAAACATCCTTCATTAGTGTGGCACATCACCTGCAATGGATATATACATCCTGGGGCTTTGCCACTAAGCATGGACCATAGTTCACATTGTAGACCACACTCTCTCCCACACAGTTGTGCATGTTATATGCTGATGTAAAATGGCCTATATCTGTCATTGTAATGTCACTCAGGATAATTCCCAAGTCCCGAAAAAGCCCCTGTTTTACAACTGCTTTTCCCTCTCCCTGCCCTGAAAGTGTCCAGTGGCCACTGGCTCCACCTCAATGCTGTATTTTCTTACATTGCTTGAATCACAATATGTCTACAACAAAATACCAGTAAGTCCACTCTAGTCCATAGCTCTTCCCCCAATCCTGAGGAGTCTGGGATGGTGATGACCACTACACTTCCAAGTGAGAGAGAGCTTATATCCCATGGATAAGATGAATGGGATTATCCTGCCTGCAGCTGCAAACTCTCTCCATTCCCTGGGATGGCCATCATCCATCATCACCTCCTTGCCAGGTGACTTGGGTGAGTCCATTGAGCTGTAGAGTAGGAGTTGCAGCTCCACCGAGATTCCAGGCACAGCTGACACATGAGCAGGCCAGAGGCTCCAGTCTCTGGAAGTATACCTATGAACTACAGTGTCACATATAGGTTTGAATGGAAGGGACTGATGGACCATGTGCAGGGAGGACTTATTTGAGTCCAACTCTGTCACTCTCAAGAGCACTGATTCCAAAGTATAGCCCACTGATAAGGCATCAATCTCTGGAGCTACTCCCCTTATATAGGACCTGGGTGTCTCCAGAGCCCTCAGGAGCCCATCTGTGTGAGGTGATATCCACTTTGGTGTTCTATGAGAGCCTACTGAGATGTGCGTAAGCGTTACCTCTGGGATGACCTCCTGACTCTCTTTGAAGTCTCTTAGCCATATGAACTCATTTGTCTTTACCTTTTCCCCCTTTTATTCAAGGTCTTTTTCCAATCACATTGCCAGTTGGCACTTGGTATTAATCCCTTGTTGCCAGGGAGGCTCATCCCTGGGCATCAGGTCCCACGCTGAGGGAAAAATAATGCATTCATATGCTGAGTTTGGCTTAGAGAGAGGCCACATTTGAGCAACAAGGAGACTCTCAGGTGGCAACCCTTAGGCACCCCATAATAGTGGGCTAAGTTTCAATTGCAAACAAAGACTCATAAAGCAAGTCATCAGTAACAAGAACCCATTAGAGGACCATCCTCCTTTGCCAGACCCTACCCCTGCACTTGGGCGACTGCTGCTGCCCCTTTGGAGAATGTGGCAGAGCTCTCCAGGCTGGGAATTCAGTATTCTCTCATTTATTGAGTGATTCTCCACCCACTGTGACCCTGCCCAACCCCTTGATCATTTGAACAAATTTACATATCTTTCATGTATATTCAGGTGAACTTCCTCCCATGAAACCCCCATCCCAGGCAACCCCCACCAATGATCCTCTCATGCCCCCAATGTAACCCTTCTGTGATCTAAACCTTCCTTGAAGATGAAGCCCATATAATAGCCACATACAATTAATAGGAAAATGAAATAATAATGATAAGTTTAAATGTAAGAGATAAAATACATAGAAACTTAAAAAGAAAAACACTAAAAATAAAATAAAATTAAAGGATTGGGGTATTCAAAACATGGGAAAAAATTTTTTTTTTAATTTTAAACATTTTTCCTTTTATCACTGCATTTTCGGGTGTCCAGTCTGAACCGTGGCACCTTCCCCCTCTCACTCCCCAGTGTCTCCCAAATTTCCATTTAATTTTCAAAGAAGTTTTAGGTCACACCAAAGTCACACAGAATACTAGAGACTTTCATATACCCAACCTCCTTCCCCTTCCCTCACCCCATATTATTCACCTGGTCCCTCTCCCATCTCTCCCCCCAGAATCCTGGGAATTCTAACCCACCCTTCCTAATCTACCCACCTGTCAACCCTGCACTACCAAACCCAGTAATATCACTACCCACCTGTCCTATCCTTCACTATGCAACTATAGCCTATCTCTTTACCATAGATTATGTCCGTATGGGTGATGGCTCACAACCTTCTCTTCTCTTCCTCTCTTGTTAACCTATCTTTCAGACAATGGTCTTAGAGACTTCTCACTTTCCTCAGTTCAAATCAGTGAGGTCATGAACTGTTCATCCTTCAATGCCTGGCTTGCTTCACTCAACATAAGGTCTTCAAGATTCATCCATGTTATTCTGTGTGTTTGCACTTTATTCCTTCTTACAGCTGAGTAATATTCCATTGTATGTATGTACCACATTTTGTTTATCCATTCATCGGTTAATGGGCACCGGGGTTGATTCCAACTTTTGGCGATAGTGAACAATGCCGCTATGAACATTGGTGTGCATGTATCTGTCCGTGTCTTTGCTTTCAATTCTTCTGGGTATATACCCAGCAGTGGAATTGCTGGATCATATGGAATATCTATTGTTAGTTTTCTGAGAAACTGCCAAAGTGTCCTCCACAGTGGCTGCACCATTCCACAATCCCACCAGCAGTGGATGAGGGTTCCTATTCCTCCACATCCTCTCCAACACTTAGAGTCTGCAGTGTTTTTAATAGCTGCCATTTTGAGGGGTGTAAGATGGTATCTCATTGTAGTTTTGATTTGCATTTCCCTAATAGCTAGCGATGTCAAGCATTTTTTCATGTGCTTTTTAGCCATTTGTATTTCTTCCTTGGAGAAGTGTCTTTTCAGGTCACTTGCCCATTTTTTAAATGGGTTGTTTGTCTTTTTATTTTCAAAGTGTAGGATTTCTTTATATATGCAGGATATTAGGCTCCTATAGGATATATGGTTTCCAAATATTTTCTCCCATTGGGTAGGCTGCATTTTATTTTCTTAATAACATCCTTTGAGATGCAGAAGTTTTTAATTTTGAGGACATCCCATTTATCTATTTTTTCTTTTGCTGTTCATGCTTTGGGTGTGAAGTTCATGAAACATTTCCTATTATAAGGTCCTGTAGGTGTTTCCCTACATTATCTTCCAAGGTCTTTATGGTTTTGGCTCTTATATTTAGATCTTTGATCCATCTTGAGTTGATTTATGTATAAGGTGTGAGATGGTATTCCTCTCTCATTCTTTTGGATATGGATATCCAGTTCTCCAAGTACCACTTGTTAAAGAGGCCACTCTCTCCCAACTGAGTTGGCTTGGTGGCCTTGTTGAATATCAGATGACTGTATATGCGAGGATCTATATCAGAACTCTCAATTCGGTTCCATTGGTCAGTATGTCTATCCTTGTGCCAATACCATGCAGTTTTGAGCACTGTAGCTTTGTAGTATGTTTTAAAGTCAGGTAGTGTGATACCTCCAACTTCATTTTCCTTTTTCAATATGTCTTTGGCGATTTGGGGCCTCTTACCTTTCCAAATATATTTTGTAGTTAGTTTTTCCAGTTCCTTAAAAAATATAGTGTTGATTTTTATTGGGATTGCAATAAATCTGTAGATTAGTTTGGGTAGGATAGACATCTTGATGATGTTCAGTATTCCCATCCATGAACAGGGAATATTCTTCCATTTATTTAAGTCTTTTTTGATTTCCTTTAATAGTTTTGTGTAGTTTTCTGTATATAAGTCCTTTGCATCTTTAGTTAAATTTATTCCTAGTTATTTTATTCTTTTAGTTACTATTGTAAATGGTATTTTTTCTTGATTTCCTCCTCAGATTGCTCATTATTGGTGTACAGAAATGCTACTGATTTTTGCACACTGATCTTATAGCCTGTGACATTACTGAACTCTTTTATAAGTTCTAGAAGTTTTGTTGCAGATTTCTCAGGGCTTTCCATATATAGGATCATGTCATCTGCAAATAATGAAAGTTTTACTTCTTCTTTTCCAATTTGGATGCATTTTATATCTTTTTCCTGCCTCAGTGCTCAAGCAACTACTTCCAAGACAATGTTAAATAGGAGTGGTGATAGTGGACATCCTTGTCTTGTTCCCGATCACAGAGGGAAGGCCTTTAGAATTTCACCATTGAAGATGATGTTAGCTTTGGGTTTTTCATATATACCCTTTATCATATTCAGAAAGTTTCCTTCTATTCTTATCTTTTGCAGTGTTTTTATCAGGAAAGAGTGCTGAATTTTGTCAAATGCTTTTTCTGCATCTAAAAGATAATCATGTGATTTTTTTTCTTTCAATCTGTTTATGTGGTGTATTACATTGATTGATTTTCTTACACTGAACCATCCTTGCATACCCAGGATGTAACCCACTTGATCATGGTGTATAATTCTTTTGATATGCTGTTGAATGCGATTAGCAAGTATTTTGTTGAGGATTTTAGCATCTAGGTTCATTAGAGAAATTGGCCTGTAATTTTCCTTTCTTGTGGTATCTTTGCTTGGCTTTGGTATTAGTGTAATGTTGGCATCATAGAATGAGGTATGCAATATTCCTTCTACTTCTATTTTTTGGAAGAGCTTAAGCAGGATTGGTGTTAGCTCTTTCCAGAATGTTTGGTAGAATTCAGCTGTGAAGCCATCTGGTCCTGGACTCTTCTTAGTTGGGAGGTTTTTAATGACTGACTCTATCTCTTTACTTGTAATTGGTCTGTTGAGTTCATCAATTTCTTCTTTCATCAATGTAGGCTGTTTGTGAGTTTCTAGAAATTTTTCCATTTCCTCTAAATTATCGTTCTTGTTGGCATATAATTTTTCAAATTATCCTCTTATGATACTCTTTATTTCTGTGGGGTCAGTAGTGATATCCCCTTCCTCATTCCGTATTTTGTGTATTTGCATCTGTTCTCTCTTTTTCTTTGTTAGTCTGGCTAAGGGTTTGTCAATTTTATGATCTTCTCGAAGAACCAGGTTTTGGTTTTGTTTATTTTTTCTAGTGCTTTCTTATTCTCTATTTCATTTAGTTCAGCTCCAATCTTTGTTATTTCCTTCTTTCTACTTCCTTTCAGTTTAGTTTATTTTTGTTTTTCCAATGCCTCCAAGTGTACAGTTAGGTCTTCAATTTTAGCTCTTTCTTTTTTTTTCAAATATATGTATTTATGGCTATGAACTTCCCTCTCAGGACAGCTTTGGCTGCATCCCATAGGTTTTGGTATGTTGTGTTGTCATTCTAATTAGTTTCAAGGTAGTTACTGATTTCTTTTGAGATTTCCTCTTTGACCCACTGTTTGTCTAAGAGTGTGTTGTTTAACTTCCATATCTTTGTGCCTAATCTGTTTCTCTGCCCCTTAGTGATTTCCAATTTCATTCATTGTGGTCAGAGAAATTACTTTGTATAATCTCAATCTTTCTGAATTCATTGAGAGTTGTTCTGTGGCCTAGCATGTGGTCTATCTTGGAGTATGATCCGTCTGCACTCGAGAAGAATGTAAATCCTGCTGTATTTGGGTGTAGTGTTCTATATATATCTATTATGTCCAAGTCCTCTAATGTATTGTTCAGAGTCTTTGTTTCTTTATTAATTCTCTGTCTAGGTGGTCTGTCTAATGGTGATAATGGTGTATTAAAGTCCCCCACTATAATTGTAGAGGCATTTATTTCTCCACTTAGTTTTTCCAGAGTTTGCCTCATGTATTTTGAGGCACCCCAATTAGTGCATAAATGTTTATGATTGTTCTCTCTTCTTGAGAGATTACCCCTTTTACTAATATATAGTGTCCATCTTTTTCTCTTACAATAGTTTTGCATTTAAAGTCTATTTTGTCTGATATTAGGATAGCTCCTCCTGCCCTTTTTTGGCTATTGTTTGCTTGTAAAATTGTTTTTGCAGCCATTCACTTTCAGCCTCCTTGAATCCCTGGGTTGAAGGTGGGTTTCTTGTAGGCAGCATATAGATGGATCATATTTCCTTATCCATTCTGCCAATGTGTGTCTCTTGAGTGGTGAATTTAATCCATTAACATTCAGTGTTATTATTTGCAATGAATTTCTTACTTCAGCCATATTTTCTTTGGGTTAATGTATGTCATATGTTGTTTTTATTTCACTTTTTGTCTTTTTATTGTTTTTCTACTCTCCTCCAACTCTCTCTCCCTTGTTTTTTCTTTTCAACTTGTAGAACTTCCTTTAATATTTCTTGAAGTACCAGTTTCTTATTGCCATACTCTCTTAATTTCTGTTTATCTGTGAATATTTTGAATTCTCCATCATTTTTGAATGCCAATTTTGCTGGATGAGAATTTGTGGCTGGAAGTTTTTTTCTTTTAGTACTTTGACTATGTCATACCACTGTCTTCTTGCCTCCATGGTTTCGGATGAGAAATCAGCACTTAATCTTATTGTGTTTCCCTTGTATGTGATGGTTCTCTTTTCTCTTGCTGCCTTTAGTATTTTCTCTCTGTCTTGGGCATTGGACATTTTGACAAGTATATATATTGGAGTTGGCCTGTTGGGATTTTTACTGTTTGGGGTACACTGTGCTTCCTGCACATGTACATCCATCTCTCTCAATAGAGTTGGGAAGTTTTCAGCCATTATTTCCTTCAACACTCCTTCTCTTCCCTTTCTGTTCTCTTTCCCTTCTGGGATGCCTATAATGCATATGTTTGTGTGTTTTGTGTTATCGGTTAAATCCCTGAGTCCCTGCTGGATTTTTTCTATCTTTTTATCTATCTGTTCTACCATCTGTTTGAATTCAGATGTATTGTCTTCCACATCACTAATTCTTTCTTCTGCCTGTTCAAATCTGGTGTTATGTGAATCCAGCGTCCTTTTGATTTCTTGGTTTGTACTATTGATCACGATCATATCTGTTATCTTGTTATATATGTTTACAGTTTCTTCAGTATGTTCTCCCAGTGTCTTCTTAATATCCTTAATCTCTTCCTTCACTTCATTAAGTTGGTCCATGATATTTGTTTGGAAAACTTTGATTAGTTGTTCGGTGTTCTACATCTCTTCCTGGTTTTTAGTTTGTTCATTGGACTGGTTCATGTCTTCCTGTTTCTCAGTGTGGTTTGTAATTTTTGTTGCCCTCTAGTCATCATTTTATCTTGATGGGTTATTCATTTGATTAGCTTCTCTCTCTGCTCTAAAGTTTTATTTAGTTCATGGTTCTGTGTGTGTTTTAAGTTTTCTTTTTGAGACTGTGTTCTTCTTATTTTATTTCCTTGCTTCTATGTCCCCTTGAAGGCAAAAGATTAGGGCTAGAGGAATCGAAAGATGTGAGAAAGGAAGTAGGATAATAGTAATATTGATAAAAGTTAGAAGAGGGGCAGTATAAGACTTAGTAAAATTAATATTTAACTCATGTAGGCAGTGTAGAGTAATAGGAAAAAAAGTGGAAACCAAATAGAGGAAAATATATAATGATTTAGAAGGCTAGAATGATAAAGAGAGAGAGAAAGAGTAAAGAAAGGGCTGAAAGGAAAAAGTTAATAATAATCATAAAAAGAAGAAAATAGAATGGATAGAATAGAAATTGACACCCTTAAGTTGTGGGCTAATGAAAAAAGTTGGTATGTAAGAACCACAACAGCAAGCTGAAGGCAGAAAATGAAGGAAGGAAAAGAGATAGTGTTCAGAGACAAAATTAATATAGACAGAGAATGGGAAATCATGGAAGAAGAAGCACAGCAAAGAAGAGACAAGCTAGCAGCACCTGATTTAAAGGAGAAAAAAAGAATAAAAGGAAAAAGAAGAGGGGGAGGAAAGAGGAAAGAAAAGCAAGAGACAACAAATAAACAAAGAAAAACCAAACAACCACACAAGTAAGCAGTCAAACAAAGCTAAGGAAGAACAATGTTCCTTCTTAGGCCCTTGTGGAACCTCTTAGCCTACTTGTGTTCATCAATCAATTGCCCTGCAAGGTTCTATCTGCAGGTTTTGAGGCAGATTTTAGTGATTAAACAAAGTTTTTTTAAAATTTCTTTTTTTATTTTTTAAAGTGACTGTCTTCTTTTTTTTTTTTTTTTTTTTTTTGTAAAATAAGGGACCCAAAAGAAATCCTCTTCTAGACCACCCCCTTCACCTAGGGGACCCTAAATAGGCTCGTGGAAACTAATCAAGCACTTCCACTTCCTGGCCTCCCCAGGGGAGCTGAAGCTCTGATGCTTGTCAGTGCAGAATAATAAAATTGGTTGACTCCACTTTCTCCGGAGCCAAGCCTCAGTATCACTGTGCTGCTGGGTAAATCAGGCTCTCTCAGCAGATTGGCCTCTCCCCTCAGCCAGGTGCTGCTTCAAGTCGGGTTATCTGCTCCCCAAAGCTATGAGGGGGTCCAGGCAGCCAAATCCACGGAAAGGAAACCCCTCTCCACCTTCTGTCAGAACCCTCCCACCTTCAGAGAACGCTCCCTCTCACCGGGTTGCCGGTGGGAGTCAAGGTTCAAACCAGCAACCACCATAGGCAGGGGAAAAACTCACGAATCTTTTCCAAGCAATCTATCTCGCCGTCCTGCTCCCTCCAGATCAAAGTTCCCAAGGATCTCACTCCATGCGCCCCCAACACAGACCCCCCAGGCAGGACCCTGTCCCTAATCAGCCATTCTCAGAGAGCGAGTCAGGGAGTGTCCTCCTAAACCGATGCCATCTTAAACTCCCTCAACCTAAATTCTGTTGTATATATGCAATGTTATGACATTTTAAACTATTCACCATGAAATTTTTATTGAAGTTTTTATTTCGTGCTCTTCTTATTAGGGGTACCATCCATGGAGGAAATGATTTCAATATATTGCCACTGCAGGGGAATAAATTCTGTTCTTCCTAACTGGAATTTCTTTCTTGCTCTTTCCTATTTTAAAATGGCTGGAATAGCACAGGTAATTGTTTTTAACATGTGTTTCCTCATTATTTATTAATATACTGTTGACAATATTTTCTGGTCTTCAGAGGTTTTATATTCTTTATCCTTAGATCATTTTGCTTTCCATGACAAGTATCAGACATGGGTAAAATAGAAATCCGGAATTTACAGAATAGAAATAATAGCAAGTGAAAACTTTTAATTGTAAAATGTGTTACCACTTTTTGGTATGATGAACTTTAAGAAGAAAGGAGAGGGAAAAAAAGACATGATGAAAGGAGAAAAGCATGTAAGAATTGGTCATTTCCTAAATATTCAAAATAAGAAAGAACTAAAATCTTATTTGATGGTCTCTGCTTCAGACTAGAAAGTACTTTTTTGACCAGAGCTGATGATGAGAGAAGAATTATCTTTGTATATCCCAGAACCAAGCTCTGTACCTAGCATATTGGAAGCCTCTTAATATATGTTTTTTAGTTAAAAAGTTGAGTAAAATTTCTGTTTTCCAATAATTTCATATATGTGATTAATTTTGAGAGGAAATTGAGGATAAATTAAGTTTTACTAATTATATATATATATATATATATTTTTTTTTTTTTTTGAGGGATTGAACCCAGGACTATGTAAGTGGGAAGCTGTCACTCAACCACTGAGCCACATTGGCTTCCCAGAGTTGTTTTTGTCAGTTGTTTTACTTGTTTTTTTGTCTTTCTTTTTTCAAGAGGCACCGGGAACCAAACTCAGGACCTCCTATGTGGGAGGCGGGTGTTCAACTGCTTGAGCCATATCCGCTAGCTCTAATTATATTTTAATCTTAGCAAATGCATTCTTTATTATGCCAATCTAGTTTCTTAAGCACAATAACATACTAAATAGCCTTTGATTTTGAAATGTCTTTTTATTTTATATAGAAGCTTGACATATTATGATTTAAATTAATATATACATCATATACTCTATAGAATTATCATAAACATTCCATTTCAACTGGACATATGAAATTGGAAATGATGGGAAAAATTTTATAGTGTTTAATAGCATGAAGAATTATATAAAGAAGATGAAGTAATATTCATTTGTTTTGGTGGTTTTATGGTAGAGGGGAAATGGGGTGGTATATTATGTTGGAAGCACAGAAAATAGAGAATTAAGAAAAAGAAATGATTAGCTTTCAACTAATGCTGTTCAATGGAAACAGTTTTACCTAAATCAGAGACTCTGAAAAATGAGAGAATATATTCTTAGACATCATCTAATTGCCTTCTCTTTGTTTTACAGTTTTTAAAATCTTCTTTTGGTTTCTTTAGAAGATTTCTCCCTACTATGAAGGGAAACTAGTGATCTCTAGAGGTGATATAAGCTGCAGGTTGGGTATTTTTGGTAACTGCTGAGCTCATTTTCAAGTTTAGTTTGATTTCCAGTTACAGTTCTGCTAAGATAGGCATGTGTTAACTAGATGAGACATGTATGACTCTCTAATATAAGGGGGTGTAATTATCCCTGCATGTAGACTAATAGAATTGATAGCCTGATTTACCTGTTGGTACCATGTGAGCTTAGTTAATGAGCCAGTTTACTAGAATCTGTTTCCTCCTGGGTGACCCACACAGGTGAGAAACACTGGTAGACATTTTAAATAGATAGAGCATGGCTTTCAATGAATTTAATTGCTCTATGTTTATTTACTTATAGGGAGTATACAGTAGATATCTTCTGGGAAATAATTCATCTGAGAATAGCTTTCTGTTTGCCAATATTGTGAAACCTCTGGCAGAAACTGGATTACAACTTTCAAAAAGGTAAGCAAAACAGATTCATTAGCTAGTTCAAATTAGAGCCTCTGTTGTACTTAAAATAATTATGTGAAGGTTATAAACTTTAGGATAGTAGGAATTATATGTATTGCTTATACTGTGATCACTCCTGCAAATCACAGTAGTTTGTTTTGGTAAATCTTGTTAATGCCTGTAAAGAAAGTAACCTCAAATATAAAGAAAATTCTCATATTCATAATGAAAAGTGTTTTTTTGCCAACTTGAATGTATAAAATCTTAAGGATATAGATAAAAATTGTCAAATGTTTCCTTATGATATTTGTTATTTATACATACATATTTTAAATTACATACTATGTAGGATGATTATTAATTTCAAAATATTGCTTTCTTCCACTATCATGTTTCATGAAACTTTATTGAGACATTTCATAAGTATCTTTAACATCAACACCTCCACCAGTAGAGCACTTTTTTAGGCCATCTAGCACACGTTACATAAGTGGCATGGTATATAGCGCTCACTGAATGCATGGATGATGATGTCTTTGGAAATTCTACACAAGCCACAAATACCCATGACATAACATTAGCACAGTTGTTTTTTAAATTTCATTTTACAGAGGGAATATCTTTGATCTCCACAATATAACTACCTAATGTGTTGCAGATCATAATGTCCTTTAAAAACCTTGTTTATAATGATACCCAGCAATTGTGTTTGTGAGGCATATATACCTAGACATAATTTAAACTTGTGTTCAATTTTATTTACTTTTTTCTTTTAAAATTTTGAGAGGTGATTTCAATAAGGGTTCAAAACTTGCATTAAGTCATGCAGGGCTTATTTGCTTTACCCAAAAAATACCTTAAGCCTTATAGTTCAATGTTTAAAATAAAGTGATTCTGCATTCATACCACAATATGAGAAACTTTAAAAGAAACAAAATATGGTAATTCCTTCTGAGGGATTTTTTTCAGAGGATGGAAGGAGACAACATAATATATAATAATGATTTTGGACATTTTTGTAATCTTTTTAATTTTTTAAAGAACTTCTACTAATGCACTACCACAGTTTGATACTACTGGGAGCTTATTTGTACAGACCACGACAGGCCAGGAAGTTCTTACAAGAGTGAAGCATTTCATGATACAACACATCCTTCCAGCTGAAAAGGTAAATATCGTATTAACAAACAGACTGGGAAGCGGATGTGGCTCAATTGATTGGGCTCCCATCTACCATATGGGAAGCCCTGGGTTCAATTCCCAGGGCCTCCTGGTGAAGGCAAGCTGGCCTGCACCACAGAGAGCTGATTGCCCACGCATGTGGAGAGCTGGTGCAGCAAGATGATGCAACAAAGGGAGACAAGCAGACACAGAAGAACACACAGCAAATGGGCACAGAGAGCAGACAGCGAGCACAAGCGGCAAGGGGGGGTGATAAATAAATAAAAATAAATCTTTAAAAAAAACAAACAGACTGTATTTGTGCTAAAGAACTAATGATGAATTACCACTGTTATTTCTGCTTCTAGAGGGATGGTATCATCATCTTTGCAGTCAAACCTTTCATAGATTATGCTCCTTACCCAAGCACTGAGATGCTACAGAATCTAATCCTGAAAAATTCAAAGCTTTTAAAAAAGTGCCAAGAGAACACCATCAGTAATTCTGTGGAATTAAAATTAAGCCAAAAGGAATTAGTTGTTTACAAGGCTGGGATCCTAAATATATTAGGGTAAAATACTTTTTGGGTGTGGGGGGGACAAGCCTTTTCCTAAAGCAGCAACTTTCAGCTCATTATTATTGTTATTATTGGCTCCTTTGAGAATTGAATGAGAACTGTAGACTACACAAGTGGACATACCAAAAAAAAAAAATGTTGCATATCATTTCAGGATGTTCACAGCTGCCACCTCCTCCCCCCCCCCCCCGCCACAGCTACTATTTTAGTTTCAGTATGTTCACTGAAGATAGAAAGACAATTTGACACATTCATTCATTCAGTAAACAAATAATTATTGGATACTTAATAATGCGTTAGGCAAAGGGGAGCTATTGAAAGTAAAAGGAAGACAAAGACAGGAAGGGCTTATGTTTCTAGGGAGCTTACACTCTAGCATGGAAGAAAGACATTGAGAGAATTGCGGTGAAGGAAAGATAGAAGTTATGAGTGAAAGAGGTGGGACAGGTTATGTGTGCTTAGAATAGTGGTGTATAAATTGTAAGAAATTGTGTAAGTCCACCCCTGCCATGAGTTTAGGTGGTCTTGGACAAATAAATATCTTTCAGGGCCTCTGTTTCTTCATCTACAATGTGAGTTGGTATGACTAGATATACAATTCAATCTTCAGTGATTCTGAGAGGTCTAGAGCTAGACTGGCAAAGTTAAAGAGGGCAAACCTCTTTCAATAAAAATGTTCAGAGCTGATATGTGTTTGTAGGGAGGTTTGAGTTGTTGATTGAATTATATATACTTAGATTTTTAGTTAAGATCTGACTTGACATGACATTTGCTCACAGAGGGGGTATAGTTTTTCAAAGAATATACTACTTAAATATAAGGAAATTTCTTATAATATAATTACCTCTCATATGCTGTCAGTGATTAAGACTTTATGCTGCAGTTAGTATTTTTTATTTATTTTTTATTTTTTTTAAAGGAGGTACCAGGAATTGACCCGGGTGACTCAGTGGTTGAGCACTGGCTTGGTTCAATCCCTGGCCCCAGTACCTCAAAATAAATAAATAAATAAATAAATAAATAAATAAATAAGAGAAGGCTGTAACAAAGGGGGTAAACATTCTTTTTCCACAGTGGACTCCGTGATTGCCTGATATATAGAGCAAGAGTAAGAAGCAACAGAGAAATCAAAATGTTTGATTGAAGAACTACCTGCAGAAAAACTGCTTCGTTTAGTCTTTAACAACCCTGGGCAGCAGGGTGTTTGCCTCAGATGGAAGACTGCAGGCAGCAGTGCTCTAAAGAAAGCAAATGATGTGCTTCAAAGAAACCAAGTCTTCCAAAGGGAGGGTTAGTGCCTTAGAGTAGGGTTCTCCATGTTGTGTTGTTTGTTGTTTTTGTTTTTGTTTTGGTGGGGAGTTAGGTGGAGACCCCAGCTTACCTCTCAGCTTGCCAGATTCCCACCTGCTCACTCTAAAATGGAACCTATCTGTTAGTATACTAGCACTTAAAACCAGCCCATCATTCATAGGAGAAGCCAGAATTGGCAGAGGAAACCAAGTAGACTACTTATATTAGCTTGCTGTTTCATTTATATATACAAATAGACAATCAAGGGAAACAGTCACACAAAAGAGCAACGTCATAGGTCAGGCTGTTATACATCTTCTCAACTTAATATCATCTAGCTATTAAATATTTACAAAGAATTTTCAGTGAAAGTAAAATTGTTATAGTCAGTGGAAAAAATAGTCTATATCTTTAAAAGGAAGATTGCCAACATTTTGAATGGCAAGGAAAGTCACAGTCATTTTGCCTTTACAAATCTTTCCAACATGGAATGCATCCACATCTGATAAATGTGAGCCTTTTCTTCTTTTAAAACTTATACCAACATCTGTAAAAATACTTTCTTCTATAGAATGATTCTGAACAATACTAATCCCTATCGATGAAACACACATTTGAAATTATAGTTGGAGAAAAGTAAATAGCTTTATCAAAATGGAAGGGGAAAAAGTCTATAAATTTCTATCCAATGTTTTAACTGTGTTTACAAAAACCAAAAGAGTCATATCTAGAAAATGAAATTGTGACCTGGAATACAACAACATTTTAACAGTACATATCTTTAGCTACTAAGACTTTTAATGACTTTTTCTTTTTACTTTTACATATTTTTCAAATTTTCAAAATGGAAAAAAATAAGCTTCATTTGAACTATTCTAATTGCCTTTGGAAACTCCTCAGGTATCTAAAAAGTGCTGTTGGCTGAGAACCTGAGAATTCATTATCTATGAAAATATTAAAAGCTTATTCTTCCTATTTCAAATGGATAAATTCCCCTAAAAATAGCACATCAAACAGGAACTACCAACATGACATATTATTGAGAATATACTTTTAACATAATGATAATATTAATCATATTTTCTTACTGAGTCTAATGTTCTAGGGAATAACTGTTAGCTTCTTTCTTTCTTATAGACTTATGTTTAAATGAAAAACATTATATTATAAAATTATTTGTAGGCTCAGATTTAAGATTCTGAAGCAACATACTCCAAAGTAGCATCTCTATCATTGAATGAGGAAGTAACATGTTAAAGGTGATATTTTGGGAAGACTGACCAGGCACCAAGCATATTCTGCTTTCTTCTTCTGCCAATAAATTATTTTTCATGCTTTAAGAACTAAAGAAATCTTCCTTGTAGTAAGATATTTTATTTTAATCTGAGTCCTACCATGCAACAAATAAACTTTACAAATCTCTAAATGAGTAGATATGAGAACAGGAATTTTAAGTAAAACAAGTTTTTAAGTAATATGTAAACACTGGCATAATTTAGTTTCTCAGAACTATAGTACCATAAAGATATAGTCAGAGATTAGGAAATTGTAAATGTTTTGCTTAATATATTTCTTATGAAACACAACAGCATTGACTATTTCCAGGGTAATATGGGGAATGGAAATAATAAACAATCCCAGACAGGAAATCTTCCAGTTTAGCTGACATCTTGATAGAAATGGCAAGTGCTATTCATGCTGGTGCCTTTAAAAAAGCACTCCTTTGCCTACTTGAAGTGTTCGCTAAACACAGCAGTACTCTAGACTACCCAGGCTACAATGAAAAGAACGTTATTTGTATGTTGCTTGTGCGACTGTAAATTGATACAGCAATTTTGGGAAATAATTTGAATATATGCGTTAAGAATTTTGACAATGTTTATGTCCTTTAACCCAGTAATTCTACTAGCTGAAATGTTGAAAAAATAATAGGTGGAGATGTTATAATAGCGAAATATTGGAGAAATCCATTGTAGTCCAATATTTTAGTTCTACCTTGGTTCTTTTAATATCACAAATTAAAGATTATTGTTATTGTTTTATGTGGCCATTTTTAAAATATAGATTTAGCTACATATTTGTCATTTCATTTATTTACCATTCCTTTTTGGAACTCAGATGTTCCTTATCTAGGGATCAATTTCTTTTAGGGAGAATCTGCTAATAAACTGTTCTTTTGTTTATATTTCTTTATTCTTTCCATTCTTTTCTTTCTTCCTTCCTTCCTTTCATATTATTATTATTATTATTATTATTATTGGCAATACTTTGTTTTGTTCTAATTCTTGAAAGATAGTTTTTTACTGGATATAGAATTCTCAGTTGATGGTTATTTTCTTTCAGGAATTGAAGATATTATTCCATTACCTTCTGGCTTCAATTGTTGTTGTAGGAAATCAGCTCTCAATCTAATTGATGTTTCATTATCATAATCTACTGTTTTTTACCCTCTCCTTCATTAAGAGCCTTTCTTCTCTCTGATGTTCTTTAATTTGACCATGCTCTTGCTACATTATGCTTTCTGAATTTAACAATTCATGTCTTTTATCAGTTCTCAAAAATTCTTATCTACATTTTAAAAAATATTGCCTCTCCCCTCATTCTCTTCAGCTAGGACTCCAGTCAGACTTATGTTAGAAGTTCTTTCTGTACTCACTATGTTCCTTAACCACTCATAGTTTCCTTCTTTTGAATTTTGTGCTTTGTTCCAAATGATTTCTCTAGATCTTTCTTCCAGTTTAATTTTTTGCATCTGTATCTAATCTACTTTTCAACCCATTCCTAGAGGGGTGGTTCTCAGATCTTGGAGTATATCAAAATTGCCTGGAGAGCCAGCAAAGAACACAGAGGCCCAGGCTCACTGAAGTAGAATAGGACTTGGACTCTTGTGTTTTTAGTAAGTTCCCTGGCGATTCTGATATACACTGAAATTTGGGAACCATTGCCATACAGATTTTATGTTTAATTACAATGGTTTTCTTTTCCTGAAGTTATTCTCAGTTCTCTTTAAAATTTGCCTGGTCAGTTTTGATAGTAGCCTGTCACACTTTTAATTCCTTTCTTTATTCTTGCAATCTACTGAACACAAGTATATTCTGTATCTGATCATTACTTTTTCTATGGTCTTTGGAGAATGTGATTCTATTTTGCTGAATTATCGTTTTTGCTATTTCTTGTCAATGGTGTTTTGCTTCCTTGAGAGTGTAACAATTTTTCATTCTGAATTCATGTTCTTTCGAATTCTGTGGGAATTATTTAAGGCTTTTGTTTAAAACTTTTTTCTCCAGAGAAGATTTGCTTTTGCTTTTGCTTTTGTTTTTGCCAGGTTCTTGCAGTCATAGTCACTCAGGAACAGTTAAACTTAATTTAACCCACAGGGCTGTGAATTTGGAGCCTAAACATGGATGTAGGCAGATGTGAGGTTAGGAACGTTTCTTTTTCTTTTCCACCCAGAACTAAGACCTGTATATAGGTCTATGTCCCCACCGCTTATCTCTGAGGGATGGTTGGTTGTGTTTTTTGTTTTTTGTTTTCTATTTTCTCCACTTAGATTTTACCCATTTGGCACCCAGGCTTTGGTGAGAGGAGTGGTGGTCTCTAATCTCCCCTCTTGCCCTCTTTGGGACATTTGATTTTGTCTGCTGACCCCTGCCTATGTGGCCCATTAAAATCCAGGGCCCAGGCTAACACGGATCAGCCCACCTATTCTACCAGTGTTCACTCACACCTAAGCTTTTCTAGCTCCTTGCCTCTTAGGAATTTAGGAATTCTCTCATTTTCCTTCCAGCATTATTCATTACTAAATATAGTTGGTATCTTATTATTTTTTAACATTTTATCTAGCAATTTTAGTTGTACTGCACCAGGCGGGGTTCCTATGAACATCTGGTGTGCCATATTGCTGAAAATGAGAGGCTCAAATCTTGGTATAAGATTTTGGAAGTCTGTTGACTATCGAAGCAACACAATTTTGTGAATTTTATGTGCTTTATGTGTATTGATTTAAAAATAAATTTTACTGATTTCATAGCAGTTGAAACTTCTTCACCTAGAAATGTTTACTTTGTATATTAGCATTTTGTCACATTGTTTACTTTGTATTGACTTTAGCTAATGAACTTTTTTTCCTTTTATTACTTTAAGGAGGTAATTGAGTTCTATGTTCAAAATGAAAATTCAGTGGACAAGTGGAGAAAACCTTTGGTGATTGATAAACTCAAGGTAAGAAAACAGAAAAGAAAACTTAGCATTAGAAAATTTATATGCAAGTGTTTCTTTGAGACCTTAGATTTTTGTTGTTGCTTTTACAAAGAGAGAGAATAATTATGTCAGTAATAACTTTTTAAAAAGAAAGTTCAAAAACAGCCTTTTACCACTGTTCAAGGAAAAATATGATCAACAATACTGATTTCCAGATGTCACTAATTGAGACTGAAGTCAAGGCAGAACCCTTATCCAACATGTTCTTAATCCAAATAGCATGTTTTCAAATCTTAAGAACAACAAATATAAGAAATTGAATGGCACAAAATAGTATATCTGGCATGATTATACCTAAATCTGGGAGATTCTCGTCATGTCTATGATTAAATAAAAAGTAGTCAAGTAAGCAAATTTAGTTTTTCAGCCAAATTTAAGGAAGCTTGGAGGAAAAGGCATTTATTCTTTACAGACAAGAAACTGTTGGTTTATAATGAATTAGTAACCAGATGGTTTTGCACTTTGTGGGGTACAATGAAATAAATAACTCCACAGGTGTTTTAAATTTCAAAAAGCATGAATACCAATATCTTTTTTAAACAAACTACTTTAGGTCATTGTTAATTATGATCACTCAAGCATGTTCATTACCTTGACAGGAAATGGCCAAAGCAGAGGGCCTCTGGAACTTGTTTTTGCCAGCTGTAAGTGGTCTCAGCCAGGTGGACTATGCCTTGATTGCTGAAGAAACAGGAAAATGCTTTTTTGCTCCAGATGTGTTTAACTGTCAAGCACCAGGTTACTCCATTATTTAAAACTAGAGCTTTCTCGGATATTTTCAGCAGTGTTTAAAATTTTCGTATTTCATGACAATGAGGAAGTTTTCCTATAGTCATTGATTTATAAATTTATCTATACTTTTACTTTTCAGTTGCTTTGACCTAAATATAAAAAATTATTCTTTTGTTAATCATCATTACCTTAAAAGTATTGGTGAAGAGGGAGGGGTTGCTTCCACAGAGATTAGCAAAATAAGAATCATGATTGAGGACTGGACATTTCTATGACTAGGCAAAATGGGTAGAGAGTTTCAAATCTTTTGGTTAGCCTCACTACCTCCTATTCATTCTGCAAATATTTATTGGTCACCTACTATATACCAGGTACTGTTCTAGGTCCTTGAGACACATCAGTGAATAGAATACACAAACATCCCTGCCTTCATGGTGCTGACATTCTAATGAAGTGAGACAAAAATAAACAATAAATGGTATAAACAAGTAAATTGTGTAGTAAGTTTGAAGATGAAAAATGCTTTGGAAAAAGAAAACAAAACAGAGTAGAGTAGCATAGGTGAAGTCTGAAGTGCTGAGGGACAGAGATTATGGGTTACCATTTTCGAAAGAAGTTCAGCATAGGCCTAATTGAAAACGTGGGATTCTGTAAAGACTTGAGAATGTTAGAGAGTTATAAATACTCTTACCTGGAGGAGGAATGTTCATAGCAGAGGGAACAGAAAATGTGAAGGCCAGGGTGACTAGGGAAAGAGAAGAGAGCAGAGAGGTAAAGGACATCTGATAACATGGCGCCTTCTAGGGCAGGTGAGGGCTTTTGCCTTTACCCTCAGTGAAATGAGAGATATTGGAGGATTTTGGGCAGAGGAGTGACAAGATATAACTTCAATTTAATAAGAATTACTTAGCTGCTATGTTGAGTATTGACTGAATGAGGAAAGAAGGGAAGCAGGGAATCTCTTCCAATAATCCTGTTGAGAAATGATGGTGGTTTGGACTAGGGTACCAATGAAAGGGTAAAAAGTGGAAAGATTCTAAATATGTTTTGAAGGCAGAGCCAAGAGGATTTCCTCATCATACATGGCATATTAAGAGAGAAATCGAGGATGGTTCTAAGGGCCTTGGAATGAACAATTGGGAGGATAAGGGAAGGAGGCCTACTCTTCCTTAAAAGGATAAAGTGGGAGGAGTAAACCTGGTATGTTGTCATTTGGAGTGTTTGCAACAGATTTGCAGAAGAACCACAAAAGGAACTTTTAAAAATCCAGATTCATAAGCCCCATTCCTGGGGATTCTGATTCAGTAGTTCCAAGGCAGACCCTGGGAATCTGTTTTTCCCTTTTTTTTTTTTCCCCAAGATATTGTGGTTATTCTGATGCAGCCAATCAAGGACTAGCACTTGATTTGTGGTAGAATGATGATGGAAAGATACCTAATGTGTCCCTTCATCAGTCAAGCCTCTGTTTGCCTTTTGTGCTTGTTATATGGCCCTGGTGTTGAAGGCACTCCCATAGAGGGTTAATGCAGGGTGGAACTGTTAAAAATAGGCACGTTGGACTATTTAGGACTTCTGAGAAAAAATGCAGTCTGCATTTAGCAAAGTGGTTCCATACTGAACTTTGACTTATTTCTTTGGAGCTGTAAAATAGTTCTTATACTTCTGATCTCCCTGATTTTATTTTCTCTTTTTCCAAATGCTGATTTTTCAAATTACTGCTGTGCTACATTGTAATCAAATAATGAAGCTGTTGTAAAAGCAATCTATCCACAGAGTTTCTGAAGATTTCATCTCATTTGTGTGAAGTTAAATCATGCTACATAGGTAGCATATTGTGGAAAGGGGTCTGAACTGTTAGTCTTTTAGTTTAAAAATTTTTTATTGCTACTCATAGTAAGTGACCCAATATTGTAGCTTATGCAGTTGTATATATGTGTGTGTTGCTGAAACAAAGGTTTTATGAATGAATGCTTTCCCTTACTACATGCCATGCACTCAGATATTTTCTAAGTAGACTCTGATATAGTCTATTTTATTCTACTTAATTATTTTAGAAAATGCTAACCAAACTCCATTCAGTTGATTTCATGATCCACTAATGTGTCATAATATGAAAAATCATGCTACAGAAGGCTTCCTTTGTAGACATAACTTTGTCATCATTTTTCCATTTGACCTGTTAACTCACTTTTTAGTTGATGGTCATAGACTTTTTATATTACTAAAATTTCATGTGTCTATCATTTGTACTACCTAAATGATATCACCAGACTGCTGAAATTTTAAAATTGGGCAGGGTAATACATTCTCTTTGATCAAGGTATGATCTGCAATTCTCTTAAGCAAAGAAGAAACAAACCAAAAATATAAGATTAGGCATTTTCTCTTTGTGGTAGAGATATCTTCATGAAGGCCTCAGGATATTGTGTTTTAGAACATATCCAAAGCAGATAAAGAAGAGAGTATAATCAATGTCTATTCAGTACTTTGAGTGCCTTCTTAAGGAAAATTTCTGCTCATGCAACCCAAATACTCCCCAAATAGTTATAAAACCTCTTGGGAAACATATGAGTCTTCCAATTTGTCATTTTTTGTCCTTCAGTAAGTCATACAATATTGTATGTTGGATTATTGAAAAATAGCAATTTTAATGCTAAAGATATAGCTGGAAACTTTCTTTGCCTTTGGGCTGATTTTTTAAATGGAAAAATCCTTTGTCTAAAAGTAATTTATCTAGGATTTTTTCCCAATCCATGAATGATAACTTTGTTTTGCCAGCTTCTCAGAATAAACTGGTAATTTCTGGAAAGTTTTTATTCACTATTTACGTCATTTAAACTGTAACAAGAATTACTGAATTTAAAACAGGCAAAGAAAGTAAGCAACTTCATTAATTATAACAGGATTTATTTTCTCCCTCAATCAAAAAGAATTTTAAGCTTGCATTAATTTACTCAGACTATCATGCATTTTAATATAATGTTGGCTCTGTTAGGAGTATCTGAGCAGAATACAAGTATACTCTGAGAGACTTAACTTAGACTTAACTCAGTCTTCATAGACCTTTCAGTAACTGTCCTAAAGTCATTATAAAAGGTAATATTGAGAAATTACTCCTCAAAATCATAGGGGTGCCCAAAGAATAAGTTTCAGACAGTATTTTTAGAAATATCATAGGAATGAGACATGAGAAAGGCCCCTAGAACATTTTGTTCAGTGGCAGACATGAAGCATTCCTTGATATCTGAGGGGGATACTACCGTGTCTCAGCGTCATGTACTAATCAATGCCCTCTAAGGGTTAGAGAGGGTCTTTGAAGTTACTACTGCCATTTTCTATCCAGGACAGTGATTCTGTCTTTAAGCATCCTTGAGAGATGGCCCAGCACTTTCCTAGGTGCTGTGGGGAACACAGCCATAAGAACTGTGTTAGAGGTAAAGAGAAAGTACTTACTATGTGAGTTCAGAAGAAGGACATGTTTCTGACTGGATAATCAGAGACTCTTCACAGAGAAGGTGGCTCTTAAGCAGGAATTTATTTATGAATTATAGGTAGAATTTCACCTGAGAGAAGGCCTGACCCAAGCAAATGTATGGAAATTGGAAAGCATGATGTGTGTTTGAGGAATAACAAATAGATTTAAGGGATACAGTCTTGGTAGAACATGTAATGTGAATTGCTCTCCAGGGGCATTGCAATCAATCCTAGCAGGACATAGTTGTAAGACAAGCATGCAAAGTTTTAGGCAGGTAAGCTATTTGCCTCTGTACTAATTGGGTTAGAATTTATTAGGACCTTGCTCCACTGTAATGAACTGGACAAGAGTCTGTGGTTCAGAATAAATTGAATAAATATGCACTGGATGGCATACACTTATGACTATTCATGATTTACCATTGGTTTAAATTATATTTATTGTATGTTTCAAAATATTTTTCTAGCAAACATTTGCTTTAAGAAGATACATGTCTATATTATCTACATAAAGTCATGGACTTCATATTTGGTAAGTCGTAAAATGCAAAACAAATGCTTTCCCTTCCTATGTGTAGACACAGGGAACATGGAGGTGCTCCACTTATATGGAAGTGAGAAACAGAAGAAACAGTGGCTCGAGCCTCTTCTTCAAGGGAGCATTGCCTCCTGCTTCTGTATGACAGGTAAATGCAAATCACCCCCCCACCCCCACCGTGGAACCAACCATTCAGCAGTTATCAGGGATGAGCTTAAGAGATGTGGGGATGGACTTGTGTTTCAGTCAAATTCGTTTGTGTCCAGACATATGAATACGTTGGTTTTGAACCCAGTTTTAAATTTTGGCATTTTAAAACATGCAGAATGAAATTATCCTCACCTTTGGAAAGACAACCAACCAGGTGATGCTTTCTGGAAATCTGCATTAGGCATTGAAGGCATTAGCAACCGAGTAAAACTAGTTTCATCATCTTTTTTACTTGCTTTCTAAAATTGCCATCTCTGGATATTTAAGATATTTTTTAGCCTTATGTATAAAAGATTCATCTTTGTAATAATTGTGTATTGATACTTACAAAGTACTCAACTCTTCCATGAACCCATAAAAACAGAACTTTCACCAATGTTGGCACGTGGCTTAAATTATAATAACGAGAGGAAATAAAACTAGGAACATGTTAATAAAAATGAACTTGTTTGGTACCATTTGTACATAAGAAATGGTAGTTAAGAACTCTTCAAGGGGCAAAGTCATCACTCCATCATTGAGTTTAGAATTAGACTGAATTTCACTTGGCCATGATTTTTAAGTGTTTTCAATAATGACCAGATTGATTGTCTTCTGTAACATCGCATGGGCTTTTATAATAGCAAAACTGATCTCCACTTAAATAAGAGGTATTTTTTATTTAACACAGTATGATGTATTGTCTACAAAGCACTAATTGGGGGTTACAAAATAAGTAGAGAACGCAGCCCCCTTTCTCAAGGAGCTCTAGGTTTAGAACTAGAACATATGAAATATCTGAAAAGCCCATTTAATAGAGCAGCATATTAAGAAGTACAGATTCCTATGATCAACAGCTAGGCTGTAAGTCTTGAAATGTCTTATAGTAAAGCAATCATTTAAGGGGATCTGTGGAAAACTTTCTGAAGATGTTAAGTGTTGAACAGGATTTAAAGAATGCAAACTATATAAATGGTGAAAGCATTCCTGGTGGAATTTGCAAGGCACAGTTAGAAATTGTTTAAGACAGTAAACTATAGTGGGGAAATCTGGATCACCAGTTTTTTTTGTGTTTGTTTGTTTGTTTCTGTGGGTGGGAGAAGGACTGAGAATTGAACCCGGGACCTTGTATATGGGAAGCAGGTGCTCAACCACCAAGCTACACCCACTCTCCAGCGTCACCAATTTTTAATACATATTTCCATTGTGGGAAGTAGAGAACAAGATTTTTATCTGCTTTTCATGATTGGAGAAAGAATTGAGTTTATCCCAAGTCATATATCAATAAGGAAGCCAAAAACATAATCTGTAATGCTGAAACCATTGTTCTAGAATACTGCATTCATCCAATGACCCTTTTATGGATTTATTTACCCATATTGGATTACCCATTCAGTCATCCAGTGCCAGTTTTATTGAATCCTTACTGTGTGTAGGGTTATAGGAGAAGCAGAGTAGAATGGGGGAAGAATAAGGATATGAAAAAAACATGGATGCCTCTTTCCTCAAAGAATTCATATTCCATTACCTAAGTCTCTTTTGTAAATTAATGATATCTGCCCACTAGTAAACTCATCCGTTGCTTATTTATAGAGCCCAATGTAGCTTCAAGTGATGCAACCAATATTGAATGCAGCATCCATCGAGATGGAGATAGCTATGTAATTAATGGCAAGAAATGGTGGAGCAGTGGTGAGTGTTATGAATAATTTTTTCATTCAATGGATTTTTCCTTTGTGCCAGACACTGTGCTATAATATATAGTTATTAGTTTCATGATTACACTTCTTTAAATTCTGCCTTTGGAAAGCATTTTCAAATTTAGAAATTAACTATTTGTTGCTCAAGTGACAAATAATAGATAAAAGGAAAAGTAATTTTAAAATAAAAATCTAAAATAACTAGTATTGACTAGGTGATGTTTAAGCAGAAAACATGTCTTTTTTTTTTTTTTAACAGTTTGTGAGAGATCAAATTCCTGTGTACTATTTTCAATCAATGTAATTGCTATCAAAATTTAATTTTAATAGGGACATATTACATGGACTTTAATAATTTTTATGTAATTGTTTTTTAAATATAAGCTGTATACATTCTTAAAATAATTCATTGTGCTAAAATTTTTCATTGCTTAAAGATATAAGTGTTCGAATGAAAAATAAGAAACTTTATACACAGGATAATATATTGTTTAGTCAGCCCTCAGTAATAGAGTCACATAAATGGATAAGCCCTTTAGAAAGTTATAAAAATTAAAACTTAGATAAATATGATAATATGAGCATTGTTTCTAGAGGATAAATGATATGTCTAACACTTATCAATATAACCAATTAGTACTAAAGAAAGTTTGCACTGTGGAAATAAATTACATATTTAGAAACTTGCCAGAAATATATTGAGAAGACCAGAAAAATTATATTTGTGTTGTTGTTATTCTTTCTGGGATTTTATGAAATAACTTACAAATCAAGACACCAAAAAAAAAAAAAAAAAAAAAAAAAGATTGATTGTAGTAAAACCTATATTTATTCAAGTACTGAAATAATGCAGAGATATAGTTCTTACATTAAAATTTAGTTAGTTAAAAATAATTATATATAATGCCATTGGTATGATTCTTTTTAAAATCTAAAATATTTGTGTGATTTCCATCGATATTTACATGTATGTGAATGTTACCTTAATTTTCATAAAACTTATATTGTCATGAAAAAAAATTTTATAAATGCTCCTTGACATAAGTTTCTTTATTAATGTGTTCTAGATGGCCTAGCCTATAGCATAGTGTTGTGAGTTATTTATGCCTTTTAACTACTATTTTCTTATATTCATTTTAATTTATATATTTTATACATTTATTATCTTGTTTCCTCTTTCCTTCTACCCTCACCATTCTCACCACCCCCACCCCTTCTTTGCTTTAAGTTGCAACCACAGTGTTTTAAATTTGAGTTTCAGAATAATGCAGATGTTTTATCTGAGGAAGGGAGTGTTAGTCATGTGTATCCAAGCAAGAGACAGAGCAATTTTACATTTAAATGCTAAAAGTACTGGTTGGCTCTGTAGGACCTTCAGAATCAAAAGGAATTTCCTCTACATTTTGTCTTTGTCTTCTCCAGTATCCATATTTCTTAGCCACTTTTAAAATGTAATTTTTAAAAGAGGCGCCCATAAAAACATATAGGATTGGGTTGAGGCAGCTGTGAAAGAGTGCGATGCTCTCCGTGATTTGGATGGCAATATCCATGCGTTTGCTCATGTCGCAGTCAGTGATCAGGGAGTAAATGATGTCTATGGCTTGGCAGAACTTGACAATGTTATAAGGCAGCTGAGTGACAAGGAAGACGACAACCACTGTGAGCAGAACTTTGAGGGGTCGAGACTTTTTAATGTTTGGCATCTTGATAAGTGTCCTTGCTGTGATAAAGTAACAGACTCCCATAATAAGAAAGGGTACCACAAATCCGATGCAGATTTCCAGCATTTGAATCAAGGCTTTCATTGTTGTTCCTAGGTAGTGTGGAAAGATGGGAATGCACCTAGCCTTGTCATTTACCGTTTTAAAAACCAGCTGGGGAATACTCAGCAAAATGGCAGCCATCCAGACACAGAAACAGATGAACCAGCATGGTTTTCCCACTCCTGATTGACTCAGAGCTTTAGTTACTGCTGAATATCTGTCTATGCTGATACAAGCCAGAAACTGCATTCCAGAAACAAAGTTTACTGTGTACAAGGCTGACGTTACTTTGCACATCATTTTCCCTAAAACCCACCCGTGAACTGCATTAACTGCCCAAAAAGGCAGAGTCACTAGAAGGAGTAAATCTGCTACAGCCAAATTCAGGATGTACACATCCGTTTTGGTTCTCTGTTTCTTGTAATAAGCATAAATTGCCACTACTATGGAATTGCCTGCCAGTCCAATGATGAAAGCTATCGTGAAGAAGGCAGGCAGGAATACTCCTGCAAATTTTCTGACCTCTTCTTTTATACAGATCACTTCATACTGACTGTAGTCATGAGTGCCGTTCACTTCATTGTCCTCGTAATAGTAGTCTGTGGACTGGTTGTGTTCTGAAGCCATGGCTCCAATCTAAAGGGCAAACATAATACAGGATATTAGAAACTCATTTTGATATTATTTAAAAGAAAACCTTTTTTATCCAGTACATGTTTTGTTCTTTCACTAGAAAGCAGGCTGTTGCTGTAACATATGCAAACCTGAATCTCCCATTCTTTGAAATACTTTAATGGGAGCCACATTGGAGCATATGCCCAGCATTAGGTACTCATCCTTTGCTGTTACAAGTCTGTGTGCAGGAGAGGCTGGGATTTACACAGGGAAGATAAAAGTAATACCATGGGGAATTGTCTTCATTTTTAAACCTTAAGTAAAATTAATTTTTATGTTAAAAATAGTTTTGTGTATGTGTGTTAGGTTTTTTAAAATAAAATTTTGTTGAAATATATCACACATACATGCACATACATAAACAGTAAGTGTATAGTAAAAGTTGTGAACTTGTAAAACAAACATACATATCATTATACAGGCTCCCATACATCACCCCACCACCAAGACCTTGCGTTGTTGTGAGACATTTGTTACAAACCATGAACTAACTATAGCCTATATCTTACATTAATGTATTTCCCACAACCCACCGTATTATTAATACCCTGTATTAGTATTACACATTTCTTATAGTTCACAAGAGAACATTCTCATATTTGTCCTGTTAACCACAGTCTTTCTTCCACCACTGGATTACCTGTGTTATACAGTCCCATGCAGTGTACAATCCATTCAAAAAAATAGTTTTTAAATGTAAAAATTTACATTTCAACTAAAAAGAATCAAAAAATGTTAAAATTTTTGCTTAAACAACTTTGTGATCTATATGGAATATATCTATAATAAATTAAATAATAAATTTTAAATATTGTATTTATTTAAAATTTTTTTATTTTTATTTTTATAAATTGTTTATGTATAAATTGATTAAGATGTTAAATTATCTCAGCATTTTGGCTTACTTTCACTAGGTTTTTCACTAGTTTTTATAAAACAAAGTCTCCTTTAGTAAACATCCCTCCAAAGCCTGTCACTACTTATTTAAGACTTTCCTTTGGTAGCACTGTCGTCCCCTCAGTCACATAAGCTGTAAGCCTGCACCTATCCTTGACTTCTTTCTTACTTTCATCCCTGGTTTCCAGTCAGGCCCCAAGTTCTTCTGATTTTACCTTCCTAATAGGCCTTGACTCTGTCTCCTTCTAATCCACACTCTCATAGCCCTAGTTTGAACCATCGTTGTTTCTCACCTGGCCTACTGCAATATCTTCCAAACTGGAATGTTACCTTTCTTATTCCTCCCCACCACCTCCTTGCCAAAAACATTTGTCCTACTGCACCAGAGTGTCTGATCTCTAAAACGTCCACCTGCCACCTACCTAGCTCTGCAATGGCCCTGTTAACTAGAAAGACACAGGGCAGACTCCTTAGCAAGGTACTCAAGGCCTTCTGTGATGTGGTCCCACCCATGGCTCCCCTGCCACCTCTTCCTGTGCTGTGCCCCACTGGTAGTCAGTAGTAGTTACTGATTTGCCAGTAGTTTCCTGGCACATGCCATGCTGCAGTATGCATCCACACCATTGCTCATTTTGTTCCCTTTATCTGCCCTTCCCTTGAAGGGTCAACTTCCATATAAGTCTACTTGGATGTCACCTCCCCCAGAAGACTTTCCTCATCTGGTAGCTATCTATACATACCTCTCGGAGAACTGATCACATCCTATGGAAAAGATGTGATTCCAAGACTACCTTGTCCCTCTAGGCTCCATGTTTCCCAAGGGTATGAGCTGTTTAATTTATGTTTGTAACCAGAATACCTTGCAGAATGCCTGGCACACACTAGGTGCTCAGTAAATATCTGTCACACTAAAGATTTACCAACAGGTATAAAGCTGACTCTCTAGAATGGCTAGGTGATGTGTCAGAAATCTACAGTCTCAACATTGTTATTTCACTATGTACCCATGGTATTAAGATAAGCTTAACGGAATTTACAAGTTTAAAAATGTATATAATAATGACTTTTAATGTTTTTATTATAGTGCTGTGTTTTGTTTTGCTTTTTCTTCAACTTTTCTATCTCCCTTTTGGTTTTTGTTTTTTTGTTGTTGTTGTTTGTTTTTGTTTTTTTGTCCTTTGAAGAATCTCAAGTATTTTTATACAATCAAGAATGAAAATACTATTTTCAAAACAGTATACAAACAAATGGTGCATTTTTAAAGAATGTTTTTATACTTGTTAAACCTTTTGAATGAGTAAAGCAAAGAACTCCCCAGAGGAAAAATACCACATAGAATTGCTTTCATTATGCAAAAACCAGATGCCAACAATTTCAAGTGGCTCTTTTTATCCTTAAGGTGATTAAGGTTAGAAATTCCAATTTTGTAAGACTGCCCTGGTCTTTATTTTCTTTATGCGTTAATTATTAACACGGTATGAACTTTGTTCTTTCCTTCTTTTTCATCGCAGAAATCTTGAAATCTGATAAGGAATACTATAGCTAAATAATATAGGATATTAAGGTAGGACGTTTTAAGTAAGAATTGATTTTACTAAAAATGTAAGTAAAACAAGGGTAAAAATGGAAATTATTTGCAGAAATGATCCTTCTGGCAGATACATAGAAACACATTGAAATGACTATAATTATTACAAGAACAGAAAAAAAATCGTGTTTGTAAAATAAAGCAGAAAAAATAGTATAGTAAAACTGATTTTCTCATAAACAAAGCTCTGCAGGCAAGTACTGGTATTAAAAATAATATTTTGTTATTGCCATATTCAGATTTCCATTTTAAAGTTAAACTTACGATCACAGCTCTTTTCAAATAGCTCTTTTTTGCACATGTAAACATTTAAACTTTAATGCCTCAAGACTCCTATGTAGGTAAACATACAAAGTCTTGGGGCTTTATAAAACATCATGTCCAAATTAGAACAGGAAAAAAAATAAAGAACCAACCTGTTTCAGTCTGCAGAAAGGAGCAGTCTTAAGAGCGAAGAGAAAATCAAATGCCCTCTCTGTCTCACTCAGGCTACTTTTGTTTTCGTTTTACACCACGCCTTTATCTTACATCCAAGAGAGCTTTCCTGAAATTTAACCTTGTGAGCGCTTGATCTCTTATTTTATTTTTAGCCATCCTGTGAAGTCAAATCCAAATTCTTAAGTGTCCTAGGAGACAAATTTGAAAGAATTCCACATTTTTTCAAAAATTACAAACCTTTCAAAGTTTCCACTGTAGCAGAAGGGAATAAGAAAACGCTTGCAGCTGAGGAACTAACTGCCAAACCAAAAGGAGAATTCACCCGAGAGCATCCAGGCAGCTAACAAGCATTTGTAAGAAGCAGCTAGAAATATACTGTCTACAGTTTTGTCTAGGAAAGAAAACAAAAACTATTTTAATCCAGAAAGTTATCTTTGTGAAGACAGAACTCTGAACAATCATTAAGCATTTATGATAAAACTTAATATTTTTATGCCACATTATTCAATATTTCACTTAAACTATTAGACTCCTCATAGCTTCACTGTACTCCCTCTCTATCCTAGACCCAGAGTTTGTCTTGTCCCATGGCTTTAAACTCACCTGACTTCTTATAACCTTCTTAAAAGACCAGCACACAAACCTGCAAAACCCTTCTCTTCAGGGAGGCTGTTTGCTTTTTCCAGCTTCCAAACAAATGAGAGAGAAAAAAGAGAAACTCATGCAGGTTTGGGTCTCTTGGTCTATTTGAAGTGGATCCTCTTCTCATTTGCATGGTGGCTCCCTTATTTTCTCATGCAAAGCCAGGCTCAGTCTCCACCTGCATAAGTCATTTCAGACCCCTGCCATCTTTTCTCTAAGCAACTGACCTAAGCTTCCTTTTGACACTCATAAAAGAGGCCCTAGGCCTTTAGGGCCTTCATCCTCCTTCATCTCCCTCTCAATATGTCTAAGGGTACATCCAGCCTCCACTCCTTGCTACCCATTTCTCTTTGAAGAAGCAGCATTTGCAGCTAAACCAGCTTGCCTCCCCCTCCGCCCCCAAAAAAATGAGGAAAGAAAAAAATTCACCTGGATTTGTGGCATTTGCCATTTTCTACAAATACTCCCATCATGACCAATTTCAAGCTACTAACATGAAGTCACCACAGTGTTGGAAGAGGTGAGCATAATCAGGTGTCCTGAGCAAGTTCTGTCTAGCACACCTCTTCCAAAAAAGGCGTTCCTTCTCTTTGCCATGGCTGATCGTTCCTCTAGTCTCTTGCTGCCTCCTGAAGGACACTGCTCTCAATGTTATCCCTGCCCTGGCTAGGCTATCTGATCATTCCCCTTCTCTTATCTCTTGTTCTTCTCGATCTTCTGTATATTGGGGCAGGAGGAAATGAATGAAAAACCCTCCACTAAATTCTTGCAGTGGCTACAAGATCCCACATGATCAGCCTCCATCCCCCATTGCCTCTCTAACCTCATTTTGTTCAACTCACCCCCTTGCCTGTCTGTTCAGCCACACCGACCTCCCTGCTGTTTTGGAAACTTCCAGGCACATTCCTCCTTAGGGCTTTGCACTGGCACTTGTGTCCACCTGGAGTGCTCTTCTACTTAATATTTGCAAGGTTCACTCCCTCATCTTTTTCAAGATTTTGCCCTGCTGTCTATTTCTCTTAAACTGCATTAGAATATATGCTTCATTAGGGTAGAGACTTTTGTTTGCTTTGTTCACGGATAGATCCCAAGTGCCAAGAATAGCACATAGTAAGTGCTCAATGACTATTTTGAATTAATAAATGAATCCTACTGTCCTTTTGATTAGTACCCCATTTTACTTGCCTTTGCTGGTATACTTCCTTAATGATTGGTTTTCAACTGCAGGCTCCATATTAGCAATGATATAATCTCTTTAATTGGTATCTGATATTATGTTTAATACTGACTTGTGGGCCTTTGTATGTGCTGTCTAGAATACTCTCCCACTCCACTTGAGCTCTCTAACTCCTATTCAGAATTCAAGGACTGACCTTAATGTTACTTAATCCAGGAAGTCTTACCTAATCCTTCTAGGTGAGACCAGATGTACCTACTCTTTACTCCTATAGCTCCATCATACTGGATTGCTATTACTTAATACAATTTTCTGTCTTCCAGAGCTATTTTGTACCCTGCTGTCTTTCATCATTTACCTTTGTGCCCTACTCAAGATACCAGTTTACTGAATACTAATAAAATGCATGCATGAATGAATGGATCAATCAATGTTTAATTTGCAATGAAGGTGGAATTTTGAATCCAGGTCTTTATTTTAGACTGTTTCCACTCTATTATACTCATCACATTCTATAATATCATCTATTAGAGGATCCAGATAGTGTTTGATAGGTATTTAAAAGTATCTATCCCTTTCCTTAGTTTATCTCTCCATTCCCCAACAACCACATTCTTTCTTGTAAATAAGATTCCCTTCTTGTAAACCAGTTATAATTCTCTAATCTTTACATCTTTTCAATGTGTGCATGATTTTTTGCTAACGCAAGCACATGCCCAGCCCTTGGGGCATAAAGATCTCAGGATCCAGGATTTTCTGGTAGCACATAGTGAACCCCACCTTGTATGAATCACAGTGAAATGAACTCACAGGCTGGCCTCTTCCAATATTCTCCTTCTCTACAGACAGAACTAGAAAAAGATAGTGGTATTAGGAGAAACTAGTCAGCTTTTCTAAGTTTTCACTTGGTGTTTCTTTAGTGTCATTTTTGTTTGTTTGTTTGTTTGTTTGTTTTACCTCTCTTCTACTTCTCTTCCCCCTAAGAACAAAGTCTTTATGATTCCAATTGGCTACCCTCTATAAATGGTCTCCCAAGCTTACCTGTCCTATTGTAACAGTGCCCCCTGTTCTTGAAGAATCTTTCTCCACACACACATTTCTCATTCCTCCTCTTGTAATGCCATTTTGCTCAGTAATAGATGTTTGGAAAGCAATCTAACTAAACTGTGTACTACATTATCACTGAATATATCCGGGATATTGAGATATGTATTGAGCATTGTTTAGAAAATTTTGTGATTTCTCTTTTGTGTCCATTTTACATATTGAATTTATATGGCATATATATTTTTTTTACTTAAAATTTTTACTTAAGTATTGTGCTTGCACATTTTTATTTCTTATTTCAAACTTAGTATAATGACATTTTTAGTGGCTAAATATTTTTTTGTATAGTTTTTCATAACTTGCATTCCCATTTTCCTATTAGGACTTTTAGACTGTTCCCAGTGTTTTGCTTTTACAAACAATACTATAGAGAGCATCTTTGTAGATATTGTGGGAAACTGAATTTAATCTAATCTTACCGAGGAATGTTGTAACTTTTTCCTTTTTTATTACAAAAAGAGAGTGTTCTTACTTTTCACGCTGTATAATATCAGTGTTTCATATCAGTGCGTAGAAAACTTTCTTATTCTTTTTAGAGCTTAGGGTTCAATATGTAGACATACCACAGTATATTTAAACAGTCTTCTATTAATGGACATTTAATTTATGCCCAATTCTTTAAAAATACTATCAATACTATTGTAATGAATAATTTTATGCATCTGGCATTTCATACAGGAACAGCTTTATCTGTAGGATAAATTCCAAGAATTAGATTGACAGGTCAAAGAGTAAATGAATCTGTAGTTTTTATGGATATTGCCAAATTGCACTCCATAGGGATAGTATCATTTTGTACTCCCACCAGTAATGTTTGGGAGTGTCTTTTTCCCTAGACTCTTGCCAACCAAATGTGTTGTTTGACTACCACTTTGCTTTCTAAATGACTTGTAACGTATTCAGTAGCCAGCTCCCCACCTACTGCCTACCAACTCTGCCTTAGAATACAGGATTAATACACTAATGTTTGAATCTAATTTTTGCCAATTATTAGATAAAAATGGCATTTCATTATTGCTTTACTCTGAACTTATTTGATTAAAATCTCTTTAATTATTCTGCTTTCCTCTTTTTGCAATTGTTCTCTTTACCCATTTGTCCATTGACATCTTTACACTGATTTTTATGTGTTTTTATATTCTAGGGATGTATTGTATACATTTTGCCATAAATGTTGAAATATTTTCTCCAAGTTGTTTTTTTAATGTATAATAGCTTTATATAAATAAATAAATTGATACTTTTCTTTTTATTTTATTTATCATTTTTAAAGCTTAATATTTCTTTCCCATCTAGAGATTTTAAAAATATCAAATTTTTTCTTCTAATTTTTTTGTGGTTTGATTATTTAAAATGTTTTTTCTTTTAATTTTCAACTCTGATCTATTTGGAATTTATTTTGGTCCAACCATATTCTGTAACAACGATAACAGTAACAACATCAGCATGTAACATTTATTGAATACTTCTTATTTACACATAAGCCTACCTAGAGGTAGATTAAGCGAATTTCAAAGGATGTTTCTCCCATTAAAAAGGACACATACTCCAAGAGAACACATAAGATTTTTTTCCCCTTAACTGTAGAATTTTGAGACATACTTTTTGTATGGCAAATGGAAATTTTTTTGTAAAATAGTACTTAACTCATGTTTTGTTTCCAGTTTGAATTGACAGTATTAAAAAAATACCAAATGAACTTTAAGTATTTTGCTACAGAAGTTCAATGTTGTTAGAAGCAGCAGCCTTGATACTCTGTGGATGGCTAACTGTGCTTCATGCTTCATATTATATAATTGCTTACTTCACTTTCTTAGTTGTTAAGACCATACCCATACTCAGCAATGATAATTTTTTCTCTGTTTATCATCTTTCCTTTTATTAGAGAATTATTTCACTTGGTAGCTGTGTGGTTGCAAGAGCCTAATAACTTAAAATTCATTAACAAACATCAGGGAAAACAAATTTTCAGCCTGGCTTAATCCTGGCACTTGAACAGCCTTGAAATATTATGAAGTTTGGATAAAAGACAAAATTACTTTATCTATACCACCTGTTTTCATTCATGAAGGTCTGTGACACAGTGGATATACTTAAGTGTTCTCTGGTCTATTCAGATTTCCTCAAATATATTTTATTGATGACATTTAATATCCTGTTCATTAACTAAAGACATTTAAAGGAGTAAAATAAAATTTAAAAGAAAGGTGTTTCAGCTGCCATGCCTGCCAAATTCTGTTGTAGCTAAGAGGAGATGATATATTTGTGAAGGGTTTTTCCCATTTTCTGAAACATCAAGTTTAAATCAAAATATTTCAAAATTTACAATCTATGTATTCACACTTTCCTCTTTTACTTAATGATCCCCAAAAGGGAGCTAAGTTAGAAATTTTATTTTTTTGAAATCTGTGACTTGTTCTCCATATTAGATTGAGCCAAGGCAGAATCAAAGAATTATTTGCTTTGTTTCTTGAGTTTCTTCAAAATTTACCTAATATCTAAAATCTATTAGCTCTCATATAAAGCCGTGGCAGCAATTTTTCATGATAGAAAGAGCCAGGCAAGAAATGCTATTGTGGAATATCAGAGAAAAAATATATATATTCTGAATATTTAAAAATAAGAAGTGATCTTTGGACCAAGGGTTGAAGGGAATTATAGAGAAGGTTTTACTTTTGAAGGATTTCAGCTTCTATTTATCTGTGGAAAAGATCATTCTATCTATGGATTAAGATCAGTAAACCTTAGAAGATTTAACCAAATTACAAACAATGACTTAAAAATAATTGCATTTTAATTGTAACTATATTTTACTTTACCTGTGTAATTCACACTGCAGAGTAATTGAGGGAATCAGAATTTTAAGCACCTGGTTTTATTGTTTTTAAAATTTTGGAGCTTGTGAGATTTCTAATTCTGCTTCATATATATATTTTGAGGTGGTCATTGTATTCCTTAAACTACAGCTGACACTAATGATAGGTACATGTGTATATAAGAAACTATCTCACTGGGTTAATGGAAACCTGCTTTTTGGCAAAGGTTAAAAGAGAAAACTTTAAGGGAGTTCCTTTTCTGATGTGGTGGAGTAAGTGCCTAACAAATAAGTTCCCACAAATAACAAGTAAAGAGCTACAAAAAATAATTACCTGAAAGCTCTGGGTGGTGAACAAAGGCAGGTTGATTGTAGAGGTTAGTCAAAATTTGGAAGAAGTAACAGGCATAGGATTTGTTTCCCATTTTTGTGACTTTGGCCTGAAGGCATGGCATGGGTGGGAAAGCTGAAGCTTCTCTAGAAAATTTGAGTCTTTCTATCCTGTGGAACCAGAGGACATAATCTTGGGCAGCCACAGCTGCTGGAAAATGAAAGGGGTATTCCCAGAAAGTAGAAAGCCAGAAAAGAGGAACCCTAAGTTTCATGTGTAAACTGCCCAAGTCATTGGCTGATTCCTGAATCAGTCATGCCTGAAACAAAGCATCTTGCAGCTAAATCAAAATAAGCAAACAAATTTAATCTCTCACCCACCTCAAGTGAGACAGACTCTGCAATTTGACTCTACACAAGTTATTTGCCTGATAAAAACAAAGACATCAATATTCTTTGGAGGAATATAACATAATTGAGAGTCTTCACAACAAAACAATCACATTGTCCAGAATACAATCTAAAATTTCTCAATGAATAAAGAACCCAAAAAGCATGACCTATTTTCAAGAAGAAAAAGTCAAACCCCTAATGCCCCAGATGTTCAAATTATCAGAAAAAGACTTAAAACAGCATTTATAAGTTTGTTAAATGGAAGTAAGAAAAACAAAAAGATTGGAAATGCCAGAACAGAAATAGAAAACATAAAAAATAACCAAAAGGAAATTTTAGAACTCAGAGAGAAATCTGAATTTTTAAAAATATTCACTGAGTGGAAATGACAGAGGAAAGAGTTAATGAACTTGAAGATAGACAATAGTAATTATCCACTTTGAAGAAAAGCTTGAAAAAACTGAACAGAGACAGGGACCTGTGGGACAATATCAAAAGTTCTAAAATATGTTGGAGAACCAGAAGAAGAGGAGAGAGAGATTGCTATTTAAAAGAAGAGCAAACACTAGAAAGTATAAAAATTCTATTTATTATTGGTTGATATATACATAAGTGTGTTTAACCTGAATTAATGGCCCTTTTTGTCTAATGTTAATGTACAAACTACAGATTTTTGGCGGCAATGTAATATGTTCTACTTGAACAACATTACATTTTCTTACTTGTGTTTATGAAAATTCCTTGTATTTTTCTTTGAATAAAAAACATATTCATCTATTTTCAGTGTAATTGCTTCCTTTCCCAGAAGCATGGAGAAAATGGTTTCACTCTTTATTTCATATATAATATGCACAATAAGTCATGTATTGGGGGATAAATGGAGAGGTAATTTTGCCTAACATATTTGTTATCTGATTACAGTGTGACATTTAATGACCAACTTTTTCTTTCTAAAATAATAAACTTTATTTTTAGAGGAGTTTAGATTTTACAGAAAACTTATACCAAAAGTAAAGGGAATTCACATATAACCCACCCCCCCACACACACACAGTTTCTCCTATTATTAACATCTTATATTAGTGTGGTACATTTGTTACAATTGATAAACCAGTATTAAAGCATTGCTACTAACCAAAGTCTTTAGTTATAATATTGATATAAAGATAGTGGTTGCCAGTGGTTAGGAAGGGAAGGGGAAGAATAAATAATGACCAATTTAATGTGTGTTTTTTTCTATCTATATTTCCTATTCTAGTTAGTCAAAAAGCATTTCCTTTCTATTCATAGATGAAATCATCTACATGTATGTATAATTGCATGTTCTGACAATTCTGATAATTAAGGCTCTGAATAAAGTCTTTTGATTGAAGCTTTAAGCCAGTTTCAGGTATTTCCTTATTCCATACCAGTCTGAAGATGAACACAGTCTTCTGTCATAGACACACGCTTTTCTTCCCTTCCTTCACTTTCCCAGTTGAAATCTATTTTATGTATTTTGATCAGCTTAGGTGTTTTATAAAGCAAAGAGTGCATGTAGGATTTCTGGAATTATATGTGATCACATAGAAGAAGTTAGTTTTAGAATGGCCACTGTTTATGCAGGAAATGGCTCCTCCACAGTTTACAGATTGAATTATCAGATTAAAAGAAGATTAAGGAAGAGAAATAAAGAAGACACATTTAGAAATGTATAAATAAATTTCCATAAGCATTATATAAATGTATAAATAAATTTCCATTGGCAAGTTCCCTTCTCCTAATCAGGATATACTGATTTATTTACAAGATGGTAGGCTAGTTATTTTCATGTTTTTTAAATTATTATTTTTATGCAATTATACATGGTAAAAAAAATAAAAAAATATCTAAGAACATTGTTTCCCATCCCTCCATACTCCAATATCATATGCTAGAGACAACAGTTTCTGGCTTTAGTTCCCTGGTTACTGCTATAATTTTAGGTAAAATTCTTTTCTCTCTCCCCTGATTTATTCATTTTATTATTTTTGATTTTTTAAAAGAAAATTTTTTAGGAAGTACCAGGGATTGAACCTGGGACCTTGTACATGGGAAGGAGGTGCTCAGCACCACTGAGCTACACCTGTTCCCCTGATTTATTCATTTTAGACACTATCTATTGACCCCTTAATTTGAAGGATAAAGATTTAGCTAATTTATATTATAACCCTCTACCCCATTCCAAATGTAAATATTTATTTAATTATTTCAATTGTTATTGATTACTTTTCAAACTTTAAATAGTATCTTTAGATATCTCTTTCTGAATCCTCATTTTACAGAATTTCTTTAAACTCCTCACTCTATAATATAGGGATATGAGTGCTCTTTACCCCTTCCTTTAACTTTTTTCCCTTCCTTTCATATCTTAGCTAGTCTAACCTGTAGTTTTTACTTTGACATTGTCAAGATACTAATATTTATGTTGTGTCTGGAATCCACAATTGTGGTTAACCACAGGATGACTCTAGACTGTGAAAAATAACATACAGCATTTACCTTATAGAACTATATAAACATTGTTCAGTGTTTGTTTTCCTTTAGCATCCTTTGTTGCTGAATGGAAGTTTGATGCCAATCTAATCCCTATTCTTTTGTAGGTGGCTTGTTTCCTTGTCCCCACCTCCACCCCCACCCCAGAACCTTTAGAATTTACCCATTATCTTTGATGTTTTGAAATTTCACAAGCACATATCTAAAGATAGATTCTTTCTGCAAGGCAATGGCCCTTTCGATCTTAAAACTCGTTTTATTTTTAGTTTTAGAAATTTTTCTTTTACTTATTTTTTTGATAAATTATTCCTTTTTCCCCCTCAAATTTCTCTTCCTTGGACTCCTTTTAATCTGATATTGGACCTCTTGTTTTGACTTTCAGTATCCCCGACCTTTTTCCTCCTATTTTCAGTCTCAGAATTTCCTTCCACTTATCAGAAATTTTTCTGATTTAAATGACTTAATTTTTAGTGCTTCTATTAAACTTTTGAAGACTTTCTCTTATTCTCAGATTGTTCCTTTTTCTATTTTATGGCTGCAATACACTTTAATCTCCCAGATTTCCTTAAGAGTTTTGTTGATTAGTTTTGCTCAGTTTTAAAAAAAATGTTCTTCTTGTTTTATCTTGGTTCTCTATGGTCAGTTTTTTTTTTCCAATTTATTTTGGTCAGTAATTCTCTTCAATGCTGCATGCTCTCTTCACTTACTGGAGATAGTTGGTTTTCAGTTCATAATTAAGAGAAAAGAAGGGTAGCTGGTTGAGGTTTTTTATGTTACTAATACAAATAAAGCTCTTTTCCAGCCATGTTTCTCTCCTAAGTAGGAATTCTGTCAAAAGGTTCTAGGAAGAGCAGGGCTTGGATTCACTTTAGGGTGGGCTGATGGAGAGCCTATTGTTAGGCTATAGCCCCGCAGGCATCACTGTGACTTATTTCAGGGTTTTTTTTTGTAACACACTTTATACTTTTCTCCCTGAGGGTAAGTGCCAGATGCCTGCCTCTGAGGGTGCTAACTGGTCTATTTGTCCACTTATAATTCCTTAATTAATCCCCTATTTGTAACCCCACTTTTTTGTCATTCTTTCTGATTCTGAGGCCAGAATCCTCCCCTTTTGCAGTTTCTCACAGTTCTAGATTCTAGCAGTTCTAGGCTCTGGTTTTACTGCCCATTTCATTGATCAACTTGCCTCCATCTGATTCCTAGATATTTAATGAAATCTCTCATCTGTTGGTGATCGTCAATACCCAATACTCTGCCTTACCTTCTCTGCTTCCTTTTCTATTATGATTATGCCTTCATTGTACTTTATACTTTAATTTCAATAAGTTTCAGGAGGAATGGGGGGCAAACACATATTTCTACCACCTTGAGTCTCTCCAAGTTCGTTTTAGAAAAGCTACCAATTTGGTGTCCATTTTGAACTTTAGGAAATTCTAGAGTGTTTCTATTGTATATTCTCTGTTTATTTAGTATCTCCTCAGATAGACTAAAGACTCTTCAAGAGGTAGAGTTGTATATTCCATCTCATTATTTTTTCTATAGAGCCAGATCCTCAACTCTAAGAAGTTTCAAATTTTCAAATGTAAGTGCTAGTGTTTAAAGTAGACCCTTTCACCCTAACTTTATTCTTCTGTCGTATCTTCTTTGCTGTTACTTTACTTCTGCTTGCCTTTGTCTTTGTTTCTTTCCTAATTATCTTTCTCTTAGGACTGCTTCTTCACTACATCTTCTTCCTAATCCCTTCTCAATCTAGAGAGTTAAGGCATCTCTGTCTACTGGGTCTTGCCTTCCCTTATTCTTCATGTCATGTGACCTGTTTCTGGACATTTCCACATGCCACCCGTATTTCTCTTCATATATCTACTACACTTCGAGGTTTCCCAGTATACTCTTTGAATAGTTTAGAGACTCAACAGTTTTCAACTCGTGGCCAATCTTGCTTTGTCCCTACCTCTATTCCCTCCTCTCCTCATATTATTTTGAATAGAACCTAGACATCATTTTCTTCATAAATATTTGTGTGTATCTCAATAAGGATTCATTTAAAAATTTAACCACATAACCATTAGCACACTGGAAATTACTTAATATCTTATATCTCCAGTAAGTATTCAACTTTCCAATTGTTTCATAATTGCCATTAATATTTTTACACTTTGTTTGAATTAGGATTCCAAATAAGTTTTAAAAATTGCTTTTAGTTGATATGTCTATTGTGTCTCTTTTAATATATAAGCTCCCCTTCCATCTCTCTCTCTTTTTCACAATTTAAATGTTGAAAAAACTGGATTGTTTGACTTGTAGATTTCCCATAGTCTGGATTTTACTGATTATGTCCCTGCAGAGCCCTTTAATATGTTCTATAGAGTTTATCCTTTAAACTCCTCGGACTTTGTGGCTTTTATTCAGTTATTTTACAAAATTTACATTTCTCATTGAGTTATATGATTTAAATCTCTTGAAACCACTTTTTACAATAAATCAGAAAAATGTATGATAATTTGCTTAAGATCTTGTACAAATGTGTTTAACTTAGTCTGATCCAGTTGTTTGTGGCCTTGTGGAAAACCAGTTAAATGATGTTTTCCCCGAAGGACCAAGTGGTTAGACTTACTGGTGAAAATGAAATGTATTTTTTGTAAGAAGCTTCTTTGGGGGACTGTCACAGACCTCTAAACTGTTATAAAACAAATGCTTTAATTAAAATGAGAGTAACTTTATATTTTTACATTTCTAATGCTTAATAAATCAATAAATGAGAACTGAGGTTTCCTGAAGGTGAGATCAGAGCCTCATATATGGACAGCGCCAAGTAAACCTTTTTCAGTTGCTGTGTGGTATAGCAGGGGTGAATGATATAGCCTGGGCTAGGTACTGAGATCCTCAAAGAGACTCACTCTCACCCAATTCCATGGCTCAAGAAATTAGGTCCTTTTTGGCCACCAGTTGGGAAGTAAATATAATATGAGTTTTAATATCTTCTTTTCTGTGTGTCAGAAAATATGAGATCTAAACAGGAGGAAATATGCTAGGAGAATTTCACAGCATTTCTAGCATGCTGACATCTAAAATGGTTTGAATGGGAGAGCCATCATTTTGTCTTAAGGGTTGGAACTGTTCCATGGCTTCATTGACTTCTGTTTATTTTTGTTCAGCAGCTTTCATTGATGGAATCCTTTCTTGGCCTTACCTAATCATTTTCCTTGGGTGAAGTACAGTATTGTACATAAACCTTTTTTTTTTTTTTTTGAGTGAATCAAGATATTCTCCCTGTTTGTTATTTTCCAGAAATAAACTTGGAAGGACTAGAATTTTCGGGGTGAAATGTCAGACTAGAAATTTCCTTTTATAGATATATTCTGCTCATTCCCTCTCTCTCCTTCCTTCCCCTTCCCCTCCCCCCACCACCCTCATTTCAGGAGCTGGGAATCCTAAATGCAAAATTGCAATTGTTTTGGGACGAACTGAAAATTCTTCTGGGTCCAGGTAATAAAATAGTTCTGACTGAGAAATCTATGTAGGAATAAGGGTCACTCTTTCCTTCTGTCCACTTAATTTACTTCAAATGCATTGTTTGTTTGGGCCTTCAAAACATAATGGTTCAAAAAGCAAAAAAAAAAAAAAAAAGAAAACATAATGGTTCAAAATAAAATATATTATGGGATTAAATGTCACATACTATTATTTCACAAGTAGGTTGCTAAAAATGTATTTGGAAAACATTTTAGGGAGTGCTTCATTGCAGAACTTCCTGCATTATGAAGTGTTGCTGAATCTTCAAAGTTGTTTGCATCAGATTATAGGACCTACAAAATTTTTCTGAAATATCTGTAATAATTAAGTGATTATATGTATGTATACAGAAGTTGAAATGTTTGATTTTGTATGCTAGTTTTCAGTCACTATTGTTGAGCATTGAGGAAAAGCCTCAAGCGAGGAACTTCACATACCTCCAAATCAGCATTATTGTTCCAGATCACAACCTGCACCAGGCTATGCTCAGTGTATGTCTTTACACAGTTCCAATTCTAGACATCATTGCTTACATGACAGCAACAAAAAAATGACAATTGAAAGTCCACCTAACATCTGTTTTTTTTCCCTCTTAGCAAACTTGTCCTCACATCTCTTTTTCTTTTGACCAGACACAAACAACACAGCATGATTCTTGTTCCTATCAGTACACCTGGTGTAGAAGTAATAAGACCTTTGTCAGTTTTTGGCTACATGGGTAAGTATTCAATAAAATGTCCATGAGTTAGCAAGCAGGAAAGCTAGACTTGGCAGTTATTTTGAAGAAAGTAGATAGCGTTTCAATATATGAGATGTTTTCTCAGAAATCCCTTTGGCCCTGACAACTGTTTTCAATGCCAGTGGAGAAAAGGGCAAACAAAACTAGAGTTAGTGCAGTATTCTACCTCAGGGAGATTGTATTCAAGGAATAGCAACTTTAACTACCAATCTTCTCTCTGTCACCCAATGAGAAGAATGAAATAGACATAGATAAATTAAATCCAGATAATTCACATGAAAGTCCATTTTTGTCTCCAAGCTAAGCTTTCTTAAGCAATCAACCAAAGCATATCATGGTGTTTGTAACTAACAGTGCTGCTGTATGGGTATGACAGTGGTTGAAAGGGAAAGTCTTTAAGGTCATGTATATTACTAGAAGGAAAGCTAAAAACTGTAACATGGGACTGTATGTATCAGTAGAACTTTATGTAAAACAGGAATATGGGTGATATTTCATATATAAGACTGTTTTTACAAAATAGAAACACAAATATACTAGAGAGAAGGAAAAAGAATAGCAGCTATGTATGGCAGGGGAACCATAGAGAGATTAAGAAGTGATGAGCTTTGTTTGTGTGTTTGTTTTTTGTTTATTACTAGAATAATGAAAGTGCTCTAAGAATGATTGCTGTGATGAATGCACAAATATGTGATTACACCAAATACCACTGATTGTACACTTTGGATGGATTTATGCTTTATTAATATGTACCAATAAAATTGATTTGTAAAAAAAAAGCAATGAGTTTTGACTGATTTGAATACAAAGCTTTCCCTTCCATCCTTGGGTGGAGTTGCTATGAGTAAGGACACTTGTGTATCCTACCACCCACCCTGTGCACTTGTCCATTGTTTCCATGCTACTCAGCTCATTCACTTATTTTTGAGCTCTGAGCACTGTGTTAGGTGCTTGGAATACATTAGCAAACAGAATAGACCAAGATCCCTGCCCTTACAGATCTTACATGCTGGTATAAGGAGACAGGCAATTACTACAAAGATATAAATAAGAAAATTATATAGCATGTTAGAAAGTGGTAAATGATATGAAAAAGTTTATTGCATTTAAGGTTCTATGGGGACCCTGGCTTTCTCTGTGTAGTATTTCTCTGTATTTCATTGAATATGGCTAATGAAAATGTTCAAGTTGCAGAGACCAACTTACAGTTTTATAAAACATTTGACTTCATCACCTTCTATTGGATGCAGTTGATGGAGTCACATGTTAAACTTGAGTGGCAAGATGGAGATGAACAAGTTCACTTAGAGGAAACTGTGCAGGCAAAGTTGGGTTGCAGAGCAACAGCCTGAAAAACCCCCGAAATAGTATATGTTGGCTGCAGATACTGTTCATCTCAGAGTTTGAATTTTCTGTATGACAAATCCACCAGCACCTCTCCAAATCCCTGTGCCCAAGGCTAAAAGAAACAATGTCGAGAATGTTGATTATTAATGTCTATTCTGACAGGAAAAGGGTGTGAGCTTAGTGTGAGATTATCTCCAGAACTTGGCAGGAAGGAAGGATGATTGATGTAAAGAGGAATGTATGAGCGTGTTGTTCCCAGTCTGAATTATTCAAATACCAGCACTTCAAGGGGTAAACATATAGTGGAACAAGCCTAGAGAGGGAGTAAACATAACTGAAGGTCTCGCTTCTGCTTCATCACTAATGCTGAGCCTGCTCTGATCCCTTGAGCAGGCTCTTCTTTCATAGTGATAAAATGAGAAACTTGAATTATATTATTCTTTGAGTTTTTGAAACATTGGAATTTATTTTTTCCTTTGCAAGCTTTTCTTTGGAGGCCCATATTCAAAATATTATATTTCAAAGAAGAAGCAATAATAAAGCAGTAATAAAATAGTTTGGTTGAAAAGGTGGAGTCAGTCCTCCTTTTTCATACCTCTAGAGTTTCAGATAATGAAGCTGTAAATCTCGGGATTTCAAAGGATTTCTAAGGTCTCTTCCAACATGAGTAGTTGATGACTTTCCTGGGCTGCTGGTTACTACGGGCTCAGGGCTTAGGTGTACCTAGGAATGACCATGACACACAGGACTTTTTTTTTTTTTTTTTTTTTTCAGATGTAAAAGACACAGGACCTTTTAAATCCTACTTTCTTTGGATGATTTTATTTCAACAGATTATGTGTGATTATTTCTTGGTCATTTTGCTCTTTAAAGTTTTTTTTTTATAATTTGCAGATCATTTGCATGGAGGACATTTTGAGATTCATTTTAATCAAGTGCGAGTTCCTGCAACCAATTTAATACTAGGTGAGATAAATTTGGAAAAATGATTCTCCAGAACTGGATATTAAACTATTTTCCAATATAAATCTGAAAGAGATATGCAAATTGCCCTAATTTCGATGCTTTCCCTTCTTTATTGCTCCATATTTCAAGGGGGAAAATTCCAACTTGGAAATTTTCTTACATAAAATAAAATAAGGTTTTATTTAAACTTTGTTGTGTGTTTTTGGTACATCACTCAATTGAGAACATAGATAACTACAAAAGCATGTGATTCAAAGCAATGCACTTTTTCCTAAAATATGACCATCAAGCCTCTACTGGTTTTAAGAAAACCTCATTACTTTTCTGAATTCAGGTATTATTTTTAAAAAGTTAGAGGCATAAAATAACTGTGAGCACTGTATGCCTGGTTTGACTTTACCCTCCTGCTTATTGGAATCCTACCCAACCTTCAAAGAACATCTCAAATACTGCCTCTTTAGACATGGTTTTTGTGTTCCTACCCCATCTACTCAGTAAGCTCTGATACCTGCCAGGCCCTAATGTTACAATGGTCAAAAGGTGGTCTCCCTCCTTTGCCTTTTTTTGTCTCTCTCAAAGATAGACCTATAAGGCAATAGCCCTGTCCCTAGCATCCTTTCCCCTCTTCTGGATTCTAAACTCCTAGTGCACTGATTGTGTCTTACCCACCTTTGTAAGCATTGCATTGTGGCACTAATACAGTGGCTTTTGTATACTAGGTATTCAAGAGGTAGTTCTTGAATTTGACTGAAATATTTATTGATTGTGGTTTAAAAAAATAGAAATAGAAATTCCCATAACTGTATAATGGCCTTATTACAGAACTGGCTTTTTTCCTGCCAGAATGCCATGTTTATAGAGTAGCTCCTCATTTTCTTGGGATTTGTGTTAATAAAAGGAATGGATTGTGGCCTTTTTCATGTTCTTTCTTTCTCACAGGTGAAGGTAGGGGATTTGAAATTGCCCAAGGCCGCCTTGGACCTGGCAGAATTCACCACTGTATGAGAACAATAGGTTTGGCAGAACGTGCTTTGCAGATCATGTGTAAACGTGCAATACAAAGAGTGGCATTTAAGAAGAAACTGTATGCACACGTAAGGATGATGAATTATTTGAATGTATTATAGCCCAATGCATTATACTAACCTTGAAGCAGAAAAACATTACTTGGTCACAGAGAGGTTTCTGCTACATGAACAAGGTATATTTATGTCTGTGTTTAAATTTTGTTTGATGAGAGGTACTTATCCTTCTGAAAGATTTGAATAGCTCCTGAAGTGCTTCAGTACCTCAGCACATGGAATATGCCAATAGAATATTCCTTCAACATACTCAGACTCTAGTTCTCTAGAAAACCTGGTACATTTGCACTATCTGTGGATATAGGGAGGACTGTTGTATGGAATAAGAATTTGACCTTTCCATTGGCTTTCTGGAAGGAATTAAGGCAGATAAGTATAAATGATATAGGAAAACAGCCTTAAACCCAATGAAAGGAAGAACATTCTAATAGAGATCTAAAGATGGCATAGACTGCTTCAGGAGGAAGTGAGTTCCCTCTCACTGGAGAAATGCAAGTAGAAATGGGATCGGCATTTGGTGGGGATTCTCATGACTTCTAAAATTCTCATCTGTAACTATATCCTACTGCGTGTTTACAAAGTACTACAAATAATATAGTTACATGTGGGCAACATAATCAAAATTAGGGGATATTTAAGCAAGAGGGAAAAGACAATATCATTTCAGACTTACTTGGAGAGCATTTTAAGAAAGCTGAGATATACAACTCAGCCTCCAAAAAAAAAAAAAACCCTCTAAATATTAAGAAAAATTATTATTAACTATTTAATACTTACTGTTGCTCACATGTTAGTGGTAAGTCAGACTTATGATGGTAGAATTGTATTTGTATTTGCTGGATGTGTGTATTTTACTTCATTGGTCCCCTTGTAATGTACATTTCTGACCATTTTATAAAATTTTGAAGTATATTTTTATCTTTAATCCTCATAGGGTTTCTCTTTGCCTTTTGTAAAATATTTTTCAGCATAGCAATGATTTATATGTAACTTTTTTTAATGGAAAAGTATAGCTGTCTTTATGGCACCACACCTAGGAATAATTTGTGGGGAACCTCTTTAATGTGCAGTGAGTATGAGGATTCAGCTGTTGAATGGGTACCGGGAAGGAGGGTAGGAGGTGCAAACTTTTGGGGCCATGGAAGCAGTCCGTGCTGCTGCTGGAGCAGGAACTAAAGAATTGCTTGTGGCACTGTCACTTCTTACCCTTTCCTGTTTTCAAGATCGCCATCAAAACCCTGAAGCAAGGTCAAGGTAGGATACAGGGAAGCTGGGGACGGGAATCTTGAACATATGAAAGTGCTCTGCATCAGTGCTGCATTCGTTAATGATAATGATATTAGTACTGCACTTAGATGACAGATGTGTTCAGTGAAATTTCCTTCCTTGTCTTTTAAAATTAATATATCATGCAGAACAAGTCTGGGCTTTAAAAAGTATGCTTTTCTTCACTGGAAAGTGCTTACATCTGATATAAAAAAAATGATATGACAGAAGCACAAGAGATGTGTGAGCATGTCATAAACAAAAATCTGGACCAGCTTCTCTCTCTTTTTTCTTCAAATTGTGAAAGTAACATTCCATTGCCCTGAATTTGGAGACTCCTTCCAGCTGCCTCCTAAAATATTCCAGTCTCTAAAACAAAAAATTCTAGATAAAAATTTCCATCTTAGTAAATAAATTTGGCAGTTCCCTAGAACATTCAGTTTCTACCCACTTAACACTTATAAGCAAATCTAGGGTTTGCAGAAACCCAGCTGAGAACACTATCCGTTATTCTAAACCTGAAAAATAAATGCATATTAAGTCTATTCATGCAGTTACCATCACCCAGTTTTACAGCCATCAAAATGATGTTCACTGACTATAGACCTTGTTTAAAATTGTTAATTCAGAGTCTTGTTTCAGCCTCTAGGGCAGCACTGTCCAATAGAAATAGAGTGCAAGTCACAAATGTAATTTTAAATTTTCTAGTAGCCACGTTAAGAAAGGAAAAAGAAATAGGTGAAATTAATTTAAATAATAGATTGCATTTAATCCAAAATATCCAAAATGTTATCATTTCAACATGAAATCAATCTAAAAGTATTATTGACAAGATATTTTGCACTCCTTCTTCATAAAAATTCTTCAAGTTTGGGTGTGTATCTTATAGTACATCTCAATTCAGACTACATATATTTCAAATTCTCCATAGCCACATGTGGTTAGTGGCTATCATATTGAACATTACTGCTCTAGGGAAATTGCAATCAAGCATCCACCTGTTGAAATGTACTAGAGCAAAATGACCCAGCATAAAAATGGTTGTGGAAGGTTAATGTGGCTTGAAATCAGAGTGTTGTAATTGTCAGCTGGCCAAATTATATTAACAAATATTATTCTTCTTTGTAAACACCAGTTCTATGTTTGGAACTGGGAAATGAAAAACCCATTACAGCCAACTGAAAGCATTTGGTATGTCTCAACTGGGTTGCAGTGCTGATTTCTGAATGATTGGTTGCTTGTAGGATTTATGATGAGGTTTGGCCTCTGTATTCATCCACTTACTTCCCCACTTCTCCTCCAAGTTCTGATCCATGGAAAAAACTCAGAGGATGTTCACTAAGCCAAATGGGAAGCAAGTACCAATTTTTAAAAATTAGCCTTTTTATTTTGAGGTAACTGTAGGTTTATATGCAGAGGTAAGAAATAATACAAAAATATCCCTTATGCCCTTTAGCCAGTTTCCTTCAATGATAACATGTAAAATTACAGTACAGTATTACAACCAGAATACTGTCATTGATAGAGTCAAGATACAGAACATCACCACAAAGATCCCTCTTGTTGCCCTTTTATAGCCACACCCACTTCCCTCCCAACCTCACCCTCCTTTTTTTTTTTTTTTGTATGCCAATCTTTTAGCTGCTTTATTCCTATCTCTTAATTAAAGGACAATTTAAGTCACACAAGTTTTCTAGAGTTTCTTTGGATTTCCACCCTCTTTTTAACTGCTGGCAACCACTAATCTGTTCTATAGTTGTGTGATCTCAAAAATGACACATTCCAACTGGCTTTTGACAAGGGTTACAACTATATTAAATGGGGAAAGAACTGACTCCTATTGAAGGAAAGAGGGTCCTGGTTCCAGCAAGCTGGTGAGAGGCTCCAAGCTAAGGAAGGAGACTGCAGCAGGAACATGGTACGATATTGGATGGATTCTTGAGGCAGGGAAAGCTAATATTTATTTTCAGGTTGTAATTCTTTATGTCAGCTCTATGTTTTTAGTAAAGTTTCTTAAACTCAAAAAAAAAAATGGGGAAAGAACTTTCTCGTCAACAAATGGTGTTAGGAAAACAGGATTTCTGCATGCAGAAGACTGAAAGTAGACCTCTCCTCACACCACATACAAAAATCAACTCAAAATAGATCAGAGTTCTAAACATAAGAGCTAAAACCATAAAAGAAGAAAACATAGGGGGAAAACCTCCATGGCCTTGGATTTGGCAATAATTTCTTAGATATGACACCAAAAGCATGAGAAACAAAAGAAAAATTGATAAATGGAGTCCATTAAAATTAAAAACTTTTGTGCATCAAAGGACGTTATCAAGAAAGTGAAAGGAAACCTACAGAATGGGAGAAAATAGTTGGAAATCATGTATCTGAAAAGAGTTTAATATCCAAAAAAAAAAGAACTGCTACATTTCAACAACAAAAAGATAAACAAGCCAATTTTAAAATGGGCAAAAGACTTGAATAGAATTTCTCTAAAGAAGATATATAAATGGCCATTAAGCACATGAAAAGATACTCATTAGTCATCAGAGAAATGCAGATATAAACCACAATGAGATACTGTTTCATACTCACTAGAATGGTGTGACAGTTTGAAGTTCTTTTATGAATCCCCAAAAGAAAAAGATTATGTTCTCGAACTAATCCATTCCTGTGGGTGTGGGGCCCTTTTGATTGGACTTTGTCAGTGCGGCATGACTCAGGCTGGTCCCTGCCCTCTTACTGGAGCTTTATATAAATGGAGACACAGAGAAAAAGATGCAGAGAAAGTAGGCCACCATTTATGACCCTGCCATGTGAGAGGGGACTCTAGGATCACTAGCAGCCAAAGTTTAAGTGCGAAGGCCTCAAGAGGCTGGCTCCATGGAGCAGCTCAAGGCAGATATGCCTGATAGTCCACACCTGGACTTGGGGAGAAAGCAGAACAGCTGAGACTGAGAGAGGAAGCCTGGAATGAGACAAGCCCTATGCCTGGTTCCCACAGCTGAGCTCCAGGAGACAGTAGATTCTGGATGAGAAGGCAGGGACCTCAGCAGAGACTGGCCACCATCTTCACCACATGGCCAGACACAAGGATAACCAGGAGCTGACTTTGGTGAGAAAGCATCTCTGATGGTGCTTTGATTTGGACATTCCATGGCCTCAGAACTGTAAGTTTTTACCCTAAATAAAATCCCCACTATAAAAGCCAACCCATTTCTGATACTTTGCATTGGCAAACTAAGACAAATGACTATTATTTTAAAAATGGGAAATAGAAAGTATTGGTGAGGATGTGGAGAGATTGGAACCCTTGCACATTGTTGATGTAAAATGGTTAAGCCACTGTGGAAAATTGTTTGGTGGTGCCTCAGAAAGTTAAACATAGAATTACTATATGACCCAGCAATACCACAAATGAATTGAAAACAGGGACTCAAACAGATGCTTGCCAAGGTTCATAGCAGCTCTATTCACAATTGCCAAATAATGGAAGCAATCCTAGTGTCCATCAACAGATGAATGGATAAACAAAATGTGGTATATACATACAATCAGATAAATTGGACTTCATATCGAATAATTTTATTCTACAGTGTGAATGGAAAGACCACACTTTGTCTAACCATTCCTCTGTTGAGGGAAGTCTGGGTTGTTTCCAGTTTGAGGTTATTACACATAAAACTGCTATAAACATCTTGGTACAGATTTTTGTGTGAACATAAGTTTTCAATTATCTGGGAGAAATACCCAAGAGTGGAATTGCTGGGTCATATGGTGGTTGTAATTTTAGTTTTTTAAGAAACAGCCAAATTATTTTCCACAGTGGCCATACCCTGTTACATTCTCACTAGCAATGTATGTATAATCCAGTTTCTCTGCAATCCTGTCAGCATTTAGTGTTGTCACTATTTTTATCTTAGCTATTCTAATAGGTATGTGGTTAATTATATCTCATTGTGGTTTTAATTTGCATTTCACCAATGACTCATGTTATTGAACGTGTTTTCACGTGCTTATTTCTCATCTAAATACCATCTTCAGTGAAACATCTGTTTCATATCTTTTGCCTATTTTCTAGTTGGATTGTTTATTTCATTATGGTTGAGTTTTGAGAATTCTATATATATTCTGAATACTATTTTTTGTCAGATATGTGGTTTGAAAATATTTTTTCCACTCTTTTCATCCTCTTAACAGGGTCTTCAACAAAGCAAAAGTGTTCAGTTTTACTGAATTCCAATTTATCTGTTTTTCCTTTTATGGATCATGCTTTTGGTGTCAAATCTAACAACTCTTTGCCTGTTCCTATATCCCCATGATTTTCTCCTATGACTTTCTTCTAAAAGTTTTATAGTTTTATATTTAACATTTAAGTGCCTGATCAATTTTGAGTTGATTATTGTATAAGGTGTGTAGGTCAAGGTTAATTTTTTGTCTTCGGATGTCTGATTGCTTCAGCACAGTATATTTCCTCCATTGAATTGTTTTTGCACCTTTGTCAAAATTCAGTTGAACATCTTTGTATGGGTTAATTTCTGGGTTCTCTGTTCTGTTCCCTGGATCTATGTCTCTATCCTTCTGTCAACACCATGCAGTCTGAAGCTACATAGTAAGTCTTGAAATCAGGTCATCTGATTTCTTCCACTTAATTCCTTTTCAAAATAGTTTTAGCCAGTCTAGATCCTTATATAAATTTTAGAATAATCTTGTTTCTATCTACAAAACAATCTTGCTGGGATTTTGGTAGGAATTGAGTTAAATTCATATATCAATTTGGGAAGAATTGACATATGTATTATGTTCAGTCTTCCAGTTCATGAACACAGTTATGTCTTTCCATTTATTTAGCTCTTCTTTGATTTCTTTCATCAGCATTGTATAGTTTTCAGCATACAAGTCCAATACATGTTATGTTAGATTTACACCTAAGTATTTCTTATATTTTTGAGCAATTGTAAATGGTATTATGTTTTTAATTTTGGTGTTCATGTATTCATTATTGATATATAGAAATAAAATAGATTTTTTTGTATATTTATTTTATATCCTATGACCTCACTGAAATTACTTATTAGTTCTTTAGAGGTTTTTTTGTAAACTTCTTGAGATTCTTGCATGTCATCTGAAAATAGGGACAATTTTATTTCTTCCTTTCCAATATGCATATCTTTTTTTTTTTCTTGCCTTATTACACTGGATAAAACTTCTAGAACTATGTTGAATGAGAGTGGTGAGAATAGGCATCCTTGTTTTATTACAGGAGCAAGTATAATGTATGTTTACCTTTACATTTTTTTGTAGGTGCTCTTTATCAAATTGAGAAAGTTCACCTCATTCCTAATTTCTGAGAGTTTTTTAATCATAAATTGGTATTTATTACATCAAATGTTTTTCTGCATTGATTGATATAATCATGATTTTTCTTCTTTAGCCTGTTAAAATGGTTGAGTACATTGACTGATTTTCTAATCTTGAGCCAGCGTTGCATCCTTGGAATAAACCCTACTTGGTCATGGTGTATAATTTTTTTTGTTAAGGATTTTTGCATCTATATTCATGAGGGATATTGGCCTGTAGTTTTCTTTTGTTGTACTGTCATTGTAATTTTTTTGGTATCAGGATAATACTAGTTTCACAAAATGAGTTGGGAAGTGTTCCCTCCTCTTTTTTTTTTTTTTTTTTAAAGATTCTGTAAAATTGTTATTAATTCTTCTTTAAATATTTAGTAGCATTCTCTACTGAAACTACCTGGGCCTGGAGATTTTGGGGAGGGAGATTTTAAATTATCTATTCAATTTCCTTAATAGTTATAGGGCTATTTAAATTATCTGTTTTTCAAAGAAGTAGTCCATTTCAGCTAACCAGTCAAATTTATGTATGTAGAGTTGTATGTAGTATTTCCTTATTATTCTTTTGGTGTCTTCAGGGTCTATAGTAATATCCCCTGTTTCATTCCTGTTATTGGTAATTTGTGTCTTCTCCCTTTTTGGCTTTGTCATTATTACCGAAGTTTGTCAATGTTATTGATCTTTTGAAAGAATATATATTAATTATTAATATGTAAGAGTATGTGGTATATAATTAATATATTAAGATCTATGTTCCATTGATTTTCTCTATTATTTTTCTGCTCTCAATTGCATTGATTTTTGCTTTTATTTTATTATTTCCTTCCTTCTGCTTTCTTTGGGTTTATTTTGCTTTTTAGATGGTAGCAGAGATTACTGATTTGAGGATTTTCCTCTTTTCAAATGTATGCATTTTTTGTTATAAATTTCCCTCTCGTAGCTGCTTTATATGTCTCACAAATTTTCAGTTTATGTCTCACAAATTTTGATACATTGTATTTTAATGTACATTCAGTTCATTGTATTATTAAATTTCCCTTGAGAATTCCTCTTTGACCCATGTATTATTTAGAAAAGTGTTGTTTACTTTGCAAATATTTGGACATTTTCTTGTTATCTTTCTATTATTGATTTCTAGTTTGATTCACTTGTGGTTGGAGAATACACTCTGTATGATTTCAATTCTTTTAAAGTTGTTGAGGTTTTGTTTGTGGCCCAGGATATGGTCTATCTTAGTGTGGGCACTTGATTGTGTATTCTGCTGTTGTTGAGTGGAGCATACTATAAATTTTTGTTAGATCCTGCTGGTTGATGATGATGAGTTCCTTTATGTCCTTGTGGATTTTTTGTCTAGCTTTTCTATCAATTATAATTGTGAATTTTTCTACTATTCCTTTCAGTTTTATCAGTTTTTGCTTCATATATCTAGCAGCTCTATTGTTTGGTGCATACACATTTAGAATTGCTATGGATTCTTCATGGATTGACACTTTTATCATCATATAATGTCCTTCTCTGTGTCTGGTAATTTTCTTTGCTCTAAGTTTACTTTATAAGATATTAATATAGCCACTCCTGCTTTCATTTAATTCATATTTGCATGATATACCTTTTTTTTTTTTTTTTATTATGGGTAAAAATCAAAATTCTCACAATACATACAAATATTTGCAAAATGATATATAAATATATATGCATATATGTGTATTTGCTTACAAAAATGTTATATATATATATACATATATTTTAAGAGGTGCTTAGATTACCCAAAATATTACACAGAACCCACTGGGATTCCCATGTTGCCCATCTCCCACACCTCCCACCACATCTCACACAAACATCTCCCACAGTGTGGCCCACCACCCTCAATGAACTTACACATCCTGGAGCCTTGCCACCAACCATAGACCACAGTTCACATTGTAGACCACACTCTCTCCTACTCAGTTCTGAGTGGTGTGTGCTGATTTAAAATGGCCTACATCCGTTGCCACAACAGTACTCAGGACAACCTCCAACTCCCAAAGAAGACCCTGTATTTCAACTGCTCATCCCCTCCCTACCCCAAAAGTGTCAAGTGGCCACTGGCTACACCTCATTGTTATAATTTCTTGCATTGCAAGAATCACCATATGTGAACAAGAGAATACCATCAAGTACACTCTAGTCCATAGTTTTTCCCCCAATCCTGAGGGGACTGGGATGGTGATGTCCACTCCAACTCCAAGTGAGAGAGGGCTTATATCCCATGGATATGGTGGGTGGGATGATCCTGCCTGCAGAGCAGGCCCTCTCCATTCCCTGGGATGGCCATTGCCCATCGTTGTCTCCTCACCAGGTGACTTGGATGAGTCCATTGAGCTGTAGGTTAGGAGTTGCAGCTCCACCTAGATTTCATGCACACCTGGCACATAGGTAGGTGGGAGGCTCCAGTCTCTGGAAGTATATCTAAAAACTCCAGCATCACATATAGGTTTGAATAGAAGGGACTGG
>JAKSZT010053887.1:101692360-101711244 GCA_026826555.1 Tolypeutes matacus
GGGTGCTGATTAGCTCGTTTGCTCTGTTCACACAAGGTCCAAGGGGCGCCAGGCAGCCAGCTCCCCAGAAAATAAAACTTTTTCGCCCCGCCCGCGGCTCCAAATGGCCGTTTTATTTTTTTTTTCCCTAACCGCGGGGCTCAGCCGCCTGTGCCAACCTCCACCAGCAGCCTCAAAACTCACGAATCTCCACCGTTCGGTCCACACCGCCGATCCACGCAGATAGATGTCTCAATCTTCTCACTCCACACGTGCACAGCACAGACCCCTGGGCAGGACCCCGTCCACAAACTGCCTTGCTCTGGGAGCTTGCAGTTTGTGCTCACCTACACTAACGCCATCTTCTGATATACCTTTTTGTATCTTATACTTTCAACCTTCCTAGATTGTTATATTTGAAGTGAGTTTCCTCTTGATGGTATATAGTTAGATCATCTTTTTTTAATGAACTCTGTCAATCTATGTCTTTTAATTAATGTAATTTAATGACTTACATTTAATATAATTGATATGTGTCAACTCAAGTCTGCCATTTTATATTTTGTTTCCTATTTGTTTTTGTTTGTTGGTTTTCTTTTTCCTGCCTTCCTATGGGTTAATTGAATATTTTTGTAGAATTCCATTTTGATTTGTCTATATAGTTTTTGAGTGTATCTCTTTGTATAGTTTTTTAGTGATTACTCTAGTTATTACTTATATATATACATTTATGCATATATAATGTATATATGTGTATATGTGTATGTATATGTGTTTGTGTGTGTGTACCCTAACACAGTCTACTAGTGTCATCATTTTGCCAGTTCAAGTGAAGTATAGAAAATTTAACTCCCTATGTGTCCCTTTCCTCTCCCTCATTTATAATATAATTGTCTTAAATATTTCCTCTACATTGTTACAAATTTTTCTTCAACAGTCAACGATAATTTGGAAAACTCAAAAGGAGATGGAAAGTCTATTGTATTTGCCCATATTTTTGCTTACATGTGTTTTAGTTTGCCAAAAGGGCTTTTGATGCAAAGTACTAGTAATGCGTTGGCTTTTATAAAGGGGATTTATTTGAGATAAAAGCTTACAGATCCAAGTCAATGAAAAGTCTAATCCAAGGCACCATCAGAGATGCTTTCTCACCAAAGCCATCTACTGTTGATCTTGGCATGTTCCCACATGGTAAAGCAAGATGGCCACCAATCTCTGCCCAAGTTTCAGCCTTCCCCTCCAGGCTCACTCTTTCCTCTTGAACTGCTCTGTGAGCCTAACCTCTTGGGACACTTCCTTAAGCAATCCTGTAGTCCTCTCTCTCCTAGCATAGGCCTTGTTTCTTTGCAGGCCTCCTGTATCAGTCTTGGCTATTCCACTCTCGTTCCAAGTTCAGCTATAAACTATCAGGCAAATGTCTCATCTCTCCCAGGGGCCTCAGCTGTTTGAGCCTTCTTCTTTTTGTCACATGGCATGATCAAAAATGGCAGAGCTCTCTCTTCCTGTGTTTGTCTTAGTGAGTCTTTCTCTGTCTTTCCATTTATATCTGACCCAGCAAGGGATCTGAGATTCAACTTGAATCATACCCCACTGATATGGCCCAGTCAAAAGCCCTGAAGCAGGGGAACTTAACCTTTTTTGTCCCAAAGACCTCTTTGCCAGTCAGGTGAAAACCACAAACCCCTTACTAAGTCCACACTGTACTGTGTATTATTTAATAAATATATCACACCCGCACCAACACATCCCTACAAGAAAAATGTTTTGTTTTGTTTTTTTTTTATTTAAATTCACACTCACGGACTCCTTGTTAAGAATTCCTGCCTTAAAGCAATCTTAACAAATAATCTAATCAAAGGCCCCCTCAGCTGAATTGAATGCAATTAAAGGTATCACACCCAGAGGAATAAATTAGTTTACAAAGATAATCTCTTTCTTTTGGGATTCATAAATAATAATATCAACATGCCACACCATATTATTTCTTTCTTCCTTCCTGATTTTCCAAGGTTTATTCTTTGATCATTTCCTTTCTATTTTAAGAACTTCCTTTAGCCATTCTTTTAAGGTCTGCTGGTGACAAATTCTGTAAGAGTCTTGTTCAACCATTCTTGTTTTTCAGCACTTGGTCTCTAAGGTTTCAGAATAAAAATCCACTGTTATTCAAATCATTTTCCCCCTGTATATAAGGTGTTCTTTCTCTCTGGAAGCTTTAAGATTACTTATTTCTCTTTAGTTTTCAGAAGTTTAATTATGATATATCTTGGAAAGGATTTCTTTGGTTTATTCTGTTTGGGATTGATCAGCTTCTTGAATCTATAGATTTATGTCTCTTGCTAAATTCAGGACTTTTTCAGCCATTGTTTCTTTGAGTACATTTTTAGCCCTGCTTTGTTTCTCTTCTCCTTTCCAGACTCTAATAATATTAATCATAGATATTTTGTTATAGTCCCACAGGTGCATAAGGCACTGTTCATTTTTTCTTAGTCAGTTTTCTCTCTGTTGTTCAGTCTGGTTAATTTCTTTTGTTTATCTTCCAGTTCACTGATTCTTTCCTCTTTTCCCTCCATTCTTCTGTCGAGCCCATTTACTGGCTTTTTATTTCAATTATTGTGTTTTTCACTTGTAAATTTTCCAATTGTTTCTTCTTTATATCTTCTATTTCTTTGCTGAGGCTGTTTTTTTTTTTTTTTGTTTGTTTGTTTGTTTGTTTTTGTTTTTAAGTGTGTTTGTAATTGCTAGCTGAAAGTTTTTTTCATGGTTGCTTTAAAATCTTTGTGAGAAATTCTAACATCTGTCATTTTGAAAGACTAATATAGTAAAAATGTCAACTTTCCTGAAATTAATCTATAGATTTAGTGCAATTCTAATCAGAATCCCAGTAGAACATTTTGTAGACATCATCAAGCTGACTCTAAAATTTCTATGGAACAGTGAAGGAACTAAAGTAGCCAAAATAAATTTGAAAAAGAAGAATAAACTTGGAGGCATCACATTCCCCGATTTAAAGTCTTGCTGTAAAGTACAATAATGAAGACATTGTGGGACAGTAATCAAGATAGTGAAAGTACAGACACACAGATCATTAGAACAGAATAGAGTGTCCAGAAATATGGCCCAATTAATTTTTGAAATAGGTATAAAAGTTAATTCAATGAAGAATGATTAGTATTTTCAATAAATTGTGCTAGAACAGTTGTACATCCATTACAAAACAGTGAAACTCAACCTAAATTTCACAGTGTTCACAAAAATCAACTCCAAATGGATCATAGATCTAAATGGACAGTGTAATACTATAAAACTTTTAGAAAAAAATCATAGGAGAATAATTTGTGACCTGGGATTAGGGATAGTTTTCTTTAGTTAAAACCAAAAGTATAATCCATAAAAGGAAAAAAAATGATAAATTGGACTCCATCAAAATGAAAATCTTTCTCTATGAGAGTCTGTTAAGAGAATGAAAAAACAAGCTGTGGACTGTGAGAAAATATTTGCAGATCCCATATCACATAAAGGGCTCTCTAAACAAGCATCCTTTTTGAAAAGTGGGCAAGAGATATGAACAGACATATCATCAAAATGGGTATTCAAATGACAAATGAGCACATAAAAAGGGGATCAACATAATTTGTCATTAGGGAAATGCAAGTAAAAACCATGGTTTGATACTGTTACGCACATTTAGAATGGCTAAAATTTTAAAAATAAACTGCCCGTACCAAGGGCTGCCAAGACTAGGTAACAACTAGAACTCTGCTGGGAGAAATACAAAATGTTACAGACACTCTGGAAGACAGTTGGGCAGTTTCTTATAAAGTTGAACATACCCTTACCATGTGATCCAGAAATTCTACTCTGGGCATTTAACCTAGAAAAATAAAAAAATTAAGTTCATACACACCTGTATGTGTATGCTTATAGCAGCTCTATTAATCATCACCCAAAATTGGACACAATCCAAACAGCCTTCGACATGTGAACAGATAAACTTGGGTACCTTCCTACAATAGAATGCAGTTCAGCAATGAAAAGGAATGGACAATTGATACATGCAACAATTTGGATGGAGCTCTAAGCCATTATACTGAGTGAAAGAAGCCAGTTTTTAAACTGGACATGCTATATGATTCAATTTAAACGAAATTCTGGAAAAGGCACAACTATACCAGTGCTAGGGAAAAGAGTGACTACAAAGGGGACACCTGCGGGAGTTTTATAGGATGATTCACCTCTTCTGTGTTTGGATCATGGTGGTGGGTGCTCCAATACCTTTGTTAAAACTCAGAACTCTTCACCTAAAAAGAAGGTCACTTTTACCAAACAAATAGCAACCACAAAAGTCTCCTGGACCACCCCCACACTGAAATTGTCACAAAGATTATTTAGTTTGTCTATCATCAACCTTCACCACCAAACATTTAACCACATTTTAATGAGAGTATGAAATTAGCATTTCAAGAGAGCCAAAGAAAAGTGCTTTGGCAATAAGACAATTGCTTAATTCAGCTAGGTGTCCAATAGATTTTAAATATCAAGATATCAAGGTGGATCCAAAAATAAATAATTTTTCTAAACAAAATTTCTTTATAGAAATTGTCAGTGTTAACTGCAGCATTCCACAGGTATGTGACTGAGGTGATGTATATCAAATGAATTAACTCTTCCATGTAAACATAAAGAGGGTTAGTCCTGTGAACAATCCTTGGCCTAGACAGTGTTTCACTTAAATGCAAGTCTGTGACATATAGACGTCAGGCACCAGCTTTCCCCTCCTTCCTTTTACTTCCTCTTGCTCCCCTACAGGAGGTCGTGGCCCACTGGATTGCTGAAAGCCGCATTGCCATTGAGGAGATCCGCTTGTTGACCCTGAAAGCTGCCCACAGCATCGACACGCTGGGTAGTGCTGGTGCCAATAAGGAGGTGAGGTCCAACTGGACACCATCTGCCAAGACTTCTCCATTCTCCCACCCATTCGGCAAATCAGTTTTCATGGTGTCTTGATGGCACTTGGAATACTGGAACCCTTCATATTGTTTTGGTTTAAAGTTTTTAAATGTATATTGCTTACTAGTTTCCTTCCACTGGGTTGCTTTGGTTTTGATTTTCAGATTGCAGAAATCTTCAGCCTGCTTGAGGTGTGGTAACAAGGAATGGGGAAATCCTAGGCTTAATATATACCCAGAATTGTACCCCAGTATGCCAACTATTAGCCTTGCAACCCTGGCAAAGTACTTAACTTTCTGCCTATGGCCTCAGGTTGATGTACATAGAATGCATAGTATTATTCTGCCACGTAGTAAATGTTTCATTAAGGTCACCTCTTCTCCTCTGCCTTCTTGTGTTTCTTTCTTATATGGAATAAAGACTTAATTGCTTCATTCTAAAAGCTCATAAAATTTCTAAGAGAAAATTGATTAGTGGGGCAAAGACCCTTGAACTCTGTATGATCCCTACAGTGATGAATGTGAGTTATCAGCTGCCTGAAATCCTTCTGCAAACAAGGCAAGTTATAAATGAATAAAATATGATTTGGAAGAGATACTGCTTTCCAGAAGGGCTGTATTGACTGAAATAGGGCCATTAACTATGTCACAGTGGATCTCTTCATTAGATTTCATTAAAAATCCTGTTTTAGTGGTGATTCGTATGTGGGAAAGTTCCCTTGTTTCATTTAACAAAGTAAACAAAGATTATATCAAATTCTACCACACTGTTTATAGTCTAAGAAAGGAGCATTGTTTTCATATCTTGTTTATATAGATTGCAATGATCAAAGTGGCTGCCCCACGAGCAGTCTGCAAAATCATTGACCGAGCCATCCAAGTATGTGGAGGTGCTGGCGTTTCCCAGGATTACCCTCTGGCTAATATGTGAGTAGATGCTATTTAATAACCATCTATATTTGATAAATTTGGGATTAAAATCTACAGATGCTCTGTCACTTATTGTTTAAGAAAAAAATAAAGATACTAACTTACTTTAAAGTACTATTGAGGGAAACGGATGTGGCTCAAGAGGTTCGGCGTCCGTCTACTATATGGAGAGACCGGGGTTCGATCCCCGGTACCTCCCGGTAAAAAAAATAAATAAAATTTTAAAAAAAATAAAAATAAATAAATAAATAAATAAATAAATAAAGTACTATTGAAGGTTAAATGAAGTAATATAGATACTTTAGTACAGAACTCAACACCAATCAATAGCTGCTCTTATGATTACCATTATTATTTCATTCCATTTGTTAATGGAATATCATTAAAGATTATTCTACTAAGGGTTCATGGGCTAAAGATAGAACACGGGGCTTCATTCTGAAGCAGGGAGGTAAGGACAGGAGGAGAGAAATTCAAGGGAGCCCAGAGCCAGGCTCTGTATGCACTTAGTATAGTTTACCACCTACCTCAAGGAGGCTTCTGCAGACTTTGCATCAATATGCACCATGACAACTTAATGTCCATATTCTGATTTCTGGTAGTCAAGAAGGAACATTCAGCATTCCCCACTGCCCTTCACTATACATATGCACAGTACCCCACAGTCATAGTTGGAGATAAGAGTCTGGTGCAGAGTCAGTTTTTAACCTTAAAAAAAAACTAAACAGCTACGCTTACCTAAGATTTCTTAGTTCTAGCAACTTCTAAGTAACCTGTAGCAAACCAAAAAGATTAACCCCACTGCACTGTGCCATTTAAGATTCTGCTTCCCAAGTGGTGAGCTTTAAAATGACCTTTCAAAAGCTCTTTGGTTTGCTTTTCTTGATTTTCCTAGTTGTCTTTCTTATCCCGGCCCTGCCATGTATTTCAAAATTAATCCGGTCCTGGTTTATAATCAGAGTGACTGACAAAGTATCATCTTCCCCTTTGATAACTCTCCCCTTCCCTGCTCTTTTTGTGTTTGTAGGTATGCCCTCACCCGCACTTTGCGTTTAGCAGATGGGCCCGATGAAGTCCACTTGTCAACAATTGCAAGAATGGAGCTGCGGGATCAAGCTGAAGTGTTGATGGCCAAAATGTAGGATGATTAACACTAAACATTCCGTGAGAAGAAACTCTCTTTTATAGGAGCTTAATCGGTTCCAATATTTGATTTTAGTATATTTTTGGAGCATTTTGGGCACAGGTGTAATTACCCATGTTTAATATAGAGTTTAGCATCTATTTTGATCAATGGATTTTTATAGGTTTAAGTTAAATAAGAAATTCTGTAGCTGTTGTCACTCAGTATACACTCAACATGTAAAGAGATCATGACATAAAATGGAAATCTAAAGTATAGGCATAAAAATATCTTTGCTTTTTTGATTTTTAGGAGTTGTTCCAAGTAAGTAAATACAAAAGGAATCATTGCTTTATAAAATATAATGGTTTAAAAATAAAAAATTTTAAAAAATTTAAAAAAATATATATTTAATGGTACCTCCTTTTTAACACTGGATTTAGGGGTTGGTTTAACACTGTAGTTATGTCTGCACTAGAGAATGAAACATGACTGGGTCATTTTAGAATTCATATCATTATAAGCTTCTTCATAATTCAACAGGAAACATGTATAAAATCTGAATGCAGTTTAAAGTTTACATGGTATATTGTGAGAATACATAATTAGGAACTATTTTAATTCCTCATAAAAATGTTGATATTACTGGCCAGTTTAAGCCACAAGAAAGTTATTTAACTTAGCAATGAGTTTGAAGACAATCTGCTCTGCATGTGCTCCTGTTAATAGCAACACTATATTCAAACATTCCTGTGGCTGTTTTGGCACATATAAAAACATTTCATATAAATACAGAGAAAGTATTTGCAATGAAAATTTAGCATTCAAAGTAAGAAATGCTATTAGTGTAAATACACACTAGATTTTGAAGACTTTGTATGAAAGAAAATAATGTAAGATAGCTCATTGATACATTTGTTTACATTGATTAGATGTTGAAATATTTTTGATATATTGGGTTAAATAGACTATTATTAAAATTAATTTCACTTGTTTCTTGTTACCTTTTCAATGTAGATGTCGTTGGAACAGTAGTTGGTAAATTTTTAAATTTTCAAAGTATTTTATTCCAAAAACCTTTTTTATACTTTTTGTAAATTGAAGTATATCATTCGTACATGAACATACATAAACAATAAGTGTATAGTAAAAGTTGTGAACTTACAAAACAAACATGCATATCATCATACAGGACTACCGTACATCACCCCACCACCAACAGCTTGCATTGTTGTGAAACATTTGTCACAAACTATGAAAGGCCATCATCAAAATATTTTGACTAACTATAGCCCATATCTTACATTCAGTGTATTTTTCCCCAACCCACCCAATTATTAACACCCTGTGTTAGTAATATATATTTGTTATAGTTTATGTGAGAATATTCTCATATTGCTCTGTTAACCACAGTCCATCTTCCACCACAGAATTCACTGTGTTATACAGTCCCATGCCTGTATAGTCCATTTAAAGTGTACACTCAGTGGCTCTCAGTTTCATCACAGAGTTGTGCTGTCATCACCTCAGCCAATTTTAGAACGTTTTCAATACTCCAAAAGGAAAAAATCACATACCCTCTCCCCACATTATTGTCCCTTAGAATTGATAGAATATTTTCTTTGCCATTGCTGCAAAAATATTACAATATTTTAACTCTGTGTTATTAGAAAGCATTTACATCATATAATTTTATGGATTTCCTGAGCTTATTACAATCATTATTTTAATTTTTCCTGGGGTGGCGGTAAGGACAGGGACCTTGACAGAGACCTGGATTCTGATTCCTTTTGAGTGTATGGGCCAGGGAGAATTTGCCTTTGAGCCTTAACCTCTGCATCTCATTTTCCTTTCTAACACATTGGAGTTAACTTTTGTACCTAGAGTACCTTTATGTCTTGATCGTTTTGTGGGAATCACTGAACCCATGTAGAAAAAGAAGTACCTTGAAATTAGTGATACACAATAAAATACTTCATATGGTACTCTTATTTAAAGTGGATAAAATTATATAGTCCAAGCTATTTAACCTTATTACTAGTTTTAAAAGTTGTGACCACGGGGAGTGAATGTGGCTCAAGTGGTCGAGCACCTGCTTCCCACATGGGAGGTCCCAAGTTTGTTTCCCAGTGTCTCCTAAAAACAAACAAACAAACAAACATAAAAAGCAACAAGCAAAACAAACAAAAAAACCAACTCAGGGATGCTGATGTGGCTCAGTGGTTGAGCACCAGCTTCCCAAATACAAGGCCCCCATTACCTAAAAAAAAAAAAAAGTTGTGACCTAGAAGAAATCAAGATTGTTACCAAACATTTTGAATTAAGGTTATGTCTGGTACATATTTTGTGACAATTATTTTCCCTGGCTTTGAGGAAAGTAGGCTGAATCAGTTGTCTATGATTTTCAATAAATCTACTTTTGTCTCTGTCCATCATTTACATAACCACCCCAAAGGCACGACCCTCCATGTGATCCATACTTGCAGAATAAAATTCAAAGTCCTTTCCTTGACTGTACTGACGAGGTACCATATGAGCTTGTCTCCTGACACCTCTCAAATCTTATCCCCCTGGCTTGCTTCATCTCCAGCCTTCTGGGCAACTCATACAACACTATGGAACCTTGTCAGTCAAGGTAAGGACTTTAAATTTTATTCTGAGTGAAAGAGTGCTTACTGCCCCCTCATTTTAAGAGGATCACTCTGGCTGATGTCAGAGGCTATTCATGTTTAATAAGCCATCAGAAAAAGATGCTGGAGAAATGCATGCAACAAACAAACATAGGTCAGAAGTGTTACCTGTAAGCCTCCCTGATTGATCTGCATCCCCCTCTCTCCTCAGCTCTTTGAGGAGGGACCATCTAGTGCCAGAAAAAGAGAGAAGTCAGGACCAAGGCTCACTGGCTCTATTGAAATAGGACATTTTTCATAGCAGACATTTTCTTAAACGAATCGCATTCGTAATACCCTTTATTTAAGAACTTTACTAATGTTTTCTATGTCTGAAAGGTTCTACCATGAAATCTCCAGATGTCTACTCAAAATCCATCTTATCATAGGATCCTTCTTTGACCACTTGCTCTAATACCACACACATTCTCATTCTTTACCTCCTTATCTGCTTTCCTTTTCTCTGTAGCACTTAGCACTTGACATATTTCATATCTATTCATTTATTTATTATCTGTCTTCTCATTAGAATGTAACTTCTTTCATTTTTGGTGTGTACAGGAGTCTCCTAGGTCCCTAGACATCCAGTACGAACTCAAAAAATTGTGAATCAATGAATGAGTGAATCAGTGCATGGATGCTCTGCTGATCCCTGATTTGTAGCACAGCAATCAGTGAGAGGGCAAAGCATTCATTTACAGTTCTGAAACAGTACAGAATTGGGAGCTTGCAGCACAGTTGGTTTACATAGAGGTTGGACAGCAGACCTGGAATGGGCTGTGGTTAGCTGGATAGGCTGAGGCTGAGAAAGGACATCATTGCCACAGCAGTGAAAGGTGCACAGCAGACGGGGGTACACAGTAGTAGGGAATACACAGCAGTGTGTATGTGGGGGGGATGCACAGCAAAAAGGGGTACACAGCAGTGTGGGGTGCACAGCAGTGGGGGACACAGCAGTGTGGGCAAGTCAGTTGATCAAACACATTTTAATGAGTACTTCACTGTCTAAGGGAATATGCATTTAATAATTTTTTCCTGATGTCTAGTCCAAGGCTATGATCAGCTCCAGAGGGAAGTCAAGATACCTAAGGGAAACAAAACCACTTCTGGTGATTGTTAAGAATTTTCCAAATAAGCAGGATTCTGGGAAGTGTCCCCCACTTAGATAAGAGCAAAGAGCACTAAGGGTTAAGGATGATGATTTATCCTGGTGATGATTTATCAGACTCAGGATACCTATTGACCAAAGGGAGAATGAGTGCATGCACAAGGGTCTCCAGAAGGTGTTTCCACAGCCTTCTTTAATCCCCCTGAGTTGAAGGCCAATATGTTTCACTTTTTAAAATGGTCAAGAGTGGAGATTGCAGATGCCCACCCTGAACTCTTTCACTTCATCTCCTACTGCTCTTCTTCCATACAAGGTACATGGCCCTTCTGCTGATCCGCCAATAGCCCAGATATATTCCTACCTCAGAGTCTTTGCATTTGCTTTTCTGTTTGCCTAGAAAGCACCCACCCACCCGTTCATAACTTCAAGTCTTGCTCCTTTCCTGCAAATGTAACCTCGTAGGTGGGTCCTTCTATGACCACCCCATCTAAATTTCTATTCCCTCCCAACACACACACACACAGTGATGAACAATTTCATGTGTCCACTTGGCTAGGCTATGGTGTCCAGGTGTTTGGTCAAGCAAGCACTGTCTTGATTGCTACTATGAGGGTTTGCATAGATGTGTTTATATCTATAAGCAGCTGGTTGCATTTAAGGCTGATTGCATCTACAATCAATGATGGAAAATGCCCTCAGCAATGTAGGGAATCTCCTCATCCAATCAGTTGGAGGTCTTAAAGCCAGAACTGAGGATTTCAGAGTCAGAAAGAAGAATTTCTGCCTCTACTTCAGCCAGCTGGCTTCCCCCCATGGAATTCAACTTCACCTTTATCAGTTTTCTGCTTGCAGCCTGCCCTACAATATTTAGATTTGCCAACCACCATGATCATGTGAGTCAATTCCTATAATTTCTCTCTCCGTCTCTACATATAGAAATATAGATATAAATATACAGATATAGATTCTCTTTCTCTGGAGAACTCTAATACACACACACACACTCCTTCTCAGCTTTGGTTTTCTCCTTAGAACTTTTCCCCATGTAACATACTATATATATATTTTTTTTTTCTTTTGCTTATTATCTATCTGCCACCCTCCCACCCCCACCCCCCCCATCCCTGAAAGTATGCTTTATCAGGGTGAGGACTTTTGTTTGTTTGGCTGGTTCCTGTAACAATGCCTGGAGCATGCATAATGGGTCTTCAATAAACATTTGTTGATGGCATGAATGTATTCCAGCTCCTGGAAGGCAGGGATTCCGGGATATATCAGAAATGGAGTGGCATAGGCTCATGTTCACTCACTGGCCCCATAGACACTTAAAAGAAAACCTAAAGCAGTAGTGCCCTGGCTGAGCATCAGGATCACCTGAGCCGCTTGATTAGACACACAGCAGCCCCAGCTCCAGCCCCAGTCCTGGTAATGGTGATTTCGGTGTGACAACTTTCATCAAGGATGCTGATGTGCAGTGAGGGAATTGCTTCCTGACAGGTATCAATGGGTCATCATGTCAGGGTGCTTGGCAGCAAACACCAGGAATAGACTGGCTGATATGAGCGAAAGGGAATCTGTTGGGTGGACGTGGGAAGGGATGGCTGAGGAAGTCTGGAGGGTCTGGCTAAGAAAAGTGCAGGAAAGCCAGAGTTCATGGCTGGGACCATAGCAGTTAGAGCAGGCTGGTGGGGGAGCAACCCCCGCAGTGGTGACCTCCATCTGACCTCGTCTGCCTCTCCTCTTTGTCCTTGCATTGCCTGCTCACACACTAGGGAGTGTGTGATTGGCCTCACATAGGTTACAGGCCTGGGCCTGGGCTGTCCTGGAGCAGGAAGACAGAGGCTCCTCCAGTGCTAGCCAATAGAAAGATAACACAAGCCACATGTGTAATTTCAAGTTTTCTAGTAGCCACATTAAAAAGTAAAGAGTAATTTTAATAATATACTTTAATTTAACCTTGCAGTTATAATGAAAACCTTGGCTGGTCTTTGTCCCTAGTTCCTGGGGAAACAACCTCTGAATCTCTGGAATTTCCTGTGACAGGAGTGTCATTTGTCCTCATGATACTTTCACAGCAATGGCAAAGAAGATAGAGCAATTCTGAGGGACAAGAAAAGTAGACTAAAAGGGGTTATGGGATTTTTCCTTTTGGAGTAATGAAAACGTCCTAAAATTGACTGAGGTGATGACAGCACAACTCTGTGATGGATGAAAATGAGAGCCACTGAGTATACACTTTAAATGGATTGCCCAAGGCATGGGACTGTACAGCACAATGAATCCTGTGGTAGAAAATGGATTGTGGTTAACAGAACAAATATGAGAATGTTCTCTCATGAACTATAGCAAGTATGTAATACTAATACAATACAAGTGGGTTGGGGGGAAATACAACAAATGTAAGATATTGCTATGGTTAGTAGTAATATTTTGGCAATGTTCTTTCATAGTTTGTAACAACAGTTTCACAACAATGCAAGGTTTTGGTGATAGGGTGATATATGGGAGCCCTGTATGATGAAATGCATGTTTGCTTTGTAAGTTTACAACTTTTACTATATACTAATTGTTTATATATTTTCATGTATGAATGATAAACTTCGAAAAAAAATTTTTTAATAGATCAACTATGCAGAAATGGAGGTTGCAATAAAGGAAAAGAGACACAAAAAAAGATATGATGTATAAAAACCAAAGGACAAAATGGCTGGAATAAGTACTGTCTTTATAGTAATAGCTCTAAATGTTAATGATTAAACTCCCCAATCAAAAGACACAGGTTGACAAAATGGATTAAAAAGCATGATCCAAATATATGTTGTTTACAAGAGACTCACCTTAGACCCAAAGACACAAATAGGTTGAAATTGAAAGAATGGAAAAAGACACAGCATGCGAATAGTAACCAAAAAAGAGCTGAGTAGCTATACAAATATCAGACAAAATGGACTTTAAGTCAAAAGATATTATAAGAGACAAAGAAGTACACTATATATTAATAAAATGGTCAATCCATCAAGCAGAAATAACAATCATAAATATTTATGCACCTAACCATGATGCCCCAAAATACATGAGGCAAACACTGGCAAAACAGAAGGGAGAATTAGACACCTCTAAAATAATAGTTGGAGACTTCAATACACTACTCTCATAAATAGATAGAACATCTAGATCAACAAGGAAACAGAATTTGAATAATATGATAAATGAACTAGACCTAACAGATATATACAGAGCATTGCACCCCAAAACAGCAAGATGTACATTCATCTCAAGGGCACAAGGATTATAGTCCAGGATAGACTACATATTGGGTCACAAAACAAGTCTCAATAAATTTAAATTTTAAAAGCCTTAAATTATACAAAGTACTTTCTCTAAACATAATGAAATGAATCTGGAAATCAATAACAGGCAGAGAACAGAAAAATCCACAAATATTTGGAAATTAAGTAATATTCTCTTAATCAGTGGGTCAAAGAAGAAAGTGCAAGGGAATTCAGTAAGTATCTTGAGAAATATGAAAACAAGAGCATGACATACTAAAACTTATGGAATGCAAAGAAAGCAGTGCTGAGAGGAGCACTTATAACTCTAAACACTTATATTTAAAAAGAAGAAAGAGCTAAAACCAAAGACCTAACTGTACTCCTGGAGGAACTAGAAAAATAACAGTAAACCAACACCAAAGCCAGCAGAAGGAAAGAAATAATAAAGAGTAGAGCAGAAATAAATGAAATTGAGATAAATTATAAATTAGAGAATTGGTTCTTTCAGATCAATAACATTGACAAAACTTAGCTAGGATGAAAAAAAAGAAGATACTAATAAATAAAATCAGAATTGAGAGAGTAGGCATTACTACTGACTCCACAGGAATAAAAATAATTATCATAAGAGGATGCTATGAACAACTCTATGCCAACAAATTAGATAACCTAGATACCGTGGACAAATTTCCAGAAACACAAAAAAACATACACTGACTCTACAAGAAATAGAAGACCTCAATTAAAGACCAATTAAAGTAAAGAGATTAAGTAAGTCATCAAAAACCACATATCAAAGAAAAGCCCAGGACCAGTTGGCTTCACAGGTGAATTCTACCAATCATTTCATGAAGAATTAATACCAATCACACTCAAACTGTTCAAAAAATTGAAGACAAGGGAACACTACCTAACTCATTCGATAAGGCCAGCATCCCCCTAATACCAAAGCCCAATAAAGATACTACAAGAAAATTACAGACCAATTGCTCTTATGAATATAGATGCAAAAAATGCTCAAGATCACATCAGAAGAAATGGTTTTTATCCTAGGTATGCAAGGGTGTATCAACATAAGAAAATCAATTAATGTAATACACCACATCAACAAAATGAAGGAGAAAAAAATAAACAAAACGTGATCATCTCAATTGATACAGAAAAAGCATTTGACAAAATCCAGCTTGCTTTCTTGATAGAAACACTTAGAAAAATAGGAATAGAAGGAAACTTCCTCAATGTGAGGAAGGGCATATATGAATAACCCACAACTAACATCATACACCATGGTGAAAGACTAAAAGCTTTCTGTCCAAGATCTGGAACCAGATAAGGATGGCCACTGTGACCACTGTCATTCAGCATTGTGCTGGAAGTTCTAGCCAGAACAGTTAGGCAAGAAAAAGAAATAAAAATATCCTAATTGGGAAGTAAGAAGTGAAAGTTTCACTATTTGCAGATGAAATGATCCTATATATAGAAAGTCCCAAAAATTTGAAAATAAAGTTACTACAACTAATAAATGAATCAGCAAAGTGGTGGGGTACACAATCAACATGCAAAAATCAGCAGTTTTTCTAATCACTAGTGATGTAGTGGCCTTAGGAAGGGAAAACTACAGAGCATTTCTAAAAGAAATGAAAGAAGACCTAAATAAATGGAGGATATTCCATGTTCATGCATTGGAAAACTAAATATTGTTAAGATATCAATTCTACCTAAAATGATTTACAGATTTAAGGCAATCACAATCATAATTCCAACACCTAAGGGGTTGTGGGAAGTTTGGCATCAGATTAGGCAGGCAAGGCTCAGCTATCTCACAAAAACAACAGAGAAAGAGCCAAAAGCCACCAGAGGGGACCTACTTTGGGGGTCAGCAGACCAGGACAGTGCATCACAACTCCCAGGAGGACGAGGGACAGAAAGACAAAGAACCCAAAACAACAAACCATGAGTTATTAAACCTCCTGGCCACTGGGAGGAGCCCTACTCCCCCACCCCTGAGATATTGAGCAGGAGTAAAACCCCTGGCTCATTGCAACTGACTAAGAGGGGAGCAGATATATTCTGCCACCTGATACAAGGGAAGAGGTAGGGGGACACAGGAAGCTTTTCCTCAGTGAATTCAATCTGTGGAGTCCACTTTGAATCTCCCCTCCAGCCAGACCAAAACAAAGGAAAACTGAGATATACACCTCCATAGAAAGGTGCGTCAATTAGCACCACCTGGTGGCTGGTCTAGAAATTGCATGGACAAAAACTGCACTTGGGTCTCTCTGTTCTCTAACATCTGGGAGAAAATCTGCACCCCATTAGTGAGTCCCTGGCACGATTTTGATAACTTAAGCTAGAAAATATTTTAAAATGTTACTATTATTATTATTATTATTATTATTATTATTATTATCCCCCATCCTCCAGATGGTTCTCTCATCTGTCTGCTCATTGTTTGCTTGCCTTCTCCAGGAGGCACTGGGAACCCAACCCGGGACCTCCCATATAGGAGGCGAGTGCCCAACAGCCTGAGTCACATCTGCTACCCACAGGCTGCAGTGTCTGCTGGCTTGTGGCATCTGCTCATTTAGGTGTCTGCCTGTTGCAGCAGTTTGGCGTTTAGCTCATTGCTGAAGGTGTGGCATCTAGCTCATCGTAGTGGGTGTTACATCTAACTCGTTATGGCGAGTGTGGCATCAGCGGGTGCAGCATCTAGTTTGTTGTTGTGGGTGCAGTGTCTAGCCTGTTGTGGTGAGTGCAGTATCTGCTGGTCTTCTATAGGAGGCACCAGAACCAGAACCTGGGACCTCCCATGGGTGAGTGGGAGCCAACTGTTTGAGCCACATCCACTTCCCTAAGCTGGGTAATTTTAAAGACTTAGAACAAGTTGAACCAAATACCAAAGAAGAGCTATGGAAAAATAATAGGCAAGAAAAAAAACTGGACATCAGAGTAAACACACCAACATATTCAGATGCCTGGACATCAGCAAAAATTACAAGCCATACTGAGAAACAGGAAGAGATGGCCCAGCCAAAGGAAAAAACAAAATATCCTGAAGAGATACAGGATTTAAAATAATTAGTCAATGATAATCACACAGCTCTCCTAAATCAATTTTAAAAATGGAAAGAAAATATGATTAAAGAAAGAAAGGATACTAAGAAGATACTGGATGAGCATTAAGAACAATTTGAAAGACTGCAAAGAAAAGTAAGAGACCTTATGGAAATGAAAGTCATGATGAATGAGATTGAAAATACATTAGAGGCACATAAGAGCAGATTTGAATTGCTCGAAGACAAAATTAGTGGTTTTGAAGACAGAACACCTGAACTAGGAAAGACAGGAGAACAGAAAGAGAAGAGAATTGAAAAAAATGGAACAACATCTCAGGGAATGGAATGACGATGTGAAATGCAAAAACATGCGTATTATTGGTGTCCCAGAAGAAGAAAATGGAAAAGGGGCAGAAAGAATATTTGAGAAAATAATGATGGAAAACTTCCCAACCCTTATGAAAGACATAAATATCGATGTCCAAGAAGGACAATGCACTCCAAACAGAATAGATCTGAATAGACCTACCCTGAGACACCTACTATTCAGAATGATAAATATCAGAAATAAAGAAGATTCTGAAAGCAGCAATAAAAAAGCAAAGCATCACATACAAGGGAACCCCAATAAGATTAAGTGGCTGCCTCTCATCAGAAACCATGGAGGAGAGAAGAAAGTGGCATGATGTATTTAAGATACTGAAAGAGAAAAACTGCCAGCCAAGAATTCTGTATCCAGCAAAACTGTCCTTCAAAAATGAAGGGGCATTCAAATTTTCACAGACAAACAAAAACTGATAGAATATGTTACCAAAAGACAAGAATTGTAAGAGATACTAAAGGGAGTGCTGCAGCCTGAAAGGGAAAAAGCAAGGGCAAGAGACTTGGAGAGGAGTTTACAAATGTAGATTTTAGAAAGGGAAAATTAAAGGGTAAAAAGATAGAAAATAATATGATATGACAACAGAAAGCCAAATTCAAAATGGATAAAGTAAGTAATGCCTTTACCATAATAACACTGAATGTTAAGGGCTTGACCTCTCCAAGCAAAAGACATTGACTGCTGGAATGGATTTTAAAAAAAGAGAGAGAGCAATCTATGTGTTGTCTACAAGGGCCTCACCTCAGATGTAAGGACACAACCAGGTTAAAAGGGAAAGATTGGAAAAAGTTATTCCAAAGATAGTATCCAAAAAAGAGCTGGAGTACTGATAGGAATAACAGACAAAATAGATTTTAAATGCAAAACTGTTATATCAGATGAAGAAGGTCATTATATATTAATAAAAGGGGCAATTCAGCAAGAAGAAATAACTGTACTAAATATTTATGCACCTAACCAGAATGTTCCCAGATACATGAGGCACATGCTGGCAAAGCTGAAGGGGGAAATAGATGTCTCTACAATAATACTTACAGATGTCAATACATCATTCTCAATATTGGATAGAACATCTGAGTAGAGGATAAAGAAAGAAATAGAGAGCTTGAATACTATGATAAATGAACTGGACCTAACAGACATCTATAGAGCACTGTACTCCAAAACAACAGGATATACATTCTTTTCAAGTTCTCATAGATCCTTCTCCAAGAGAGATCATATGATAAGTCACGAGACAAGTCTCAATAAATTTAAAAAGATTCAAATTATACAAAGCACTTTCTCTGATCATAACAAGGAAGCTGGAAATCAATAATGGACAGAAAGGGAAAATTCATAAATATATGGAGATTAAACAGCACACTTTTAAATAATCAGTGGGTCAAAGAAGAAATTGCAGGAGAATTCAACAATTAT
>JAKSZT010053887.1:101711344-101723544 GCA_026826555.1 Tolypeutes matacus
ATAATCAGTGGGTCAAAGAAGAAATTGCAGGAGAATTCAACAATTATCTTGAGACAAATGAAAATGAGAACACAACATATCAAAACCTATGGTTACAAAAATGTTATTTATATATATATATTTATATATCATTTTGCAAATGTTTGTATGTATTGTGAGAATTTTGATTTTTACCCATAATAAAAAAAACTAATTAAAAAAAAAAAACCTAATGTCAAAAAAAAAAAAAAAAAACCTATGGGACACTGCAAAGGCAGTGCTGAGAGTGAAATTTATAGCCCTCAATGCTTACATTAAAAAGAAGAAAGAGCTAAAATTGAAGTTCTAATTGCACACCTGGAGGAATGAGAAAAAGAACAGCAAACTAATCCCAACCAATCTGAAGGAAAGAAATAGTAAATATCAGAGCAGAAATAAATAAAACTGAGAAAAAAAAACAATAAAGAGAATCGACAAACCCAAAAGTTGGTTCTTTGAGAAGATCAACAAAATTGACTTAACAGATGAATTCTAGCAATCATTCAAAGACAACCTAATACTGATCTTGCTCAAGTTCTTCCAAAAAATTGAAAAGGAAAGAATGCTACCAAACTCATTCTATGAAGCCAACATCACCCTGATACCAAAATCAGGTAAAGATACTACAAAAAAAAAGAAATTCTCTAATGAATACAGATGCAAAAATCCTCAACAAAATACTTGCAAACAGAATCCAAAAGCACATTAAAAGAATTATAGACTACGATCAAGTGGGTTTTATCTCAGGTATAAAAGGGTTGTTCAACACAAGAAAATCAATTGGTATAATAAACCACATTGATAAATTGAAGAAGAAAAATCACATGATCCTCTCAATTATGCAGAAAAGTCATTTGACAAAATACAGCACCCTTTTTCTGATAAAAATACACCAAAAGACAGTAATAGAATGAAACTTTATCAATATGGTAAGTGCATATATGAAAAACCTACAACTAGCATTGTATTCAATGGTGAAAGACTGAAAGCTTTCCTGCTGAGATCAGGAACAAGACAAGGATGCCCACTGCCACCATTATTATTCAATATTGTGCTAGAAGTTCTAGCTAGAGCAATTTAGGCTACATAAAGAAATAAAAGGCACCCAAATAGGAAAGGAAAAAGTAAAACTTTCACTATTCACTGATGACATGATCCTATATCTAGAAAATCCTGAAAAATCCACAAAGTTACTAGAATTAATAGATGAGTTCAGCAAAGTGGTGGGATACAAGATTAATATGCAAAATCAATAGGGTTTCTATACGCTGCTGATGTGCAATCAAAGGAGGAAATAAAAATTCCATTTATAATAGCACCTAAAACAATCAAATATTTAGGAATAAACTTAACCGAAGACATAAATGACATGTCTTTTAACATCACTATGTTTAACATCACTAGCGATTAGGGAAATGCAAATCAAAACTAGAATGAGATATCATTTCACACTTATTAGACTAGCTTCTATTAAAAAGTTAGAAAACTGTAAATGTTAGAGAGGATGTGGAGAGATAGGAATGCTTATTGACTGTTGGTGGGAATGTAGAATGGTACAGCCACTGTGGAAGACTGTTTGGCAATTCCTAAGGAAGTTAAGTATAAACTTGCCAGGTCCCATGGCAATACCATTGCTAGGTGTATACCCAGAACAACTGAGAGCAATAACACCAATAGATATCTGCAAACAGATGTTCATAGCAGCATTATTCATGATTGCCAAAAGTTGGAAACAACCCAGGTGTCCATCAACTGATGAATGGATAAACAAATTGTGGAGTATACACATGATAGAATATTATGCAGTGGTAAGAAAAAATGATGTCGTGAAACATATGAGAACATGGATGAACATGAAGAACACTATGTTGAGTGAAGCAAGCTAGACCCAGAAGGACAAATGCTGTATGATTGCCCTGTTATGAACTAAATATATTATATGAAATATAAATATATTATGTGGAATATGAATATGGGTGGAATTGCATTTATAAAACCATTTTTCTTTAAATCTGAACAAATATAAGTTAATAGTACAAAATGTTAATATCAAACCAAAAAAAAAAAACCTTTATATTAAGTAAAGGAGACCAGACACAGAGTACTACATATTGTATGATTCCATTTATATAAAATGTAAATATAAATCAATTCATAAAGATGAAGTGAGATTAGTGGTTATATAGGTATGAGGAAGGAATGCTAAGAGGTATAGAGTCTTTCTTTTTTGGAGTAATGAAATTGTTCTAAAATTTTTGAGATGTTGAATGTACAATATTGTGATTATACTAAAAGCCATTGATTATACACTTGGGATAGAATAGCTAGAAACAGTAGCTATGTACAGTGGGGGAAACAGAGAGCGATTGAGAGGTGAGCAATTTTCTTGTTTATTTGTCTGTTTTTTTTTATTATTATTGAAATAATGAAAATGCTCTAGTGATTTATGCTTTCTACATTGCTGCTGTGGTGTTTGGTTGCAAGGTACCCCCACAGCTGCTAAGACCATTGTCCTCAGGGGTGGAGTATGTGAAGGTTAAAGACACTGTAAGGGTTAAAGACTTAGGCAGTGGCCCAATGCCCAGGCAGGGGCCCAACTGCTAGAACAGCTATTAGCTCACAAAGTCCTTGGCCCAGAATACATACTCCCTGGGCACAGCAGAAATGATTCCGGGGAGTTGCATTTTGTGTTCCTTCTGTGCAACATTTGAGTGATAACAGTAATGAATGAATAACCCTACAAATAAAGAACGGCCATGCTTGCTTGCCTGTTTGTCTGGAGCAGACTTCGGCTGTGCCAGTATGAGCAAACTTCCTTCTCTGCTTGTTTTTCTTCTGCCCACCTCCCTTGAGGGCTCCCAAGGTGGACACAGTGCACAACTGGCTAGGATGGGAAGAGCAGACCAGAGGTGAGGACAGGACTTCAGGACACGTCTTGGCTCAAGGAAATACTACACGGTAGGGCTGAAGCTCAAGACAACTGTGTGTGAGGATGAGCAGAGAGCCCTGTTCCAACAGGCCTCACAGGGGCAAGTGAAACTTGTAGGAGGAAGTTTAACAAGGCCAGAGCAGATAATTTCTCTGAAGGAGATGTTCCTTCTAAAAGTTTGTGGAGGGAACTAAAATTTTCCCTGACGGGCCAGACATGGTGGTGGCCTAGAGTGGTGGGGAGTCCTAGATAGACCCCAATCTCCAAAAGCATACTTGACAGTTCCTCTCAGGACTTCAAAGAAATTTCAAACTCAACATATCAGAAGCAAAAACGTGATCTTGTCCTGAAAACCTGTTCCTTCACCTTTCATTGCTCCCTAGATCAGCAAAAGCCATCCCTATTCCTCATAACCAAAAACCTAGGCTGCATTCCTGTTCCCCTCTCCCCTCAGTAATACTATTACTATTCTCCCTAGATTCTCAGTCCCATGAGTACAAGGTGAGCGTATCTTTTGCTCACCATTGGATCCCTAGTTCTCAGAAGAGAGTAAACAGGCTAAGTATTGTTGAAAACTATATGAATGAATGGGACAGAGCAAAACAGAGAGTTGGGGACATCTGAGCATGCTGTCCTTCTGCTTCTGGTCTCCCTTACACATGACTAGGAATAATTTTAAAATTATTTTGTCACAAATTGCTCCACTATGCCAGATAATCCTCTGTGAATGTTCTAAGACTGCAACAGGTGAGGTCCCTGGTATAATTCAATCAGAAGACAAAGCTAACTTCTGGGAAGATGGCGGACTAGTAAGACATGGGAATCTCTTCTCCAGAAAAATAGCTAGAGAACAGGCTGAAACAGCCCTGAAATAGATCTTCTAAGGTTTAGAACAACAGGTGAAGGCTGCACACCACCCAGAGGGGAGAGGGACAAAAGAGGGAAATCGCAACGACAGAACAAGAATCGTGAGTTGAAACCAGCAGCGGCTGCTGCGGCCAGCACCCTCCCCCACTCTTTAGAATTCTCGGGCCTCTGGGCCTGCGACTACAGACAATGGGGGCTCCAGGGATCTACCACTCCCGGAAAGGGGAGAGAGAGGGACACAGCCTTAGGCTGACACAGGTTCTGACCCGCAAATTTGGGCTGCGGAGCCCCACAGACCCTTCCACACGGTGGTTTGCCCTAGGAGCCTAGGAAGGACTGGAAAAATCCAACCCTCGCAACCTCCCTCTCTTCTAGCCTGGACTAGTTGTTGAGGACTCCACAGGAGAAGGGAGAGAAAGCCTGGGGCTGACCCTGCTTTTGAATGGCAGGTTTGGTCTGCCCTGTCCCTAGAGACCTTCCAGGCCACGTGGAGCTGCGCCATTGTTTGCCTTGGAGCCTGCAAGGGGCTAAAGATACACAAACGTCCCAATCTCCTCCACTACTTACAGGGACTGATTGTTGAGGATTCAGAGGGGAGAGGATATATTTCCTAGCTGGGAAAAGGGAAGGGGCTGCCAGAGAAAACTGGAGAACTGTCTCAGAAAGTTTGAATTACAAGGCTCTTAGTCCCCAGACAGGAAAGTCTACCACATTGATCTGGTCTGTGTCACAACAAATATGCTGATACCAGGCATTGAATTGAGAGCTGCCAATGAATGCCATATCCTGGCAGACCAAGGAAGTGCAAATAACAAAATTAAATAGGAGAGACTTTTCCTGGCCTCTATAGCCTCCCTGCCCAAGGCCCTAGGAAACAACTCTACAACCAATTACTGGGTCCAGTGCCCAGTTTTGAGCAACCAGCAGAACAACCCTAACAATCAAGGTTGAGCCAAAAATCAAAGAGCTGTGGTAACTCACAGCCTCCTGCCACTAAAACCCTATAAAAGAGAAAGAGATAGAGCATCTAAGTAAAATACAACCTAACCATATGCCTAAGCATCAGGAAAAAATTATGAGCCATAATAAGAAAATAGAAGACATGGCTCAAGTAAAGGAATACATCAAAGTCCCAGAAGAGATGCAGAATTTGAGAGAACTAATCAGTCAGATGAGCACAAATTTCCAAAATCAAATTAATGAGATGAAAGACAATATAGTTAAAGAGATAAATGATATCAAAAAGACATTGAGCGAATGCAAAGAAGAATTTGAAATCTTGAACAGAAAAGTAACGGAGTTCATAGGAATGAAAGACACAATAGGGGAAGTCAAAAATACATTTGAGGCATACAACACAGACTCGATATGATAGAAGAAAGAATAAGTGATACTGAAGACAGAGCAGCTAAAATTGAAGAGAGAAAAGAACAGAGAGAGAAAATGGAAAAAATTGAGCAGGGGCTCAGAGAGCTGAATGACAACACAAAACGCAACAACATACGTGTCATGGGAGTTTCAGAAGGGGAAGAGAAAGGAGAAGTGGCAGAAAGAGTATTTGAGGAAATAATAGCTGAAAATTTCTCAACTCTCACAAAAGAAATGAACTTACATGTCCAAGAAGCACACCATACCCCAATGAGAATAAATCCAAATAGACCTATGCCAAGACACCTACTATTCAGAATGTCAAATGTAAAAGATAAACAGCAGCAAGAGAGAAGCAAACAATCACATACAAAGGATGTCCAGTAACACTAAGTGCAGATTTCTCTTCAGAAACCATGGAGGTGAGAAGACAGTGGTATGATGCAATTAGGAAACTGAAAGAGAAAAACTGCCAGCCGAGAATTCTTTATCCAGCAAAACTGTCCTTCAAATATGAAGGTGAATATAAAGTATTCACAAACAAACAGAAACTAAGAGAGTTTGCAAAAAGAATCCACCTTTGCAGGAAATATTAAAGGAAGCCTTAGAACCTGAGAAAAAGACAGGAGAGAGAGGCTTGGAGGAGAGTATAGAAGAAAGAAAAGCAGAAAGGATAACCAAGAGAGTAAAAAGGGAGACAAAAACAAGATGACATATGAAAACCAAAGAATACAATAGAGGAAATAAATAGTGCATTTTCAGTAATATCATTGAATGTGAATGGATAAAATTCCCCAATCAAAAGATACAGGCTGACAGAATGGATTAAAAAACATGAGCCATCCATATGCTGCTTACAAGAAACTCTCCTCAGACCCAGGCTGAAAGTAAAAGGTTGGAAAAATATACTCCACACGAATAGTAAACAGAAAAGAGCAGGGGTAGCTATACTAATATCAGACAAAACAGACTTCAAATGCAAAAAAGTGATAAGAGATGCGGAAGGCCATTATATATTAATAAAAGGGACAAACCTCCTGGAAGATATAACAGTCATAAATATCTATGCACCTAACCAGGGTTCCCCAAAATATATGAGACAAACTCTGGCAAAACTGAAGGGAGAAATAGACATTTCTACAATAATCGTTGGAGACTTCAACACCCCTCTCACATCATTAGATAGAACTAGACAGAAGATCAACAAGGAAACAGACAACTTGAACAATATGATAAACAAGTTAGACCTAACAGACATATACAGAACACTGCATCCAAACTCAGTGGGTTATACATTCTTCTCAAGTGCCCATGGATCTTTCTCCAGGATAGATCACATGTTAGGTCACAATTCAGCTCTCAATAAATATAAAAAGATTGAAATTATACAATGCACCTTCTCAGATCATAATGGAATGAAACGAGAAATCAATAACAGACAGGAAAAAAGGAAATTTGCAAATGTGTGGAGACTGAACAACACACTCCTAAATATTCAGTGGGTCAAAGAAGAAATTGCAAGTGAAATCAGTAAAAATATTGAGACAAATGAAAATGAGAACACAACATATCAAAACTTATGGGATACAGCGAAGGCAGTCTTGAGAGGGAAATTTATAGCCCTAAATGCCTGTATTAAAAAACAAGAAAGAGCTAAACTCAAAGATTTAACTGAACAATTAGAGAGACTAGAAAAAGAACAGCAAACCAATCCCAAAGCAAAAGGAAAAAAATAATATAGATTAGAGCAGAAATAAATGAAAATGAGAACAGAAAAACAATAGAGAAAATCAACAAAACCAAAAGCTGGTTCTTTGAGAAGATCAATAAAATCGACAAACCCCTCGCTAGACTAACGAAGAAAAAAAGAGAGAAGATGCAAATAAATACAATCAGAAATGAAAGGGGAGAAATTACAAATGACCTAGCCCACGCTAATGGGAAAAACAGTCTCTTCAACAAATGGTGTTGGGAGAACTGGATATCTATAACCAAAGGAATGAAAGAGGACCCCTATCTCACCCCCTATACAAGAATCAACTTAAAATGGATCAAAGATCTAAATATAAAAGCCAGGACCATAAAACTACTAGAAGAAAATGTAGGGAAATATCTTCAAGACCTTGTAGTAGGTGGTGGTTTCTTGGACCTTACACCCAAAGCACGTGCAACAAAAGAAGAAATAGATAAATGGGACCTCTTCAAGATTAAACACTTTTGCACCTCACAGGACTTTGTCAGAATGGTGAAAAGGCAGCCAACTCAATGGGAAAAAATATTTGGAAATCACATGTCTGATAAGGGTTTAATATCCAGGATATATAAAGAGATGTTACAACTCAACAGTAAAAAGACAAATGACCCAATTAAAAAATGGGCAAAAGACTTGAATAGACATTTCTCCAAAGATGAAATACAAATGGCAAAAAAACACATGAAGAAATGCTCAACATCACTCATGATTAGGGAAATGCAAATCAAAACTACAGTGAGATATCATTCCACACCTATCAGAATGGCCACTATTAAAAAGACAGAGAACTACAAGTGTTGGAGAGGATGTGGAGAGATAGGAACAGTTCTTCACTGTTGGTGGGAATGTAGAATGGTACAACCACTATGGAGGACCATTTGGCAGTTCCTAAAGAAATTGAATATAGACTTGCCACGTGACCCTGCAATACCACTACTGGGTATATACCCAGAAGAACTGAGAGCAGTGACACGAACAGACATCTGCACACCGATGTTCATAGCAACATTATTCACCATTGCCAAAAGTTGGAAACAACACAAGTGTCCATCAACAGATGAATAGATAAACAAACTGTGGACTATTCACATGATAGAATATTATGCAGCTGTAAGAAGAAATGAAGTCATAAAGCATATGGCAACATGGATGAACCTGGAGGACATTATGTTGAGTGAAGCAAGCCAGACACAAAAGGACAATACTGTGTGAATGCGTTACTATGAACCAAATATATTGTGTAACATATTGTTTGATCAAAAAAAAAAAATTTATATGTATCCATTACATTTAATTTAGAAATGTATTTATTTATTCATCTGTGTTTACTTTTTTAGTTTTTAATTATTTATATTTTCAATTATTAAATGTACAAATAAAGTTAAATTAAAAAACAAACAAAAGACAAGACTTTGTGCACTGTAATTCTAGCATCTTTAGATCTCATTGATGAAATTAGGACATTTTTCCAGTAATGTATGTGCAGTTTTAATGGTGTGCCATTTTTGAGGTGTGTAAAATATAAAAATTTTGAAACCTAGGGCAATGGAGGAAAATTCTCATAACAGTGTTTATCATTTTAGGCTAGAAATGAAAAAGAAAAGATATTTTCAAGGTCTTATTAATGAGATAATCTAGTAGAATTTATCATTAGAAAAAGAATTTTTAATCAGGTGAATATCTACATGTATTTTGGAGATGATACACTCAAAGATTTCCATATTAACATCTACTAAAATACTAGGAAAAGTGAGGAATCCTATGTTCTGGCTGCTTTAATTCACCTCTATTTGCATGTTTCAGAACCAAATTCCTTTACTCCTTCTACCCAAATTCTCAGGTTTAATCTATAATTTTTAAACAATCCACAATATTTATAATATGCATCCATACTACTTGAATTCTAAAGCCAATGCTCATTTGTTTACTTGATGAAGTCTGCTCTTGTTACATGTTTTAAGAAATTCCAGAAGATTTAGTTTTAAAACACCAAAATTAACTACTAAAAATAGACAAACTTCTACATGAAAAATACACACACACACATACACGCTCACATCTTCACAGTTTTAATATATCACTATGATGCTAACATAACTCATTTACTCTGTCTTACTATGTGCCAATTCCTGTAACAAGCACTTCATGGACATTATCTTCTACTACCAGTTACAACTTTGTCAAGCAGGTTCTATTTTTGTTCTCATTTTATCACATTTTTCATAATTCTGATAAGGATACTATACTTTAAAGGAATAAACGAATTATCCTATCCATAAAGGGTAATAACCTTGGCTAAACAAAACATTAGTCTAAATGGAACAATTAATACATGAACAAACCAAATTGTTGATTGTTGATTGGTTCTAGAGAGTTGCCAATGATTCAGCTTTACCATACACACACATGCACGGCAACCTAAAATACCAAGGACTGAAAGAAGGAAATAACTACAGAACAGCAAGATGCTTATTAGCACATCATCCTTCCATGTCCGTTAAGGATTTCCTCTTATCACACACATATAATTATAATTCCAAAGCTCAAAAAATAACACTGTAGAAAATATCAGTTAAGAGTTTGTTGCAAATAAAGGGTGATTTGGTCTCCTAGAAATGATTAGAGTTGCTCACAGTGCAATGATCTTTCCTAGTGGCTAAGTTTCAAGGGATGAAACTCTCAAGTTCAGCATGAATAGATATAATCTAATCATCAGACCATTGGCTGTTAGTCGCTACTCATGAAAACCTTTGTCATCCTGTTTGTGTTTCTATTACAAGAGTTTCAGTTAAGTTCTTAAATGGTCTCAGGTTGCGAAACTTTGTCTTTCCTGATTTAATAAGAAACTCCTTTTAGGGGAAAAATTTGCAAGGTAATTACCACAGAGTGGTCACATTATTTCAATATTTGTCAGAGACTATCTTTTATCCTGTGGAAAGTATGTGTCCTCACTCCAATCTGCTTCTCTGTGCCAGCCAACATCCTTTTTCCCTTTAAGCATCACAAAGCACTTTGCCAGAAAGTAATTCTGTTAGATCTACTCTATAGAAACTAAGACACTGGTCAAGTTAATGCCAAAGCTAGACTGGCAATGTGCAAGAATGTTACAATACAGTCTGCATTTCTTCACTGAAATCATTAGTTAAGCAATCATATTTCTCATTTTACAATTCTCTTTTGGGGCTTGTGACATGTACTTCAAAATCCCTAAGCAGTATTAGAATATTTTCCAATTGACCTAGAAAGGGAAAACTATCAGAGACATTCTGCTAAATTAACTCCCAAAAGAAAACTGTTTATTCAACAACATTTCTATTTCTGTTTTCATTAAAAAAATGGTGGGAAAATGAAAACATCAAGTTTTACCTTTGGTGCTTCTATAGTCAGAACTCATTCCTAGTATTGGGCCTGGTTACCAAAAATTGGATTCTAGATATGGTGTACTTTGCCATTCACACTGTCAACCTGCTAAGGAGCCCATAGATATGCCCCCTCCACGGCTGAGCTTATTCACCTTTGAAATGTTTCATAGCAGAAAGCCGACACCAACTCATTTATAGCAGCTGCACTGTCACTGGTCCAAGTTTTTAAAAAACAAACAGTAGACCCTTAATGTAATAAAATGGAAATGGTAACTGCCAGTACTGGCTCTGTAGTTTATTCTATGGCAGTCTAATTAGAATAATTTGATATTCTATAAGAGTGGGTGACAAGAAAAAAAAGGTGAACTTTTCTATATTGGACTTACTGAATCAACTATATTGGCTGTTCTTTAAAAATCCTACATTCAGTATCTTGCTTTCTAATCAATTTTCAGAAAAATTCTCAAAAAACTCCAGACTCCCTTTTCTTCCAAAATATCTATAGAGATACTTGTGTGGGGGTGAAGCATCTTTTCAGGGGAAGTAACTAAAACAACAGCATTTCCTTGGGTCCTTTTTTATTGATAACTACTAGAACTATATTTTATCCAAACAACAGTCCATCTAACTTAAATAAATCTAGATAACAAGTTTCCCACACAGGCTACAGAAAGTAGTTTATTCCACAAAGATCAATGGGATCAGTTCCATTTGTCATGCAGTAGTTAACAAGAGTGTAGCTAACACGTTTATTACTTTAAACACTAGAATGTTTTTTTTAATTCATCATTTCAACTAGTTTGTTATAACAAAGCCCTGACTTAAAATGCAGCAGTGAGCTTCCCTTCTTATTAAAATGCTACCTGATTTTCTGACAGTTCTGAGCAATGCTTCTTATGACTTTATTAACCTTGCTCTAAAATGAAGTGTCAATTCATTTTTCATAAATAAGCTGAAGAGTCTTTGCAGCAGACATTTTTTTTCCTTTTAAGTAAATTTAAATGACGCTTGGAGGTATATACACACATATATATATTTTTTTTCTTAAGTAGAAAATACCTCTAAAGGTTTTGCCTTCTGATATCTGGTAGAAAGCCTTGCAAAGCAGAATCCATTTTATAAGCAAGGGACAAATAAACTCTCTGAAAGTCATAATTTGCACCTATTTTTGTTTGTTAGTTTGCTTGTTTTTAAAGATTTATTTATTTCTAACGCGCCGCCCCCCCCCAGTGTTTTGTGCTCTCTGTCTGCTCTCTGTGTGTCCTTCTATGTCTGCTCGTCTTCTCTTTAGGCAGCACCAGGAACCAATCCTGGGACCTTCGGGAGTGGATAGAGGTGCTTAATCTCTTGTGCCACCTCAGCTCCCTGGTCTGCTGCATCTCCCATTGTCTCTCCTCTGTGTCTCTTTTTGTTGCGTCATCTTGCTGCATCAGCTCTCTCCTGGTCAGGCCAGCATTCCTGTGTGAGCCAGCTCTCCATTCAGGCCAGCTTGCCATGCAGGCCAGCTTGCTTTTCACCAGGAGGCCCCAGAAATTGAACCCTGGACCTCCTATATGGTAGACGGGAGCCCAGTCACTTGAGCCACATCTGTTTCTCTGCACCTATTTTTTTTTTTTTTTTTTATTATGGGTAAAAATCAAAATTCTCACAATACATACAAACATTTGCATAATGATATATAAATATATGTGCATATATGTGTATTTGGTTACAAAAATGTTGTTTATATATATATATATATACATATATTTTAAGAGGTGCTTAGATTACCTAAAATATTACACGGAACCCACTGGAATTCCCATGTTGCCCACCTCCCACACCTCCCACCACATCCCACACAAACATCTCCCACAAGTGTGGCCCACCAACCTCAATGAACTTACACATCCTGGAGCCTTGC